>JANHMN010000021.1:3404775-3485966 GCA_030674055.1 Rhabdomys pumilio
AATTAAATTATCAAAACAAGAGATAGCTTGCCACCAAGCCTGATGACCTGAGTTTGATCCCTGGAATCCACACAGTGGAAAGAGAATAACTCCCACAGTTGTCCCCTGATCCCTACACTCGTAATGTGGTTCACATGCCACCACACAAAATAATAAGTGAATGTAAATGTTTTAAATTAATAAAATAAAGCTGCCATGGTGACATACTCCTGTAATCTAGCACTCAGGAGGCTGAGGCAGCATAGTCTGAAACAGTTTGACCTACATGTTAAGACTCTCGAAAACAAAAAGAACACTGGGCCTGGTGGCACATGATTAACACCGCCAGCCCTGGGGAGGCAGAGCAGGTGGATCTCTATGAATTTCAAGCAGTCTGGTTTGTACAGTCAGTTCTAGGCCAGCACAGTGGCTCAGCAAGCAACCACACACTGAGCCTGATGACTTGATCCAAACACAGGGGAACCACATGGTGTTGAAGAGAACTGAGTCTGCTAAGTGTCCCCTGACCTTTGCACAGACACTGTGGTATATGTACCCACACATACATATATAAAATATGATTTTTACAATGTGTTTTAAATTATATGCATGGGTGTTGTGCTACATGTATGCCTGGTGCCCTGAGAAACCAGAAGAAGGCATCAGACGTCTATAGGACATCAGACGTCTATAGGACATCAGACGTCTATAGGGCATCAGACGTCTATAGGGCATCAGACGTCTATAGGACATCAGACGTTTAGAGCCATTGTGCAGGTGCTGAATATCAAACACAGGAAGAGCGGGCAGCAATTAATTGTTGAGCTATCTCTCTAGTCTCCAATTTTTAAAAATAAATATAAATAAGTAAAAAGAGCAAAATAGTTAGAATTTTTTTAAAAAAAAAAATTAAATGCAGCCCTCCAACTCTGGATACTTCGGATCCCTGGTGAAAGAAATTTGGAGGCTGGATGCTGTGACCCAAACCTGCAATCCCAGCTGCTGGAGAAGCTAAGGCAAGAAGTCCTTACATATTATCCAGCCCTCAGGTTACATGTGTGTTCGAGTTTGTGTGTGTGTGTGCGCACACATGCGCATGTGCAAGCTTGTGCGTGTATGTGTATGCACACGTGTGTACGCGAGCTTGTGTGTGTGTGCGCGTGCACGTGTGTGAGCGTGTGTGTGTGTGTGTGTGTGTGTGAGCATGTGTGTGCTTGCAAGCTTGTATGTGTATGTGCACGTGTGCATGAGCGTGTGTTCGCGCATGTTCACGCACGTGTGTGTGTATGTGCGCGTGTGTATGGAAGCTAGAGAACCACCTCATATGTCATTGCTCTCATGCACTGTCCATCTTTTTATTACTGTTGTTATTGTTTTATTTTTTGAGACAGGGTTTCTCTGTGTAGCCCTGACTGTCCTGGAATTTGCTCTGTAGACCAGGCTGCCTTATACTCAGAGATCCACCTGCCTCTGCCTCCCAAGTGCTGGGGTTAAAGGTGTGCGCCACCACTCTCTGGCACTACCCATCTTCCTCTATGAGACAGGGTCCCACTGATTAGGAACTTGCCAGAAAGGTTATGCCAGCTGACCAGCCAGGAGTTTGCTCCCCGCACCTCACCAACACTGGAACTACCAGTGTACCCCAGGACGCCGGCTTTCTTTTCTTTCTTTACCGACTGAGCCATCTGAAACTGGAGAGTACAGCCCAAATGAGTGTGGTTCCTAAAGATACGGAACCCTAGACCAGCTGGGGACACTCACAGGCTGGGCATTCTGGACAAAGAACAGAAAAAGCAATCACTATGTGGGCTAGGGTGTTCCCTCTAGGGCAATGGTTCTCATTCTTAATGCTGAGACCCTTTAATACAGTTCCTCATGTTGTGGTGACCCCAACTATAAAATTATTTTTGTTGCTACTTCCTAACTGTAATTTTGCTACTGTTATGAATTGTAATGTAAACATCTGTGTTTTTCAATGGTCTCCGGCAACCCCTGTGAAAGGGTCATTCGACACCCCTCAAGGGTTCACAACCCACAGGTTAAGAGCTACTGCTCTAGGGTAACCCTAGGCAGATCTGGGAGCAGGAATCTGTATGAAGAGGAGCCAGATAGAGAAGTGGAACGCCTATCCACCCAGGGAACCCATGGCAAATATCTGTTCCTCCTAACATGGCAACAGAGCCACATTAAGAAGAAAATGAGCTCACACAGATGAGGTAATTATCTGGGGCTGAGGCAATAAAGAGAAGAGAGACTTCCCTGGGTTCTCCAGCTGACCAGGGAGTCCCAACTTGGATCCCTGAAGGAAAGAGTCAGAGAAGCAGGTAATACCTTCAGTCTCTTGGCCTCTGGGCATTCTGAGTCATTCCAATCTGTGGCCACCTCCCCCATCAGACTCTCACCCTTGGCCATGTTCCTTGGAAAAAACAGAAAGAAAAAGAAGTGAGAAAGCACACTAGAGACACCTGGGAGGAGGACTTAGGGCTCAGTTCAAGCAGAGGTCATAGAGGCAGGCCAGGGGTCAGGAAATGAGGAGGGGTCCTGGGTTGTTGACAAAGATTCCAATGATGAATTGAAGGATAGAGATGAAGTTGCAGAAATCATGTCAGGTGGCAATCAAAATGTTTTCTTTTTCATCTGTGTGTGCACATGTGTGTTTTGGGTACACAGGTGTGCATGCAGGTGTACAGATCTGAGGTTGATAAACAGGAAACATCTTCAATCTCTCCTCAGTCTTGGTCATTGAGGCAGGGTCTCTCAATCAAACCAAGAGCTCACAGATACGACTAGTCAGCTTGTTCTAGGGACCAGGACTCCACCTTCCAGGTCAGGCTGCTGTGTCCACTGAGGACTATAGGATTTACAGCCTTTATACAGGTTCTAGGGATCCGAATGCTGGTCTTCACACCTGCTCAGCAAACACTTAAAGTACTGAGCCACACCTCAAGTTTGAGGTGGCCAAAATCTTAAGGTGAACTCAGAGTCAGGAGTGGATACATGAGAATGGATGAGGCAAACTGCAGGGGACAGAGGAAGCTATCCTCTCAAGCTCATGGAAGAGGAATTATTCTCGTGACAAACAGGATAACCAGGATTGAAACATCATGAGAAGGAGACAGGAGTCATAGTGTCATAGGGAAGGGGTAAGATCAGAATACGGTTATAGGTATTGAGGGCTAAGTCAAGTTGAAGGCTTAGGATTGAGGACCACAGGGGAATTAACACAGGACTGGGTGGAAAAAGGGGTCTGAGGTCAAAGGTGCAGGTGGGTTGAAACCAGAGATGATTCAGGAATCTTACACACAGTCCTCCTGGTCAGGGGCAGGTTGAAATAACAAAAGTCTTGAGGTCAGCAGTCATGCGGAAATAAATAAGGATGAATTTTATGAGGCTAGTTCAGGATGGGGTCGGGGAAAGATATGAATCAGGAAATGGATAGGAATAGACAATCAAGTCAAGAGTCAGGGGTCGGGGCAGTCCCCAGGGATCATAGGGTCATAGGTCAAGAGAATTAACACTGAAGCACCAGATGGAGTCTTTAGTTAGTTAGGTTGGGGTCAGAGGTTGAAATATGACTGAAGTGGGTATGATCCAGAGCTTGCAAGGCCCCATAGTTGGGGATATAGAGCAGATGAGGTTCTTACTTCATGCCCAATGCGTCTTGTCCCACAGGCTCCCTCCTGCCCTTGTGGCCAGCAGCTATGTCCTTGTGCAATGCAAAACCCTCAGGGAACCAGAGGGTGCTGTGCTCTCGCTTGCGCCTGGCAACCATGACACCCAGGATAAAGATGACCAGGAGAAAGACGGCTCCTGCCACCAGCAGTGGCAGCAGAGGCACATTCTGCTCCGGTGGCTCCAGTGGCTCTCCTGTGGGATGGAAGCAGCAGATGAGCCTTCAGCCAAGTGGCAGGACAGGAACAAGCACACGGTCTCACTCATGGGTGATGCACACTATAAGCCGGGCTGTAGCCGTGGAGCTGGGCTACAGCTAAGGCTTTCGTTTTAAGTGGCTCTTAACTGTGGGGCTGGCTTAGCTATGGGACAGGGCTTCAGCCAGCAGATGGGGTTTTACTCACAGGGTTTCAGCCATACTATAGGAGTCAACCACACTCTGGGGCTACATGCTCTAACATCCCTCTTCCCACCTTACCTCGCACATCCCGAAGTGGGTATGGGAAATCAAGTCGCTCCACTGCTGACAAGGCTCCCAGGTAGTCGGCAGCACTCTGGGCATCAGGGAAGCAGTGGTCATGCTCAGCTGACTGCAGACAGAGCCGGTTGTCAATCTCCAGCATCACTACAGAGCTGCGGGAACAGAAGGACCCAGAGGTTCAACCCTTGTCTATAGCATCCTAGATACCCGACCTCAGGGAGCCACTTCCGTCTCCACTCCAAGTCTCTACCACTCATCCAACTCTCAGCAGACATCCAACCCCACTGTCTCTCTCAACAGGTATTTTAGTCACCAGTGTCCCAAAGCTATGAATTCAATAACGTCTTCATTTGCCCTGGTGGAATCTTCGGTGTAACCCTTTGCAGGGACAGTATACCATGTCACAGATTCTCTAAAAGCTTGCTTTTTCTCCTCTGTCCTCTTTTGTGGTTGTGATGGTTTGTATATGCTTGGCCCAGGGAGTGGCAGGATTAGAAGGTGTGGCCCTGTTGGAGTAGGTGTGTCACTGTGGGTGTGGGTTATAAATCTCTCATTCTAGCTTCCTGGAAGTCATTAGCTGCTAGCAGCCTTCAAATGAAGAAGTAGAACTCTCAGCTACTCCTGGATGCTGCCATGTTCCTGCCTTGATGATAATGGACTGAACCTCTGAACCTATAAGCCAGCTCCAATTAAATGTTGTTCTTATAAGAGTTGCCTTGGTCATGGTGTCTGTTCACAGCAGTAAAACCCTGACTAAGACAGTGGTGTTGGAGATGAACTTGGGGCCTTGAATGTACAAGGCACGTACTCTACCACTTAGAGTCACATCCTCTAATGTCCCTCAATCCTTAGGTCTCTATGATCCTTAGATTCCTTCTTTATCTCCTTCTCTCCTGCTTCCTTGACTCTCCCTTCTTTCCTTCAAATGGCCTCCAATACCCAGTTGTCATATATGTGTTTTCAGCCCTCAGTCATCTCCTTGGGTTCCTCCCCATACCTCCAGACCCCCTAAGAATAGCAAGCTCCAAGATTGTCCCTGCTTAACAGCATGCGTCCTCATCACTAAGCCACTTGAGCCAAGAAAGGACCCATCACCTCACCGATCTCCTTGACTTCTACCTGCATCCAATCAAAACTACAAACCACAAATCTCTAAAGTTCAGCCCTCCTTTCCTTGTCAGGGCCCAATCCTCAGGCCCCGGTCCACCCTCAACAAATGCCTCTTCCACTTCAGGTTCCCCTACCAGGTCACCAGCGAGCAAGTTCTACAACCATCATGAGATGAGAGGGAGGAGGAATGAGAGTGAGTGTCAGGGGTGACAGTGTATGCCTGTAATCCTAGTACTCGGGAGGCCGAGGTAGGAGAACCATGAGTTCAAAGCCAGCCTGGGCTACAGATTGAATTTCAGGCCAGTGCCTATAAAACACAAATAAAACAAAGAACAAGAAGAAAATAACAAACAAGCCAGCAAAATGGCTCACAGGGCAAAGTGCTTATCATCCAAGTCTGACAACCTGATGAAAAGAGAGAGCTGACTTCACAGTGTCGTCCTCTAAGCTCTACATGCATGCAGTGTCCTGAGTATCATGGCACGTGGGGACCTACACACATCACACACATGACAATAAATCCTTTGTTGTTGTTGTTGCTTTTGGTTTTGGTTTTGGAGACATGGTTTCTCTGTGTAGCCTTGGCTGTTCTGGAACTCAGAGGTCCAGCTGCCTCTGTCTCCCACGTGTACCACCACTGCCTAGCAATAATAAATACTTTCTTAATTAAAGTTATTAAAAAAAAAAAAAAAAAGCCCAAATGCACCTTTAACTGCTCTGAAGACAGCCTGCCTCTCCAGACGGAGTGGCACCAGCCCCAAGGTGCAATCCTACACCACCCTCTCACCCATCTTGTAGCCTCCCTACTCTCTCCCGAGCGGCACACTGATACTTAAGAGTCATTCCTCATTGTCACTACAAGAAGGTGCTGTCACCTGCATTTGAAGAGTAAAATCCCAGCGCTGCAGCCAGGCTTCCTTTGGTGTACACAGGATGAACCCCACCCACATCAAAGAAGTCAACCCAACAGACACTGAAAAACCATGGAAGATGCATTGCCAAGAGCGCTCTCAACTAAGAAGCGTAGAACAGGTCTGAATCATGGGTGTCCTGACCACTGTACCCAGCCCTGGGCCACAGTTACTCACCCAATCACCTCCGGATCCAGCTCCCGACGGACTCGGGATTCAGAGCCAGGGCTTGGCCGGTGGTAGGGGAAAACCATGGCCTGGCCACGTGCGTCCAGGCGGAAGCGCAGGGAGGTGCGCAGAATAGCGCTGAGTCGCTGCAGGAAGTCAGCGCTGGAGCGCAGCAGTTCCTCGGGAGGCAGAAGAACTGTGAGGACCAGAACCCCTCGGGCCAAAAGGGCCGGGACTTCGCTGGCACAGTCCAGCCCATCCCAACCACACTCCTCCGTGTTGCAGCCCTGGTCGCAACGGCCATCTGCAAAGTGGTCGGCACAGTACTTCTCATAAACCGGGCTGGGAACAGAGAACACAAGGTCAGAGATCCTTCAGGTCACCTAAATGCACACACAGAGAAGAGCAGTACTGGCCAGTGCTAGTTGTGAGGTTGTGAGGAAAATGTCTTTGCATATGCTTTCTGCAAATGCAGTAGTTGGCTGCATAACCACAAATTCTGTGTTCCTAATTTGAAATACTTGGGTCTAAAACTGTTTCAGAGTTCAAATTAGAGTTTTAGAATATTTGCATATGTGTTTAAATATTATATATGCAAATAAATGCAGTGAGATATCTTTTTATAAATATTTTAAGATAAGATCTCGTATATCTCAAACTGGCCTCAAACTTCCTATGTTAGCCAGACAGGCCGGCATTTACCTCTGATCCCAGTACTCCAGAGGCAGAGACAAGGATGCCTCTGTGTGTTCAGGGCCAGCCTAATCTACATAGCCAATTCCAGGCCAGCCAGGGCTACATAGTAAAACTCTATTTTTAAAAAATAAAACACAACTATGTGTAGATGAAAGTATAAATGGGCAGAGGCACATGGGTGGAAACAGGCAGATGAAACCATCAGTGCCCTAGTGGTAACAGCTGTGAAAAATGAAGGGACAGCCCATCCGACGATCCAAAAATGGACTGACAGACTGGACAGATGTGGATCACTGACAGAGCAACGTATAAATGGACAGAAGAACAAGTCCAGGGCTCACTTGCAGGTGCGGTCGCGGCCACCAGAGTAGCAGTCAAAGTTGTCGTAGAGGCAGGCAGGAGAGCTGCAGGCCGGGTCGCACCGGCTGTTGTTGAAGAGACGCCAGCACTGCAGTGCCTCACACTGCCTCCAGGGGTCGTCCACGTTCAGCGAGCAGTCACCGCCATCCCAGCCGCAGCCTGGGCTGTTGCACTCGCGGTCGCAGTTCTGGTCCCCTCGCTTGGCCTGGCAGGCCGCTCTTGGGCACCGTGGCTCCTCGGGGACTTCAGGGGCTGCGGAAGGGGTCTCGCAACGCGGGCCGCCCCAGCCCGGAGCGCATACACAGCGGAAGAAAGGAACACTTTGTACAAGTAGGCACGAGCCCCCATGCAGACAAGGGACAGCGGCGCAGCTGGCATTAGTAGCTCCTGAGGGTGATGCCCGAGAAACCCGGCAGGAGGGCCCGGACAGCCCGGGAGGACAGACACAGCGCGGCCCACGGGCTGTCTGCTGGCATGGGATACCCACTGGGCACTGCAGCTCTCGACAGGAGCGTGCCACTCGCTCACAACGCAGACCCCAGAATGGCTAATGGTGGGGTAAAGGGACCGACAGAGAAAAATTGGTAGTGAGGAGAAACAGGAAAGGGGAAGAGAGAGAGAAGGGTGGAGGTCAAGACTTGAGAAATGATGACCCTCCCTCTCCCAGCCTCTCCAATTCCAGCAACCTCCCCTTTCCTCTGCCCACCTCACTTTGAAGATAAGCCATGGACTTCCCCAGAAGGCAACAAGGCCAAGTTACACTTCAAACCATATGCAGCATCTCAAAAGTCTTCCACTTTTCCCTTATAACATATGCTTCCCTAAAGTCACCTGCCTTCTCTTTCCCCAAGAGCCTCCGCCTCTACCGGTCACACCTACCTGGACACAGTGACAGGTGAAGGTCAGCCCACCTCCACGGCCTAGGCTGGTACGGCACTGGCCTCCATGCTGACATGGCTGGGACTCACAAGGGGACAAAGCAGTCTGACAGCGAGGCCCTACAGAGCAAACAGATGCAGAAGGATCAACTACAATGGCAGAGCCACATCAGGTTCCTGGCCAGTCTCTCTGTCATACTTACCTGTGAAGCCAGGATGGCAGACACAGTGGAAGTGCCCACCTGGATCTTGTAGGCAGTCCCGGGTATGTGCTACATGGCAGGCACCTGGGCGACACTCATTGATGTCTGCCTCACAGTGCAAACCTGTGTAACCTGGGGGACAGTTACAGCGGAAGCCACCCACCAGGTCCACACAGGTGCCGTTGTGTAGGCACCGGAGGCCTGAGTCCATGGATGGGCCTGGGCCACAGTCATCCTCATTGATCTCACAGAGAACTCCTAGGGTATAGGAGACTGGTCAGTGGAGGCTACAGACTCTCCCTCTTATCCTGCCCCCCAACCCTGGCTTTAACATACCCAGTGTGCCAGGGGGACAGGAACAGAGATAGTGGGCCACAAGATCAATACAGGAGCCTCCGTTCTGGCAGGGCTGGGAAGCACATTCATCTACATCATCCTCACAACTGTCACCAGAATAGCCAGCTGGACACTGTATCAAGGCAATAAAAAAATTCACTCAGCCCCTCGGGACACAGACATGCCTGGGCATACCTGTGGGCACACAGAATCCCGCCACAAAAGGAGACATACAGACATCCGACACACAGGCAGGATAGGGGGCAGACTTACCCAGAACAAGGAAATACACTGTGCTTGTTATTTTTGTGTGTGTGAACTTGAACCAAACCTAGACATATCTGGGAAGAGGGAATCTCATTTGAGAAATTGCCTCCTTCAGATTGGCCTATAGCATGTCTGTGGGGCATTCTCTTGACTGCTATTGATGTGGGAGGACCCAGCCTACACTGGGTGATCCCATCCCCAGGTTGGCCTGAGCTGTATAAGGAAGCAAGCCAGAAAGCAACATCCCTCTGTGGTCCCTGCTTCAGTGCTGGCCTGTAGTTCCTTCTGTGGCTCCTTCTGTGGCTTCCCTCTGATGGGCAGTAACCAGTAGGTTGAAGTACATCCTTTTCTCCCTCAAGTTGCTTTTGGTCAGAGTGAGACTGGGAAGGCCACCAGCACACTCAGTACAGAGGGACATATGCTCATAAAAACACACAGGAAAAATACCCAGGTACCCCAAATCACATGTCCAGACACAATGACAAGTCACCCAGACCCAGAGAGAGACACAGAACTGAAGACAGAAACTCACATGCCCCAAGTCCACTCACGAGGACATGAGGGTTAAGAGCTGCAAGAGATGGTTGAGTGGGTAAGAGCTGCACAAGTGTGAGGATCTGAGTTCAAATCCTCAGGAGCCACTTTAAAAGCTAGGTGTGATATGCTGTCTGTAACCCAGGTGTGGGGTGGGGGAGACAGGGGGATCACTGGGACTCACCAACTACTAGCCTAACTTGAGGTTCAATGAGAGAACCTCAAGGGAACAAAGTAAAGTGACCAAGGGACACCTGATGCCTCTCCCTGGCCTCTGCACACACTCCTGTCTATACACAGTGCACACACACAGACATGTATCCATAAGAGACAAAAAAAAAAAAGAATACTAGGCTTGGCTGCACACTCCTTTAATCTCAGCACTCATGAGGCAGAGGTTGGTAGATCTCTAATAGTTTAAGCCAGCCAGGGCTACATAGTGAGACTCTGTCTCAAAAAAAAAAAAAGAAAGAAAGAAAGAAAAGAAGAAGAGAAAGAAGAAGAAGAGGAAAGAAAAGACATGCAAACAAGTATGATGGTGCATGCTTCTAATCCTAGAAGGATCACTGTGAGTTGGAGGCTAGCTTGGACTACATAGCAATTTCCAGGACAGCCATGGCTTCATAAAGAGACCATGTCTCAAAAACCTAACCAAAAATAAAAATAATTACAAAAAAAAAAAAAAAAAAAAAAAGCCATGCAGACTAGGGATGAAGCTGAATGATACAGAGTGCTTACCTCCTCACATGAAACATCTCTGTTCTCACGCAGAGAGAGAGAGAGAGAGAGAGAGAGAGAGAGAGAGAGAGAGACACCCACACCAGGACACAGAAACACACCCAAGCATGATTGACTTCCCTTCCCTCCCCCTGAGATGCACACTTACCTCACACACATAGCCCCCCATGTAACCACGACAGGTGCCCCCATGCTGGCAAGGCTGGGCTGTGCAGGGATCCACCTCGTGTTCACAGTGACTACCGGTACGGCCCTCTGGACACAAACAGTAGTGGGAATGGTCCTTGTCCATGCACTGTCCACCTCCCTGACACAGCTGCTCCAGCCGTACCCCTAAGAAGCAGAGAGTGGTATCAGTCATAGAGGTGGCCATGCCACTTTTCTATCCTGGCCACATCACACATGCATTCAACATTCCTGCTGGCATCAATCCGTAGTGTCTCACCCACATTCCAAAGGGCTGTCAGGCAACTTGTCAGCTAACCTGGTCTCTTTCCACCACTTTGATGGCTATATCAGCTCAGTCACACACACACCTAGCTGTCTCACTGTGAAGGATACAATCACATCCTGGCCAGCTATTCTACAGTCACACACATAGGAGCTACACCCTCATTAGTCCCAGATGTTGTGTGACACTCTCATTTGGCTTACACTAGCAAGAGGTATGCACCGCCTTTCAGCCCCCCACACACCACATGCTCCCCTCACCCATCTGGGCTGCAGCCTCCGTGCAGGGTAGGCTTTGTACGTCACACAGACGGCCACTCCATCCAGGTGGACAAATGCAGTAGGCCCCAGTCTGGACACAGCGACCTCCATTCTGACAGGGTGCCTGGCTGCACCAGTCCACTGGGTCCTGCAAAAGAAACCTTCAAGGTCAGGGCTAGGAGAGAGACCCTAGAAACAAGATGGGCTTATCCCTTCATGATGCCCCACAGGTACCCGCCTCATTTCTGGACTCTTCTCCCAAGGACCTCAGACATCACCCACCTGACACTGACTCCCAGTGAAGCCCTCCTGGCAAGTGCATTCAAATCCTGGGTTGGTGGGGTTGCAGATGCCCCCATGCAGACAGGGCCGGGAGATGCAGGGGTTAGCCTCATATTGGCAGTGTGTGCCTGTGTAGCCAGGGCGACACAGACAGCTGAAGGAGTTCACGCCATCCACACAGGTCCCTCCATTGAAGCAGGAACTGGAAAATAGGACAAGAAGGTCAAGCTCCACCCACCACCTTAAAGACAACCCCGACCCTTCTAAGTGCTTCCCAATTTTGAACCCTTGCTATCCTCAACAAGCTAAAGATCTCACTTGGTCCCTTCACCCATGGACCCTGCCTCAGTCTAGGCCTCAAAAGAACTGGAGTCTGTGACTTCCAACCAGCCTTGTCCATTCCTTCAGCCATGTGCCATCATCAGATCCCTCAAAGAGATGAAGAGTCCATGAAGCCCTCTCTGGTCCCCCTTCAGTCACAGGCCCCTGAGTTTCCAGTCCATGCTCCACCCACCTGGGGCTGCAGTCCAGCAAGTCATTCTCACAGTGGAAGCCTCCATAACCAGGTGGACAGGTACAGGTAAAGGAGGCCACATGATCAGTACAGGTGCCAGGACCACAGGGGCTGCTCAGACACTCATCCACATCTCGAGCACAGCGAGGACCAGCAAAGCCATTGAGGCAAGAGCAGGAAAAGGAGCCCACGCCATCCTGACAGGAGCCACCATGGAGGCACGGGTCTGCAGTGAGCAGAAAAGAAATCTGGTCATTCCCTATGCCCACATCAGCCTGGCCTGACCTAGCTATGCTTTACACAGAGGAAGAATCAGGAAGAAGCCAAAGGGGACAGTCCTTTTGTTTGCTTGCTTGTTTTTGAAACAGAGTCTTACTATGAGGTAGCCATGGCTTGCATGGAGTTTAATATGTAGACCAGGCTGGCCTTGACCTCAGATGAGCCTGCATTCTGCCTTCTGAGTGCAGAAATTAAAGGTGTGTGTGTCCCAGCCTACAAAGGACACTCTTAGTCAGAAATCAAAGTTTGTCCCCTTTTGTGGTCAACCTCCCTCTACAAGGTGTCCTCTGACCATCACATGAATGCCATGGCACACATGTGCAAGACAT
Source organism: Rhabdomys pumilio (assembly GCA_030674055.1). NCBI lineage: Eukaryota > Metazoa > Chordata > Mammalia > Rodentia > Muridae > Rhabdomys > Rhabdomys pumilio. The sequence goes on from JANHMN010000021.1 coordinate 3,417,224, forward strand.
ATACAAGTAAATAAATGTAAAAATTAATTTTTTTAAAAAAGCCCCTTTGAGCTAAAGAACTGGCCCTACCTATTCTGAAGTTAAGAATCTACAAATTCAATCAGGAGATGAACAATAGCTAAAATAAGAGATTACCCAAGGACAGAACGTGCACAGCATTTTCTTGTTATGTCCTAAACAACAGAGTATAACAAACACATACATATATGGACTTGGTACATAATGCATCTAGAGAGACCAGCAAGATGGCATTAACAGGTAAAGGTGCTTGCCTACACAGGACACCTGCCTGAACTCAGTCCCTGGAACCCACATGGTTGAAGGAAAAAATCAACTCCTGCAAGCTGTCCTCTGATGTAGCATGTGCATACTCTCTCTCTCTCTCTCTCTCTCTCTCTCCCCTCTAATTTAAATTTAAAATGAAGTCTGGGTTGATAACACGGCTTAGCATGGGTAAATGCACCTGCCACCAAGCCTAACATCCTGAGTTGGAGCACCAGACCCCACAAGGCGGAGGGACCATACTGTCCTAGAACCTCCGCACATGGTACATACACACCTACACACATGCACACAATAGTAAAAAAATTTTTTAAAAGAAAAAGTAAGTTATCCAGAGATGATTTAAATCATCTGGGAGGATATGCAGAGGTTATTTGCAAAAGTAAGCCATTTGACAATAAGGGACTTAATGCCCATAGAGTCTATAATCCATGGAGGCTGTGGGGCCAATCTCAAAGTACCAAGGAATACTTGTAGTGGTACTGCCTGCTCTGATTCCTGAGCTCGCCACAGGTCTGTGGTGATGAGTGTAGCTACTACTAGCCACATGAGGTTAATAGGCCTTGATATCACTGCCAGTCCAAATAAGATAAGCTGCAAATGTAAAATACATTTAGCAAAATTCAAATTTTTGAGGTCTTATATGTGGAAATGAAAATATTTTTCTATAATGGCTTAAATAAAACATTTTTTTTTTAACTTTTTGTTTCGTTCTTGGATTATTATTGTTATTTAGTGTGTGTGTGTGTGTGTGTGTGTGTGTGTGTGTGTGCGCACGCAGACACATGCACATAACACATGCACGTAACAGGCATATAGAGATCAGAAGACAACTTGTAAGACTGACCTAGGTTCATCAGGTTTAAAGGCAAGAGCCTTTCCCTGAAGAGCACCAGCCCACTACTTATTTATATAGTGGTGCTGAGGACAGAACGAAGATCCTCACGCATGAGAAGAGTAACAGCTGTCAGGAAAGTCAGGAAACAACAGTGCCAAGAATGTAATATGACTTGATGGGTGGGTTCCCTGGGGAAAGAAGCACCCCAAAGATCCCTACACTTACTGGGGTCACAGTCATCAATGTCTTGATCGCAGAAGGGGCCAGTGTATCCCCCATGGCAGATGCACCTGAAGCTCCCCGGCAGGTTGGTGCAGGTACCATGGGGGCCACAGGGTGAGGCACCAGCACACTCATTCACATCCTGCTGACACCGTGGGCCTGGAGGTGAGAGGGGAGGCAATTAAGGTTACAGGGGTAAAGTGGGGTCTGAGGTAAAGTGGGCTCTGAGGACGCTGCAGCTCAAGAGCCTGCAGGCCGAGGAAGGAAAGGCAAAGACAAGCCGCTGTCCCCGGGCATTGGCACATGCCACTCCTGAACTATATTCTGCCTATCTCTTTAGTTATTGAATACATACTCTGAAGTCACCCCTTCAAAAACTTGTCATCAAATGTCAGGTATCCCAGCATCCTCAGTCCCATATGGCTCTCTCTTATCCTGAGCTGACTCAGATGGGCTGTGAATGTCTGAACCCAGCTGTCTTTCTCCTGAATGAAGCACTGTTGAAGGCACAGCAGGGATGAGTCCCCTCTGGGCTCCCTGGCATTACCCAATATGGAGCAACATGCAGAAGAGGAGGAAGAGGAGAGAAAGAAGAGGAAGAAGAGAGGAGGAAGAAGAGAAGAAAAAAGACAGAAGGAGGACATTAGTGTACCTTGCCAGCCTGAGGGACAGGAACAGACAGTCAGCCGGTTAGGGTCAGACTCACAGTGGCCTCCGTGCTCACAGAGGCTTGGAGTGCAGGGGGACAGCACCTCACACTGATGTCCTGTAGGGAGCAGATAGTTTAAATAGTCTTGAAAGGCTCACTGCTCCCAACTCTCCATCCCTGAGTCCCAACCCTGATACTGAGAAAAGACAAAAAAGAGAGAGATTAAAGAAAGGAAGGAAGGAAGAAAAGAAGGAAGGAAGGAAATGCAGAAGGGACTAGAAAGATGATTCAGTAATTAAGAGAACCTCATGCCCAGTCATGAGGACCAGAGCTCAGCCCCTTCCACCTATATAGCAAACTGTAACTCCAGCTGCAATTAGGAAGAAAACAGGACGAGCCCAGGGTCTCACTGGCTTCCAGCCTACCCAAGACAGCATGAGCCCCAGGTTCAGGGAGAGACCCTGCCTCAGAAGAATAGGTAGAGAGTGAGGAAGGATGACACGCATGCCCTCTTCTGGTTCTGGCCTCTACACACAAACATACGTAACAGAGATACGCAGGACAAAAGGAGCTAAGCAAAGCTTTAAAAACAACAACAAAAAAAAAAAAAAAAAAAAAAGCAGAAAAGAAACATGAGAAACAAGAGTGTTGATGCCCTGGGGAGGAATATGGGGACACACACCCTGGAATCCAGGGGCACAGGTGCAGCGGAAGCCTATTCCATCACTGGTGCAGGTGCCACCAGCCTGGCAGGGCTGGGACTCACAGGCATCTGGAGCCAGGCTCTGGCTGCAGCGAGGGCCACTCCAACCGGGCTCACACACACAGCGGAACCTGGTGGGGGAGGCAGTGAGGTGTGACAGGTGGCTGGAGACAGCAGAAGAGGGAGTTGGGAAAAGGCCTTACCCGCCTGGTGCATCATGGCAGACTCCATGACTACAGGGCTTGTGGGCACAGGGATGGTTCGCAGGTAAGCAGAGTGGAGGCAGGGAGCCAGGTGGACAGAGGCAGTGGAAGCCATTTTCCCCATCCACACAGGAGCCACCCTCTCCACACGGGCTGGATGCACACTCATTGATCTCCACATTGCAGAGGGGCCCTGGGAAGCATACAGGCAACTTCATTCCAGAACAAAGACAATGGTACCAACTGAAGGAGAGGGAACACCGTGTTCTGTATCACACAGCCGACCCTGACCTCACTTTGCTGACAGAACAACCTCAAGACACTACAAGGTAGGTTTTCTGCCCCCCTCTCTGTCTCTCTCTCTCTCTGCCTGTCTCCCTTCCTCCCTCCCTATCTCCACCTCTCCTTTCTCTCTCTGTTTTTTAAAAAGATTCATTATTATTTATTTATTTACTTATTTATTTATTTTCTCTGAGTGCTCGCACATATGTTAGTGCATCATGGTGTGTTCCTGGTGCCCATGGAAGCCAGCAGAGGATGTCAGACTCCTGGAATTGGAGTTACAAGCAGTTGTGAGGTTCACTGATTTGTGCCTACACAGAACCTTCTATATTCTAGGGTCTTTGGTGCAGAAAGGTACTCTGCATACTACCAAAAGAGAAACATAAACACCAAGCCAGCCACAAACGCTTTGATCTACAGTGGTGTCCTGCCTCCAAGCTATGCTAGGGCAGTGGGGCACAAAGCTTGTGGGAGCGACCACCCAATGCCTGATTTGACTTAAGGCCTACCTCACAAGATGGAACCCATACCCAATACTGATTCAGTGACCAAGAGCCTGAGGCTAGATAGTCCATAGGGCCAGGGTAGAAACAAATACTACTAGTCTTAAGAGAAAAAGAAAAGTAATGACAAAATGACTCCTAATACCTCACAGATCAGTGCCATCACTGATTACATCATCATATTACATCATCACAATTCAGCCATCATTACAGAAGCTTCCTCCTGCAGCTGATGGGAACAAATACAGAGGCCCACACCTAGACTGCATGCAGAGAGTGAGAGATTTTGAAATGCTAAGGGGTGTCTCCTTCAAATCCCTCCCCTGCGGAAGACAAGGCAGGAGACTGGGAGCCAGAAGGGATGGAGGAAATCAGGAAATAAGGCCCTCTAAATCAACATTATCAAAGCTCAAATGAGCTCACCGAGACTGGGGCAGTATGCACGGAGCCTACACAGGTCCACCCCAGGTCCTCTGCCTGTATATTATAGTTTCCAGTTAGGTGTTTTTGTGGAACTCCTGAGTTTGTGGATGAGTGAGTTTCTGATTCGTGTGTCTTCTCCTGGGCTCTTTTCCCTCCTGGTTTTGTTTTGTCCATTTCTGATATATTATTTATTTTTTTGTTTTATCTTATTTTATTTTATTTTATTTTATTTTATTTTATTATTTAAAAAACAAAAACAAAACCAAGCAGTTGTGAGCTAGCATGTAGATGCTGGGAACTAAACCTGAGTCTTCTGCAAGAACAACAAGTGCTTGAAACTGCTGAGCCGTCTCTCCAGCCCTCTCTGTATGTCGTTTTAGTTTGAAACTTGATTTGGCTATGCAGCCCTGGCTGGCCTAGTGCTCACTGTGATGCTCAGGCTAGCTTCAAACATGCACTAATCCTCCTGCCTTTGCCTTGTGAGTATTGGGGATAATCTTGATAAAGGGGAGAAGGGGACTTAAATGGTTCACTGGGAAAAAATGCTTGCCACCAAGCCTGACAACTTGAGTTGGATCCCTGGAACCTATACGGTAGAAGGAGAGAACTGACTCCACCCAGTTGTCCTCTGACCTCCAGATGTACACAAAATAAATAAATCCTAATATTTTTTAAAAGTAAAGTGGGGGCACCCAAGAGATTTGTGGCTTAATCCCTATCTTACAAGGGCCTCCACTCCATGGCAGCGACCTACTCACCTGTGAATCCAGGCTGACAGACACAATCATAGCGGTTGATGCCATCACGGCAAACTCCAAAGGTACAGGGGTTGCTGGCACAGTCATCAATGTTGACCTCACAGTTCACACCTACAGGAAGGGAGGAAGTATGGCAGGAGTAGCTGCTATCATCAAGCACCACTTGCAAACTCATCACGGACACCCACACACCCTCACGTACTGTCATAGCCCAGCCCCAGCCCCACCTGTGGTCCCTGGAGGACAGCGGCAGAGGTACGTGTCCACCAAGTCTAGGCATTTGCCCCCATATCGGCAGGGCTGACTGCGGCACTCATCCACCTGGCTCTCACAGCGTATGCCCGTGTAGCCTGGGGCACAAGCACACGAGAAGCTAGCAATGCCATCCACACAGCGTCCATGGTGGCAGGGATCCGGAGAGCAGTCGTCCACATTTCGCTCACACAGAGTGCCCTCAAAGCCTGCAAGAATAGGAGGTCAGGGTCTGACACTTGTCCATGGCTACGGTTTCAGCCCAAGTCTAGCTCAGCTCTCAGGCCTCACCCCTACTCCCTTCCGTTCCACCCAGCTCCAAGCTCTGACCCTGGCCCAGAACCTCCCACTTTAAATCCCATTACTAGCTGCACCCTGAATCTTGCCAAGACCTCTGCCTACCACCATCACCAGCTTCCCACTCAAGTGTCACGGGCCCTGCCCTGGCCTCACTGGAACCTGGCTCTGAGGCTATCCCTAAGTGTGTTATTGGTCCTTGACATCCATCAGCCCACCAGCCCACCAGCCCACCTTCTGGCTCTTGCCACAGTCTCACAGTCCACCCCTCACCCTCTGCACAGCGACACTCATAGCCGTCAGGCTGGTCCACACACTTGGCACCATTCCGGCAGGGGGTGCTTGCACATTCATCCACATCCAGCTGACACGTGGACCCACTGAATCCTGGAAGTGAGAAGTGGATGAAAGGTGACTCGAATAGTTAAAGCGGGTAACCTGACTTGTTTGGGAAACCCCCTTGGCCTTGTTTTAAATCCATTTCAATACAGACTAGCCCAGAGAGACAGCTCAGAAGATAAAGTGCTTGCCCGCCAAGCTTGACCACTTGAGTTCAATTCCCAAGATGTACATGACACAGTGGAAGGAGAGAAACCACACACAAAAGAAGTAACTAATTACTTTTTAAAGTTAATTATCTTTTTAAAATTCAGTGTTGTCACAACCTGACATGCCAGGCTCCCCATCCCTGGGTCCTCACCTGATGGGCAGGTGCAGCTGAAGCCATTGACTCTATCCTTGCAGACCCCACCATTGACACATGGGCTGCTCTGACATTCATCAATGTCCACCTCACAGTAGGTCCCTGTGAAGCCTGGAAAGGGATGGGATGAGAGCTCTGAAAGTTCCCTCAGGAGGCCTCTTTACTTTGTTTCAGGGCTTTGATTTTGTTGTGGGACTGTTGAGATAAATTCTTGCTTTAGGCTGGCCTCAAACTAATGATCCTCCTGCCTCAGCTGCTCAAGTACTGGAATAACAGGCATGCATGAACACATTCAGGCTTAGATTTAATTTCAGACAAGGTGGACCCTCATCAAGCTGTGGTCACATGGACTATGGCCTATGAAGCTCCCCTCTGATATTACCTGGTAAAATTCTGCTTGGGCCCTGGCCTGCACCCACCTTATCGAGGGTTACAAGGTTTTACCCTAATCACACAGCATTCCCTTTCTCCAGCCAGGAAGCTCCACTTTAAACCCAATCTTGGGCCAGCAAGATGGCTCAAAAAAGGATGCTTGCTGCCAAGCCTGACAATCTGGAACCCTCATAGTTTAAGTGGACTCAGCACAGAGGAACATACCATTCAATTCAGGATTTGGGAAGCATAGGAAGATGGGTCTCTGTGAGTTCAGGGACAGCCTGGTCTACACAGTGAGTTCCAGAGAGTCTTACTGTACCGCTACAGCTGAAATGTCTTTTGTTTATTTGTTTGTTTAGTTTAGTTTTATTTACGTGTGTGTGTGTGTGTGTGTGTGTGTGTGTGTGTGTGTGTCCTGAACCCGTGGGTATCCTCAGAGGCCAAAAGAGAGTGGTAGATCTCCTGGAGCTGGAGCTGGAGACAGTTGTGCACTGTCCCTTTTGGATGCTGGGAACCAAACTCAGTCCTCTAGAAAGCAGGAAGTACTCTTAACCACTAAGCTATCTGTCTAGCCCTTATTTTACTTTATTTTATTTTATTTTATTTTATTTTATTTTATTTGAGACAGGGTCTCACTTTATAATCCTAGCCATCAAAGAACTCACCATGTAGACCAAACTGGCCTCAAACTCACAGAGATGAGCTTACATCTGCCTCACAAGTGCTGGTATTTCAGGCATGTGACTCTATGCCCAGCATTTGCTTTTCAAGTAAATAAAAATAAACCCAGTTTCCCACCAGGCCTCAACCTCCATAACCCATCCAAGCCATGCCCACCGCCCACCTGCCATGCAGATGCAAGTAAACTGGCCAATTCGGTCAAGACACGTGGCCTGGTTGCGGCAGGGCCCGGACAGACACTCATTGACGTCAGTCTCACAGCGAGGTCCAGTATAGCCACGGCCGCACTGGCACAAGAATGAACCCTGTGTGTTCACACACCGACCCAAATGTTCACAGGGGTTGGCACCTGCAGAATGTTGGCGGGGCACGGGGAAGAAAAGACGCAAGCGGTGTGGGCGTGACCAACCATGGCCCCGCCCCTCCCAGTTTTCAGGCTCCTTTCCAGAAGGTACTCTTCTCACCAATGGAGCACTCATCCACGTCCTGGTCACATGCCCCTCCAGTGAAGCCGGGTGGACAGGTGCAGATGGCCCGGCCGCTCACGGGGTTTGTATCGCAGATAGCATCCTCATGGCAGGGGTTGCTGACACACGCGTCATCCAGATGACACAAGAGGCCTAGGAAAGGTAAGCAGAAATGAAGGGCTGGTCCCCACAAAGTGTCTCCTTGCTTTATTATTATTACTATTATTGTTATTATTATTATTATTATTATTATTATTATTACTACTACTACTACTGCTACTATATGGGGAGTGTGTACATGTCATCGTGCATGTGTAGAAACCAGAGGATAACATGGATGCTTCTCTCCTTCTACCGGTGGGTCTCAATGACAGAAGTAGGCTTGCCAGGCCTGCTCAGAGAGCCTTTACACACTGGCCCACCCCTTGCTCCCTGTTTCTTGTTTATAGTAACCAGCAGTGTATTTAGTATCAGTTTTTATTTTTTAAGCCATTTATTATTAAAAAATGAAACATACAGAATGTTTCACACACGGAATATTGGTTCAGTATTACCTGTTAATCTGTTTCTTCGATACCGTTTGAAAGTAACACAGAAACATTTTACAAACAAGGCACTAGGGGCTGGAGAGATACTCACCAGCTAAGAACACTGGCTGCTCTTCCAGAGGACCTACGATTGATTCCCAGCACCTAGATGGCAGCTCACAACCATCAGTAACTCCAGTCTCAGGAGATCTGATGAATATTTCTGGCCTCTGAGCATACCAGTCATGCATGTAGCATGACATAATGTAGCAGACATAAATGCAGCCAACACACACACACACACATACACACACACAGTTTTTTATTTTTAATATTTTAAAAGATGATAAATCAAGACTCTAGTCAGACATGGTAACACAATTCCTTAAACCCACCACTCAGAATACAGAAGCCCAAGGATCATCTCTTGTGAGTCTGAGGCTAGCCTGATGTACAAGGATCATCTCTTGTGAGTCTGAGGCTAGCCTGAGGCACGCATATTGACAGCATGTCTCAAACAACAACAACATCAAGATACTTGCCATCTAGGCTGACAACTGAAGTCTGACCCTTCCACACCAAAACATTACATGTAAGGAACAAACAGACCTTTGTGACTTCCCTAGCTCCTGTCTTTTTCCCAGTTAGACCTCTCAATAGTTTCCCCACTCTAATGGCCTCTGTCTTGGACTATGTCGGCCTCCTCATAGGATAGAGGCTCTGCCTTCCTTCCAAACCCAGTATCCAGCATACCCCTCCTCCCTCCTCCCTTTCTTTCTCCTTTCTTCTCTCATCTTTTCTTCCTTCATGCTAAGGATTAAACTCAGGGCCTGTGCACACTAAGTACACACTCTACCAATAAGAAACATCCCCACCCCCCAGTCTCTCTAATACTCAAATCAGAGTCTGTCTTTACCTTCATTCTGAAACCACTCTATTGCTTACAAAGAAAATGGCCACTCACCTGTCTTCCCCATAGGGCAAGCACAGTAGAAAGAGGCCACACGGTCATGGCAGGTGGCCCCGTGGAAGCACACAGCCGTCGCACAGTCATCGATGTTCTGACTGCAGCTCTCACCCGTCCAGCCGTTGACACACACACAGCTATGGCCTCCCAGCAGGTTGAAGCAGGTGCCCCCATTGTGGCAGGCATTAGGCTGCAGCTGACACTCATCCACATCTTCTGTGCAAAACTGGCCTAGGGCACAAAGACGTGCTAGTCTAAGTCTCCCGTGTGCCACCTGAGGTCAGCCACCCCAGCTTCCTGCAGCCCTGATGCCCACCTGTCCACTCAGGAGGGCACTGGCAGTTGTAAGTGTTGACACCATCAACACATGTTCCCCCATTGAGACACCGATGTCCAGGACAGTCATCCACATTGACTTCACAGTTCTGGCCCTCAAAGCCTAGTAGAGGAGGACAAAGTAACAGTGGTCACTAGCAGGCTGGCCTGTGGTCCCCAGCTGCCTTCCCTGGGTATTGCTTACTTACCAGGAAGGCAAGCACAGTCATATGTGACATCACTACTCTGCCTACAGGTGCCACCATTGCGACATGGGGAAGGAGCACAGGGCACTATGGGGTTCTCACACAGCAGCCCTGTATAGCCAAGTGGACACTGGCAGTGAAAGGATCCAGGTGTATTGAGGCAGGTACCACCATGGTGGCAAGTCACACCGGCTCGGCACTCATCTATGTCATTTCGGCAGCTGCGACCCTGGTAGCCAGGTGGGCAGGCACAGGCAAAACGGCCATCCGACCCCACTGAGCAGGGGGCACCATGAGCACAGGGGCTGCTGAAGCAGGGGTCTGTCAGGGAGCAGTCTGGGCCTAGAAGAACCAGGAGAGGGTGAGCTTGGGACTGACCACATCCTTGCCTACCATGGGTTCCCATCCAAGCCCACCCCTTCACCTCGGAAGCCACGAAGACAGCGACAGGAGAACTGGGCCCTGCCCGCCACCACTGAACTCTGGCAAACGCCTCGGCCAGCACAGGGGCCTGAGTGACAAGGATCTTCCAGCTGGCACCGCTCACCCACCCAGCCTGGCAGGCACCTGTGGGAAGATGTGTGGTAGGGACAGTATAAAGGATGGCAATGCCAGACAGATAACACAAGACACAGTCATCAAACAGCTCATCAACAAACTGTCAGACACATCCACTCATTCTTCCTTCCTTTCCTTTTAGATAGGGTTTCACTGCATACCCCTGGCTAGCCTGGAACTCACAGTAATTTACCTGCCTCTGCCCCTGCCTCTCTGCCCCTAGCACTGAGTTTAAAGGTGAGTGCCACCACTCCCAGCCATCCCCATTTATTCTGACAACAAATATTATTGGCACCTACTACATACTAAAACACAGCAGCAAACAAAATAAAAGTGACTCTTACCCTTTTGCTCCTCATAGCCAGGTCAGGCAAAGAAAACATAGACAAGTAACAAATTAATACGAAACATGCCAAAAACAGCTTGTATAAGCCACAAGGCTTGTAAAAAGATGTGGTACCCCCTGAAGAACATGCCCATGTCCCAGAAGCTGTGACTAGCACCTTATTTCTTTTTAAAAGAGATGGGCCAGGCAAGGAGGTTCACACAAACCTGGCACTCAGAGGAAAAAGCAGGAGGATAAGGAGTTCAAAGCCAGCCTTAGCCACATAGCAAGTTTGAGGCTAGCCTTGACTGCATGAGACGCTGTCTCTAAATCAATACATATATTTTAAGCAAATAACAAGAGGACTTGGAATATAGCTCAGTGGTATTGCACTTGCCTAGGATGCATAAAGCCATAGGTTCAATCCCCAGCACTAGACAAAGAAAGGGGAAAAAAAGAATTTTTGCCAATGTAATTGTGAAGAATATTGAGACAGTTCACTTTGTATTACCAAAGCCATTTTTTAAAAGATTTCTTTACTTTTATGTAGATAAGTGTTTTTCTTACATGTATGTATGTGCATGCTGGGCGTGCCTGGTGCCCATGGAGGTCTGAAGAGGACATTATTGACATTAAGGATGCTTGTGAGCTATTATGTAAGTTCCAGGAACCAAATTCAAGTCCTCTAAAAGGACAGTACCCGCTACTAACCGTGGAACCATTTTTCAGCACCTATTTATTTAAGTATGTGTATACATGTGTGGTTGTGTGCACCTGAGCACAGTGTCCTCAGAGGCCAGAACCCCTGGAGCTGGAGTTACGGGTGAGTAACCACACAAGAGCTCAGTATCAAACTGTGCTCAAAACCACGCCACTAGTCCCAATACAGTATCTTTAGAAGAGAAAAGCCAGGGATACGGCACAGTGGTAATTCTTGTATGGTGTGTGCAGGGGCCTGGGTTCTATTCCCAGGACACGGGAGAGAGACAGATAGAAACTAAAGAGAAAAGAAAGGTCATGTGCAGAGACTAGGGGGAGGCAGCCATAAGCCTGAGCCAACCAGAAACTGGAAGAGACATTAGAAAGTCTTCTCCCCCTGGACGGTCAGTAGAGAAAGCCAGTTCTGGCAACGCCTTGATTTCAGACTTCCGGCCTCCAGGATTTTCCAGAGTACATATCTGTTGTTTTAAGACACCCTGTCTGTGGTAATCTGGTACAGCAACCGCAGGAACCTCACAAACAGCTGAAGGGCCATAGAATGAGTGAGTGTTGTATTTTCGAACACTAAAGAAGGTTAAAAAAAAAAAGGGGGGGGGGGGTGAGCCGAAGTGGGAAAGGGCATTCCAGGTAGTGGGAACAACAAACGAAAAGCCTCAGACTCCAGGAGGCAGACACACCCAGAAAGAGCCATAAACCACACAGACACATACAACTGGGCATACTGGCCTGGCAAACACAGACACCAAGCCACAGCCTCCCACGCGAATATGGGAAACTCTCACTCACATGGAGAGGCAGGAAGATAGCCACAAATCATAAACTCTTTTCTCCCATGAGCATGCAACCCTCCTCCCATGGATCGGGTGGGGCTTGGCATGGGCACCTCCGCCCTCAGGCAGGAAGGAGGGCCTGCGGCCCTTTCCCCAAACCCAAGGTAGTCCTGAGTGTTAGAAAACAAAAACTGCGGATTTCTGAGTTCGAGGCCAGCCTGGTCTACAGAGTGAGGTCCAGGACAGTCAGGACTACACAGAGAAACCCTGTCTCGAAAAAACAAAAACAAAAACAAAAACAAAAACAGAAAGAAAGAAAGAAAACAAAACTGAAAGACTTAAGTTTGTAATCTTTCCACGGACAAAGGTGAGAACTAAGGAAGGGGACTAGACAAGTCAAAAGATCCTGGCTCTGCATGGACAAAACTTACGTCACCTCTAACTCAACACCCTACCCTTCCGGCTCCCAGCGAGGATCCCCTAGCTCAGTCTAGTCTCAAACGCCAAGGGCAGAACTCAAAGCAGGTGACTCAGTTTTTAGCGTCACCCTACAATACTCCCCCACGCCCCCCGAATTCCGTTCCCAGATAAACACGTGGAGGCTCAGTCCTGGAGGGGTGTGGGTGGCGTTCGAAGCTGGTAGGTGACGCTCTCAGCCCCCCTACCCAAAGACCTGCAAGGCGCTGAAGACAACGCGCCAGGAGGGGGCGCTGCGTGCAGGGCGCTGGGGACCCTGGTATCACCGCCAAGCAGGGCGCCGCACCCTCCCTGCGCCGCGGGCGGGTTCCCACGCTCTGCGCCCCGCGCCCCAGCCGACCGGTCGGGCCGGTTCCAGCCCCCGCCCCGGGCCCCGCCCCGCGGCTTTAGCTTTAGGGGAGACGTAGCGGGGCGGGGAGGAGGGGAGCAGCTTCCAAGGAGAGAACGGACCCGCAAGACAGACAAGGACCAAGCAACCGAGAACTCCGAAGCCTTCTCCCAGGAGGAAGACTGCGGGGGCGGGAGGGTCACTCCTAAGAGGACAGGAGGATTTGAGAAACTGAAGGGGTGGATTGGGATGAGAGTGACATAAGCTGAGGTCCCCCAAAAGATCTACTCTGGAGGCTGAGCGAGCTCCACTCCGCCGGATCCGGGATCCCGGAAGCCGCTTGAGCCGGTGATTCACCTGTCGAGGGGCGGGGCAGCCTCCGGCTTATTCACCTGTCGGCAGCTGTCCAGGCGTGTAGTTCCACTGCGCAGGCGCCCCGCCCAGCGGCTCAGCCTCCCTTCCAAGCGACTGCTTCCAAGCAAGGACACACTCTGCCCTCAAAGCACAACCGTCCGTAACCCCTCAGCCTCAGGATGCCCCTCGGCTAGTCACCCCCAAATGAAACTAAATGGGATTCCAGCCATTGTAATTTCAAAGGGGGCTTTTCCATATCGGAAGTCATCCTTGCCCCACCTAGCTTGAGGCTGATCCACTGGCTAGCCCACAAGGTACTGAGTAAATGAACACATTGACGAACGAACTAATTAATAGCTGCTGGATGGACTGCTATTACTATTAAAAAGAAAGCAAGACCAATAAGCCCACAAATCTTGAGGTCCGTCCCTTCCAACTCAGGTTGTATGTACTGGGCAAACACCACTGAACATCTCCAGCCCTCAATCAAAAGTTTCTTATTTTTTAATATAGTTTTAATTTTTATTACTCTGTGTGTGTGTGTGTGTGTGTGTGTGTGTGTGTGTGTGTGTATTCATGTAGAGGTCAGAGAACAACTTGACGAGATTGGTTCTTTCTTTCCATCTTTTGGGTCCCCAGAATTTAACTCAGGTTGCCAAGTTTGGCAGCAAGTGCCTTTACGACTAAGCTCTCTAGCTGACTCCCTTTAGAAACAAAACAAAACATTGAGACAACCTCACTCTGATAGCAGGCTGCCCTGGAACTCCGTGCAATGCAAACTGGCCTCCAACTAAAGGCAATCCTCCTGCTTCTGCTGAGAAATACATACAAGTGTAAACCACCCAGTTAAAGGTTCTTTTCAAATCCTTACAGTCAACCTCATGAAAGAAAACCCACTGTAGACATATGTGTCTGGGAAGGTCCCCAGCACTTGTTCCAGATGTCACAGAAGTTAGAGCTGTCTGCGTCTGGTACTTCTTTCCCAAACACCCCCTCTTCTTCCCTAACCTTCTGCATTTCCCAAATAATTCTTGGGTTTCTTCCTGCACAGTCACACGCCAGGGAAAGCATTCCTGTTTCACAGATGCAGTGAGGTTCAGAAAAGAGAAATGACTAACCAAAGGTCACACAAACCAGAACACAGTAAAACAGGGCTCTAAAATAGGTCTCCTCTGTGCCTCCTGTATTCTGAGCTACGGGAGGGTATGGACGGCCTCATCACTGTCAAGCCACTGTCATTGGCCTTGGAAATCAATTTTTCATTCCAGAATACTGTGACTTAACTAACTGGTTTAAGGCTCAGACACTTAGCACGATGATGTGGGATTTGAACCCAGGCCAGAGAGACCCCAGAGCCTCCACTCCTAAAGCTGTCTGATTCCCATAGGGAAACACAGGAGGCTACCCAAGCCACACACGTGGAGACTCAGAGGAAGAGGACAGATTCCCTCCCCCATGCAGGGCCCACTGATGGCGCTGGGCCAGACACTCACAGGCAAGCAGCCTCCCGGGAGGGCTGCTGGTGGGTGCACCGACCTCCATTTGCACATGGGCTTCCATCCAGACAAGGGGGTGCTGTGTGAGGGCGAAAAAGGTGGGGAGGTCAGACAGGCACCCAGAATCCCAAACCATAAGGACAGACCCTCCTCTCCTGTCTGCCAGGCAACAGCTGCACGGGGCTAGGAGGGTATCTGTGTGGGTACTGAGAGGCCCCCTATCTACAGTTCCCACGCCCCCCCCCCCAGTCCCAGCTGTTGGGGCTGCAGCTGTCCCTGCCAGCTCAAGCCCTGGGAACCACAAGGCAGGGGTGGGAAGGAGGAGGAGTCGACTTGTGCCAGATGTGGAGGCTCAGAAAGTTGACCTGACTAGGATGTGCGTAAGGGAAAGGGCATCGAGTAGGAGTGTTAAAGGAGTCTGCAGCTTCAAGGCCATGTCTTGGAAAGATGGAAGGGGCAGGCAATGTTGGGCCTGTGTCTACAGTCCCTACTAGCTCTTGAAAGAGTAGGCAAAGCATGCACCTAGGAGGAACTGACAGCAGCAATGGAGATGGCTTTGGGTACTAGATGGATAGAGGCTATGTAGTATAAAGAGAGAGCTGGTGCAAGACCTGTGCCGCCCTCCAGCATCCCCATCCCTCAGGGCTGTATCCCGCTTTGGGTGCGTCAGGCTTGCCAGATGGGTGAGAGGTGTGGCCAGGACTGAGCTAGTAGAGAATTATGTGCTCAGACAGGTGTGGGCCCCCTAGAAATTTTGTTCCTCAGAGAGAGAAGGAAAGGGGATTGGGAGAGAATTGGGAAACAGGAGCAGACAGAAACTGAAAGGAGGAAAAAAAAAACTCAGATAGACAGTAAGAGGCTGAATTAAGAGTGAAGGACCTATTCATTTTTGTGACATGACAAAATGTGTGAGAGGAGACACAACCATGTGAGGTGTGTGTGTGTGTGTGTGTGTGTGTGTGTGTTGTGTCCATATGCCTGTGAGTTTGTGTGACAGTCTGTATGGAGACTTGAGAGTATTAGACCACTAAGTAACTAACAGTGAAAGTGCATGTGCATGTTACCAGGCTGGTGTCTTCAAACAGCATAGCCATGTACTTCATGTGTACCAGTTGCACGCACTTGCATCCACCTATATAAACAGCATTGTTCAAGCATACAGCTAGCTGTATGGCCACTGGTGTGTCTGTATGGGTCGTGTATTGGCAGCTATAAATGTGACCTTGAACGTGAAAGCCTACCATGCCTATGTGATCATCTTTGACTCTGTATGAGTGCACATGAGCATATGAGCAGCAAACACACAGGCATGTCTTGTGTGTGCCAAGTGTACATCTATGGGTGTGCTAAACCTGTGCACATGCATTTTTTTCCTTTCTATGTGTGACAGGCCATGAGTCTGCGCTGGCCCGGTGGGGGCGGTGGCTCCTGCCCAGTCCTGCCTAGTTGAGCCTAGAGGCTAAGCTAGGGACGCCACTCTATGCAAGTCTCACCCGGTCCAACACTGAGTCCTACCATGGGCGCCCTAGAACCTCTGGCCACAGCCAACGGCCTATGCCCCTCCCCCGCTGATCAGGCCTCCCGGGGCAGGGGTGGGGGCGCCCCCTCAGTCCCCGCTCAGGCCCTCCGTGGGTCCTGCTTTGTCTGGCAAAGAAAGCGCGAGGCCGGCAGGGGGGAGGGGGTGTCTAGACGGCGAAGCCATTGTCCCGAGCGGGGGAGGGGAGCTCAGAGTGGAGAAGGGGCGGGGGCCCCAGGCCAGCTGGGGAGGGGCTCCGGCCACTGGGAGGGGGCCCAGAAGCCGGAGATGAGCACGTGGACCTCGACCCTTCTCTCGACACAGAGGCGGGGTCCCGAGACTGCGGGATCCCGGCGGCCTGAAGAAGGATCGGCCAGCACGCGGGGGAGGGGGCGCGGGCTCCGCAAGGGCTCCGGCTCCTGCTTCTCGCGCTCCAGCGCCAGGTCTTGCAGCTCTCCAGCCTGAGAAGTTTTCTCCGAGTTCAGAGCTCCGAGAACTTCGCGCCCCCTCCTTGCCCCCCCTTCACGGCCCGCCCGGGATAGGGGAGGCGCTTTTGTGCAAGGGGTCCTAGGCCTTGGGGGTCCTTGAGCCCCCTACCTAACCTTCCCAGGACTCCAGGCAGAAGTAGGATGGGAGAGCCTGGAACTTTGGGTATACCTCGTTTCCGAATTTCAGCCCCAGATTCCCACAACTCCAACTCCTAGTCTTGGACTCCTGATTCATTCAAGGGTCTCGATTCCTCCGGCCTCTAGGACCCTACATTCCCATCACGAATCTGTGCGCGCCCCATGACTGGTACACAGCCCCCGGCTGCTGCACCTCTGCCCCAGCTTTAGTCCTGGGGTGGCAGATCCTCTATGTTCCAAACTTAGGGTATTTTTTTTCTTCCCCGCCCCTGCAGCCCCAGTCCCACCCTCCGAGTCCCTGATCCCTCACCTGCAGCCCCCAGCCCCGCTAGCAGCAGCAGCAGGGGCAGCGCCCGCATGGGCGGTGGTGGCGGTGGCAGGGTCATCAGGCGACGACGGCGGCGGCGGCCCCGGGCCCCCAGCCCCATGGCGGCCGGCCGCGACCCTCCCTCCTCCCTCCTCCCTCTTTCCCAGGGCTCCGGGCACGTCCCGGGCCGGCCTCCGCGCCGCCAACTTCGCCGAAGTGAGGCTGTCGGGCCGCCCCGCCCCCAGGCCTGGGCGGCTCGCCCCGCCCCGGGGCCGGCTCTGAGCGCCCCCGCCCCCTGCCCGGCCTCCGGGGGTCCGACCCCTGTACCAGCCAAGCCTGGGACTAGCGTACCTTGGTACACTCACGTCCGCCACAAGAGATGCGATCTTAACCTGTGTGACATGACAAGTATCCAGCTCATGAGCACATCCACCCTCATCCTCCAGCACACAACCAAAGCCAGGGCTCACACACACAGCTATGACACAAACGCAAACACCCCGGACTCCACACCCTCTAAACCTAGGTGTAGAGAGGCTACAAGTAGCCGCCGCTGCACCCGTGCGAACCATGTAGAAGTTCCATGGAGACACTAAACATCAATCACCTCAAAACTCAGGCCCAATCGGGCCACAAACGTGGGGCAGCATTTACAATCTGGCCAGGAGTCTCATGCATGTGAGTCTCATGTGCCTGTGTACAGCTCTCTCAAGAAGCAGCCTCCTTTCTCCTACAGTGTGGTGATCACAAAGGTCTACCCAAGAGGGAAAGGGAAAGGTGCTTGCTGCCAATCGCGGACACGAGTTCAATTCCAGGGACTCCCATGGTAAAATGGAAGAACAGTTTACCATACATAGTCTTCTGACAGCCACATACACCCTGTGATACATGCACTCCTAATCACACTGTGCTCAAATGATTGCTAACACACACACACACACACACACACACACACACACACACACACACACACACACGAGAAATAAGATAAAATACTTTAAATAAGTTTCTGTCACACCTCACACTGTACATGCTTTACCATGAGGCCTATCATTCCATTGCCATTAACTAATTGCGTTTTACTACCAGGAAACCTGCAAAGGCTTTAAAAGCCCTCTCTGTCTGGAGTGAGAATGGAAACTCTAGAGGTCCATTCAGTGGAAATCTCAAGAGTGGGGTGGAGGGTACTGGTCTCGGACATCCCCATCACTAGGAGACACAGGGCTGGTACAGAGGACCCATAGAATCCTGGAAGGGCATACACAGACACTCCTGTGGTGGGAGGGAGAACCAACTTCCACAAGTTGTCCTCTTACCTCTACATTGCAGAGGTCACATTGCCCCCCTAACTGGATACATAATAAATAAGTATAGTTTTTTTAATTGGGGAAGGTGTCATGGTGCATACCTTCTCCAGAGGCAGAGACAGATAGATCTGTGAATTCAAGGCCAGACTGGTCTACATAGCAAATTCCAGGACAGCCAGGGATACATGTGTTAAAGATTTATTTGTGTGTGTGTGTGTGTGTGTGTGTGTGTGTGTGTGTGTGTGTACTAGTGTGAGTACATGCACATGCAGAGGCCAGGGAAGGCACTGCATCCTCGAAGCTGGAGTTACGGTCATTTGTTACATTAACTTGTTACATGAGGTAACTGGAATCTGAGCTCTGACCCTCATGAGGATGCAGCTCTCTGAACAACTGAACGGTCCTTCAGGCCCACTTTGTTGTTGTCCCGCTTTAGGGGCTTCTCCTTTGCAGGCAGAGTCTCATGCAGCCCAGACCAGCCTTGAACTTACTGAAACCAGAATGACCTAGAAGTCCCAATCTTCCTGGCTTTGCCTCCCCAGTGCTAGGATTACGAGTGTGTGTTTCCATGCCTGATCTTCGTGATGCTAGGGCTGGATCCTGGAGCTTCCAGTATGCTAGGCACTCCGCCACGTAAGCACATGCCCAGCCCTCACCAAGCTTATATTCAAAGTTTTCTGGTTATTCAATAACATCCTTACAGCTTCTCTGCCGACCCAGAACTGGATCCCACATCTTCCCTAAAGTTGTTCCTCTGCCTTATTTGAGGTCAGTCGTTTAAAAGGATACCTCTCAGACGAATGACCTGCAAGTTGTACAAAATTAACTTGATGCATCTTTGGCAGGATCTCTGCATCCTTCCCAGGGCATACTATCAGGGTACCTGCCTTCTTTTCCCCAGTATTGGTGTTATTAAGTTTTGACAGCTTGGGCTGAGTTGGTGAAGTTTTCTCCCTCTGATGTCAATATTCTGTTTCTTTATTTGCAGTGCTAAAATGATGCATGTTGACCAACTGCCCTGTCAAATGAGAAAAACCACTCCTCTTGATGTTTTGACACAGGGTCTTTGTACGTAGCTTGGACTTCCCTTGAACTCCCAGTGTCGTCTGGGGTGACCTTGAGCCCTTGAATACACCTCCAGCTTCCTAGCACTGAGACTGTAGGCATGCACTGCCAAGCGTGGTGTGGTGGTCTGAACAGGAATAACCTCCTATTCATGTGTTTGAATGTTCGGTCCATAAGGAATGGCACCATTAGCAGATGTGGCCTTGTTGGAGTAGGTGTGGCCTTGTTTGAGGAAATGTGTCACTGTGGGCTTGCTTTGAGGTCTCCTATGCTCATGCTTTGCTCAGGGTAGTATATACTCTTCTTCTTCTGCCTTCAGATAAATTGTAGAACTCTCAGCTCTTCCAACACCATGTCTGCCTGCACACTGCCATGCTTCCTGCCATGACAATAATGGACTAAACCTCTGAACCCCTGAGACAGCCCCAATTAAATGTACTTTATAAGAGTTACCATGGTTATGATGTCTCTTCAAAGCAACAAAACCTTAACTAAGGGCTGGAAAGATGGCTCAGCAGTTAAGAGCACTGACTTCTCTTCCAGAGGTCCTGAGCTCAATTCCCAGCAACCACATGGTGACTCACAACCATCTGAAATAGGATGCCCTCTTCTGATGTGTCTGAAGACAACTACAGTGTACTCACATATAAATAAAATAAATAGATCTTTAAAAAACAAACAAAAAAACTTAGCTAAGACAAATGGTATCCTCCATAATAACAAATAATTATTCTATAAGGGAGTATTCTGAGGCTATAAATGTCCTGATGTCCATTAAGCTTTTGCCCACTGGATTTTTGCATTTGTTGGCAATTTCTTGATTGGTTGTTGTTTTGTCTTTCAGTTATATTGATGTTTTGGGTAATTTTGCTTTGGTTTTGATATAGGTAGATGATAGATAGATAGATAGATAGATAGATAGATAGATAGATAGATAGATAGCAAGAGAGAGAGAGAGAGAGAGAGAGAGAGAGAGAGAGAGGCTCCCTATACAGTCCTGGCTGCTGAGGACTGGCTATGTAGATCAGACTGGCTCAAACTCACAGAGATCCAGCTGCTTTGGCCTCCCAAGTGCTAGGTTTAATACTGTGTACCACCACACCTGAGTCTTGATTTTTTTAAGTTGAGCCATCATTTACATTATATAAATTTACCTATTTGAGATTTCTGATGTTTACAATTCAGCGCCACTGCATATGTACATGTAATTCTCTTTGTTCCTGGGCTGGGGTGGGCATGCACAGCCTCTGTGTGGAAGTCAGAGGGCCACTTGTAGGAATCAATTCTTCTCTTCTACCATTGTGGGTTTGGAATCAAACTCAAGTCATCAGGGTCGGCTCTGAGCCATCCCTCTCAGCCCTCAGAATAGTATTCCATATAAATAGAATCCTGAACTTTGAGGCCACCTTCTCTTTTTATGAGAGTGTACGTTGAGACAAGGTCTCAGTATGTACCCTGAGTGTCCTGGAACTCACTATGTAGGCCAGGCTGACCTGGAGCTCAAAGAGCACTCTGCTGGAATTAAAGGCATGTGCCACCACATCGCACCATGACTTTTCCTCTCTACTTAACATTCGGAAGTGCTGACGATCTATCAAAAGACCCTGCGTTTGCCAGGCAAGTGCTTTCCACAGAGCTACATCCTCAAGTGCGATTTTTATTTTATTGGTTTATTTGTTTTGAAGTGGGAGAAGGAAGTCGCTACATTGCTGGGGCTAGTCTTCAATTGCTGTGCTTAAATGACCGTCCAAGGCCAGGGATATATATATATATATATATATATATATATATATATATATATATGGCTTAGTTAGTGCAGTGGTTGTTTGTTGTGCACTAAGTCCTGACTTGGATCCCCACCACCACAGTTTAAGAACAAAAAGCAATCACAGTGCCACATACCTATGATCACAGCACAGAGGACACAGGGGAGGACTAGACCCTCAAGGTCCTCTGCACCTATGTTGGTAACTCCAGGTCAGCATAGGCTACCTGAGATGCTATCTCAGAAACAAAAAAGTGGGCTAATAAGATGGCTCAACAAATGTTAATTTGTTTACTCTGTGTGTGTGTGTGTGTGTGTGTGTGTGTGTGTGTGTGTGTGTGTCTGTGTGTCTGTGTGTGTGTGTCTGTGTGTGTGTGTGTGTCTGTGTGTGTGTCTTCATATATTCCATGGCTCCAATGTGGAGTGGAGTCAGAGGATAGTTTAGTGACATAGGTTGTCCCTTTCCTTTGTGTGGGTTCTGTGGATTGAAATCAGGTCACCTGGTTTGCCTGGCAAGTACCTTTACCTACTGAGCCGTCTCACTGGCCCTGTTGCTGTCCTTAGTTGTTTGGTTTTGGTTTTTTGAGACAGGGACTCTCTATATAGCCCTGGCTGTCCTGGAACTCAATCTGTATACCAGGCAGGCCTGAACTCACAGAGATCTGCCTCCTGGGTTGGTGCTGGGATTAAAGGTGAGTCCTACTTGGGGCTGGAAAGATGGCTGAGCAGTTAAGAGTATTGACTGCTCTTCTAGAGAACCCAGGTTCAATTCTCAGCATCCACATAGCAGCTCACAACTGTCTATAACTCCAAGGTCTGACACCCTCACAGACAGACAGACAGACAAACAGACAGACAAGCAGATGAAACACCAATGCACATTTTTAAAAGAAAGTGTGTGCCACTGTGTCTGCCTAGTCATTAGTTTTGCTGTTCTGAAGATGGAATTCAGGATCTGGGCAGCCAACCAGACCAATCAGCCACATCCCTGGCATTAAGAGCTCATATTTGAACTGGGGTCTAAGGGACTCCTGGCCATGTGGATTGCAGAGGAGAGATAAGGAAGGAGTAAAGGTTGGACAAAGAAAGAAAAGAAAATGTTGCATAAGAAGGAGGTAGGCTGACACTGCAATGTGCTGAGTCAGCTATCTGTCAACTGACTCAACCATGTCTCATTCGTCAGTCCGGGCAGGTGCCGCTCAAGTTCCTCTTCACAGAGCCCAGGGAGAGATCCAAGCCCCGCCTCCTTATCCTGTTGTGCAACCCCCATCGTGAAAAATATTATGCCCAGCAGTGGTGGTGCACACCTTTAATACCAGCGCTTAGTAGGCAGAGACCAGCCTGGTCTACAGAGTGAGTTCTAGGAAAACCAAACCTACAGATCCTGTCTTGAAAAAAAAAAATTATTACATCTTATTGGCACTGGAGAAATAGCTCAGGGTTAAGAACACTAGTGTTCATGCAGAGGACCTGAGTTGGATTCCCAGCACCCATGATGCACTGCTCACAACTACCAGGGGCTCCAACGCTAGGGTATTCGACTCTTCATGCCTCCAAAGACAATTGCACTCACAGGCATAAACCCATTCCCAGACACACACATGATCAGGATCAGTAATAAAACGAAATTGCATTTTACTTACTTTGTGTATGTGATGACGTGCTTTTGCCACACGTTGTATAGAGGTCAGAGGACAACCTGAAAGTCAGTTCTCTCTACTATGTGAGTTCTGGGAATCAAACTCAGATCACTAGGTCTAGCATAAGCCATATGTCTTAAAGATATGGCCCTTTATCCTGTATCAAACTGTCTTCAACCAGCAGGCCTGCACTCTTCATGGCTCTGGCCCAGACTTTTCTCTCTGTCTGTGATGGGAAGACCCTTTTGCTTCCTCTCCAGGCAGGAACTGACTGACAGCAAATATTTTTAAAATGCACTTTTGAAGCCAAGAGTGGGGTACACTCCTGTGATTCCAATGCCCAGAAGACTTATTATTCCATATGTATGAAGCCCTGGGTCGATTCCTAGCAAAGCATGCAGAACACGGTGTTGTGAAGCTGGAGATGGTATTGGTTCCGTGGTCAAAAGCCATGACTGTCCTGGAGGATCCAGCTTTGAGTCCCAGTACCCACACAATCGTTCACAGCCATCTGTAACTCTAGTTCCAGAGGATCCAAAACGCCCTTTTCTGACCTCTGTGGGTATTACATGCAGAGTGCACAGACATACATACAGGCAGAACATCCATATAAATAAAACAAAAATAAACAGAATCTCAAAAAAGTAATTTAAAAAAGGAAAAGAAAAGTAAGTATGGGGGTGACTATAGGTGGAGGCAGGAGGATTGAAAGTTCAAGGTTTAAAAAAAACAAAAAACAAAAAAAAAAACAGGCAATGGTGGTCTGGTGGTGCAAACTTTTAAACCCAGCATTTAGAAGGCAGAGACAGGCATATCTCTGTGAGTTCACACACACACACACACACACACACACACACACACACACACACGTACATATGTATGCATACATGTATGTATGTAGCGCCTTCATAATTGTCAGGAATACTTTGTTATTTCTCACACATGCCACCCTATGCACATGTTGGGCCCTCTCTGACATTCCTTCCCTTTTCCTCATTCCTGGTCCTCGTGTCGTCCTGTTCACTTAGCAGTTACAAGTACTGACTGCTGTTCCAGAGGACCCAGGTTTGATTCCCAGCATCCACACAGCAGCTCACAAACTTCTGTAACTCCAATTCCAAGGGTTCTAACACTCTCTCTTAGCCTCTGAAGGCATCAGCGGGCACATGGTGCATAGATGTACATGCAGGCAAAACACCACCTACATACATAAAATAATATTGAAAAATAAATCGCTTTCCTGGGACTGTAACTCGGTTGGTAGAGTGCTTGTGTAGTGTACACAAAGCCCTGGGTTGGATCTCTGCTGCATAAGGCAGGCATGGTGTGTTGTCTGTGATCTCAGCACTCAGAAAGAGGAGGCAGTTCAGGAAATCCAAGATCAGCCTCAGCTATATATCAAGTTCAAAGATTCAGGAAACTTGTCTCAACCCTACCCCCACCTCCACTGAAACAGGGTCAGAGAGACAGTTCAGTGGGCTAAATAACTTGCCACCAAATTTGGCAACCAGAGGTCCATCCCAAGAACCACGTGATAAAGGGAGAAAACAGACTGGCTTCTACACACACACACACATACACACACACACACACACACACACACACACACACACACACACACAATGTCTCATGCATGTTCAAAACAAATAAGTATGTTTAATTTAAAACTAAATCAAAGCTGAGCATGGTGGCACTCAACTTTAATCCCGTCACTTGAGGTAGACGTAGGTGGATCTCTGCAAGCTTGAGGACATCTAGTGTACATACAGAATTCCTGGGCAGCCCAGGGCTCCATGATAAGACTGTGTCTCAAAATTGAAATAAATAAACAAATGACTGGAGAGATGGTTCCGTGAGCAAAGGAGCCACCAAGCCTGATAAACTGAATTCAATCTCTGGTGTCTTTGTTAGGAAAGAACTAACTCCAGACAGTGATTCTCTGACCTCTACACTCATACTCTGCCTCCCTTCAAAATAAATACACATTTTAAGGAGTTTTTAGAAAAAGAAATTAAAATACAAAAAAAGAATTCCTCTCCAGGAAGCCCTTCCTCCCTACAAGCTGAGGTCTTCTCCCCACCCCTGAGCGCTTTCCTTTTGATTCAGCTTTTTTCACAAGGAGCTGGAGATGTCTTTATCTCCCTCTGTGGCCACAGCCTTCCCACAGGAAACTGAGCAGTTTTTTGAGGATCAGATGAGTGCCCCAAGAGCTCCTAACAGGAAATGAAAACAGAGAGTGGTAACCCCAGAAGTGATTAGAGTGGTTGAGACGCTTGTAAAAGTTGTCCAGTGGTTCCTTTTTGTTGTTGTTGTTGTTGTTGTTGTTGTTGTTGTTGTTTTCTGAGACAGGGTTTCTCTGTGTAGCCCTGGCTGTCCTGGAACTCACTCTGTAGACCAGGCTGGCCTCGAACTCAGAAATCTGCCTGCCTCTGCCTCCCAAGTGCTGGGATTAAAGGCGTGCGCCACCACCACCCGGCTGTCCAGTGGTTGCTAAACACCCTCTTTCAGATTCATTCAGATGCTCATGGGATGCAGAGAAAGGTCTGCGGCTAGAGCCCTTGGGTTGGCCATGTTCTCTCCATCTGAGTGGAAACTTTCTCTTAGAATGGATGCTCTAGGGGTGCTGAGATCACCAGCACAAAAAGCATCTAAGGACTCTGTTAATCCTGTGGCTCCTGTTCCATGGGAGATTGTGAACCCAAGGGTGAAGATGACATGGGGGAGTAGAGACTAAAGAAAGTCAGCTACAAAACAGGAATTAGAAAGAATGGTCTCTATCCTTTCCAAATCTCTGCCGCCCTTCTCTAGCTGTGGCAGAATCATTGTCCAAGATCCCAGCATCCCAAGGGCACAGGACAGGCGCAATGATCATTCCCACAACCTCTCAGCCTTTGGATGCTCAGACCTGTGTGACATGGATGGACAATCCCCTCCTCCCCTGACCCTGCTGGCTGCCTTGGCTGTGGAATACATTTCTCCTCCATGAGCTCAGTCCCTGGGGACTTGGGATGTGGGTCCAGGCCAAGACACAGCTGTAGGCACGCGGACTAGGAACCTGAGAATATGCTCTTAGCTTTTCCTCCCAGGACTGCCCTCTGTGTAGAATCTTCAGCTAGGTCCTCGCACCCAGGAAGAGTACTGTGAGAGCCCAGTATGACATAGATAGGAAAGCGCTGCATGTGTGTATGGCAGAGCTGAACTCCAGAACATGTAGGCTGGGGACCCAGCCAGGCCTGATGACACAGCCTCCCTGGGCTCTTCTGATTCCTGAACTACCAAACTGCCTAGAGTGGCATGATCACTGTCCTTAATAACTTCACCTCCCTGCCTCAAATCTTTGAGCCTTTCACAGGCTGTTTCCAGGGTCAGAAACACTAGCCACATGCCCAGGACAGCTCTTCACATGGGAGCTCACACTAACACTCTGCCTTTTCTTCATTCATTCCCTAAACCACATGTTTACTTACTTGTCTGTGTTTTCTTCTAAATTACATGTTTTAATTTTTATTTTTCTATGTTTAGCATGGGTGTTTTACCTGTGTGTATATGTTTGTGCACCACTTGACTGCCAGGTGCCTTCAGAAGTCACAAAAGGCCATGGGATCTCCTGAAACTGGAGTTCTGAGCTGCCATGTGAGTATTGGGTTTGAACCCAGGTCCTCTAGAAGAGCAGTCAGTGCTCTTAACCACTGAGCCATCTCTCCAGCCTTAATTACATTTTAAAACATTATTTATTTATGTGTATATGTGTGTGCATACATAAATAGCATGTGTGCCATCGTGTCTGTGGAGGTCATGGAACAACTTGTGGAAGTTGGTTCTCTCCTATCATGTAGATTCTAGGGGTTGCTTCAGGTCCACAGCCTGGTGGCAAGTACCAGTGGTGCCATCTTACCAGCTTTATTTATTTATTTATTTATTTATTTATTTACTTATTAAACCGATTCTCAAGTATCCTAGGCTAGCCTTGAAGTAACTCACTAACTCGTTATATAGCCAAAGATGACCTTGCTTTCTTTTTCCTTCTACCTCTCCTTACTAAGTGCTGGGATTTTAGGTATGTAATACCACATTCACTTTATGTGCTGGGGATCAAATCCAAGGCTCTGTTGTGTGCTAAGCAGACAATGTACCAACTGAGCTACACCCAAGCCCTGTTTGTTTTTTGAGACAAGGTTTTAATATGTAACCCAAGCTGGACTTGAACACTAGTGTGATGGTTTGTATATGCTCAGCCCAGGGAGTGGTGACATTAGAAGGGGTGGCCCTGTTGGAATAGGTGTGTCACTGTGGGTGTGGGCTATAAGACCCTCATCCTAGCTGCCTGGAAGTTAGTATTCTGCTAGCAGCCTTCAGATGAAGATGTAGAATTCTCAGCTCCTCTTGCACCATGCCTGCCTGGATGCTGCCATGCTCCCACCTTGATGATACTGGACTGAATCTCTGAACCTGTAAGCCATCCCTAATTAAATGCTGTCCTTATAAGAGTTGCCTTGGTCATGGTGTCTGTTCATAGCAGTAAAACCCAAACTAAGACAACTAGATTCTCCTTCCCTCAGTCTTCCAAGTACTAGGATTCTAACCAATACATATAGCCTGGAAAAGGCCTATTGTAAATGGAGGTGGCCTAAGTCAGAGCTAGTTCCTCTGCTGAGAGATAGACAAAAAAGAAAAAGATGCTTGTAACTACAGTCCTCAGGCAATAAGGAAGACTGTGAATTCAGGAGCAGCCTGGGCTACAAATGACACCATCTCAAAAACAACAACAAAAAACTCTATCTTAATTTTTTAATATTTGCTTATTTTTATGTGCGTTAACTTTTTCCCTGCATGTGTGTCTGTGTGAGGACACCAGATCCCCTGGGACTGGAGTCACACGCAGGTGTGAGCTGCCATGTGGGTGCTGGGAACTGGACCTGTGTCCTCTAGAACCGCAGAGCCATCTCTCTAGTCCTTTAGTTTGTTTTCTATTGATGAGATAAAGTTGACAAAACCAAAACCAACTTGGAAAGGAAAGGGTTTATTTAGACTCACAGCCCAGTCTAACATCAAGGAAGCCAAGGCAGGAGCTCAAGTTAGGTGCCTCAAGGCGGGAACCTGGGCTGCTTCCTGACTTGCTTTTCATGGTTTGCTCACCGTGCATTTTTATACGACTCTAGACCACGTGCCAGAGTGGCACCTCCCACCACAGGCTGAATCCGCCCATCCCACATTAATCATTAACTAAAAAAAAAAAAAATGCCTCCCAGACTTGCCCATAGGTCAATCTGATGAAGGCATTTTCTCAACTGAGGTTTCCTCTTCCAAGATAACCGTAGTTTGTGTAAAGTTGACAAAAAACAAACTAAGCCACATACAACCAAGCAAACAAACAAATAGCTAGAAATATGGTATGGCACTGCCTAGTATGAGTGTGGCCTTGTGTTTGGTTCCCCCAAATATAAATATAAGCACAAAGTATAAATATTAAAAGGGCAGAGAGGAGCCTCACGTGCTTGTGTACACCTCAGTCCCAGCATTCAGAAGGCAAAAGCAGGCAGACCTCTATGAATTTTAGACCAGCCTGGTCTACATAGAGTTCCAGGACAGCCAGAACTGCATGGTGAGACCCTGTCTCCAAAAACAAAACAAAACAAAACAAACAAACAAAAAAGACAAAACAGGCTGGGTGGTGGTGGTGCACGCCTTTAATCCCAGCACTTGGGAGGCAGAGACAGGTGGATTTCTGAGTTCGAGGCCAGCCTGGTCTACCGAGTGAGTTCCAGGACAGCCAGGGCTACACAGAGAAACCCTGTCTCGAAAAACAAACAAACAAAAAAAAACCAAAAAACAAACAAACAAACAAACAAAAAAGACAAAACAGAAGACAGAGGAAGCCTGGGGTAGATCACTCAGCAGTTACTATCACAGGTCCCTTTTGCAGAGAATCTGAGCCAGTTCTTAGCACCTACATGGTAGCCACAGCTGCTTATAACACCAGTTCCAGGGGATCTGTCATCCAAGGGCATCCACATGCATGTGGTATACATACAGACAGTCAGGCAAACCACTTGCATAAAAAATTAAAATCACTAAAAATAAATGACTAAAATAAGGCATTAAAAACTACTGGAGCCAGTGGTGATGCACACTCCAAATCCCAGCATTGGGGATGCTAACCTGGACAACTTAATAAAACCTTGCTTCAAAAACTCAAAGGTCGAGCTGGAAAGATGGCTCAGCGGTTAAGAGCATTGATTGCACTTCCAGAGGTCCTGAGTTCAATTCCCAGCAACCACATGGTGACTTAAAACCATCTATAATGGGGTCTGATGCCCTCTCCTGGTGTGTCTGAAGAGAGCTATAAGTGTACTCATGCACACTAAATATACTAAATATAGGGCATATAGCTTAGTAGTAGAAGATTTGCCTGACTTGTGTGAGGCCTAAGGGTCAATCCTTAGTGCCTGGAAGGGGAAAGGAAAACAACAAAACCTATTGAGAGATGATGGATCAATGTGGCAGGAGGAAGGGAGAGATGGTGTGGAGAAGAGTCACGAATCAGAGAAAAATGAGCTGGGGAGGCCAGCAGCCTGGGGAAGGATGCCCCAGGCAGGGGGAGCAGGGAGTAGTCACTCCTTGTGGAAGTGGGAAGTGTAGAAAGCAGGGGCTCTGGGGTAGAGTTAGCAAGAGGTCAGGGGAATTAGAAAGCTGAGCTCCAAGAGGTCATGCTACATCAAGAACAGTGAGAAACACTGGAGAATTTTAGTGAGAGAGGATGATCTGATGACCTTGTAAACCTTTTTGTGAAAAAAAAAAATCTCATCTTCTTGTCTCTTAGGGAACACCCATCCCCAAACTGCCATGGCTTCTTCTCAGAGCTCCAGATCTTCCATGTGATCCTGTGTGGGTTCCCCATCAGACTATGGGCTCTGTGGGCTCCCTGGCCGGAGCGCTAGATTCCTACTGACTAGCATACAGTCTGGCGTACAAGAGGTAAAATACTTGTCTTATGTAACTGCGTGCTGGAGCGAGAACCTAAGGCTATACATATATTTGTCAAGAGTTTGCCACTGAGCTAACCTCCACCACCACCCCCAGTCCTAGTAACTGTTAATTGAATGACTTGAAATGTACACACCACCAGGACCAGCCCATTCCCTGAGAGCCCCTTGTCTGGATTCAGATACCCCAGTCCTCGTTAGATCATAAGGGATGGTGGCTGGTAGGGCTTTTGGGGGGAGGAGATGGGGTAGAAAGGGAAGTGGAGAAGGGGGAACTCATTTCAGTTTAGCTAAACTACTGCTGAAGCAGTTTGGCAAGGGACAGAGTGTCACCCTTACTTCTTCTAAGCATGTGTGCCCTTCCACCCTTTCTTCTTGCTTTAGGAAAGGAAGGTTGCTCCCCTGGGCTGAGGTGTATGCAGCTCACTGGAGGAGCTGTGTGCTTCTTAGTTAGATTCCTATCACTGTAAAAAGTTTAAAAGATACATTTAAAATATGTATTTTATCTTTAACTGTGTGCGCATGTGTGTGTGTGTTTGCACGTGTGCTCACACACGTGTGCTCACATGCTTTTGTGCTCACGTATCTGCAGGTACCCACAGACCCAGAAGAGGGTGTCAGGTTCTCTAGAGCTGGAGTTAGATGTAGTTTGTGAGGCAGCTGATATTGGTGCTAGAAATCAAACTCAGGTCCTCTGAAAGAGCAATACATGCTCTTAACCACTGAGCTATGGCTTCAACCTCTAAAAGATACAATTTTTAAAAGCCTGCACATACAAAGTACAGATAAATGACACAGCTGCACATATTTACATGTGCTCAGGCACACATATAAATAAAATAAATATACATATTTTAAAAAGCCTAGAGGAGCCGGGCAATTAAACCCAGTACTCAGGAGACAGAGGCAGGTAGATCTCTGAGTTCAAGGCCAGCCTGGTCGATCTATAGAGTGAGTTCCAGGACAGCCTGAGCTACACAGTGAAAAGCCTAGAGCAGCTGGGCATTGTATGTTTGCTTGTGATCCTTGAGTTTGGGAAGCTGAGGTTGTGCTTTTGAGGCCAGTATAAGCTACATAGAAAATTCAAAAGTATTCTGAGATAGCTACATAGAGAGACCCTGCCTCAATAAACAAAACAAATGAAAACTAAGAAGGCAACTTTAAAAGTGAAGGAGTGGCAAGATGATGGCTTCACACACACACACACACACACACACACACACACACACACACACTGAAAACAAACAAACAAGAAATGTCTGGAAGATAACTTCTTCCCTCCTCCTTAGCCGGGGCTGAATCTCCCTTTACACAGCCAGTGCACAGCTCTCAGCGGCCCACCCTGCCCTAGCTCCTCCTAGCATGTCTTCTTTCTTGCCTTGTCTAACTTATGCTTTCAGCAGGGCTAGACAGACAGAAGCACCGACAGAAGATGATTTGGGTCCTTCCCTATGGAGTCACTTTAGCTGCTGTAGCCCTTAACCAAAGAGCCTTTGTCCATAAACCTGTGTCTAGGCTCTAAGGACATCCCTTCTTTCCCATGTCTAATCTCCATCCTATGCCAAGGCACTAGGTTCCAAAAGGTCCCTAGACCTCTGGCCACCCTCTGAGAGGTTCTGTCCAGCCTTCCAATTCCCCTCCTTCTTGATGTTGTGGGAGGCTTAGCTTTCTGAGTTCTTCAGGAGCGTGCATGCTTGGTCCGCACCCTGCATCACTCAGCATCTTTTGAAATCAGTCTATACCAGACTTCTTTTGACACCCTGGTCTCATTTCCATTGCTGGAAAACAGAAATGTGCACACCAGCCTGACTGGCTTCTTTATTTCTTCCTAGATCCTGGGACCCCAGCTTTAGAATTACACCCCCTCACCCCGACTCCTAGTGCATTTATCTCTGTCCTTTAACCTTTGAGATGTTTCTAGCTATCTGTCCCAAGTCCAGACCTCCTAGATTGCACACGTCTTTAATCTGCCTCTGTGCCTTCCTTGTGACTGTGTCTCCCAGTTCAGCCTGCCTCACCCTCTCTCTGTCTCTGCCCCCACCCCATTTGAGCCCCCTTATTAATCCCTGAATAATGCTCCATGGACAAATTTATCCAGGCCCCTCCCTTGCTGGTATTTTGGAGTCCTTTACAGCCCCATGTCATCTTAGCACACACTGGTCTCTAGTCTCAAGGAAATGATAAATCAGCGTGGGTGAGAGGCTCCCTAGGGTGGAACACATTTTTTTTTCTCCACAGTTCAAATCTGTAACAGCCTCTTCCAGGAAAACTTCCTTTTCCTCCTCCTATCAGGTCATTGTCCCTGACCAGTTACTTACTCCACTGGGACCTGACTACATTCTTGCTGAATCTCTGTCGCTGTACAGTGTTGCCTCTGCCCTTTCTCTGGAGGAGGGCTGATGGTGTTTGACTAGTGCGATGTGAACGGGTGAATGAATGAATGAGTGAATGAGTGAATGAGTGAATGAATGATGGAAAGTGAGCTTGAGGTAAGGGCTTAGAGAACCCAGCCCTCCACTCTGGCTCAGAGTAATGCACAGCCAGGTCCCAGGGTCAGAAGAAAGTTCACTTGCCCATTGATTAGCTCAGGCTGAGGAAGGCCGATGCTGGCCAGAGGACTCTGCCCAAGGAGTATTATCTGTCCTTCAGAAGACCCTTCTTTGGCTTGCTTCCTCTCCCTTGCTTTACCCACTTTGCACCGGGAGTGGGGAGGGGGGGATAGACGAAGGATGGAAGGCAGAGCCTTCTGGTTACTCTGGCAACCATCCCAGCAACTGTCCATGCCTGTGGTCAACCTTTGCCTGGGCCTCTCTAGTCACCCAGACAACCGCTATCTCGTTCTGGTCAACCATCAACCCTTCTCCCGTCACCCTAGCAACCACTGATGGACCCACCACCCTGGTATTGGTCCTTAACCGGCCTACAGATTTTTTTCTCCGCAGACCTCCACTTTAGGATCTAAGAACCCCTCCTCCTGACCTACAAGACGCTATAGTGTGTGTAGGCCCGGCCCTAGGGGTCGTGCCCACCCCCTCCAATCCCCCGTCCCTGTCCTCTGTCCCTGTTCCCCGCCCCCTGCAGTCTGAGAAAGTCCTTTCCTGTCTCCTGTCTCCCCGCGCGCATTCTTGCATGAACTGTCCAGCCACCACAGGCTCTTCAAAATGCAAGCCATGTCTCTCCTCTGCTAAAAAAATCTCCCCGGCTCTCTTTGACAATCAGTCTGCTTGCAGCCTCTGATGGTCTGGGAGCAGTGACTGGCCTCCCCGTTTTTCCGTTATTCCTATTCCGATGCCTGGAGCTCATTCCCCAGACTTTCCTAGTGGCTGTTTCCAGGCTCTTGGGAAAAGTGCATCCCTCCCCTCCCCCATGAGGACTGTGGCCCCTCCTCGGGGATGCCTTATCTGAGTTGTCACTCACTGGCAGAACCGTCTATTCCCTCTCACTCTGTGAACTCCAGAGTCCCAAGATGGTCCCCTGACTCACATTCTATCCCCAGAACCTACAGAAATGGCTGATATCAATATGCTGAGTAAAAAGCATGTCTCTTTAGGAAGAAAGAGGGCAGAGAGACATGGCCAGCACAGAGGGCTTTGGCTAGGCAGACTCATTTCCAAAATAGAAGCCATTTTTCAGGTCTCCCAAGCGCTCCCAGTGCAGGTAATATTGTTCCTAGGGAATGAGCAAAAATCAGTAACGGGGACCAGCAAAATAGTTCATCTGGCCAAGGGGCTGGTTGCCAAGTTTGACTTAAGTTTTACTGCTGGGACACACATAGTAGAGGGAAAGAAAGAACTTTTGCAAGCTGTCTTCTGATTTCACAACAAGCAATGTAGCACTAGAACACACAGAAAAAAAATCCTTAGATAGATACACTAGATAGATAACAGATGTAATTTAAAAAAAACAAAAAGAGGGTAGGCGAGATGGTTCATTGGCTAAAGGTGCCTGTTACCAAGCCTGATGATCTACCTTCTGTTCCCAGGACCACATGGTAGACAGAAAGAAGTAGTTCCTACAAGCTGTCCTTTGACATCCCATCTGTACAACTCTCTCTCTCTCTCTCTCTCTCTCTCTCTCTCTCTCTCACACACACACACACACACACACACACACACACACAAATGAACATGAAACAAATCAAATGTAATTTTTAAAAGGAGAGAGAGCCAGTGAGCTGGCTCAGTGGGTAAAGGTGCTTGGTGCCAAAACTGACAGGCTGAGTTCAATCTCCAGGACCCACAGAGGAATTTAAAAAGAGTAAAACAGGAAAATAGGCTGGGCAGTGGTGACAATAGCCTTTAGTCCCAGTACCCAGGAGGCAGAGGCAGAAGGATTTCTGAGTTCAAGGTCAGCCTGATCTACAAAGTGAGTTCCAGGACAGCCAGGGCTACACAGAAAACCCTGTCTCGAAAAAGTATTTTAAAAAAGAAAAAGTAAAACAAGAACACCAAGTTAATGGCAGCGCACAGCTGTAAACCCAGCACTTAGGAGCACTTCCTGTTCTCACCGAGGACTTGAAATCCCAGCACACACACAAAGGTTCACATCAACCTGTGACTCTAGTTCCAAGGGACCTAATGTCCTCTTCTGGGCTCTATGGACACCAGGCATCCATGCATACAGGCAAATACTTATACACATTCAAAATAATACTGGTGGTCTGTGTCTTTAATACCGACACTCAGGAAGAAGTAACAAGTATGTCTCTGTACATTTGAGGCAAGCCAGGGCTAAATAGTGAGATCCTGTCTCAAAATAAATAAATAAAAATAAAAAAACAACACAGCAAACAGCCAGGCACAGTAATGAATGTCGTTAGTCCCTAGTACAGATGAGCTAAAGGCAACTGAACCTCTGTGAGATCCCGGTCAGCCTGGTCTACATAACAAATTCCAGGCTACATAGTGATACCCTGTCTCAAAATAAATAAATACATCACTTAACAAATTAATTGTAAAATACTAGACAAATAAAATTATTATGACTATTATGACTAGTCTGGAACTGTCTTGTAAATGTTCTAGTTTTATAAGACTGGGCCTTGCATGGTAGCCTGAGTTAACTTCATTCTTACTATATAGCTCAGGCTGGCTTCAAACCTGTGATCATTTTGCCACAGTCTCCACTGTCCTGGCCTTACAAGCTTGCACCATTTACTATACCCCGCTTTCACTCTACATTTGTAAGCCTTTCATTCGGATGCTGAGTCTACAGGCCTTTAGACACTCCGCAGAATCTTGACTAAGCCAGATATGTTAGCACAAGCCTGTAATTCCAACATTCAAGAGGCTTTGGCAATAGGATTTCCAGTTCAGCAGGTGCTACTAAGTAGGAAAACAAATGGCTTATTTGGAGCATAAGATTCTAAAAGCTGGAGGCTAGAGGCCTCAATCTCATTGGTGCCCACTTATTTATATATATAATGTGTGTGTGTGTGTGTGTGTGTGTGTGTGTGTGTGTGTGTGTGTATGCATGTGTGCATGCAAAAATATGGTGCACATGTGGAGGTCAGAGAATCAAGTTGTGGGAGTCAGTTCAGACCTTCTGTCACATGAGCCTCAGGAACTGAAGCCATCGGGCCCTCAGGTTGAGGGGCAAGCGCCTTTACCTGCTGAGCCATTTTGCCTGATGCCAGATGTCCATTCAGGAAGTTGGCCCTTTCTTGTGCTGTTTCTAGCACATCCAGCTTTCAAATAGAATTCAGAGCGGTTTCCCTGGGGATCTGGGGCAGGTTGAGAAGCGAGAATTTAGCCTGACTTGAATTTGGTCGTAGAGACAAGGATCATTGGGAGGTGCCTTAAGTTTGGCTTGAGAGGAGTGGGCTCACTCACCTGTTTCCTGTGAGGATCCTCACTTGGTGAGGTGATTAGGAGGCAGCAAAGAGGTACCTCACTCTTTGATATAGTTATTGATTTATTTTTAAGAAAATGTGCCAAAACTTATTCCTTTTTTTGCCTTTGAGGCACTCTCCAATGGCATTTGTAGCCTCAGACTCTGCCATAGTCCTTACCCATTACACAACTGCAATTAGCCACTTTACCTGACTTGCCCTCTCCCTCAGTTTTAGGGGACCCTACCAGTCCCCTAGTTTCTTGTTTTCAGAAACCTTAATTAGGTTGATTTGGTGCTCAACACAGAATGCCTCCACCAACTTGACGTAAGGTCAGCTCATCACAGTTGGATGCAAGCACACAGAGATGGGCTTGGCACTTGTCGGAGGCCAAGCACTAGGTCATGATGGATGAGGTAGGTCTTTAGCACTTTTGTAAACAGTCTTGACGTCCATTACAGCATTAGCAGCAATGCCTTCCTTGGCGGTGGTGGCAGATTATGGGCGAGGCCAAATTTTGAACACACCTGTGCCTCCACTTCCTCGTGACACCAGAGCATCAGGGGAAAAAAAAGACATGGTACTGTTGTGTGTCCCAGGGTTGCCTTGAACTCAACAATATCCCTGTCTCAGCTTTTCATGTGTTGAGATGACAGGGGTGCACCATTGTGACCACCAAGCACCCCCTTTCTTTTTAAGGATTAACTTACTTATGTTGTGTGTGTGTGGGTACATGCACACACACTTAAACTCTGACTGTCAGGTTTGGGGGCAAAGTGTCTTCACTTGCAGAGCCATCTGTCTTAAACTAGCAACCCCTTCGTTGACAGTCGGTTGCAACTTTCTGCACTTATGTGACTTAGCAGATAATACACAGATACTGTGACCAAGACACTGTACTTTTTAATACTGTTTATTTCTTACTTGGCGATAGTGGCGCACGCCTTTAATCCCAGCACTTGGGAGGCAGAGGCAGGCGGATTTCTGAGTTCAATGCCAGCCTGGTCTACAGAGTGAGTTCCTGGACAGCCAGGGCTACAGAAAAATCTTGTCGAATTCTTTATTGAATTTGGGGGTGGGGTTCGAGACAGGATTTCTCTGTGTAGCCGTGGCTATCCTGGCTCACTCTGTAGACCAGGCTGGCCTCAAACTCAAAAATCCGCCTTTCTCTGCCTCCCAAGTGCTAGGATTAAAGATGTGTGCCACCACCGCCCAGCTTTATTGAATTTTTTTTATATGTAG
The DNA here is from genome assembly GCA_030674055.1 of Rhabdomys pumilio. Taxonomy (NCBI): domain Eukaryota; kingdom Metazoa; phylum Chordata; class Mammalia; order Rodentia; family Muridae; genus Rhabdomys; species Rhabdomys pumilio. The sequence continues at coordinate 3,454,186 of JANHMN010000021.1, forward strand.
GAGTATTTTGCTTGCATGTATATGTGTACACTGTATACATGCCTACTGCTCAGGGATACCAGAAGAGGATGTCAGAACATGGATTTATGGATTTTGTGAAACTCCATGTGGGTGCTGAGATAGAACTCATATCCTCTACAAGAGCAACACAAGCTTTTAATTACTAAGTCATCTTCCCAGCTCCAGAGACACTGTATTTTTCATAGTGCTTCATTTTGGCTCATTAACATTGTGTGTTAGAAATACATTGGAAGCAATATTGAGGAAGACTTAAACTTCAGACTGAAAGCAGAAAACAAGACAGAAAGGTTAGAACTTATGGTTTGTGTGGCCATTGGGGCAGGGAGGTTTTGATAAGGAGTAAGACAGTCCTAGTATCTAGCTCCATCAAGGAGAGGCGGATCTGGCTACCAGCGTCAAAGTGGCTGCTCATACATGCAAACTTCCATGCTCTGTGTGAGGCAAGATACCCACAGATGTTTCTATGTTCAACTCGGAGTTATTTGCTCCAGGTGATCTGGGAGTCCACCCTGTATGCACACACTGCATGGACTCCCAGGTACACAAGGACAGGGGATATGTGCTCCAACATATCATGTTAGGCTGGTAAATAAGAGCTTCTAGCCCAGCAGGTCTTGCAAGAAGGCCCACATGTACTGATGCATCTCCTGAGGATGGCTCTGTGGAATCCAGTGCCCACTGCCTGACAAAATGTGGCTTTCCAGCCGGCCTGGAACAAAATGGCGTCCAATGGCTTCCACCAGTCCCTGCTGCAAGGAGTGGTCTTTTTCCCCCCACAGCAGCAATGTGGGTGTTGACAGCTTCTTGGGCTCCAGGGGGAAGTTCCTGTGGCCAAGACAGACAAGTAGACAGACGGATGCCTACTTTCATTTCCTGTGCCCAACACTCTCCTGAGCTTCTCTCCTGGGTATAACCTTACCTGAACATGTTCCGGTAGTAATTGATGGGCCCAGTGAGGCCTCCAGGTTGTGAGAAGTGATAAAGGAAAGCTTCAAGTTCACACGGAGTCAGTCGCGGGATGCCTCTCTTGCGGTCAGTGAATGTGGTTTTGAGAATCTGGGTGAACACAACAATGTACTGGTTTTCGTGCCTCAGTTGCTCAGCCCCAGTCTGCTGTCCCCCATTCTGAGGCTTTAACCTTCACTGCACCTGGAAGTCAGACAGAGACAACAGCTTCTCCGGCAGCCAGGGAAGCTGGAACAGGAACATGTAGTTTGAGCAGAATAACTGGCTGATGTGGCGAATTGCGTATTCTGGGAAGAAGATAAAGGATGTGAGGTCTGGGTTTGGGTGATCCTGTACTTCTACGCTCCTACACCCAGCTTGGGCACAGGGATCTCTAGAACAGCAGTACTGCCTGCCTGTCTGTGAAGACAATGACCCCACTCTGGCTGGGCGCTGCCCTGCCATATTGTCCCACAGCTACAGACTGGGCAAAGCTGGAGGGATGAGGTGGCTCAGTGTTTAAAAGTACAGGCTGCTTTTCCAGAAACTTCTGTTTGCTACGCAGAACCTCCTTGGGTGGCACTAAATGTCCTGTTACTCCAGTCCATGGGTTCGAATGCCCCTTCTGGCCTCCATTGACACATACAGCACAGATATGCCTCTGCTTCCCAAGTGCTGGGATTAAAGGTGTGCGCCACCACTGCCCAGCTAGATCACTGAGTTTAAGGCCAGCCTGGTCTACAGAGTGAGTTCCAGGACACCCAGGACTATACAGAGAAATCCCTTCAAAAAAGAGTTTCTTCCTCTGAAGCTCATGGGTGCCCTCAGGAGGCACTAGCAGGCTTCTCCTGCTCAGGCCTGGTCATATTCCCCCTGCTTCAGGTAATAAACATTTATTGAGCACTTACTGTGTACCAGGCTCCTGCAGAAAAAGGTAGAAGGAAATGGATTTTGAACAGTGAAGATTACAATGCTATCCAGGTAAGGCAAGTTCAATGATAGAATGTGTGATTAGCAATCTAGAAGTTCTGGATTCTATTATTCCTGCTTTCATACCAACCAACAAAGGTCAAGTGACAAAAGACATTAGATAGCCAGAAAGAGCATCTGATTCTATCGTGGTGTGGTTTATTAGTTGTTTGTATCTTTGCTGTTAACTCTCAGTGCAGAGGAGGTACATGCCTTTGATCCCAGCACTCAGAAGGCAGAAGCAGATATATCTCTATAGTCTGTGGGCAGCCTGGCAGATATAACAAGCTCCAGGCCAACTTAGGCCACATAATAAGATGCCACTCAAGCCGGGCATGGTGGCGCACGCCTTTAATCCCAGCACTTGGGAGGCAGAGGCAGGCGGATTTCTGAGTTCGAGGCCAGCCTGGTCTACAGAGTGAGTTCCAGGACAGCCAGGGCTACACAGAGAAACCCTGTCTTGAAAAACAAACAAAAAAAAAAAACAAAAACAAACAAACAAAAAAAAGCCACTCAAATAAATAAATAAATAAATAAATAAATAAATAAATAAATGGGAGAAAGAAGGAAAAGAAAGAAAAGACAAGTATCACTTCCTTTGCCTCAGTTTTCTTCACCTAGAACATGAAGCTAACAACACTTTCATCAGCCCAAGAGCCCTGAATAGTGACTCGTATGCAAGTTTATTATAGGCAACTGACAGGCACCGGTTGACCACCCTCATCCGAAAAACGTAACCCAAAAATCTGAATGGTTTTATTTTTTTGGAGACAGGGTCTCACTGTATTGCCCTGGCTAACTTGAAACTCACTATGTACACCAGACCGGCCTTGAACTCACAACAGAGATCCATCTGCCTCTGCCTCCCAAGTGCTGGGATTAAAAGTATATGCCAGCTGACCTCTGAGGGTTCAATGTACGTGTGTGTGTGTGTGTGTGTGTGTGTGTGTGAGAGAGAGAGAGAGAGAGAGAGAGAGAGAGAGAGAGATGTTTGTTTCAGATAGGAAGCAATATAGCCAAGGCTGGTCTCTAAGTCACTACCCTTCTTCCTCAGCTTCCCGAGCACTGATTTATTTATTTTTTTAGGTTTAATTCATGTTTTAGTTTGGCTTGGTTCAGTTTTTATTGAAGCAGGGTCTCACTATGTAGACCAGGTTAGCCTTAAACTCACCTGCCTCTGCCTCCCAAGTGCTGAGATTAAAGGCATGTACCACAATACCTGGCTTTTTTTTAGACTTAACTGTTTTTATTAATGTTTATTATTGTCTACATGTATTCATACCACATATGTGCCTGGTATCCACAGAGGTCAGTTTAGGACATTTAGAGCTTTTGGAACTGGAATTACAAGTGACTGTGAACTACCATCTGGACACTGGGAATCAAACTTGGGTTCTTTGAATAACAAGTGTTCTTGCTGACCGAGTCTTCCCTCCAGTCCCTGCCCCTCAAGTGCTAATATTAATAGGTATATGCTAGTATAGCCAACTCCACAAACTTTCCTTCACATACAAAATCACTAAGATTATTGTATGAATTTCTTTCAGCCTATTGAAGTCTAGGTATAGAAAGTATATAGGAAGCATAAATTAATGTCATGCTTAGAGTTAGGCTCGAGCAGCAAGATATCTGATTATGTGTGTAAACATTCTAAATTAAAACACAAAATCAGAAACACTCATGACCCAGGCCTTCCCCCTCCTTCCTCTCTCTCTCTCTCTCTCACGCTCTCTCTTTCAATGCTGGAGATCACATCTATGCCTTCTAATCTATTAAACAAATGTGCAACCACTTAACTGTACCCCACCCCAGTCTGAAGCATTTTGTTATGCTCACCTCCAACGTAAAAGTGCTTAAAACAATTTACGATATTCCTAAGTGTACTATCATTTATCTGGATCCCTGACATGGTGACAGGTCACAGATGAATATCCAGGCATTTAGGCCTAGCCCAACACACCTTGGAACACCGACATGGGAGGTCCACTGACCACAACCATCCGATCCACTAGGGATGGGAAGTAGATGGAGAATTCCCAGGCAAGGCCGGCCCCCCAGTCGTGGCTCACGAGAATGCACTTGGAGTACCCTGGTGGTGGGAAGTGACAGACACAATGGTTTAAGATGCAGTAGGGATGAGGAAGACATGTAGGAGTGGGTCCCAAAAGGAGCAAAAATGAAGAGATGAGTATATTGGACACTGGCTCATACCCAGGCCTAGGATGATATCCTTGATGTCACTCAACAGCAAGTCAATCGTGTAACAATCCACTTCCTTTGGAGCATCAGAGGGGCTATAACCACGCATGTCTACAGCCACTACATGGAAATGGCTCTGGAACTCTCGCAGCTGGTAGCGCCAGCTGAACCTGTCGGGTAAGGGAGTCAGGAGTTTAGTCAGCAGGATGCACCTCCTAGGCAGATACCTTGGGCCACCCCACCTTTCTGCTCTGGGCTTCTTAGGAAGGAAACAGTGGAATACCCGGATTACTCAACCCTATGGGTTCCCATTTCCTAAGTACCTCATAGTCAAAACTCTACCTTTCCCTAGTCCAGTGAGCACCAGGATCCAGGGACCCAGACATACCAATTCTCTGGGAAGCCATGCAGAAATAGCATGAGGGGACCGTTGCCACGACCAGCGGAGACATAGTGCAAACTCAGGCCGGAACTCTGCAGAAGAACCCAATCTAAGAGCTGAAGGGCAAGGAAATACGGGAGCTTCCTCCCTAGACTTGAGCCCCCAAGGATGATTCAGATTCAACATCTCAACCTCCTTTCTTCAATCCGCATCCACCTCATGAAACCTACCTGCAAGGGACACTCACCCTGAGGGTTAGAAAGCAATGCTCGCCCAGCGTAGGGTCTCTCAGGCACTCTGGAGCAGACAACCTCTGGCGGCCGCAGCAGCCCCGGCGAGGGCGGCACAACACGTTGGTGAACGCGATGCAGCTATAGACAAACGCGGCCAGCAACGCAGCCAAGTACACCAGGCTCATCACCAACGCTCGCAGCAGCTTCAGTGAGAGGCGAGAGGGTGCGAGCAGCGCGGTCACCACAAACTCCGGCATATCCTTGCGCTCTGGGACGAGTACAGAGCAGTGGTCGGAACACTGAGCCGGGGGTGCTGGCGCCGGCAGCCCACCACCTTTGTTTTGGGATTCCACCGTGCTGTCGGAGTCTACTGGACCCGCCGAGGAAGCAGATGCGCTGCTCGGGCAGAGACTATCACCACGCATGACTCACTCTAAAGTGGCAGCTAAACTACCTGAGCAGAATAAGACACTTAAGGATGAGGGGGTGGAGCCTGCGAGGACCTGGTTTCTGAGGTTGGGGAGGAACTCTGAGGGAAAAAGGGACCGTGAGTGGAGCCCTAGGACATCCTGGATGGAGTTTAAGATAGGGACAGAGAATTAAAATGATTCCTCTAGCAGGTGGTGGTGTTCAGGACCTAGAAAAGGCTCGGCAGGTAAGAGCACTTGGCATCAAGCCTGGCCACCTAACTCTGATCCCAGGGAACCACACAGTGGAAAGAGAGGACTGACTCTCACAAGTAGTCCTCTGTTCACACATATACTGCTGCACATGCGCCCCTCGATGCTTTAGTCTCAGCACTTGAGAGGCAGAGGCAAACGGATCTCTGAGTTCAAGGCCAGCTGATTTATATATAAAGTTCTAGTCTAGCCAGAGCTACAAACAAACAAACAAACAAAAGCAACCGGCAAGGCTCTTAAGGAAGGAGAGTTGAATCCAGGAGGAACTCTGAGATGGGTGGAGCTTTGATCGAAGGGGAGTGGTATATCCAAGGTAGGTGGACCCAGAGGCTGTGCGAGAGTTATGGGGCGTGGTTTATGAAGGAGGAAGGAAAATTAGGTGGAGTCTGTATTTGGATGAGAAAGACAGAGGCTAGGCTTGTTGGCTTGGGTAGAAGCTAGACCCAAGAACTAGAGTTTGTTCTGGAGCTGGAAACAGGGCAGAAAACTAACGTAAAGGTGGGAATGTAACAAACCCAGAAGTGGAAGATCAGGTAACGTTGTACAGCTGGAAATTGTAGGCAGGTGTGGGCAGTAGGTGTCTCACCGTGTGCCTTCCAAGCTAGAGGTCCCGACCTAGAAGGCTCTGCCCTGAATGAGACCCATAGTCGCTTTTACTCAGTCCTGGTTCCAACAGTTTTGTCCTCTCCTCTCGTTGGCTTAGGGGGTCCATCGGCCCAACCCTACAAAACTGTGATTGGACAGCAGCGGGCACTGGTTTCTAAGGACAGGTGGGACCTAAGTGCTAAATCACCAGAGTTGAAGGCCAGGCTCAATAGGTGACAGCCAACCTAGGGCAGATCCTACCTCCTAGAGAACAGGCTGGACTTGAAACCTGGAGCTGGCCTGGACATATCTGGTTACTGAGGGCAGTGCCCAGTATGATGGGGCATCATGTCAAGCAAGAATAGTGTCTCAGTAAGAAGCCAGCTTCTTTTGCAACTTTTCCCAAGATCTTTGACATTTTAGGGACACCTATTATTTAACCCTGATAGCAGCCCTGTACACTATCATATCCTCACAGTACAGATTGTGAACCTGAAATTCGGGGGTGAGTTCATTTTGCCTGAAGTCATACATCTGGCTTAGCAGCAATCCAGAACAACATAGAAGCAGCAATCTGTGCTTTGTCCAACACCGAGGCCACTGGCAAGCTTTCAAAATCTCTTCTGGTGGTTATTTAGAGATCTAGAGAAATATTAGGTATTTAGAGAGATACACTTTAGTGGCTGCTTCTATTACTTCGGAACTAGTGACTGAGCCCAGATCCTTGCTCATACAGGGTAAGCCCTTCAGCAGGGAGACTTAAAAAAAAAAAAATTGAGTATTACTCAGCTGTTTAAAAAAGTGATACCATGAAATCTGCAGGCAAATTAGTGGAATTAGGAAAAAAATCCTGAGGTAACCCAGACCTAGGAAGATAAATATGATACACATTCATTTATATGCGGATATTAAGTAAATGATAATATATTCACTTATATGTGGATACTAAATAATTAAATGATAATCAGTCTACAATCTGCAGATCCAGAGAGGTTAGACCCAAGAGGAAGGGACTAGGGGAATACACGGGTCTCCCTGGGAGGGATTTTACAACAGATTTTACTGGTAGACTGGGAGCAAGTAGGGATGGGGATGGGAAGATCAAGTGGAGAGGGGGAGGAGAAATAGGGTTGCAGGAGGGAATGGAAAGACCGCTGGAATTGAGAGGCATTTGAGGAATGATCCTAGTACAGTGGGAACACTAAAACATACGAAGCTGATCCTATGAAGTCTCCTATAATGGGGTATCTGGAGATCCAACTGGCCATCTCTTATCACCAAACGAGGCTTCCAGCACCAGGACTGGGTTGCATTTAATAGTTATTGGCCAAAAGGCTCCCATGAGAATCCCAACACCACCCGGGCTGTTGTAAGACAATGGGGCTGCTCTCTACAAGCTGACAGCGGTGCCCCACTGTAGAGGATAACTCACTGGACACGGAGAAGTACTGATGGTGCCTACTTGGAGCCTTCACTCTAAGTTCTAGTGTCTTTGGTGCATGAAGGCACTGCAGGATACCAAGAGAAGCATAAACACCAACTCAGCCACAAAGTCTCTGACCTACAACCTGTCCTGCCTACAAGGTGCTAGTGCAACGGTGGCACAGAACTTAACTTAAGACACACTCACCAAGAGCCAGAGCCTAGATAGCCCAGAGACCTAGGATAAAACCACACTACTGATCTAAAATAGCACGACTCTTAGTGATACTCTGCTCTACTCAGAAATCAGTGCCTGACTTAGCCATCAGAGACGCTTTCTTCTGCAGCAGATGGGGTCAGATGCAGAGACTCCACAGCTAGCTATTACATGTAAAGTGACCTTGAACACTCAGTCTTAAATAGCTGTCTCTCCAATTCTTCCCCTCAGAGCTCAGGGAACCTGAGGAAGAGGCGGTGGAAAGAGTGTAAGGCCTGAGGGAATGAAGGACACCAGAACAAGTCCCTCTGAATCAACTAAGCAAAGCTCATCGAGACTGAAGCAGCAATACATGGGTCTGCACCAGGTCCTGCACACTTATCATAGCTTTCAGTTTAGTTTTGTTTTTTTTGGTCCCCATCACCACCACCACCATCCCTGACAGAGTTTCTCTGTGTAGTCCTGGCTGTCCTAGAACTCACTCTGTAGACAGGCTGGCCTTGAATTCAGAGGTCCACCTGCCTTTTGAGTGCTGGGATTAAAGGCGTGCGCCATCATGTCTGGCTTTCAGCTTAGTATTTGTATGGGACTCTTTTAAGTGTGAACAAGTGGGCCTCTGACTTTTGTGCCTGCTTTTAGGGTTCTTTCCCTTCTGTTGGATTGCCTTGTCCAGCCTCAATATGATAGGTCTTACCTTGATTTTATTTTGTCATGTTTGTTACAACAGGAGGGGGAACTATAATCAGGATATATGGTATGAGAAAATAATCTATCATTAATAAAAAGAGGAAAATGAAAGTAATCATTACTATTTATTAGGGTTCCTCCGACCCAGACTGACTCTTGGAACTATGTAGCTCAGGATGGACTAGATCTAGTCTCCTCTTCTAGTTTGATGGGAATACAGACATAGGCCAACTGTATCCAAATTTCCTTTAAAGATTTATTTAATGCATATATGAGTATACTGTCTTCAGACACACCAGAAGAAAACATTATATCCAACTACAGATGGTTGTGAGCTACCATGTGGTTGCTGGGAATTGAACTCATGAACTTTGGAAGAATAGCCAGTGCTCTTAACCGCTGAGCCATCTCTCCAGCCCCCTGTATCCAAAATTTTGAGACAAAGTCTTACTTGCTAAACAGCTCAGAATCCTCTTGTCTTTCAGCCTTCTGAGAAGCCACCATGCCTGCCTGGCTGAGTGGTTAGTTCTTTCAGACAGGGACCCATGTACCTTAGGGCTGGACTCAAACCCTCTCTGTAGTGAATTACCAGGACTTTTTTGTTTGTTTGTTTGTTTTGTTTTTTTCAAGACAGAGTTTCTCTCTGTAGACCAGGCTGGCCTCAAACTCAGAAATCTACCTGCCTCTGCTTCCCGAGTGCTGGGATCGCCGGCTTACCAGGAACTTTTGATCCTCCTTTAGTTCCCTGAGTTACAGGGATGCTTTACTGTGTCTGGTTTCTGTGATGCTACCAGAACCTCATGTCTGGGTTTAATTGAACCCAGAACCTCACGGTACTTACTCTACCAACTGAACCACACCCATTCCCAAGTAACTCTGTGCCTCTGCACTTCCAAACGGGCTGCCGAACAGACATTCACTGCTGAAGGACCATAATCATACTCACCGTGAATGGCCACACACATTGTTCTGCCTTAGTCAGCTGTGCACTTGAGTAGAATCCACTGCCTTTATTGTTCTAAGACTTAACCATCTTTTTTGCATGATTAACCAGTATTGCTTTTTTTTCTTGGTGGGTGGGGCAGGGCTGGCTACCTACTCAGAATTCTGCCTCCTCCACTCCTCCTGAGTATGAGACCACTATATCCAACTAACTTTACAGTTTTTTGTTTTGGTTTGGTTTTTTTAAACTCATAAAAAACAATTCTCTGACAACAGTCCCCAGGATCTCTCCTGAGGCCCAACCTAGCTCTTGTGGCTGATAGGCATCTAATAACTTCCCTTCTTTAAACTCCACTATACAATCTTGTCTCTAAGCCCCAACTCACATACATTTTCCAATTCTACACTCAAAAAGACATCAGTAATCACAGGAGGGTAACTTTATATTCAATACAAATGTTTATTTTTGCAATGAGAACTGCACAAAAAAAAAACCCTTTAAGTATATAAGTGAAAAGTCTATGAATTCCCTTCTACAAATGTCTGAAGTACTTTAATACAAGTCTCAGATTCACTGACATAATTACTGGCCAAGCGACCTGTGCATACAGTACAGTGGGGGCTTGTACACACCTCTTATTCCTGTATAGGACTAAGATGCCTAGTACTGCAGGAAGAATTTGAAAATGGTCAGAGAAATTAAATAGATCCCAGTTCTAATTACAACCCAGTTAGAGGAACACCCATCAGGAAGGTGTGGAGGCCACTCAAAACTTGAGCAAGAAGGTACAGCTGAAACTATTTCCCCCACCTCAGAAGTGGGGCCCAGCATGAGGAAATATCTGAACAAGAGAAAAACAAGAGGGTGGGATGTAGTAGAAGAAACCTCAGAGGACTAAAACTGTCACTGCTCAAGCACAGTAACATATAAAATGCCTGAAGTAGGACAGACCCTTCCGGATAGGGAGGTGAGCATCAGCTGGGTATCTGAACTGTGCCCTGCACTGTGAGGTTTGGTCTTCCTGGTTGAGGGGTGGGAGTTATGAATTTAGAGTGCTAGAAACAGTTCAGTCAACTTGTCTCTGCATATGTGTAATTATTTATCTTGTATCATAGAGACTGTTCTTGGGTGCTGGGGCATGTGTGAACAAGTGGGCACAAGGCAGGGAAGCCATCTTGGGGGTTTTCTCAGTGGAAATGTGTTTATGTGTGGGGATACAAAGATCCTATTTGGAGGAAATGTACATTACCTAAGAGTATGTGGTTAACCCTGAGCTTAAATCAAATTAGGAGTTAGGTAGAGGCAAGCACGGTGGGAAAAGCGGCCCCGAGCCTTATGTGAAGAAGAGACTAGGATGGAGCAGGACCTTCACTCAGAATGTGGTCTGGACACTGGCCAAGTTTCCAGACGCCTCACCACAAGTCCAGGTAGTTACAGGGTGTCTGGCTCCCTATTACAACTTCAGCTTGTGGGAACTCGGAGCCCAAGAAGCTCCTGCCCAGGAAAGGCAGGACTGGCCACTAAAGAGCGGCTGCGTGCCCAGTGTTGGTATATCTTACACAAAAGTGCCTGGGAGCCTGGGCCTAGCCTAAGTAAACTAGAATATCTAGTTGGTTCACAAAGAAATTTCAGGGAGACACCAGCATTAAAAAAGAGAGATGTGTTTATTCCATGATCAGTACAGACCAAATGCATATTCACGACATGAAAGTCAAAGCAGTCAGTGACTCCAGAGTTTGGCCAACACCGAGGCACCAGCACTGTGGCGAGACTGGGTTCTCATGGCACATATAACCTCACCAGGGGCTCCAATTTAAAAACAAAACAACACTAATAGGAAGGAAGGCGCAGCGCTGGTCTGACCAGGTGCTGGGTGGGGACCTCTGCGTCAGTTTGCAGCCCACTAGGGCCTGGAGCCTTCCCCAGGCTCTCCCTTTCTTGGTAAAAACAAACAGATTTGACATTAAAAAACAAAGAAGCCAACAAATAAGGGGTACAGGGAAAAGAAATTGCAGCTTTCTGGTTTTATAATTAAAAATAAGACTAATAAAGTTTGAAACTGAATACAAGCAGGATTGTTTTGTGTGTGTTGGGTGGTTCATGGATTTTTTTTTGTTTGTTTTTTTTTTACACAAGTTTGGTGGAGTCACCAACAAACTTCAAACAAAGATATGCCAACTATGTTCACTATACAGTACAGCCACGGTCACACACTACCCACAGTGCAGTGGGAGCTGCCGCTCAATGAGGAGACCATCACACCATTTGGAGATAAGCAGTGCCACTCACTGTGTCTGAGGAGAAGAGAGAGTTAAAAATAAAATAGAATTCAACAACAACAACAAAAAAATATATATGTATATATATATAGGAAAAAAACAAAACAAAACAAAACCAAAAAAAAAAGAAAAAAGAAAAAAAAAAACAAAAAAAGAAAAAAAAAAAAAGAAAAAAACAAAATCAGAAACACAGGTGGGAAGGAACTGACTTTGGTTGGTGGCCTTACTCCCCAGGCGAGGCCTGTCCATACATGTGAACAGTCACCTCTGTCCAAATTGCCATGGACACACACACACTTCCACGGCACTATTCCCTTTTGCACAAGCAAACACTTATAGAGAGCGGCTCTCAATTAAAGGCTTGTGGGGGGAGGGGAGAGGGTCTGTTCAAGGCAAAGTCAGTGCCAGCAAGGGGTGGGCCAGTGCCTTGCTGCTCCAGTCCACACAGGCCTGCCCTGACCTCCTGGGAGTGGGCAGCGATGGCTGGGGTGTGAAGGACTCCCAATGGGTAGGACGTCACAAACGTCATGTTCTCAGGGACAGAAAACCAGTCACGGTGGCGGCAGCAACAATGTTCTGTGTATACTGTGTAGACATTTGGCGCAGAGAAAGGCCTCTGCCCCGCACGCGGGGAAGCAGGCTCAGGTCCAGCCGGCACTTGACTCGTAAGAGACGTGCTCTGAACTGACGTCCTCTGAGGGGGTGGCATGTGGTAGGACGTCTGTCTGGCTGGCTGTAAGGCAGATGGGCTCTGCGATCCTCAGCTGCCCGTCAGGCCTGCCCCGGGCATAGCATACAGGAGAGCCAGGCCCAGAGCCATCCCTGGCTGCTGCTGCTGCTTCCACTGCTGCCCTAACACTATGGAGAGTCAACATTTTTGCCAGAAAAAGTCCGAAGTCACCTGGTTGCTCTCAAAAAAGATTTTCTTCAAATATTGACAAAAGATCACTCTGGAAATTCATGTCAATTGTAGCTGCCATCTGGAGGAGGAAGAAAGAGGAAGAACTGAGTTTGGGGTACCCTGCTCCACCTGTCCCCCATATTGCTTGTGCACAGCTCCAATGTGCTGTCCCCTTATACCCATGCTGGACCTTTTCAAATCCAGTTGTCAGTGAACTAACTCATCAGACAGGCTGCTGTAGAGCAACAGGCCTGTGCTCACTGTCTACTCTTCCCTCCCTAGGTCCTAGAACCTTTATTCCCAGAATCTTCAAAGTGGACTCCTGCCCAAAGGTTCCCACCAGGTCCCCCTACTCACTGCCTCCCTGCGCCTCCGCTCCTGCTCTCGTTTTCGGGCCAACTCCCTCTGCTGGTCCAGCATAGACTGGGGCTGGGAGCTCTGGGCCTGGGGGGCGGAGGCAGCGGCCACAGCAGCTGCCTGCTGTTGCTGCTGCTGCTGCTGCTCCTGTCTCTGCTGCTGCTGCTGCTGCTCCTGGCGCCGTCGTGCCTCCTCATGGGCTCGACGTGCCTGTTCCAGTGCATCCTCATCCTCTCGGCTCCTGGGCAGAGCGGGGCCCCAGGTCAGCCTGGAGCCCAGTATGGCCCTGGGAGCCCCAGTGCCCTGCATGGACCCCAGCCCACCTCATGCGCTCCTGCCTCAGCCGCTCCTTCTCCTTCTCTGCATGCTCAGCCTGAGCCTTCAGGGCCTTTTCCCGCTCCTCCTTCTCCCGAGCAGCACGACGGAAATGCTCAAAGCTGTCACTTGAGGACTTGGCTGTGGAGGATGGGGTGGTCGGATGCTTCTGTACCAGGCTGGCCCAGGAGCCCATGTTCTTAATTTTCAGGTCCTATATAAGCAGAAGTCAAGTGCCGAGTGAGGGCCTGCTGCACAGTACACGGCAGGAAGCTTATGCACACCCAAAGTCATCTCAATGAGTGAGCACTTCAGAACACTTAGGCACCTACTAGCTTTACCTTTTTGGGTGCCACTGGTGTTTTTGGCTCCTGTTTCTGTTTGTCCTTGTCAGGGGCCCCCGGTGGGGGTGCACTCTGCTCTGGAGGCCGGATCACAGGCCTCCCTACATCTACAGGCTTCATCTCAGGCCCTAGAATTTATAAGCAATATGTGAGTCTGGGTCACCTGGAAGGTGTGGCTCATGGTGTACAGGTTACCAACAAAGGTGCAGGCAGGGAGAACACTCACGCTGGGGCAAGTGGACTGGGGCCTTGATGTTCTCTGGGTGCTTGGGGGGCTCTGGTCGAAGTGAGGTGCTGAAAGGCTCGCTGCGGATGATTGGTGAGTGAATCTTCTCCTCTTTTACTACCACCAGGGGCTGGGGCTGGACGACTGAAGGTGGGCGCAGCTCCTGGGACAGCATAGGTACGGCAGCCGGTGAGGCAGGTGGGCATCCCTGGCCTCGGCCAATGACTGGCCCTGGGGGCTGTGGCTCAGCCCTGCCCTTTACCTGCTTCTTAGGCTGGACATTTTGCTGGGGAGGAGACTGATGGGTCAGGCTCTGGAACTGTGGCATCTGAGGGGAATGTATCATAAGCGGAGAGGGAGCTTCACGAAGATGACCTAGGAGAACAGATAAGAACTGTGTCAGAGAACTGGTATACACGCCACTGGCATCTTGAGAAGAGAGTAATAAAAGGAAGACCAGGCTGTACAAAGAATATCATGAGCTCCAAACAAGTACGGAAACCTCCAGCATCTATTATACCTGGTAAGAATATGACATGTCCTTCCTTCTGTGAGGGACTGACATATAGAGCCTGTTTAGTTATGCTTCTATGCTGGGTGCACAAAAGCTTTTCTACAGTCCTGAGGTGCTAAGTCTCAAGTTTGGTCCTTCTGCACCTCAGTACTACAAGAAACTTTATTAAACATGTGCCCGACATATTAGGTCTCATGTGGTCTGGATGCCAGAGCCTTTTAAACAACATCCCTTCCCCAACCTTCACCTTGCACCCAGAAGACTCTGAAGTTAGCCTGGGTTATTCAAGGGATATCAGTAAATTCTGAAAACTCAACCAAATAATCCACTTTGTTTCCCTGGCCACCTAAGCACCCTGCACATGTTAGAAGAATCCCATGCCAGCAAAGGAAATACTGACCATTCACTTCTGACACTCAGCTTTACCAATGAGGACGCTGAGCTCTTTGTATATAGTAGCCTGGGGAACTGGAGAAGCTGAGTCTCGTCCATTCCCATAGAGTTTGCTCTCTACTTAAATCCCAGCTAGAAAGGGGCTTTGCCATCTGTCATAGCTCAGCTAGCTACAGTCCAGAGTAGTCCTCCAGGTTCCACTTCTAAGCCACCAAGCTAGTTTAGGAACTCTTACTCTGACACTAGCCCCTGTCCTCCAGGCTAATATACCTATTTTGGCAGACCCAAAGAAAACCATAATATCTTATGTGGGCAGATCCTTGGCTCCACTGTTGGGCCAGTAGCAAAGTCCAGTAGGATGCATTCTGTCAATTTTCTCTTTTCTTATATTCCAGCTTATCAGGACTCCCTTGGAAGTTACCATCCTGGTTCCACTTGTCTGTAGTTCACAGGTAAATGTCTGCGACAGTCTGCTGCCTGTGTCAGTGCCATCAAGTGCACCTGGTAAGGCTGATCTGAACAACAGAAGACTCTCTAGCCTATGGGTTTGCTAGTAGCTTTTGAGAGCTGGCCTAGCAATTCAGGAATGGTTCTGGGAATTGCCTGCATGCCCACCTGAGTCTCTGACAACTTGGTTTTTGGCCTGTGAGCTGTCAGCTAGGTTCCAACTCATATGACTCCTACAGGAGCTTAGGTGGAACCCTAAGAGAAAGCAGAGGGAGGTCCTAAGTTGCTGGCCTATGCTGCCCAAAGCTGATTCTCCTGCCACCAGTTCACCATCTTCCTTCCAAAGGGTGAGATCCACATAGCTAGTTGGGTGGCCATGTCCAACTCTAGTTTTTCCCAGAGAGAACCAACAGCTGCACTCAGCTCAGGGCATGCAACAATTTGTTGGCCACTTGGTAGCTTGCGTAAAGGATAGGAGCGGTCACAGCCCTACTTTCTTTAAGCAGTCACATAGTTTAGTTCAACTCTTAGGAAAACTGCACGGTGTATATACAGTGCTGAGCCCAGGAACCGGATCCTGGCCCTCAAATGTTAACTGTAAGATGTTGCTGTAAGCTTTGACTGGAACATTTTCTAGCCAGGGATGGGTTTAGTTATCAACAACTGAAAATTAAATGTGCAAATAAAACAAAGGGTATGGTTCAAACGACACTGTTGAAGAATGGGAAGTCTACACTAGGCTAGAGAAGAACAGGGTTCCTGAGTGGATTCGGCTTCTGAGTCCCAGCCATAGTCACGTTCATGGTCCAACCAATATCACCTGGGTCTTGGAGGCTTCAGTGCAGAGTGTCTATTCCCAAACTATTCTCTAATTCCTAACCTGCTCACTAAATTACCTCCTGCTTAACTCATGGTCACCTCCAGGAAACCTTCCCTGACTCTGAGTGTGTAGATAAGTGCCCCGACTAGCTCCTGGCTTCCATTCAGAAAGAGTTAAGGTCAAGGAAGGTCTTTTTATAAACTATTTTTGCTTGTGAGCAAGACAAATAACCTGATAAATACAAAACAGGGGCATGATACTCCAATTACAGTGTGTCCCGGGGTTTGGTTCTGAATCCGCTGAAGCCTAGAACACAACTAACAGTGCACCGTTAGAATGAGACAGTAAAGCCAGCCCCAGACTTGCCCGGACACAAGAATAGGGACTACTCACCGGCTGCGGCTGCGTAGGGGTCTGACTTGTGGTGCCGGGGTGATGGGTGATGCTGGATGACTTGCTGAGGCTTGGCAGGCTGTGGTGGGGGTGGCTGCTGTCCTGGGGGTGGGTGGGTGGGCTGCTGTCCTGTAGGTGGTGGGGGCTGCTGAATGTGAGCAGAAAAGGGCATGGATGGCAAGTGAACTGGTCGTGGTGGGGGCTGGTGTTGTTGCTGGGGTGGTGGTTGTGGCTGAGGAGGTGGGGGTGGTGGAGGCTGCTGCTGGAGCTGCTGCTGCTGCTGCTGCTGCTGCACAGAAGGGTGGGGCGGAGGCGGCAAAGGCGGTGGGGGTTGGGACTGCACCTTCACGGAAGGGAGTAGTGGTGTGGGAGGCTGCACCTTCTGCAGCTGCTGTAGGTACAACTGCATCTGCATGGAGGTGAGGGGCGGGGCAGGCGGTTCTTCATCCTCCAGCAGCACTTGGGGGGGCTGAGCCATAGGTGGCTGTGGGAGCAGGGGCGGCTGGGCCAGGGCAGGAGACACAGCTGGGGGTCGGGTAGGCTTTGGGGGCAGAGCAGCAGCTCGGTTGCTGGGCCGAGATGGTTGTTGGGGCAGCGCATTGTGCAAAGCTGGAATAACAAACAAACACAGATGTGAGGCTTTAGTTACTCTGATTCTGGACTGGCTTTTCTGCTCTATCCTGACCTTGTCTAGACTATACTGACCACCTGTTCTTCCACTCTATAGTAAGACAGCTCTCAGAAGGCTCACAGGCCTTCCTTAGTCATCTTGCCCAATAGTCTATGTCCCCAACCTTTCCTTGTTTTCTGCACAGACCTTCAGGCCTCACTATAGGCCTTTGATATCTGCTCATAGACTTTCATCAGCTTGGCAAGAGAGTAAGCATCCCCACTTCTCTGTCTCTCCCCTCCCATCCATGTTCTCCGAGTTCCACAGGATTACTTATGAGAATGAGTATGTCTCCTCCATGCCCTAAACAAAGGGCTGCAGACAGGTCCAATCTTTGCTGATCTAACATAATGTTTGGCCCAAAGAATTGAACTACACATCAGCTGTGTCACTGAAGCTAACAGGCTGCTCAGAGTAACTGGTCATAATGCAGTAGAACCAAGGTGACAAAGGGAGAGAGAGCCATGGCTCACCTGGAGGAGAGACCACAGCATGCTGGTTGAGATGGGGTGGAGTGCTGTGCTCAGGTGGCTGGGGCAGGTGAGGAGGCAGCTCCGGCTGCGGCAGGTGCAAGATGGGTTGGGTGAAGTGGCCAATAGAGTCAAAGACACTGCCTGGTAGCTGTGGTTCCAGGACGGGTACCTGGGCAGTGATGAAGGGTGGGGGCGAGGACTTCATCGATGGGGCAGTCTGCTGTGGCATGGAAGGCGGAGGCGGTGGGGGTGGGGGTGGTTGCTGCTGCTGCTGCTGCTGCTGCTGCTGCGGAGGTGGGGGTGGAGGAGGCTGCTGTGGAGGTGGGGGTGGCTGCTGGGGTACAGGAGCTGGGGCTGGCTGCATCTGTGGATGGTGATGATGATGATGCTGCAGGCAGACAGAGAGGCACCCAGGCTGATGTTAGATGAGAGAGATCAGCCTGCATTAGATCCACAGCACCCTCTCAGCTGAGAGGCCAGTCATCACTGAAGGAGATCTGATGCACATACCTTTTTCTGGTCCCTCCCAGTGTGCCCCTTCTTTTTTGACTTGGGAGCCATCTCTGCAGAGAAAAGAAAAGGTAGTGAGACTCAAGGGAAGAGATCATCAGTTGGCCTTGGATGCAGAAGACAAGGACATAGGGCATTTAGGACAAGGGCTGGTAACACTGAAAATGCATCTGAATTGGGTCATCATAGGGAGAAAAAGATATGTAGAGTGTCACCTATTCATCTCCCTGTAGCTTTCCCAAGGAACTGTGCCCGAAAAATGCCTCAACAAGCTCCAGACCACAGACACAAGTAAAGGGCAAGGCCCTGGCTAGGCCAGAATTTGAGTGCTAGAGACCTTACCATTTCGTGAGCCATATCTTGGATGAGTGTCGGCAAATTCTGTATTACAACCTGCCATGTTCTGGAATAACTTGGAATATTTGTAATGACCCCAGTTGAGAACAAGGCTCCATCCAAAAAATGAGGACAACCATTTAGGGCCACAAAGCTGAGTCAGCAATTTAGGGTCTCTGGTAGAATTGTGTACTGAGGCAGTCCTCGCCTCAGAGTAAGGAGCTGAGGCTGGGACTGAGAAACACCAGTGATCTTGCCATGGAGCATAACTTTGACCAGAGCCATAGAGTGGAAAAGGAAAGTGACCCTGAATGAGAGAACACAGAATGGGACCCCTCTGGGGAACAGGGGAGCAAGATATCCTCCCCAGAATGACCATGAATAAACAGGACAGATGCTCACTGCCAAAAAGATGGCACCGGCCCCCTTTCTCTTCCTTGGACAAGACAGATGTCAGCGACCCTTCTCTGGACAGTCAGTGTGCACAGAAAAAAGGCAAGGTGTGTCCTGGCTCCTTAAAGGCTGAAGGCCAGTGCTTTATGTGTGCAAACGTGCCTTTCTCTGTTAAATTGGTTAAAAACCTATGTTCATATCTCTGCCTCCACCTTAAGAGTTTATAAGGAATTTTTACCAGCCCGATATTCCGGGGAAGGGATAACACCTTGGCCAGTACTCTTGGGCCGACAAACAATACAAACGCCAATAAACCAGGTTGGAGGCTGGGCCCCATGGTACAGAGCCTTTCAGGCTACTGTCAATAGGAGTTACTTTTGTCTTTGTTTTGGCCTTTCCCAAGCACCCTGTCAGAATACCAGTTCTTGCTGGTAGTGTCAAGGCTAGCGCACAGCTGTGTCAAAGTACTGTGAAAAGCAGGCCCCTGAGGTGCAGAATGTTACCAACAAAATGATGGGCCCTTGTACCCTGCAAGCTCACCACTCCATGCAGGACTGACAAAACACAGACAGGGACCTCAGCAGCCACAAGCATGTCCTCACACAAATGACAAAGGGCAGCAAGTGAGGACACCTAGCACACGAGAACCCAAGGCTGAACCCCAAATTTGGATGCCAGAAAGCAGAGCTCTCTCTCTCACAACTCCTTGGGTCAGTAGAAGAAATTTGCTAAGAGATCTTCATACAAGAAGACATTCAAAATGGGGTTCTTGGAAAGATTTGAAGAATAAGGGCATGGCATTTGGCTATTTGCAATGTAGAAACAGAACTAGCTGGAGACCTCACACCAGAAGGATTTGTATGACGAGGATACACAACGGCTAGAGAGCCAATAATTCAGTAGTTGGGGAGGGGCTGGAACAGCCATTGGACAGGCACCTCTATTAGCATTTCTGGTGTCATTGTAAGAAGGGTGGAGTGGGAAGGGAGATAGACAGGGATTTGGGGAGAGCTGCTTTACAAAAATGCCGACTATACTCGAGGGGATCTCAGCATATACAGATGCTCAGAGATGAAGCTGAACTACTATTATCAAGTGTGATTTGGAAAAGCCTTGGAGGTAGCACCCAGATGCTGAACTGAGTGGGGAGATGTCTAGGAAGGAATGGGGCTTACTTCCTATTGTCTAATAACATTGAACATTGTTTTACTACTTACATAAAAGGAATAAATATCTCCTGACTCTCATCACCTGCCTTAAGTTAGGGTCTACATGCCTCGGCTTAGGACCAAGAGCAGTGGACAATGGGATTCTGGGAAACCTCAGCTGCACTGCAAAGGTCACAGCAGGAGGACTCTGGGACTCATCTTCGGCAGCCCTCTGGGCCCGGGTGAGACTATCGGAGCTCAAGTATGTTGTGGAGGCAGCCCTATGCAGCTCCTATCACCCAAGCCTTGTGGTGGGTTACCAGTCAGAAGACAAGACAGGAAGTACACAGCTTTGTTGACACACCAGCCCCACCCCACCCCCCACAAAACTCTCTAGAAAGGGTTACATGGAGATGGCCTCAAATACTGTGTGATCTTTATTCCATTAACAATCTTAGACTCCAACACAAATTTCATCTTTACATAGGATGGTATTATACAAAGTAAAATGATTTTTGTAAACTCTGATTAAAACACTGATATCTTCAAGCCCAGCCCAGCCCCACTTGAATGAAGGAGACAGGTTTGAGGGCAAGGCAATCGAGGAGAGAAGCACCCCCCACCACTGTCCTTGCAGGCACCCCAACAGGATCCCACAGTCAGCTGGTATACTAACGCTTTCCAAGGGGACCTCCCATTGCCCAGGAACAGAAGACTACCAACAAAGAAGAACAGGTGGGACATTGTCCTTTCTAGCTGTGTTCCTAGGATACCAAGTACAATCGGTAGTTTAAGGCTAAAGACCTTTCAAGTTCAACAGGTCCTGAGTGTTCCTATCACACAGTAGGCCCACATAGCCAGGGATGGGATTCAGGACAGCAAAGTGTACTCGAGGGCAAGCTGCCCTGTATGTATGCACATGTGTAGACAGGGTATTGGAAGGGGCAGGGGCGGCACATGGCCAAGATACTGTGGGAATGTAGGCCACCATTTGGTCCAAGAGAACAAAAATCTTCCCAGAAAGATAATGCCAACAGCTTTCTCAACTGTCCTGTGGGAGTCTCTGGGCAAGCAGCCTCCCCTCCTTCCAATTCCAGCCAAGCCAAGTTCATTGGGAATACGTCAGGCACAGGCCAAAGGGCAGCTCAAAATAGTACGTTTGACAATCTTAAAGCTAGACACACAGAGGACTTGGAATGGCCTAGAAACTCAGCATCATCATGGGGTGTGTGTGACAATGGATGTTCTAGGGAGTCTGAGACCCAAAGGCCACTATCAGATATAGGGTAGCAAGCAACCCTGAATATTGGAACTCTGGAATCTGGGAAGGGGCACAGCACCACCTCAGCCTCATTTTAGCCCCAAGGAAGACAGGCTCCAAGGTGTCGGAGACAGTCTTCTGAGAAGTGTATAAAAACCACATTTTTTTTTCTGAGTTTGAGGCTAGCCTGGTCTACAGAGTGAGTTCCAGGATAGCCAGGGATACACAGAGTAACTATCTCAAAAAAACAAAACAACAACAACAACAAAAAAGAGCACATTTTAAAAGAAAAAAAGGACAGAAAGAGCCCAATAAAATGGGGCTTTTTATGTCAGGCAGTTTTCTGGTGAGATGCTAGATTTGTGATCAAAAAAGGGGCAGGGCCAGTTTTTAGGAAGGAAAAACAAAACAAACCCCAACAAACAAAAAAGCAGCCTACTTTGGTTTGTTTCTGGAAAGGTCTGGATGATATGGCCTATCCTTGCCTGCTCTAGCCTCAACAGCTGCTGTCATTACAGGAAGCTAAAGATGAGGAACGCTGTGATGGCAATGAACTTGGAGAGGCACTGTAGGCAGTTCACAAGTAGCCATGGTGTATTTCTTGCCCACTTCCCAGATCCTGACCTGGCTTGGCAGTGGGCCCTAATGTGCCTACATGTCCCTCACCAACAAGCTGGAAGGGTACTTTACTTATGTGATGAGGAGAGAAGACCAAAGAACTTGGGGAAATATCCACTAGGCCACTTGAACTTTTAGTGCTCTATGGGGACAATAGAGACTAAAGGAGAATTCAGGAGGCTATGTGCCAGCTAAAGCTGGTCCCAGTTTCCATCTGATCAAGCCAACCAGGATACCCCACATGGGAGGTCAGATGTTCATCCTCAGGGTGAATTAGCTTTCCTGGGCTAGAGTCACTGCAAGGTCTGGAGTCTCAGAAAAAGATGAAAGGGACAGAGAGAGGAAACACACTGTGACCAGGCTTTGCACACAGAGCAGCACCACATGTATGCATAGAGGAGGATTATTATCACCCTCTAGGAGATGCCACCCACCCAGAGGACCCCAGATGACCAGGGAGGCTGGGCAGGATAGCCAGGCAGTCTTTGTACAGAGAGGCCCAGGCAGCAGGCCAGGCAGGCAGCCTTCCTGAAGGTGAGACTAGGTGTGTGCTGCTGGACATGACTAATCCACCCCGGGGGATAGGCCCAGGGCTCTGAGCAATTCCATAACTTGATGGAGTCCTGTCCCTTTCACAGAAGAAAATGGACTTAAGCTATAGCTCGCTGGGAAGGAATCTGGAACTGAAGACCGTTTTATTAAGAGTCCGTGTCCAATGATTAGGCAGGACCTACATAGAGGGAGAAAGAAACCAGTGTGAGAGAATGGTGTGGAATGTACCGTTCAAGTTACAAGAACAGAAGAATTGCAGACTGAGCCAGCATCTGTGCCCTAGTGACTGAAAGGGCACAAGAGGACCTTGTTGGAAACCAAGAGCCCCATCCTTGATTGGCCTGCCTCAGCAGGGATGGATAAATCTACACCACAGAAAGGCCACAGTACATGTAGAAATCTGTAAAATTGTTTGAAGTTTGTCTGCACTTCTAAACAAAACTGACTCTGCTAGTGAGTTCCATGTGCTCTGACTGAGTATTTCTTTATTCTTCAATTCCCTCTTACATGTGAGAGGGACCTCCTGTCTCCAAGCTATCTCACCAGCCAGGTGTGTCAAAGTCACCAGGAACCAGCTAACTGTTCTCAGAAAAGCAAAATACCAACCCTTTCTCATAGTATGGTCAGGGAAGAAAAGCCCCCAACAAAGGAGGCAACACCTCCCACTGAGGAAGGCAAAGAGCAGAGCCATCTCTGTCTATTTCCACATCTCCAAAACCAAAGCACAAACTATAAAAGGCAGAACTGGTGACATAGCAATTGTTGAGGGGAAGAAGAGGCCAAAGAGAAAAGGCCTTGTCCTTTGCATCCTTTTTTAGGGCATCCAATATGGCTTCTGGTCCAGAGAGGGGTCTGGACCGGTTCCCACATGTAGCAGAGTGGCGCCGCTGCTGGAATTATAAATGTTACAATCCCTAGTCCCAGAACATGCCTGGGAAAACTCCGCCCACTCAGCCTCTTACTGTAGGCCACATTCCACAAAGCTGGCCCTCACCCCAGGGAAGCCCCAATCAATCCCTTCAAACTCCTGGGCTTCTGGAGGTGGTGCCACCTGGCTCTGCACACTTCTACTCTCAAGGGGCCTTATCCCTTTCTGAAGTAATTGTCCCCATTCTGGCAGCAGGATCACTATACCCCTGAAGGGAATCTCTCAAAGATCCTGGGGCCAGGGAGCTGAGGCTGGTTTCCTGATCAGAGCCTCTAGAGTGTGTCTTATGGCCCCTGTCTGAACTTCCCAGTCAGCCTTTCCAAAACACCATGCATTCTTCTTTACCCTGGAGCTATTAAGGAACACCCACATGTTCCAATCCTGGGAAAAGGAAGTAAGACTAAAATAGCTGGACTGTGCTCTTGCATGAACAGGCTGCAGTCCCAGAGCCTTCTCACTGTACGGCTCCAAACCCATTTTAGCCTGAGGTGCACTACAGGGGTGGCTCCAGAGAGGATGTATATACGCAGCTACATAGCTACCGAAACTCACAAAGACCTGTGGAAAATATATGAGGGGAACCAGATATTAGCAATATAATGAGAGAACTAGAACAGTCTTAGGAAATCCCTTATCCCATATGAGGGATGATCTGATCCTATGCTGGTGACTGGAAGAGTAATGGGAAAGGAGTCACACTGTCTTACCCTGACTTGCCTAGCCCAGATTTGAAGACTTCCTAGAAGTTGAAAGAAATTGCACCTGGGTCTTATTCTGTTTATCCTAACACTGAACTCCTAAGCAGTTCTAGACTCAAGTTAGAATCAAAGCTAAATAAAGAACAAAACAGCCCAACTACAAATAACTCAGCTCAAGAGAAATGTCAAGAAGGGTCACTGGAGCTGCTGCAGAAAACTAAAGATTACACAGTGGCTGACATCCATCCAGTAAAGCACTCCACCTACTCCTCTGCAGCACGGTCTAACCCTATGCACCCTTGCACACACTTGTAGGCCCTACTGGGTGCTTCTCTTCAGGTGCTTTAGATGATTTGTATCACTGGGGCCATGTCAGTAGAACTGACCCTTAGTACAAGTGACAAAAATAGGTCCCATGAGAAATGTTAGCTTCAATTCAAGTAGAAAAAAAGAACATGAAAAACATAAACTAGACCCAAAGACCAAAGAGAAACATCTTCCGTGTCTACCCTGTCTTTACCACCATCTCCTGCCATGGTAGCACTACTTGCTGTAAAGGTTAAGGTTGCTGGGCTGCCTGAACCCAGGGGATCAGCTACTAGAGGATCTGCCTACCTTTGCACCCCAAATACTACAAAGTGCAGTGTCTGTGTGGCATTAGGAGACAGAAGCTGTTTTACTGGTGTATACACATGTTCATGCATTTGCATGTGTGCCCTATGTGGGGCTCTAAAACAAAATTTCAGTAGGTCCTAAATAGTACTGTCAACAGCCTCACAATATAGTACTCTGTACAAGTAGGAAACACAAACCAGTGGCCTGAATGCAGTCAAGTGTGAGCCAGCCAAAAATGGGAAGGGTATCATCTGGAATGAAGGAAAGCCTCAGCCCAGGGCTACATAGCCAAGGCCTAAAAGTCTGCAGGTCAGCAGCTCCATGACTTTAAATTCCACCCTCTTCCCGCCAGGACAGCTGTTCCCAGGACTCTCGGGTTACTTGTTGCACAAGCTTTCTACTTAAGTGAGGAGGCCAGTTAGAAAAAAAAAGTCTTCTCTCTGTAACAGTAGCAAAAAGCTGCTGGAAATGTCATCATGACAGCTATCAGGGAAAGACAGATGCAGGGCACTCATGTGGGACCACCATAGGAGGACTACCACCCAAAGAAGAGGGTTGTGGGGTAGTGGCTCAAAATACTTGTGTGCGAGGGGTCAGAGTCCTCTAAGATCCCAAAGGTAAGCTAAGATGTTTAGCATCAGGTCAGGGTCAGTCTCTGGGATTATCATTTGAACACTTGGATTCTTAGAAGATTGCAAAATCTTAGGAGGGACAATCTAGAAAACACAGGCAGCCCCCCCCCCCCCCCCCCGCCTCACCACCACCCCCCCAAAAAAGAGAAAGAAAACAGAGGAAAGGCAAATCTAAAGCTTGGCTGGCAATGAAAGTGAAAAGTCAGTGGCCACCAAGAATGCTAATGGAGCCCCAAGAATACATCTATTCACCCCATTCACCCTGCTGAAGGCGGTAGCCCCAGTTCAAGGAATGGCTCAGGGCCAGCCCTTCTCGTCAGGCCTAGGATGCAGCTCCCCCTGCTGGTTCATGGGAAAGCGAGGCAAGGTATTTTAGAATAAACAGGGGAAAGAATATATAGGGGAGGTTGTGAGACCAGCTAATTTGTACATGCTGCAGAACCAACCATTTAATGGATTACATTTTCTTTGTAATACACTGCTTATCAAAAACAAGGCAGTACAAATAACTGTCCTGGGAAGGCTCAAGCCTATTCCACGGCCCACAAAATGTCTCTTCCCCTTAACTCCAGTTTCTGTATGGACAGCTTGAAATAACAAAGCTCATCACTGCTTTTGTAAGGGAGCCTTGACTTTCCTTGAAATGATCAGGACATTAATCCACAAGTTAAAGGTACATAGAAGACATTACTAGGAGCCCTTTCATCCACAGGCCCACTTCTAACTATAAACTTCACACATCTTAGCCCATTTGAGCCCCCAGGGCTGGCTCATAGGTAGACTATATCAGCAAATGGAACCTGACCTGCCCAGGGGGTAACTCACATGAGCCATGTGTCAGACAACCTAGGTACACCATGCCTTCCTTCCTACTTTCCCTTGAGGTCAATAGGAGCACCCGCTTCTCTGAGAACAACAACAAAAAAAGTGCACCCCTGGGAAAGCAGCCTGTTCTCATCATTACCACCTGCCCTCATCCCCAGCTCTAACTGGTGCTCGGGAAAAAAAACCTAAACACCATTATGTAGGCCCACAGAGCACAGGGATCAGTAGAAGAGCAGGACATACATGTAGTTAGAGCAGATCTGGGAACAAACAACACAAAACAGCAGTAAGCACACTGTGGAGAAGAAGAAAATGGCAATTTCCATAGTTCAAGCTCAGGCTACAGACAACAGAACTCAAAACAGACTGATCATGCAGGCTGTCAACTACAGGTGGCTTGGCTCTACTCTGCTGAAATGTGGCCAGATTTGTTTCCATGCCAACTGTAAGGCCAGAATACTAGAAGGAGAGTGGAGATATTCCAACTCAAGGTTGATGGGGCCCCAACACCTGCAGTCCTCAAGGTTTACCCACTACCCAGATGGAGAGAATAAAGTGCTACTACACAGAGCATCTTGCCACCCTGCAGGTAGAAGTTAGCATGAAGAGCCCAGGCAGTTTTCAGTGGCCATCAACTCTGGGCTAGACAAAGGACTGAGATAGTACCAGGGATGAGTGGGGTAGTTTGATAAGATGCTTAAACAGGAGCCAGCTAACCTGTTTCAGAGTCTTCACTGTCAGAGGAGCTAGATTCGCTGGTGCTCTCCGACTCAGAGGATGAGAAGCCCTTCATCTTGGAAGAACCAGCAATCACATCAACTTTTTCAGCTGCAACCCAAGTAACAGAACTGTATCAGAAAGGATACCAACTCAGACAGTTGCTGTTAGCCACAGTGTATTCCCAACTACCCAGAGGAAGGACCAGTAAGAAGTCTGAACCCCGTAGGCTTAAAGACTGCTCCTGACAACCGACTACCAACCCAGATCCTGAGTAGCTTTAAGGTTCTGACTGGTAGCCTACTACACACCAGCTGAAACATAGCATTGTGCTACAATTTCAAGGCCTCATCAAGCTCTTTTATAATATCCTCTGAATGGTTTCTCATGGACTCAGAAGACCAGGCAGAGCAGTAATTTCGCATACAGGTTATGTGCTGTGTCCAGAGCACAGCAAGACAAGTAAAGAGCTCCAGGGTTCTCAAAGCTTTCCTGTTAAGTTGCAAGAGTGAAGTCCATACGATGTCACCAAACATCAGATTCAGAACAAAGTTCTGAGGACCTAGAAGTTAGCATGGACCAAGAAAGCAGTATATAAAAAATATTTTGACACACATCCTAAGCTAAATAAACTCTCTAGTACTAAGGGGAAAATTTACAAGCCAACGTGAGGCATATATAAGATGGAAGCGGTATCTGGAAGGCTGATGGCAGGGATGGGGTGGGTGTCACCTCTGGTAGCAAATCGAGGCTCAGTACTGAACTAACATCAGCACACATACTAATAGGACATCCAGACACTCCTTCCCTCCTGGCTTCACCTCAACAGAGGTGGGAGATTGTTTTTGGAGAAGACTGTATGGCTAACAGAGATGAAAACAGCTGCTGTTTAGAGCAAGGCTCAAAAGACAGCTGATTCAGGTAGGTTTCAGCCAGCCACCAGAGATCCAGAAATGCATAACAATCCAGGGTCTAATGCAGTATCATTCTTGAGGTTTCTAAACGCATAACTGGAGGGGGGGTGGGGGGTGGGTTTCATTGCAGAGTGTTAAGTTAGAAGAGGGTAACTGAGAGATTTCATGGGAAGGAGTTCTCAATTATACCTTGAGGTTTTCTTTTCTTCCGCAAACAAGAGGTGACATATCGCTCCAACTCTCGTAGTGTAGATGGCTTTAAGGTCTCAAAGTCAATCTCAATCTCATCAGGGTTGGAGTTTTTAAGTGATGGCTCCCTCGACTGAATTATGTGTACTACACGGCCTAGCTTCTCACCAGGAAGCTTGTTGATATCTAGACTTAGCTGCCGCTTCTCCTCATAAGACATGGGCTTACACTTGTCCTCTTCTTCTGATTCATATGTGGGAGGCGGCTTCGTCTTCGTGGGTGCTGGTTCCTTCTTGCTATGAAGGGATGATATATACAGTTAAGAATGGGTCTCCTGAGGAAAACTGCACACACCCCTCAGAATGCATGTGGTTAGGTGTACGCCTGTGGGGCAGGTTTTGCTTCCCACACCCAATAGGGAATGGGATTTAAGACTACTTGCAATCAGAAAGACCAGAGTAAACTTTGGCAGGCTACAGAAGCTGTAGCTGCATGAAAGCTGCCTACTATACCCTCTCTGGTCAAGCAGTGAGTTACCAAAGCTCATTAAGGGAAAAAAAACTAAGGGAAGGAACGACTAAGAGCTTATGACAGGGCACCAACCCACACTGATGACTGAAGCCAACAGGGTGGTCTTCCTCCCTACAAAGGATTTTCTGGAATCAACACTCCCAAAGATAGAAAACTTGAGAAACACAGACCTCACACTGCTGTTGCTGCTGTTATTTTTCTTTGTCTTTTTGGGAGGAAGTTCCTTGGTTTTGCTTTTTTTATTTTCCTCCACTTCTTCTTTCTTTTTGTGCTTTTCCTTTTTCTTTTCCTTCTTGTCCTTCTCCTTTTTCTTTGGTTTGTTCTGCTGGGGCTGTGAGAGGGCTGCAAGCTGCTCATGCACGGCTTTGAGCTGCGGAGCAAACAGGGAAGAGTGGGGGAGAGGGGAGGAGAGGGAAATCACAACCAGGTCAGGTATGATGGCGCAGGCCTATCAATCCCCTTCCCACATTTGAGAGGCAGAGGTAGGTAGATCTCTTTTGAGTTCCTGGCCAGCCAGGGTTATACAGTGGGAACAAGCCTCAAACGCAAACTAACCCCCTACTACCAGGACTAAATGTTCTTCTCACTACCTAAACCCTGGAGGATGGCTCTGTACCATGCTAACAATTTATACTTGAGTGTTAAGCTGTGGGTACGGTAGAAGCAGAGGACATGCTGGCTTCCAGCCATGAACCTGCCACATTAGCGAGATCCCTGAAGTGCTTACCCACTTCTTGACCTCCAAGGAGTGCTACAGTCCTCCACAACAGAGAAGTTGAATGACAGATGCTAAATCTCCTGGCCATCTTAGTCCTAGGGCTTGGTGACTAACTCAAAGGTTATTATTGTAGGCAAACAGCTCCAGGATCCTGAAGTCTATTCTCACAGAAAATGTCCATACCTCATTCCTACTCAAAACACACAGCATACACATCTATAGGATTACCATGCTGAGGAAATGCCACAAGGACATCTTTAAAGAGGTAGTGTTAAGAACATCTCTTAGAAACCTGTAAGAGACGACTATCCTGGCTTCTGCACATAAAACCACAGATTCCCTCACCTGTTCCTGGAGCTCAGCCAGCCGCTGGGCTCGCTCTTCCTCGGAGTCATCAGAGGAACTGTCACTGTCAGAGGAACTATCACTGCTGCTGTCACTAGATGAGGGCGGGGCTACCACCTTTGTAGGGGGTGGCACTGCAGGGGAGGACACCATAACAACGGGCTCTTCAGGCTCATCAGGCATCTTGGCAAAGCGCATTTCAAACACATCCTGAGGAAAAAAAGCCATGCTTATATGGTACTCAGACTCAGGAATGCCTGGGATCAAATCAACAGAAAGACAGTTATAGGATAAATATCTCTGTTTTGTGCACACAAGCGACCGATGTTACTAGTCATTCCCTGGAGGAAACAGTTACCAAAGTAAAAAACTAGTCTTCTGAGGACTTTAATTTGAGGGTGCTCAGTAAGTGTTAGCTCATGATCAAGACCCCCAGGGAACATGCCCAAACCTCCTTCCTACCAGGTTCTCTGACATGAGGTTTCGCTGGCCTCCTATATACAGAAAAGACTGGCAAAGGCTCTGAGTTGAGTATCCCCAGTAGAATATACATGTATATGTGTCTGCATCTGCCTCCCTATTACTCAGAGTGGTTCATGTATGTAACTGAACAAGCCCCTGGCTCACTAATCTCTAGAAATGCTGACTAGTGATGTAGGGTGCTTACGGCAGGCTTAGGGAAGGGTTACCTCATGAGGTATAACCAATGAGAGCAGAAGTCACAGGTATCCTGGACAGAGACTCTCAGACTACCTGACAGTTACATGGAGTTACAGAACTCATAGAGCAGTAGTCCCTGCTTGTGTTCCTAAGAATCATATCACACACAGCCAACCAACTGGCAATCTGCACCCCTCCCCCATGGTGGGGACTCCACAGCCAATCCAACAAATCACAGAATAGACACAGCTTCCCAGAAAGATTTTTTTAAAGACCTGCTTTAAGAATAAAATAACCTCCCAACCACACCTACCCCTTCCCCCACCTCTTCCAGGCTGCAGCACTTGGGAGAGTAAGTAGCCTTAACTGGGCAGCACAGTAAAGCTGGCTTTGAAGATGTTGGGAACACGTGAGCACCTGAGGGCATGAAAGCTGTCCCTGACTCTCCTGCTGAGGTGGCATGGGAGGCCTAGATGGAGTGAGTTCTCTAGAACTCACCCTGGTGGTACAAATAAGAGATAGATAGCCAGTGTGCTGACCAGCTCAGCTACCTCGCAGGCCACATGCAGGACACTGAGTATGCCCATCCCAAACTCAGTATAATCTGCAAACACTTGAGTCATTCCTGCTGATCCAAAGCTGCAGGATCTCCATGCACAGGGCAACAACAGAGTAACCAGGAGTCCCAGTAAGGATCCAATATTGATGGTGTCACAAAACATATATGCAGAGAGTCAATCCCATGTAGGTAAACTGTATGCGTGCATGCATGCGTGTGTGCGTCAGAATGTTAATAAGCAGGCTTACCTACCCTAGGCTGTATGTGATAAATAAAGAAAACATAAAAGTCCTCTCAGTACAAATTCAGATGCTAGGAGGCCACAGTGTCTAAACTGTCTCAGATGAACCAGCCCAGAAGCAAAGGTTAGAAGTAGATAGAAATCCATGCAAAATTTTAGGGTACAAAAATTCAAAGTTCAGAAGGTGGTGCCATATGCTTGGGATGAAGCTTGAACAAGCATGCACACATAACAAAACCTGGCTGCCTCTGGGACCTAAAACTGGAGCCAATGTCTTTCCAGTTTCTTTCTCCCTATTAAACAATTACAATCACAAGGAATTTGTGACCACCCCTCAACATATTAAAGTTCTGTAAGCACATGGGCCACAGTTACTACAAATCTTCTGAAATGAAGGAGAAAAGGAAGAAGATTCTTTTCTACATAACTTTTCAAAGTAAATTCTATTCCTGCAGCATAGCCTAATTAAAAAACCTAAGTTGGCCTCAATAAATCTTTTTTTTGTTTTTTAAATTGTGTTTAGGGTTGGAGAGATGGCTTAAGAGGTTGAGAGCACTAGCTTCTCTTCAAGAAGTCCTAAGTTCAGTTCCCAGCAACCACATGGTGGCTCATCTATTTCTGAGATCTGGTGCCCTCTTCTGACCTGCAGATAGGCATACATGCAGGAACAACATTGCATACATAATAAATAAACAAACAGGCAAATAAAGGAATGAATAAATCTTTTTTTAAAAATTGTTTTTGCATGTATGTATCTGTGTAAGCACATGCCTATGTAGAGAAAGTAGGCCGGGCCGTGGTGGCGTACGCCTTTAATCCCAGCACTTGGGAGGCAGAGGCAGGCGGATTTCTGAGTTCCAGGCCAGCCTGGTCTACAGAGTGAGTGCCGGGACAGCCAGGGCTACACAGAGAAACCCTGTCTGGAAAAACCAGAGAGAGAGAGAGAGAGAGAGAGAGAGAGAGAGAGAGAGAGAGA
>JANHMN010000021.1:3488676-3516336 GCA_030674055.1 Rhabdomys pumilio
CAGACAGACAGACAGACAGACAGACAGACAGACAGACAGACAGACAGCAAACAGACAGAACCAGCCTCTCACACTTAAGTTAATGACCCTAACTTAAAATGTATACATTAGGCGAGTTACATATGCTCAGAGGAATAGGGCAGGAGGATCTCTGCTAGTTTGATGCTAGCCTGGTCTATGTTGAGAGTTCCAGAACAGCCAGGTCTACATAAGAGAGACCCTATCTCAAAAACAAATGAACAAAAACAAAACTTCCTCCAAGCTCCACTGTATTATTGAGTGAGGTGACAGAATAACTACCTGCCAAGGCCTAGACAAGGTCTAGCCTAAGTTTGGAGCCTTACCTGGAGTTTTCGAGCCATGGCTACCACTTCATGATCAGGGGGGTTATACTTGTAGCAGTTGGAGAACATCAATCGGACATCAGCACCAAATTCCTGGGCATCTCTGTACTCCCGGGACTCTAGTTTAGACTGCAAATACAAAATAGGTCCTAGTTAGACATTTCTGTTCCTGTTTTAATGGTGTGTGTGTGTGTGTCTGTCTGTGTGTGTGTACAGGCACACACACTGATGGCTACTTGTGGAAACAAGGTGGCTTCTTAGTGGCTCTCAGTTGAATCCAGGATAGAGTATGGATTATGGGGACAAAGAGGAACAATAGGCTATCACTCTAGTTCTCAGCACAAGACAGGTACAGAGATATAGTTGCCAAGTCTTAGGGCTAGGAAATGATTCATACCAAGCTTACCTACTGAGGTCAGTACAATGTCTAAAGGGAAACTGAACACACAGAATCCCAGGAAAGATTACAGCAGAACTGATGGGAAAATAAAACAAGAGTTCTGATCCTGCATGTGCTTGTACTGAAGGTACAGAAAAGAAAACAAGTCGGACACAGCATTGTCTCCTGTTTGAGCAACATTTTTCTACTTCCAGGAGAAAAATTATAAAAGTCCTTAGATAAAATACTTTGGTGATGATGTTAGTAGATAGTGCTGTGTCTTCTACAGATGAAACAACAAGCCTTTCTTTCCCAACACACTAAGCCCAGAGTACCCAGAGTTTCCTAGACCATCTGCCAGGTGCAAAGTAAAGGGGCACTGAGAGAGCCCTGGAGTATGCATCTTACATCTCCTTACACCAAGGAAAAAGGAAGAAACCTGAAACCAAGTACTCTAGGTTCATTTCAATAATGAACCTGTAGGTGACACCCCAAAACTTTATTGGATCAGTCTAGGAGAAATTCTGTCTCTGACCACCATCCCAGGGTTCTGGTAGCTAACCTTGATTGTGCTCATGTCCATGGGATGTTTAATGATGTCACAGTAGTCATGCAGACCCAGTGCCTCCACATCCACAGGCTTGTAGAAAGGCCAGGCATAGGCAGCATGTTTCTTGGCAAACATCTCCTTGAGGATGCCACTGCAGCACTTTAGCTGCTCAGAGATCTTGCTGCTCTTCTCTGGCCCTGGATGCTGCTGTGAGTCCGGTACATCCTTCTTTGGGGGCTTCACAGGTCTGCTGCTCTCCCGCCGAGGACCCAGCTTGGCGGTCTTGGGCTCTGGGGCCAATGAGGGCGGCTCATGAATGGGGTCGATGGTGGTGGGGGTGGTGGTATCTGCTTTCCTCTTCACCCCTTTCTTTGTCTGCCATGAGCACAGGCACAAAAGTCTCAATCAGAGGCTCGGCTGGCACAGCTGCTCTTCAGGATCACCTTTGAAACCAAGCCCTGACTAGGATCCCAATACTTAGGACAGGCCCAAAGGTATAACTGCATGGAGACCCTGTCACACACCACTGTTTTCCACAGCTGGAATAGAACCAGCCATCAACAGGAGAAAAACACAAAACTGAATTTGCTCCCTTAGAGGCCATAGAACCTCCTGAAGAGGTTTCCTGGGCCTTGACCACACAGCCCATAGAAGAAACAACTAATAGAATCCTGCAAGCCTGTCTCTGGTGGCAGCACTCCACCAGTGCCCAGGATGCTCACCTTCGTAGGCTGTGGGGTGGTCGCAATGATGGGTGGGTGACTCTGCACAGGCTGTGGAACTGGAGCAGGTGGGGGTGGTGGCTGGGGGGGTACCGGTGAAGGAGTCTGAAGTGGCTGGGGGGGCACCATTGTCATGACAGGAGGCTGCGCAATGAGGTCTGGGGTGACAGCAGGAAAGGGGTGAGTTGTGGCCTGCACAGGTGGAGGAGGGTTCTGCTGAGGCGTCTGGGTTTGCGGAGAAGTTGATGCTTGAGTTGTGTTTGGTACCGTGGATACACCAGGCTTTGCTGTCCCTACCAATCATAAAAAGGATAGGAAATTTAAAAAATATGCTATCACACACTGGCTGAACCTGACAAAACACCCATACAAGTTTGTTTAGTGATAAGACCATCTGACCATCTGGAACACTCCAGGTATCACTGTGCACCAAACGTATCCCTGTGTCCCAGGGTGAGAGGGAAGCAGTATCATGCTACTACATTTCCTGAGATGTCTTGGTGGCAACTCCTCACTCAGATACAGGCTGTCATAAGAAGGCTAAAAAAGTAGGAAACTTATACACTGTGTTAGCACCAAAGTTGCACATGGTTTTGGGGCCAGCCTGGGCTATGTCAATAAAAAACCCTACTTGAGGGAGGTAGGCAGGGAAGGGAGAAAAAGTATTCTATTTCTGTAGGCTGTAGAGCACTGTACAGGAACCATATGAGGAGGAAGGGGGAGGTTCTAATGAGTTTCACAATTTTCTTTCTAATCAACAAGCCTGGCATCTTCCAGGACTGATAGAGAAGATTCCCCTGCCTGCTCCATAGTCAAATAATCAAAACTGTTAGTCCCAGAGAGTAAGGAGTTATGCATGTTCTGGATAAGGGATGTGATTTAATATTTGTACCTGCCAAAAGTTGTTAGTATTAGTAAATATCTGTAATAACAATACTCAAGCCAGGCGGTGGTGGCGCACGCCTTTAATCCCAGCACTTGGGAGGCAGAGGCAGGCAGATAGGCAGATTTCTGAGTTCGAGTCCAGCCTGGTCTACCGAGTGAGTTCCAGGACAGCCAGGGCTACACAGAGAAACCCTGTCTTCCAAAAAAAAAAAAAAAAAAATGGATTTTGAGTCTGAGTTAACAGAGGGAAGGAGAGGGAGGAAAAACAAGGGAGGCGGGGCGGAGGCCAACAGGAAAGTAGAAAGTGGAAGGGAGGGAGAGGAAAAAGGACTGGGAACATACATTTCAATGACTGGCTTTCTTTGCTAATTCCAAGAGCTACTTTGGATTCAGTGGTCCACTGTCTCTTTGCCACTTTAGAGGAATGGTAGGCCAGGCTAAAAGCATCTCTTCAAAGAAGCAAACAACTAACAACCAGGAGCCACCTGAAAACTGTCACCCTTTTGCAGCTCAGAACTGTTAAGTACAGGACACAGTATCTGTTAATAGCAACTTTGCCAGATGGCTGCTTGAGTTTTGTTAGTAGTGATGCAGTTGGGAACTGGCAGGCAGGAAGAAGTAATTGGCTTCAGATGAGTGAGCACCAGAGGCAAACATGACTGGCATTAAGGGAATTCAGGTAACAAACCTTAAAGATTGGGACACAAGTTACAACAGCTTCTGTCAGAATATTTCTTTATTCTAAAATGGAAAAGCAGGGCTGGGGGTGTGAGGCTCAGTGGTGAAATACTCGCCTAACCATGTGAGTTGTGCTAGATTTGAGTTTTAGCACCACAAAATAAATAATAAATAATAAAATTGAGAGAAAAAGCAAGAAGCATTTACAGCACTAAAGGTGAAGAATTCAAACACCAAATGCTTGGAAAAGCCATGCTTTCTTTTATACTGAAGTTCTTTTATACACTCAGGGCCCAATGACTTTTGCCAGGGAAGACTTCAGATACATGGGACCTCCTGGAGCATAGATAATACTGGAACTAACCCCACCCTGTTCAAACAACAGCAACGAAATATTTGCTGTCACCACCTACCTCCCTGTAATCACTAGCTTCTACTAAACTTGGTTAAGTAGGCAAAGATGAGGGAGAAACACAACTACCTGTTTCTTTCCTCCCTCGTCCTCTTCCTTTTGCCTGGACTATCATGATCTCAGTTTCTTCTGTAGGCAGTTCATTGATTTTTTGCAAGAAGAGCTTCTCCAGAGCTTCTGCCATTAAGACGATGTCATCTCCAGGCTGGATGAGGAAACAGGTGGGGTAGAGCTGGAAGGCCCCTTCTTCCCATCTCTGTGGACGGGACACCAAGGCCACCCCCATGCCCCAACACATGGAGCATTGTACCCAGGCTCCTTCCATGATATGGACTCCAGGGGCCATAATGGTTATGCTATTTGGTATTCCTAACAAGACCTATCCACCTGAATCTCCCTTCAGTTTTAAGCTCCAAGAAACTATCCTTGTGCCTTATATACCTACCACCTCAGTCAATTTCCTAACAGGAGGCCCTCCTTTACTTTGGGATTTCTTCAGCTACAACTCAAACTCACTAGAAATACTCAAATTACAGAGCATATTTTTTTTTGGGGGTGATGAATACTTTTTAGGATTCCAACAGTGTTCCCTAATGTACCCCAATGGCAGCTCAGTGAGGTTTGAACAAAGCCCTCATCACATTGCCTTATGGATCCCCACTCTGTCACCACGTCCAGAACATGCTGTCCCCATTCAGCTCTAAACTGAGGGCCTAGTCTGTACATTTTAATTTCCACCTAAGTGGTGAGAACTAAAGCTTTACAAAACACAGTAAACTTCAAGAAACTCACCTACCCATCTCTTCTGGGCAATTTTACCCACTACACGAGCAGAGGTCAAAAGCTGAGTTCTGTATAGTGTCTCCCTCCAGAGTCGTTCTATTTGAAAGGGTTGGTTTTAATCACATCTGTGGTCTGAACTGTAAACAAATGATCTGGCTTCATGGCACAGCCGAGCCGAAAGGTTTGGCTACGGGGTTAGAAGTGACCCGTGGGTCTGTATGTAAGACCAGGAGGACACTGGATTTTATGGCCATGTCCACAGTTCCAGGAGACCGTGACCCACAGAACAGCTGGGGTCTGCAGCTAGCCCCACTGTACCCTCTCACATCAAGGTTTGTGCCTGAGCACACCTCTGCAAAACTCTAAGTTGTGCAGGCTTTTACCTGAAAATTTACACCACCCCAGTGGACCATCTGGTGTCATCTGTCCTCATACATTCTCTACTAGACATGCTCAAGAACTAAAATAAAAACCCCAGGGTACTCGAGGCAGATGCTTCAGGCTAACAAAGATAATGCCCTCCTCCCCACAAAAGAAACACCCAATCCTATGCACAATTACATGTCCCGTTATCCTACTTCTGAGAGTTTCTTGCTGTCATACTTACAGCCCAGCTATCCCACCGACCCTGCCCGCCCTGACAAGTATCCCTATTCTTACTTCCCCTTCTTCCCAAGCAGGGGAACTGGACCTCTGCCCCCAACATCTCACCTTGTTATAGATGTAACAATTTGTAAACATAGTGTTGAAGTCCTGGATACATTCCTGAGCATTCCAGTAATAGTTGTTTTCCAAGCGCTTCTTTATTGTTCCCATATCCATGGGTGTTTTAATGATCTTATAGTAATCCTGAGGAACAGAGAAATCAAAGGCCAGTGTTACTGGGGCAGCCATGGCTGCTTGGGCATGTGAGCCCTCTCATGCCTTAGTAACTCCACAGCCAAAGATGTTCCCATGTTGTCAATGAAGAACTGAATGTGAAGTGAGTAAAGGACAGATTCCTAAATACTAGATGGCAATTTGGATGGGGTAATATCCAAGCTAACGGGTTGTTTTCACAGGGGAAAAAAGGAGAAAAAAAAAAATCAAATACTTTCTTTTTACATAAAACAACAACAAAAAGATAATTTAGTGTATACACAGTGTATTTTGATCAATATCTGCCTTCATCTCCCAATCCCCTCATCGAGGCCTCCTTGTTTTCCTTTTTAAACATTCCACTAAGTCAAATTAGTGATGCCTGTATGTGCGTGGGTGGGACTGTTAGGGCCATCAGCAATCTCCCAGTAGACATATCCCCAAAGAAAACTGATTCTCCTTCCTCTCAGTAGCCAATTATTACTATCTCCTCAGGTAGGGGTGGAGCCTTATAATAAGCTCCCCTTCTCTTTGGGAATGTTAAAACATCCCTTCCTTGTAAGTATCAGGAAAGGCACACAACATTTAAAGAAGCAGTTCTTGGGGGTAGAGGGACAGAGGAGAGCATCAAGGTACTATTCCAAAATTAAAGTAAGCAATGAAGTTTTGAGATGTGCTGACACCCAGAAAGAAAGGGCTACTTACTGTCTATGCAAGACATTCAAGCATCTTGCTCTGGTAAAGGCCGCACCTATACACCCAGGCCAAAAGGCAACTGAAAATCAGACTTTCTAACTTATTTCATGATGTCTCCTCCCTCCCTTAGAGAACTAAAAACAATAAACTAACACCTATGGAAATCTAAATATTTTTATTCTGTGGATAAAACTCTGAGAACAAGCCAGGCGGTGGTGGCGCACGCCTTTAATCCCAGCACTTGGGAGGCAGAGGCAGGTGGATTTCTGAGTTTGAGGCCAGTTTGGTCTACAGAGTGAGTTCCAGGACAGCCAAGGCTACACAGAGAAACCCTGCCTCGAAAACAACAACAACAACAACAATAAAAACAAACAAACAAACAAAAAAAAACCACCACCTCTGAGAACAGTGTTTAGACCTGCATTGGCTGTGTTTCAAGTGCAATGGGATTAGGGGAGGACAAAACTGCGTGTGAAGACATAAGGGCCCCAGAAAATACAAAAGGGGGACCTGGAAGGTGGCTTTCTAATAGTTCCTGAAAAGTATGAGTTCTTATGGTACCAGCTGATTAGCCCCCCAGGTCTATTCAGATTAAGGGCCTTGAGATCCCTCTTGTTCAGCAACCTTTCTTTGAAGACATCAGTAGAGGTACACACCTGCAATTCAAACCTTAGGAGGGTATACAGTAAAAGGACCAGACCTGACTATGTAACAAGTTCAAGGCCAGCCTAGGAGTCTGTCCCTTCATTTTTAAAAAGGTGCTAAATGTGGTAACAAATGAGAGGTAGGATCCACATCCAAAAGAGGAAAATTCAGGCTCACCTTAAGGAGTTCCAGCTCTGTACCTGACAGATTTTAACAGATGGGCATCACCTACCATAACTTACTGACCAGGATATTCTCATAACCTCACTGAGTCCTTTAGGAATCCCAGCATGTTCCTGTGACCTCACCTGAGTCTCCTAGGAATCTCCTGCATTGGTTGGACTTTGCCCCTTCATGATTCTGTGCCTCTGCCCCTATTAAATCTTTTTATTAAAAAAAAAAAAAAACAAACATTTTCTATTCTAGCCTGGACATAGGTTTCCCTCAAATCCAAGTTTCTTCAAATAGCAGTTTCATATCCTCATCATTTCATTCGCACTATCACAATCTGGTTTTGACTTCTATGTCACATCTCTCTAAGGCTATTGGTCAGAAGACAACAGCCAACAGGATCATAGTGTGGGACTCTCATTGTTTGGATGGTATGTTCTCTGATGTAGCAATCTGGGCACTACTATTTGCTGGTGATTATTTGGCCTCTTCAATAAGAGCTCTCCTTGCCCCTCTTCTCATAAAGTTTGGAAACTTGCCTTCCATTCCCAGCTCCTTACATCCTATTTGACCTAAAAGTGTTGGCTGTGGTGGTCTAATGAGAATAGCTGCCATAGGTCCATATACTGAAATGTTTGGTCCCTAGTTGGTACACTGTTTAGGAAGGATTAGAAAGTGTGCCCTTGTTTAAAAAGGTGCCACTAGGGCAGGGTTTTTAGATTTCAAAAGTATACACCAGACTTGGGGAGTCTATTTCTCTCTGCTGATCAGGATATAAGCTCTTAGCTACTGTACCAACACCATACCTGCTTGGCAACATACTCCCAGCTACGACGTGCATGGACTAACCCAATACTCTGAAACTGTAAGCAAGTCATCCAATTAAATACTTTAAGCTGCCTCGGCCATGCTATCTCTTCACAGAAAAAGAACAGTCACCTTTTCACCTGTAGGTGTTCAATATCCCTGCTATAGACTATTGCCATTAATCTCAAGCAACCTCTCAAGTGACCTGCAGGACCCTACTGCCAGTTGCTTATATTGCTTATCTTAGTCAATGGTGGGCACCACCCTCACACACACACACCTCTTTCTACCAAGTTCATGACCAAGTTCATTATCTCTTCTCCTAAAAGACATTTTGTCTCCAAAAGACATATATTTAGTAGACAACACAGTTATCAAAACTGTGATTTTCTAGACAGATCAGAGTAGGTTATCACATTTTGAAGAACTTGAACACCCATTAGAAGCTAGGCCACCGACTCCATATAAAGGAGTTCTAGCCCTCATAGATCAAACTTGTATAATGGCTATCATCACATAACACAATTGACTGGGGGTGAATGGAACTTAATACATACCAGAGAGTAACTTAGAAAGCCTTGGCCTTTGAAGGCAACTATGAAAGCACTTGTCCTAACCATTCACTGAGGCTCAGTGTAGTAGATCAGATTGTAGAGCTGTCTGCTAGGGATATGTACAAATGGGACACTCCCCAAGAAAGACAAGACCAAGTAAACTGGAGGGGAGATCCCCAGGGGACAGTAGCAATTTCCTTCAATCCCCAGAACCTGTGTGCATTCACTCCCTAGGAGATAGTCTACTATCTTTCCCAGCTTAGGAATGCTTTGGTGGTACTTCAAGTGATTGCTGTTGCAGTAATCTCTGCACAGGCTGACCAACCACAGCTAAGAAAAAGGCTTGAAGTACTAGTTGAGGTACTGACATCAGCTCACCCTGTTTTAAACTTTCTCCATACAACTAAGAAATCAGTTAATGTCTAGCCCAGTTAGTGTCCTCTTTCTTTCCTGTTTGATTTTCAAGTCTACAACAACAATATACTGAAAGGCCACTGTAGACACTGGTGTTCAGAGTTCAATGACTTCAAACCCAATTCTACCCTTCTGCAGAATCTGCCTTCACCAGGAGAGACTGGTGGTGGTGGAAGCCACAGGCCATACCCAGACAGCTACTCACAGGGAGGTTCAGCTTGACGGCATCCACAGGCTGCTGGAAAGGCCACGCAAACTGGTGTTTCCATAGTGTCTTGAGCACCACTCTGAGCAGGTATTGCAGTTGGTTGGTCTGCCTCTTGGGCTTGTTAGGGTTGGAGGTCTCTGGGGGTGGAGGATTGGTGCTGGCTGCATTTGCTGGCTGGGGTTGGGCCTGGGCCTGCGTTGTAGACATTTGGGTAGTTTCTAGTCCATCCCCCATTACTGGCAGATTTCTCAATCGTGTCCCAGGGCCGCTCTCTGTAGACATGCTAGTGATCCCATCACATTCTTCACCAGGCACTCTACACAGAAAGAAAACAAGCCCCATCAAAAACCAGATAGCACATAAGCCAAACTAGAAATGAATAACCCTGGCTGCAGACTCCAAAGATTGGGCTTCATTGGTATTATCTGGTCAGGGTGGCTGGGAGAGTTATTCCACCCTCCAACTAAAAGAGCCTTAGTAATGATCTCTGTTAAGACTGGACATTTGGGCTTGGTAATGATGGCCAGTAATCCCAGCTACTCTGGAGGCTGAGGGAAGTGGTTTTGCTAAATTTAAGACCTATATGAACAACTCAGATTTGTGTCTCAAAATAAGATAAGAAGGGGACTGGGTGGATATACCTGAGTGGTAGAGTGCATGCCTAGTATATACAACCCCAGTTAAAAAAAAAAAAAAAAAAAAAAAAAAAAAAAAAAAAAAAAAAAAAAAAGAAAGCAAAGCATCTAGCACAGAAGATAGATATTACTATCAACAACCAGGGCAGAGCACTAAGTAGAGCTGATAAGGAGCAAGTGGATCCACTGGGAACTACAGAGAAGGTATAATAAAGCTATGTTTCATAAACTTGCATGGCCCTTTCTCCTACAGACCTTTAGGGGATGCTGGCTGTGTGCTGGGATAAGATAATGTAAGCCCTTGCTTATATCCATGAATTATAAAGCACAAAATCAAATTAATACTTCTATTTAGGCCAGCGGTACACAAGAAAGAGCAGTAAGATAAGGCCTGTGCACTTGGCTTTGGACAGCTTCACATTAACTAAACATTTTCTGGGTAAATATTCGAATAATACATGTTTAACTGAGAAAAGAAATCTCATGAAAAGGTGCTGGGCTCATTAAAAAAAAAAAAATCATACTTGTCTATTTAACCATCCCAATGAAATACACTAAGGTCTATAAATAAACCACAAGTGGAGCAGCAGCCTCTCCCACTCTGACCCCCAGCTCAAGAAGAGTGAGTAGGATGAGGAAGAGCTTCATGGCTATAAAACCTTGACCTGGTATCTCTTTGACATAGCACTAGAGATGGTGAAGGGGTACCAAGAGCTGGAACTAAGTATGTCATCTAACTCACATAAGTCTGATGGTAGTGATGATAAAAGACTAGCCAGGCAGGCTGTGAAAAGCAACCCAGAATCGAAGACACAACTGAGCTATGAGTTCAGAACAATTTGTTGGAGGGTAAACATGGTAAAATACTGCATTAGTCTAGCTAGTATCATGGATTATGCTAGTTCCTTTCCTTTAAAGGGGGGGGGGTGGGGGGTGGAGAGGAAGACACACAGACACAGAGTGCCTCCAATAAAGCTAAAGGACAGACCTCCAGTTTGGTTGCCACAATCAGATTTCTCCTAGAAAGCTTAGAACATGCTTGTAATACCAAAACTTGCGAGGCTGAGGCTAGACCATGAGTTCAATGCCAACACGGAACATACAATTGTCTCAAAAGAATATATGAACACACACATACGCCCTCCTGCTCCTTCTGATGCTATATGCTGAACATGTGCCAAGTAGGCAAATAAGTGTCAGGCAGGGAGGGGCAGGCAGGCTGTGGAGCAAAGAGACAGGCTAATAGCCCAGGGCTCTCATTCTCACCCACCACAATTCTGTTACTATCACTCCTATATACAACCGTGGGAAATGAAATGGTCTGGGAATTAAAAATTGACCTCCACTGCAGTGACCTCCCACCTTCAAACAGAGAAAAAAAATCAATCAATCAATCAATCAATCAATCAAATAGGAAACATGAACAAGATTGTCTTATCTGCCCCTGGGGAAATGAATGAGGCCTGGTGAAGGTAACCTATTTGGTCCCTTGGTGAATTCTCCCTTTAATGTCATCCTTACTAGGTCTCAACTATCTATGCTCTACAATATGACTACTGCCATCCTTGTTACCTTCAGACCTTTTACTTGCTGTCTCTGCTAAAAGCATGCACACAGAGTGACTCTTG
This sequence comes from Rhabdomys pumilio, assembly GCA_030674055.1. Lineage (NCBI taxonomy): Eukaryota > Metazoa > Chordata > Mammalia > Rodentia > Muridae > Rhabdomys > Rhabdomys pumilio. Next base: position 3,500,046 of record JANHMN010000021.1, read on the forward strand.
AAGCAAGTCTTCAACTCATTCTCATTCTTGTTGTTTTCCCTTGTTGGGGGGTGGGGTGGGTGCATCGAACTTGTACTGATGGTATTCAAGATAGGGAGGGCTCCTTATTACACGGGTCTGGGATGGAAATTGTGAGGGAGATGCTCAGTGTTGGGGATGCCAAGTTGGGACAGGGACTCCTCAGCATTCTTTCACACAGAAGACTGTTACTGTGGGGCTTCTGGCTCAGTCTCACAGCTCTGAAAAAGCAGCATTTATATGGACAATGTGGTAACTATCAGACTCAGTCATTTACTTAACCAGTGTGTCTCACAGGAGCTACATGGCAGTCTGTGGCATTTAGCAATTGACAAGACATTCTGAGTTGATTAAATAAATAACCCTTTAATCAATGCCATAAAAAAAGTCTGGGCTGCTGCTCTAGCCATGGACAAGGAGAAAAGATACTGTACTGATGATGACAAGGTATACTACATGTGCTCCTGTGGTGAGGGAAGTAGGGACAGGTCTCATCAGTACAGTGACAACAGAGGCACTGATCTAAGCAAGACAGACAGCAGCATTTATGAGGAAAAAACAGAATGATAGCTAAGAATCTGACAGTTAAGGCAACTGTTTAAGCCAACTTAGGGAGTCAAAAAAAAGTTGCCCCCCTTTCCATTTTCATTTCTGACCTGTTAGCAAGGGGCAGAAGGCCACATTTACTAAGACAAGAATTATAAGATAGTCAAGGAACAGAATTCTCTAATTCCACATATTGTTTTCAACCTTAAACGCTCATGACCCAAGGCAATACCCTGATTCTGAATCTGTTCCAGAAGAAATCCTGTAATAACCTGTTTTGAGTTTAGAGAAATAAGATGAAAGATGAAGCAAGGGTGGACAGTGTGGTACTGATACCAAGGTGTCTCAAGGACATCATGTAAGTGAGAGTCACTGCAAGCACTAACACAAAGCAATCGCTCTTGTATATTTCTTTCAAAGGTGCTGTAATTTCTAAAGCTTAACACCTTGTTGTTACTGTAATAAAAAACAAGTATCACAAAGACAATATAAAGGGGAGAAGTAGGTGGTACCCACAATTGTTCTCAATCTGAGAGGTTATATGCTTACTATATAGTTTTTGAGACAGATGGTCATTAAGAAGTAACTATAATAACATACAGATAAAGTAGTTCTCCTTTCAAAAATGATTTTTTTTTTTTTTGAAAAATCATTTTCAGCAGAGCTCCTGGGGCATTAGCAGTTTCACAAAACTAGTGAGTGCTTCCTTTGGCCTGAGTCCATGTGAAAAGGATTTCAATGTGTGTAGTCATTGAAATCCTTTTCACATTGTATACATTGTGCCCGCATACATATACAGTGTATACATTGTGCCCGCATGTAGAAATCCTTGGTTAACTTGAAAATTACCATCAATTATGCTTCCACATTAATTCTCTGAGACCAAAAAAAATTTAAAAAAAAATCAACCAAGCCTAGAGCTTACTTATCAGTGAGCAAGTCTTGCTAGTCAACTTGCCTCTGTGGCCACTGTGCCCATCTGACATTCAATTTCTGAGGATTCGGACTCTAGTCCTCGTGCTTGAGTAGCAAGTGCTTAACCTCTGAATTAGTGGAAATATACATATTATTATAATAAACAAACTTGCACATGTACATTCATATATACATACATATTTCCCAAAGTTCACCAACTATTAATTAAGTATGCCATCTTCTCAAAGATATCTTTGATACTACCTTACCTCTTAAAATTGTGAGCTGACGTGTATATCCCAATGGATAATTGCCCGTTATAACCACTGCCAAGAAGTTTTTAGTAGGTTGAGACCAGCCACATTTTGTTCCAGATCAGGTTCCATTAGTCCCCTCAAGCCCAGTGACTCCTCAATTCTGCCCTGTTTCTTCAGACTTACATCTTTCTTGACATTACAACACATAGGCAGCAAAACGCCAGAGAGGTAAGCAACAGTTATGAGTGTTGGTCAGCTAGTTAAAGTAATTGGCCCTAGAGCCTAGAAAAACTCTTCACTTCTAGGGTTGATGACACTTTATGCTCTGCATTATAGACTTGACTTATTATTAGCTTAATTAATCCTCACAGCAACCTCATAGGTCAGACAGTGGCATCATCGTCTTCACCATGATACCCATGACAATACAAGAGTCAGTAGAGGTCATGTGGAGTAGCACATACTCAGTGTGCTCTGACTCAGAGCAGCCTCATCCAGCACAGGAGCAGTGACCATGAGCTTCTTCTGCCTTGGCTGACAGCACAGCAGTACTCCATCCCTCAACAGATCTGCCCTCAGTATACATGTATCCAAGTATATCACATGGCTCATGAGCTAGGGCTCCAGCCAGATTTCTAGAAGTGCTATCTCCAAATATTTTCATTCCCAATAAATCAGAACTGAGACACTTTGTGGTAACTGGCCATCTGTTTACAAGGAGACTTGGACATCATTATAGGCAAAATCTGAAGCACAATTCTCAGTTGAAGCTTGGTATGTAAGAAGAGACCTGAAAAAACATAGCTTAAACTTGTTTCCTTCTGGCCAATGTGGCTAGCCCCAGGCCCATAAGGAAAAATATATTCAAATTTACATATATCCTTAAGACATGAAAGACAAGGAGAGGAAAAAAGACATAGAATAACACCTCTGTATAAGTACAAGGATTTGAATAAAGCAGTTGAAGCAGTGACACAGTCTACCCAAGAACAAAAAGAGGTAAGGGACACTGATAATTGGGAAAATTCAGAAAAATGAAACAAAGATTTTATAGGTTAAATGAATGGAATTGCAAAAGATCATGCTGAGTGGGGTAACCCAGATCCAGAAAGACAAACGTCTTATCTTCTGTCTCACTGGAGGCTCCTAACTCCAAATCTTCAGATGTCAGAGCATATACTGGAATAACTGCAAAAAACAGGGAAAAGGGGGACCATTACCAGGGTAACAGTTTGAGGAAACAGAGTGGTAAGTAACAAGGTATAAGTGATCTGATCTGAGTTGTGTGTGTGTGTGTGTGTGTGTGTATGTGTGTGTGTGTGTGTGTGTGTGTGGTAGGGAGGGTAACTTAGGGAGGCTGGGTGGAGAAAAATACAGGAGAGTATGACAACAGTAAGAATGTCTGAAAAAGTCATAAGGAATCACACTACTAACTCGGTTTTTTAAAAACCTATTAATATACATAGTTTAAATGAAATTTTCTCATCCCTCCTAGGGACAAAGTCCATCTAACAAAAACTCCAACATCATGCAACTTTTTAGTTGTTCAGGAGGCTCCCAAACATGCATGCATGTTATTGCTATGCTATTGGTTGCTTTAGAGGTGGATGGTAAATCCCTATTTCTGAAGACTTCAAGCACTTCAGATACAGGGTCCAGAGGCCTCTGAACTGGAACTGACTTGAATGCCTCCTTACTGAGAACTAGCTTTTCACAGTACCAGAAGGCACCATGCAAGCTTCCAAAAGAGGGAATCAATCAACAGTCCTATCCAGCTAGGATTCTATGAAACACATCAATGACTGGCAGGCACAGCACACATATCTTGGTAGTTCAACAGGAGGAAAATTATGCTTGGTATTAGAAAACTAGCCAACTACCCATACCCAGGGCTATGTGAAGTCACAGATTTGGGAGAAGCTGACTAAAACAGCCTAATCCCCAACTACATTCTAAAATTTTTTAACCCTACAGAGATGAGTGCCGTCTTCACTTCTCATCAAGGAAACTTTTCTATGCAACACAGACCACTTCAAAAAAAATAATAATAACACGCAACTGAAATGCAGACTTATGGAGCCCACTCCAACTGGATATATCTACAAAACACTCCTGCACTTAAAGTTCATGGAACATTGTGGAAGTGGTGGCAAAAAGCTTCTAAGAGCTAGAGGACCAGGGAGCTTGCTGTTAGACTGTCTCCTGGTAATGTCAGAAGCAATATTTATAAAGGCTCACCAACATGACAACCTAAACATTGAGCTGAACAAGAACAAAAGACATGCTAACAGAGATAGGGGAGAGGAGGACATAACGCCTCAATTCTACACAAAATAGCTACAGGCAACTAAGAAATGCTTAAAGAAGAAGAAATTCAATACCAAAATAGTCAACCCTGACAACATAAAAATAACTTTATACGTATTGAGTATATATAAATATATGTATATTAAACATATGCATCTAAGACAATCAATTCTTAAAAGGTCATTATTGTGAAAGAGAGCAAGGAGAGGTCCATGGAAGGAACTAGAGAAAAAAAAGGCAAAGGAGAAATGATGTAATCATATTACCATATCAAAAAGAAAAGAAAAAATTCAACACATATAATTTCTCAGTAAAATCAAATTGCAGCTCTTACCCTGTCCTAGGAACATCTCTGCTGAAATACTGGTTATACAACAAGAGTATGAGAAGGCCCATTCCTCTCCTGGTCCTAGAGCAGTGGCTACTTCACATTCATGACGACAGCACTGTTTAATTGTGCAATCTGTGTCAGTGGGGAAGCACAAATGGGATTACTTTTCCATCTGACTGGCTTTTGCTGCTGGTGAGAACAGTGCTTATAATATGAGCCAGACTGCATTGCCTGGAGCCAGGCCAGTGGCTGTGATCCAAGGCAGCTCTTAGAAGCCTTAATCCTTTACTGCTCAGTTTGTACATAACCTGCCCCCTCCCACACACATGATAAGTTCGGCCCATTACCTCAGACTCTGCAGTAGTGCAGGCTCTGTATCTTCCCTAGAACTAGATGAGTGAAGGTGGAGATAAATAAGCCAGACTTTTTTCTAAGAGAATGTGAGATATACTCAAGTTCTGTTTCCCCCCACTGGAGGGAACATGGGCCAACAAAGATCTTGCAGCCAGGAAGACCAGAAGCCAGCTGGGTTTGGCTACAACTCCATCAACTAGAGTTCCAGTGCTTTTCCTTCAGAAAGCAATAGGCAGGTCAGCTACACTGGGAATAGGAGAAAACTGAACTGTTTCCCTCTTCTCTGTAAAGGATGCCAGCAAGCTAGAGGAACAAGCAAGTGGGGAAAAAAAACAAAACAAAACAAAAAAAAAAAAAAAACCCATGAACTATTATATACAGGTTACAAAATGACTGCTAAATCTGGGTAGAAAGATTCATAAATTTAAAATATTTAAGTACAGTGAAAATCAAATCAAACCAAACACTAGTATGGACACAATCAAGACTGCTGGGGTAACTTTTCCTGTAAAGGACCACAAATAATCTCTCAAAATAATTCATTCTTCTGTTGTTACCACTATGTGAAATCAACCACAGACAAGAAAACAGGTAAGCCCAGCCACAATGGAATAAAACTCCAATTATCCTGAGGGCCAGTTTGGAGGCCATGTTCCACAGATTTCTAGACTTTCTGAAGAGAAGGGGAAAGGAAAATACTGTGTATTTAAAATTCAATTTTTTTTTTTTTTTAAAAGACAGGGTTCCTCTGTGTAGCCTTAGCTATCCTGGAATTCACTCAGTAGACCAGGCTGTCCTTGAATTCAGAGATCCACCTGCCCCTCTCCTGAGTGCTTACTATGTAGACTAGCCTAACCTCAAACCCAAGAGATAGCTTGCCTCTGTCTTATAAGTGTTGAGATTAAAGGCAGTGTGAAGCTGATTTTTAGAACATGTTACATGGGTTGACTTCTAGGCTCTTAAAAAAATATTTTATGTATATAAATGTTTTTGTCTGCTTCTAGGTATGTGTATCACATGTGCCTTCAAAACCCCAAAGAGGACATCAGATCCTCTGGAACTAGAACTATGACTGTGAATCACAACGTGGGTGCTGGGAACTGAACCTTGATCAGCTTATCCTCCGGCCCCTGATTTCTAGGCACTCTTAAGTGGCTGCAGGAGATATAACCTCTCTTCTCTCCTTGCCTTACATCTCATCATGAACTCCAACTATACAGAATGGAGAAGAAAGTAAAATGAACACAGGAAGTAACACAAAATTAACGACAGACTTATGAAGACTACAGGTCTCAGTTTACAAAGGAGGAAATGAACAGTAACCCAAAGCCAGAAGATCCCAGTCAGTGACAGCTGACAGTGTTCAAAATGAGATGGTCACATCCAATACAAACCAGAAAATAAAGAAAAGGCCAGTCCTGTACCTTCACAGAAGCTTTTGAAGTCAATGAAGCTCCTAAGTATACAGGTCAAGGGGATTTGGCTTCCATACACCACTTACCTAAAGCCGCCACTCAGTCAAGCATCGTCATGCACTACCAGGGAATCCTCAGCCAATGCTCCATTTGCTCCATTTTTACTATGCAGACAATCTTTTTTTTTGGTTTTTGAGACAGGGTTTCTCTGTATACCCCTGGCTGTCCTGGAACTCACTCTGTAGACCAGGCTGGCCTCAAACTCAGAAATCAACTGACTCGGCCTCCCAAGTGCCGGGATTAAAGGCGTACGCCACCACCGCCCCGGCCTGTGCAGACAATCTGACCAAGTCAGTTGGAGGAGGGTGTTTAGACTTAAACTGATGCCTTCTTGGTAACTTCCAGCATGAGTAGGGGTCGAAATAAACCATTTCAAATGACAGTTAAAATCAGAAAACAACAAACAAAACGAAACAAAAAAAGATCACTTGACTAAGAGCTATGGCTTATGTGAGAAATAATGTTGCTACTTGACACTACCTACCTTCCACAAAGTAACCTACAAAAATCAATACCTCAATTTAACACTAGTAAGAGAGAAGATGGAAGTGGTACAGGAAAAAAAATAATAAAGTTAAGGTAAGCCATATCTCCTTTCCTCTTGGGGCTTTCCTAATCATCCTCCTTCCTCTTGTCTCTGTGAGAGGGCAATGATAACCAGCCCCTCCCTAGTGCATTTAGGTATCCAGAGGAACCTCAGGAGCACCTTGGTTGGTGTCTTACAGTCTGTGATGAAGCCTTAGTGTACTCCGCTACAGACTATTTGTCTTCTGGGTCTAATTAAGAAGAAAGAGTTAGGCTAAGGACATAGCTCAGGTGGCAGAGTCACACCATCTGGACATGGTAGCACATGCCTCTCTACCTATAACCCCAAGACAGTAGTAGGTAGAATCAAGAATATCAAAGTTCAAAGTCATCACACAATTTAAAGACTACTTAGGATACACTAACTACTACTCTACAACCCAAAACAAAACACTAAGAGAAAACTAACATTCATTGACAGGAAGCTTTCAGACCAAAGCAAACCAAAATCTAGATACAGACTCTGTCACATATATCACACCCCAGATGAACCCTCCATGGAACTTCTTGTTGCTTCTGTGCTGAAAACTTGGAGGGGGGTGGGGGGAAGAGAAAAGTGAAAATAAATGTTCATAAAGGGCTGGGAAAGTGAAGGGAAACTGACTGGAACTAAATCTAACAAAGCTGGAAGAACATAAGCTAGGAGACTGGAGTACCACTTGTACCTGGGACTCGACAGAGGACAATCTCACAAGGTAACACAGGAATAAGAGTCAAGAAAAGATTCCTGAGGTAGTAGGTAAAAGTTAAGGCCGGGCGGTGGTGGCGCACGCCTTTAATCCCAGCACTTGGGAGGCAGAGGCAGGCGGATTTCTGAGTTCGAGGCCAGCCTGGTCTACAGAGTGAGTTCCAGGACAGCCAGGATTACACAGAGAAACCCTGTCTCGAAAAACCAAAAAAAAAAAACAAAAAAACAAAAAAAACAAAAAAAAGTTAAGTAGTCACATTTTCAATCACAAAAAGGATATACAATAGTCAATAGTAAAAATTTGTGCTAGCCAGGCCTAAAGACATGCCTTTAATCCCTGTTCTCTAGAGGCAGAGGCAGGAGAATCTCTGTGTGTTCAAGGTCAGCCTGGACAACTAGTTGAGTTCCAAGCCAGTGAGGTTATACAGTTAATGAAAAAAATAATTAATTTAAAAAAATTGTACTAGATAAGCTCAATTCTCTTCAAAAAGCAGCACTGACTTGTAACAAAATTTTAGATGTGTCTTCAACTAAACCTGTTATCAAGCTACACACAAAAATAGAATCTGCTCCCTTGGAGTTCACTAGTTGCCATAGAAATGGCATCAAAATGCATTAGACTTTCAGGTGAAGAAAGATACTATGGGTGCTGAAAAAGGAAAACCTTTTTAAATTCAGTATACACTTACATCCTTTAAATGATAAAATGTGGTGCAAGAACAACCCAAAACACCCCCAAATCAATGCCGTAGGCCTGAGAGAGACAGAACACCAACCCATGGAAGAGTCTAGGCAAAGTGGACTGCCCTCTCCCCCAGGGCCAGGCCACCATAATCTGTGCCTCCAGGTTCTAGTTCTATCTACAGAGCCTGAATTCACAGAACCCACACATCTCCTTCCCTCTCCAATACAATCTTTTTCATGTTTTTATTGTTTCCTTTTTTTTGGGTTTTTTTTTTTTTTTTTGGAAGACAGGGTTTCTCTGTGTAGTCTTGGCTATCCTGGAACTCACTCTGCAGACCAGGCTGGCCTCGAACTCAGAAATCCGCCTGCCTCTGCCTCCCAAGTGCTGGGACTAAAGGAGTGCGCCACCACTGTCCAGCTGTTTCCTTTTTATTTTAAAACTTGTTTTTCTTAAATATAATACCCAACACCCCACACACAGTTCTCTCCTGGAGTAGGCTCATTTTCCTTACTCGGTATTGTTATGAGATACATCTAGTAAAGACTTGATTTCAAGTTGTGAGGCTTTAAAAAGTGTTCTTGGGCCAGGTGATGGTGATGCATGCACCTTTAATCCCAGCACTCAAGAGACAGGCAGACTTCTGAGTTTGAGGGTTTCACTTCCAGTACAGCCAAGAGGAGAGGGACTCTTGAGTTACAGAAGTAAAAGAATGTGTGCCTCCAGCAGGACCTGGATGGAAGTAAGCACCACAACACAATGAGTACCTCAAAGCCCTGTCCTGTCGTCCACTGTTTACAGCTACCTGCTCACACACAAGTATTCATAAGGATTGCTTCTGAGTTTTGATTGCCTCTCTCTTACCCCCCCCCCAAAAGGTTGTTTGAAGGGTAAAGAACAGACTGCAAATTAACTCTTGTTAAGGTGGGTCACGAAGCTACAGTCAGCCTGAGGATGACTTCAGTCACCTCATTTCTGTCATTTGAAATGTCTATTACTGGATTTTTTCACTCACCCACTCAACAAACAATTTAAATTACATATTTTGTTGCTTTACAAGGCTTTTAAGATCTGATTCTAAAATCAGATTTTTCATCCTCATGGCCTCAGACAGGCAGACAGACCATTAGGAATAAAGTAGAGCCTAGAGGAAAAGGAGGAGCAAAGAAATGAGAGAGCCAGATGAGGAGAAATGGGACTTTCAGAGCCGTGGTTCCTATCTTTTCTCATTCCCTCCATAGAATACAATAAATGGAAATGACACAACACAGTCCACCAAAGGGAAGAAACTTCCACCACTAGAACATCCCATTCATGTGCTAAAAGGCTACACCAACCACCTCTAAAGCTAAAGAAAAAGTAAGTCACTCTATTACTTTGCTTAAGATAGTTCATTAAGTCAAGCCTACACTACCACTTTGGTGGTTGGTTGTACATGCTTTGCTATTTTACCTACTGATTTCTATGCCAAGAATGAAGTGTGACCCTGAATCCCAACCTCACAAGCAGGTTACAGTTACTAAACCCAGGGAGGCTTATACTGCTACATTTTCAGATATATGCAATTCCTTCTGGGGAGAGGGGTATCCTAATTATTCAATTAAGCATTGCTGAATGAGAGGTACTAAACTACCAGTCAGAATTTTTATCCACCAGTATGTTCTATCTTTAATTAGAAAGCTAGCTAGCCAAAAACCGGAACTTATCTCATTAGTATGTTTTATCTTTAATTAGGAAGGCAAGACAAAAAAAATAAAAGAAGCCACTATGCATAAATTAATCTCACCCAGTTTACTCTCATTTTTTCACCCCAAAACTTGATCTTTTTTTCACTTTATAAACTATGGAACCAATAACAAGACCAGGCACAAACTGAACAGTGGAGTCTCATCCTCAGCCAACAACAAAAGGGGTAAATTCACCTCTAAATCATTCTCAACCTCAAGGGATTGGAGGTCACAGATGTAGAGTAGTAAAATGAGGTGGGGAGGCTAATAGAGGAAAAAGAATATGCACATCTTTTGGAATTTTTTTTTTTTAAATTCAGGTGCTTTCACTTTCCTCCATCAACAGAGGCCATGGTATTCATCAACTGTCATGCTACTTGGGGTAGGGTCCAATTCCACGCAGATGGAACTGTAAGGAAACCATTCCTTAAAATCTGGCAGTTAAGCCAGGCAGTGGTGGAGCCCACCTTCAATCCCAGCGCTTGGGAGGCAGAGGCAGGCGAATTTCTGAGTTTGAGGCCAGCATGGTCTACAGAGTGAGTTCCAGGACAGCCAGCCAGGACTACACAGAGAAACTCTGTCTCGAAAAGCGAAAAGAAAAAAAGAGGAAAAAAAAAAAAAAAAAAAAAAAAAAAAAAAGACCTGGCAGTTATTCTCATAGCCATTTTAATGACTTTTTTATGTATATTGATCTTTTGTCTGTATATACGCCTGGTGAGGGTACTGGATCTCCTGGAACTGGAATTACAGTTTTGAGCTGTCTGTCATGTGGGGTGTCCTCTGGAAGATCAGTCCTTGATCTTAACCAATTAGCTATCTCTCCAGCCCCTCTGAAAGTCATTTCCAAGTCTAGTTTCAGCTAGAACCTACTAAAGAAAGATTTCTAAACTATAGGCATTCTGTCCCACAAAGATAAGATTAAAGAGTCGAAGTCCGGTGTTTCTCAACCTTGATAATGCTGAAGCCTTTTAATACAGTCTCTCATGTTGTGATGACCCCCAATTACTTTGTTGCTGGTTCATAACTGTAATTTTACTACTTTAATGAATTGTGTGAAAGTGTCTGATAGATGAGACCCCTGTGGAAAGGTCATTCTCTTCCTACCAGAGTCTTGACCCACAGGTCCCACAAGCACAACACATCAAAGATAGGATAAAAACTCAGCTAGACCACCTAGGCAGAACTCAAGGAAACAAACATCTAGAAACACAATCAAGAGTTTCATTTCACAACCAACTGGGGCTCAGATGAGTTATCTATACCCTGAAAGATCTCTTTCTTGCTGGAAATGGTGAACTAAGAAAGCAGTTGTTATTTAAACTATTTTGTGTACTACAGAGAAAATAGGTTGTTCAAGGAAGACACTATGGGCAAATAAAACAAAACATTTCTCCAGATATGAATGAATGCACTGCATGCCACAATTTTGGACTTGAAAGATTTCAGGAAGACAACTCTGCTCATGGCTAGGAACCCCTTCAAATAGCCTTGAAACGGTGGATCTGACCAAGACCATATTGCTGCATGAACACCTAAGGACCTGAGATCAATAGCTGTCCATAGCTAATGCCAACAACTCAAGGAGGCTACTGGCAGCACTGCCCAAAGTAATGATGAATCCAACCAAAAAGGCAAGCTGTATATAGTGATTGTGTCTGCAGTCCCTAATACTTGGGAACCTACCCTTCTCCTGCTCCTTAGGAAGTTTCTATGACCAGTCTGGGCCTGGCCCCAAATAAAAAATACCTTTATCTCAAAACAAAGTTTAGGTACCCATGGAAGAGCAAGCCCTATAAAGCAGACCTGAGGCTAGGCAGTAGTGGCACACACCTTTAATCCCAGCACTTGGGGGGGTCGGGGGTGGGAGAGAGAAGCAGAGGTAGGTAGATCTATGACTTCAAGGCCAGCCTAGTCTACAGAGCAAGTTCAGCCAAAGCTACACGGAGATATTCTGTTTCAAAAAACAAAAAACAAGCCTGAAAAAACACAGTTCAACAACCAGAGTGGGTGTAATTCCTAAATCAGGAATTTCTGATCAATTGTATTTCACAACACTGTCCCAAATAAGAAGCCACAGGAAGGTGGTATTTGGTAACAATACTACAATGGAACAGAGAAGGCACACTTATCTCAGTTCCCAGAATACCTGAGTATAAACACAGCCAATAATAGTGGAGAACAATCAAAGATATGGTAATAATAAGCAACAAATCAATACCAGCTATGCTGTTTCACAAAACAAAAATTCAGCCAAATCTTTAACGGACAGGAGAGTACAGAAGCCTATAATCACTGATAGGCTACAGTCACTGACCAATTCAGAACACTGCACGTCTTCCATAGAAGCACTAAGGAGACAGAGGCAGGCAGACAGGTATGTGAGCCAGCCTAGGCTATATACACTGAGCGCATATGACTCAGTAGGGCTACGTACATTTACACTGTTATGCAGTCACCATTTAGATCCTTCTTCAATACTTGCCCATCATCTAACACAAAGTCTGCTCACAAAATATTAACTCCTCTCTCCTGTCCCTGGAAACCACTGCTCTATTTTTGTCTATATGATTGCACAAATATCTTCTCTGGGTGGAAAAACACTATTTGTCTACTTGTACTTGGATGTTTCCATTTGGTATAATGTGCTCAGGATCCACCCATGTTACAACATGTGACAGTCTTCCTTTTATGCCTGAAGGATACTGCACTGAATGAGGATAATTAGATTTTGCATATTTCTTTACCTTTCCTAAAGATGGACGGTTACAGATTTTTCTACTGTTTTATTCTGTTAACAGGCTCTCACTATGAAGCCCAAGCTAGCCTAAAACTTTTGAACCTCCAGGACTGTTGTGAATAGTACTATCTATTAGAAGTAAAGGTACATCCACTTTTACTCAATGTAAAAAAAAAAATAATAATAATTCGCTTATTGAAAACTTTCAAATGGCCAATAGAAATAGCTTCAACATTAAAAACAGTGAGAATTCGATTTCACAGATCTCATCAGACAAAGCAGTCAACTGGACTATAAGAAACCAAACCAAACCACTATCATTATTATCTCTACCTTCAAACTAACAAAGTGATGCTCAACAGGAGAAATCTAGCAGCGGGTATTTAAAAAAAAAAAAAAAGTCAAGCAAATCAGTTCCTGACACAGCTTATAAGAGCAGAAAGGAGCAGTGTGCAGAACTACAGTCAGCAACATCTAGGACACTTCTGTAGTTTTTGGTGCTTGGGCTCCTCTCTACAGATTCCAAAAGGGGTCCCTAAGTAAGTACCAAGCGTTATATTTTCGAAATCTTCGTTGATGACTCTAACCTTCAAGTCATAAGCCTGAATCGCTGCACAATCAAAAACAATGAAGAAATAGAGCCATGCCAGACACACTGAAAATCTGTTGAGTAGTTACAATGTAATTTGGCACCAACATCCTCATAACCTAAAACTAAACGTAAGTGGATATGACTAAGTATATAATGTTCTCTTTCCTCACATTTCTGAAGCTGTAATAAAGACTTGGATAGACAGTTCATTGGAAAAAGAAAGGATCAAGTCTCTAGACTGGAGAACTAAAGCTGTCTTTTGTTTCTTTGTGAATTCTTCTTTCTCCCACTCATTTTCTTCAAACCCCTAACACTAGATGAGAGAGAAAAAAAGGATAGATCCCCGAATGATGTCAGGGGTTGTTGGAAAGGAGGCCACTGCCAAATGTCTCATTTTGTTTTCTTCTTCTTTGCATGCAGTTACTTAGGCAATCTTGACCAATAATGACCAACCAACAACCAATCAGCCACCACGTCTCTTGGGGGCCCTAGCATCTATATACCCTCTGAAAAGTCCAAAATTCCAAATGTCACACAATCGCAGAAACGATCTGCAGCTGGCAAAATCACATCCCTACTAAAGCAGGTGGCAAATCACAGTCAACTACTGTGGACAATCTGAAGCAGCCCTATATCCCATACCTGGGATTAAAACAAAAACATACGCTTTTTCTGTTTTTATTTTTCCAGAGTTCTCACTCACTACAGAGAACCCAATGTGATTCAGTGGATACACACTGGTGAGCTGATTTTCTTAGACCCACTGCTGTGTCTGTCCATGGGAGTGAGAAGAGAGGAAGACTTCTTCACTAACAGTTTTGACCAAAACTGGAACACAGCTATCTTGTTGGTTAGAAAACAAGGAGAATTGAAGAGGGGGCAGCATGACAGAAAGAACTGGCCTGGAAATCTAGTGATAATCACCCCACCCTCTCTCTACTTTTCAGAAGCCTTCTCAATATATCAGAGACAACTAACAACCCAGATTGAGCCAATTTTTGAGGTTTCTCTGCCAAGTTCCCAGGGGAAAACACTATAAATGATGACTGGGTGCCAGGACTAATTCAAAAACAAAACCACTGATTGCCTCTGAGCTCAGGGTTCTAGGTATTGGCTGGCATCCAAGCTCCTTGGTAGGCTGAGGCACTGTGGAACCCTGGGCACGGGTGAAGTGGCATGGCAGTCAAGGACAGAGAAAGTGGACAAGCAGGTTCCATGCCAGAAAGGCCACTCAGAAAACAAACTAGCACATCTAACTCCAAAAACATCCAACATCACACTTTACTTTTGTTGTTCATATTTCTTACTCTAGTAATAATTAGAAGTTCCAAGAAAGGCTTGGGCAACAGTCAAGGAACAAATCATACAATTAAATCACACTGTCATGGGAGGCATGGTGGTACACACCTTTAATTCCAGCACTGAGTGAGACCAGCCTGGTCTACAAAACCAGTTCCAAGATAGCTAGGGCTACATACAGAAAAAAAACTGTCTAGGAAAAAAAGAATCGTACATGTCAACCTCAGAGAACCAACCTGCTAAAAAAGCTGTACAATATTCTACTTCAGTACAGGGGTACCAGCTAAGTTCAGTGTCTGCAGACCATGACTACACCTCAGTACATCCAGTATATTGTAGGACCCAGGGATCTTCCAAAATGTTCTCAAGTATATAGACTATTGTATGGCAGTCACAGAACCTCCTTACTACTGAGAACTAGAGGCTTTGTCCTTTATGATCTGGAACAATCAAGGGTGTCCTCTAACTTGTATTCAAGTCCTAACTAATCTGATAACAAAAGAAACAAGAGAGAGACATAATTGGGAGAGAATAACTGAAAACCTTTCTTTGCAGATGCTATCTATGATTACCTCCCCTAGAAAATACCAAAGAATCAACAGACAGCTCTACACTAGAAGCAAGGATGCAGATATAAAAACATGAAATTTAACTGCTTTCTTATATATACCACAACAAACTAAAATTTGAAATTGCAAGTAATATCATGGTGAGGGGCTGGCAGGTTGGAAGGCCCCAATGTGTTTGAAGCTTAAATTAGTCACAAAATTATTTCATACGTGTTGGAATAGGATATCCAGAGACAAGCCAATGTGTTTTTAAGAAAGCAAAAACAGTGGGCTGGAGACGTGGCTCAGCAGTTAAGAGCACTGACTGCTCTTCCAAAGGTTCTGAGTTCAATTCCCAGCAATCACATGGTGGTTCACAACCACCTGTAATGGGATCTGATGCCTTCTTCTGGTTTGTCTGAAGACAGCAATAGTGTACTCACATACATAAGATAGATAAATAAATATTTTAAAAAAAAAAGAAAGAAAGCAAAAACAACATGCACAGCTAATTCAAGTGAAGCCCTGAGAGACAACAAAGCAGGGGTGTGTAAAAGCACCTTATGTACAGTCTCCCTCACCCCCAACTCAGTTTCTATAGCACCTTCCATCTGACCATGAGTTTAGTGGGGCATAACATTTTCTAATTCTGAAAAGCTAATGACAAGAGATAGCTCCATTCTAAGAGCCACCTGTTTCTCTGGTTGACTAGTGAATAACCATAATTGCACCTGTGTACTCTTGACAGAGACTGCCCCTCACAAAATTCTTCTAAACCAGCAAGACCTTCCTATAGACCAGGGCCCTTTGTGGTCCTGAACATTAATTTTAGTCCAAGAAGAGGATTTTCTATCACCAACCTTAGATTTTTTTCTAATTTTAAAAAAAATTTTATATGTGTGCTTTGCTTTCGAGCATGAACAGACATATGTGTCTGATGCCTATGGAGGTCTGAAGAGGACATCAGATACCCTGGAATTAGAGCCACTGATGGTTGTGAGGTAACATTTGAGTGCTCAGAACTGAATCCACATCTTTGCAAGAACAAGTACTCTTACCCATTCAGCCACCTCCTCAGACCCATTAACCTTATATAAGAATTAAACAAATAAACATTGTTAAACTATCCAGTATAGTTATGTAAAACTGTTATCACCACAAAGTTTTCTTCTTCCCCTCTCTCATATATATATATATATATATATATATATATATATATATATATATATA
>JANHMN010000021.1:3522126-3560399 GCA_030674055.1 Rhabdomys pumilio
GTGTGTGTGTGTGTGTGTGTGTGTGTGTGTGTGTGTGTGTGTGTGTGTTTTGCATGGTGGCCAGAGGACAACTTTCATGTGTTTCTTTGGGATCAACCCATCCTGTGTGGTTGGGCTTTTCTGACATGCTCTCTTACTAGCCTCAGGCTTGCCAAATGGGCTAAGCTGGCTGGCCAGCAAATTCCAGAGAATCCCAGAGAATCCATCTGTCACTACCTCCCCAATACTAAAATTACTTGTAAATGCCACCTCATCTATACTTTTTAAAAAAAAAATTTACATGAGTTCTCAGTTTCCACAATTGCAAATCAAGCACTTTAGTGATTTATCTCCCTAGCTTCCCAGAAGGCAGTGTTATGCTTTCCCTTCTAGACTGCACAGTTATGACATAAACTGTAAGACTGGGGATTTAAGCCCTTGTACCTGCAAGCCAACAGTGCCCAAGATTTACTGAGCAGAGCTGTGGTTACTGTTTATTGGCAAGTAATGCACTAGTAGCAATTTTCTCAGTTAAATGTCAACTTTCACTTGCTTGCTGAAAGAATGAAGAATCCACATGCTGAAAGAATGAAGCTGTGCCCAGACCAAAAAGCCATTACTGACAGCCCTAAGACTTAGGGCTCACAGTTGTATTCCAACCTCATGAGGATCTTGAACACAAAAAGAGTACAGGACCTTGGGTTTAAAACCAAACAAGCTCATTAATTGCTGCTGCAACAACAGCAACAGCAACAACAACAACAACAACAACAACAACAACAACAACAACAACAACAGAAGTCTATTTAGAATCTGTGTGACTCCTTTACCTATACCTCAAATTGGCACAAATTGTAAAGGCAAAACTTAAAATTTTTTAAAAAGAACTTCAAGTATTCAATAAGATTTATTTGGTGAGCCGGGAGATGGTGGCGCACGCCTTTAATCCCAGCACTTGGGAGGCAGAGGCAGGTGGATTTCTGAGTTCGAGGCCAGCCTGGTCTACAGAGTGAGTTCCAGGACAGCCAGGGCTACACAGAGAAACCCTGTCTCAAAAAACCAAAAAAACCAAGATTTACTTGGTGAGGGGAATACACATGCTGCATACCTGTAGAGGTCAGAGGACAACTTTTTGGGTGTCAATTCTCTCCTACTAAGTGGATTCTAGAATCAAACTCAGGTAATCAGGCTTGATAGTAAAAGAACCTTTATAATTTGCCCTTTATAACTTTTTCAACAGAGAATATAGCTAGAATCAGAGCACTGCTCTTGCCAAACACAAAGACGTTAACAAATTCACATATATTAAAATTAAGATCCTCTGACAATCAAAAGATACTCTAAGTGAGGTACAGAAAGAAGGGCCAAACTTTACCCACAAAGACATAGTGATCAAGATCACTGTAATTAAAGTCACTATGACATTTTACATCCATCAAAATTAAATCTACTTATTAATAGAGAAAATATAAATAAACATTTTAAAGCTTAGCAAGTCAAACTGCTAACAATTGTTTTGAAAATACCTGCTGACCCATGCTGAGAAACTTGCACATCTTACTTGTAAAATGCTAATGACAATACTACTCTCTTAATGTGCCTGTTCTATATCCTCAATAAAAACAATTCTGATAACACAAATGTCTACAAAATAAAAAATTGAATATGTGCACAAAAAATAAGAGGAAAACCAGCAAAAGCACACAGAAAATAAAATATAAAGTTCAACATCTATCTTGACCACATCATGCATTCAGGCGTGCACACAAGGCCACCCTACATCAACTAATGTAGCACATGACAAGACTGAGATAGTATCCACCACCACCACCACCACAACTATTAGCAGGGTGTGATGACACAAATCACTAACTCTAGCAACCAGAAAACCATAGTAGGATAGTGAATTTGAGACTAGCCTGAGTTATATAGGAGTTCAAAGTCAGTCTTGACTATTTTTGGATGACTTTCTGTCAGTTCCCTGGAAACTACTTGAACACCAGTGTGTGTGGGGGGGGGGGAGGGGAGCACATTTATACAGAACACCTCATGTATGAAAATTGACAGCATTACTCAGACAGAAAAGTAAAACAATCCAAGTATCCATCGACTGATTAAAAGATGATCTTTATTATATGATTATCAGAAGGGGGGCACTTCTGAGGGAATACATTGTATAATGTAGCCCTCAATCCCAAGACTCGATGGTGGCTGAGGACTAACATTTAGTACTCAAGAATCAATGAACATTGCTAGGTGCTATTCCTTGTTACAACTGCTAAAGTGATAGAAACCTCAGACTTTAGAAACATCTTTAAAAAAATAAAAAATTGGGCTTCTCTGGCCACACTCAACACAAAAAAGTATTGCTTTTATTTAGTGAGTTTTCTCAGAATGAAACCTGCTGAACCAAGATATATTTCAAAACTATTCAGGTATATTCTTGTACATTGTACAAAGCATGTCAGAGTGACAATACTGACATTCCAGATTAACTGAGAGGATGAGGTCTTAGGAAAGCGAAGTCTAATCCATTTAACCAGTCGACTTTTATTTTGAGTTGAGACCCAAAGCCTTAAGCATGCCAGGACAAACCCCGTTCTACTGATCCCACTACCCAGCCCTTGACTTTGTTTTTTAGAAATGGTTTCACTATGAACCTTAGGCTAGCCTCAAATTTGAGATCCTCCTGCCTCAGCCTCAACTGCTGGGATTAAAGGATGCCATCATATCTGATGCTGGTTGCTGATTTTAAGTCTATTGTGAAAGATATCTGACTGTGAACTGTTTACTTGGCCTTTGAGTATACACTTACCTTAGCTACCCAACAGCATCTCCCAACTGTAAGGCACTGTTAACATGTAGGGAGGGTACAAGAATTGTGAGTTAGCTTCTACAGTAAAGAGTTTTAGCCTGTGTTCAGAAAGTAGGCAGGTGGCAACCTGTGGAGGCACACATCTTTGATCCTAGCATTCAAGAAAAACAAACAAACAAACAAACAAAAACCAAAATGGGTGGCTCAGTCTGTGAGTTTGAGGTTAACTGGTCCATATAGTGCGTTCTAGCCCAGCAAGTGTCAGAGCTAGAGAGATGGCTTGGCAGCTAAGAGCACTGGCTGCTCTTCTAGAAGACTCAGGTTCAATTCTTAGCACCCATGATGGGTCCCAACCATCTGTAACTCCAGTTTCAGAGGACTCAAGCCCCTCTTCTGGCCTCTGAAGGTACCAGGCATACAAGTGATACAGAAGACATATACATGCAGACAAAACACCCTTACAAATAAAATAAACTAATCTTTAAAAATAAAACCAAAGTCCTAGGCACATGATGGGACATTTTAATCAATGAGATATTATTAATCTATTACATAGATGCATGGATAAGCCAGCTACAAAACAAAAAATCACTAATACTGTTCATATAATATTATGGCTTAAATTAATAGAAACAGTAAGTAAAAGTATAATTGGCATGATGTGGTAATAGGACATTCTAGAAGAGCCACCAATATGACTCAGCAGGTACAGGCATTTTGCTGCTAGGCCTGCTGACAATCCCAGGAACCCATATGGTAGAGGAGAAGCTATTCCCCAAAAATGGTGTCCTCTTATTTTCCACAGGCACTGTGGTACTCATGCTCTTAAATAAATAAAACAGAAAACAAAAGTAAAGATCTTCACACAATGATAAGCATGTAACTTTCATGGTCCTATTCCTAGAAGCTAGTGATGAATTTTAGGTATTTTTAATGACCCCCTCTGCAAAAAAAAAAAAAAAAAAAAAAAAAAAAAAAAAAAAGTAAACAATGGCTTTACTCTGCTCTCCTAAACTATATATAAGATTGGAGAAACCACCACCACCTCCATCAACCACTACTACCACCACCAGGCTAAGTTTAAAACAGACACTACACAAATTTTTTCAGGGCTAAAGACCTAACAAAATAAATGCTCAAACAAACAAACTAATAAAATTTTTGAGTACTGTGACTTGGAAATAAACTATTGTTTCATAAACACATGCTCAAAGGCAGAACATATGGTAATATGTTCTTCATCTTACTAGCACATGAGCTCTGTGGGTAGCCATGCTTTGTCCGTATCTACTGCTCAGTTCTGACATCCAGCACATGGATGGTTCCTGGTGCTTGGGACAGAAAAGTGTCCAATGAGCAGACATTTAAACACCAGAAAACTGCCCAAGAGTGCACAAGGTTCAATTCTACAACTTGGGAGCCATCCTGCATGAACCATCAGGTCAATCTCCTCATCATGACTTCCATTAACTCCAAGGAGAACTTCTAGCAGCATTTCTTAGTAGCATAATTCAGTTTTAGTCCAGACTTGACCACTGTTCACATTCTCTCCATATACAAAACAATAAACAATGTGCCAAAATGAGTAGCCCTGTTCAAAGCTCCACTCACAAAATGGGGTTCAGGGTGAGATGGGTGAGAACACTATTCTGAAAACTAAAGAAATACATAGCTAAGTATTAAATAGCTTGAATGATAACAGAATGAATAGATGGGATGAGGACGAGAAAAGCCCTCCCAACGAAGCTGAATCTACCACCAGTGTTCTCATCCCAATCTGGATGAGTCTGGCTTTCTCAAACTAGGTTCAGCTTTAACTTTAGAGGAAAGAAAAGAGATGCACCCATGCTCAATATTATTATCTGGCCTTCTCTCTACCCAGAACCCTAGTATCTCTCACTAACTCTATAGGCAATATTGAATGATAACAGGTCTAGCTTAGATCTCCCCTTGCATTAGCAGTATTCATCTCCTCCTGCCTTTGGGGCCATGTCCACAAAAAAAATGGTCACAAGACTATAAAGCAAAGCCATTTTTTTCTAAAGCCTGTCAAAGTAGTTCACAACAACAACAGTGACTGAATTTTCCAGACAATTTCAAAGGCTCACTTATGCTTAGGGTAGTATCTACCAGACTAGTTAACCCACTGGACACTGGACAGAACTGTTCTAGAAACTTGGAGAGTTACCAGATGTGGTGACACACACCTGTAATTTCAGCACTTCTAAGTCAGAGACAAAAGAATCACAGCACGCCAAGGACAAGCTGGTCTATATAGGGAGTTTCACACCAGCCAAGGATACAAACAAAATTTTCCCCATTTCACAATACAATAAACACAAAGTGAGAAAAGGCTGGAGAAATGAATGAATGATTTACTGAATAAGTGATCCGAGTAAGTGCACTGTGAAGTCCAGACTGGCCTAGGAAGAATGGGGCATATGGCTGGAGGAAGTGAGACATCACAGAAATGAAGTATGACAGTAGCCTGCCACAGAAACCAGGATCCACTAAGAAGGGTGTATGACTTTGGAGGCGGAGAAATAACTATGTAATATTTTGATCATGAGTTAGTTTAAGAGCAAGTTTTGAATGGAGCTTACTTAACCACTTCTACCATTTTCTCTGAATTAGTTTTTTTTTTTTTTTTTTAAATACTCTGGAGCAAAACTCTTACTAGAGTAGATTACAGCTGTAATTCCCTCTACTTCCCAAGTGCTAGGAATAAAGGTCTGCACTGCCACACTTGACTAAAAAATAAGGGGGAAAAAAAAAAAACAAGAAAAAAAGTACAATGAAAATTGTTCTACCTCCATACAGCGTGGATATCTGCCTATCACATGCAAAGCCCTGGATTCAATCTCCAACAGCACCATCACCACCCAAAGGGGGATGGAAACTGAGCTGGGGGTTGGGGAGTGGGCACTTAGCATCTAATCATTAAGAAACTACACTGGGGGACTGAAGAGCTGGCTCAGCGGTTACGAGCACTGAATGCTCTGCCAGAGGTCCTGAGTTCAATTCCCAGCAACCACATGGTGGTTCACAACAATCAGTAATGAGATCTGATGCTCTCTTCTGGTGTGTCTGAATACAGCTACAGTGTACTGATAAAAGTCTTGGGGGTGGGGGGTAGAGACAATACTGTTTTTATGGGGGACAAGAGATCAATTCGCCACCCCACTGCCACCTGTCCTGTATCTTCAGCTCCAGGTGACTAGGCTCTAGTATCTCTGGGTACCTGCACTTACAAGCACATATTCCTATGTAGACACATATATGCACATAACTAAAAATAAAATATAACTTCAAAAATTACCCTGTAAGACATACTTGCTAAAAATCAGCACATCTGTCTCTCTGTGTCTCTAAAGAGGCTAGAAATCCTCGAATATCTATATGCTTCAGTTCTTCTCCTGGTCATTTTCTCCTGAGATGGTCTCATGCAGTCAATGCTAGCCTTGAACTTATGATCTTCCAACCTGTTTCCCGAGTATTGGGATTACTGGCATACACTACACATCGGCTTCTACAATACAGACATGGAAAGCAACTTTGCTCACCCTCAAATTCTTGCTACATGTGCAGCATACAGCACAATAGCTAACTACTTACTAAAACCAGCATATGCATTGAATAGGGATCCTCAAAGAGGAAAGTTCCTTTGAATAATGTTGGAGGCATGAATCATCAACAAACTAAAACTTAATTTGTACCACCAAAAGCAGTGTTAAAAGACTGAAGGCTCAGCACTTGGGAGGCAGAGACCAGCCTGGTCTACAGAGTGAGTTCCAGGACAGCCAGGGCTACACAGAGAAACCCTGTCTCGAAAAACCAAAAAGACTGAAGGCTCACCTTATTCTTGACCATCTAGTTCATACAGCTGATTTTGACAGAACTGGGCAAGTGAACTGACGCTCTATTCTTGCTCCAGTTTATTGACTTATCCCTACTCCCAAAATTCCTTCATTTTACTGGCACATGCCTTTAATCCCAGCAGGAAGCAAAGAAAGGCAAATCTGAGTTTGAGGCCAGCATAGTCTACAAATCCAGATCCAAGACAACTAGGGCTACACAAAGAAACCCTGTCCCAAAAAGCAAAATAAATAAACAAACAAAAATGTCTCCTTCATCTCTCTAATTGACCCACTAGACTATCAAAAGAAAACATGGACTATCAAGTCAAGACAGCTGGTGCTCTAGTGGGAACATGTCTCAAGATGAAGTTAAAGAAGTATTCTGAGTGACTCTTCAGCATGTTGGCACTGCTTTTACTTGACAACAGATGAAAGAATAAAAAAAAAATGTGCAGTACAAAGTTTCCCATCCCTCTTCTGACTGCCCATCCCACTGAAGGGTCCACTAAAGACCCTGTCTTTCCCTCTGATAACAGCTGGAAGATTTTTCTTCTTCTCCAAGATCGTTCCTGGAGTCTACTTTGTACATATACGTATTGTGTACTATTCAAACGGACTGAGTTCCGTAAAAGAAAAGCTGCCTGGGATGGATTCCCTCTTCCCACAAAGCAGAACAGCAGATTCCAGAGTGTGAGCTCTGGAGCTAGGTGCTGCCAACTAACAGGCTCTATGACCTTCAAACCTACCTAAGTGGCTGAGCTCTCCATGCATCATAGCCTTATCACAAAGTGGCGATGATACTATTACTTAGTTCTTAAGATTATTTTCTGAGGACATGAATACACAACAATTTCCAAATACACCATGAAAGCACAGGTTATATAAATATTCACTAGAATGGAGTAACCAGCAGTGCTGTGCTCAAGCTAAGAGCCTGGGGAGGTGCCTGTGGTGATGAAGGAGCAGCTCTCAAACTTACAAAGGGAAGACATTAGTGGCTAGAGCAAACAGACCAAAAGGAAGAAGTCCTATGAGATAACGGCAAAGAGATACAAGCCACAAGCAATAGATGACATAATTCAAAAAGGCCCAGGAGAGAACACTGGTAATTCAAACTTCATTCCTGGGATTGCAAGAAAAATAAATGTTAAGTTATAATCTTGAAATATATCAATTCCAAGATACTATTTCCAGGCAGCCAACTGTTGACTCAATGATTTCCCAATGTCAGAAAGGAACCAAGTAATTTTATGAGGATTATAAATGAACGCACCCTACATAAGGATAGCACTTTAAAAAAAAAGTGTATGGGTGTTTTACCTACATGTGTCTATGCAACCTCTGTGCATGCCTCTGCCCAAGGAGGTCAGAAAAGGTGGTCAGATGCTCCGGAATTGGAGTTACAGACCATTTTTGAGTAGCCACCACTTGGCCACTCACAAACATGAGTAAGTGAAACAGGTCCTCTGGAAGAGCAATCAATAGATGCTCTTAGCAACTGAGTCATCTCTCCAATCCCATGCATCCACTTCAAGAAAACAAAAACAAAACCCCTGTAGGTAATCTTATTTCTCTTTCAGAATAGAAAAGAAAACCTGCTTAAGTTAATAAAAGTTATGCCTTTACACTAAGTGGAATTAAGCTAAGAAATGTGAGTAATTAAAAGCTAACAATAGTAAATGAAGGCAGGAAGATAGCCACTAGTGTATATACATACAGTTTCAAAGTTTGGACATTAGGGAAGGGTGAAGGAGTTTATAATAGACACTATATATACTGTTCTTAGTAGTATATAAAGTATATAAAAGAACTTAATGAGTTCTTTTCCATTGTGACCCAATTCTGCCCCAATTACAGAAGTATGAATTATTTAAGTTTATGGCATTGTATTTCCTATTTCTTCCACTAGGCAGTGATGTGGGGAAGGAGAGTAGAGTGACATCCCAAACACTGCCTAGTACAGTGTGTCTACGTACCTCATGTGCTGTGCTTTCCCACAAAATGTCTCCTTTTTACCCTGTATGTTCAAGTATATGGCTTAACTCTATAACTTAGAGCAGGCACTAAGCCACATAAAAGAACATAGCCATACATATCTTCTAAACCTACCTCTATCCAACACCACCAAATAAGTCAACAGATTGGCTAAGACCCTGGGTTACCTCCTACAACAAAGGCTCCATGACAATCCCAAGTCTGAACAGAGTTCTGGAAAAGATCTTTCCTCATCTACAGATTACATTACTCTGCCCTGAAATTACCCATTCCTATTAAAGAACACAGGTAATAAAGTGAGGGAGGGGGGCATGGGACGCACAGCAGCAGCAATGCAACACTGCTGACACAGAGGTAACTCTAGAAACCCTCCCATGGATGTTTAAAAGGACAACTACAAAGTGCTCAGAATGATTAGGGTCAAAAGTCTGTGGATCTCTACAAGAGAAGGATGTATGTACAAGTCTCCAAACAATATCTTAACATCATAGAATCTATCACTGCAGAAGTAAATGCAATAAACTCATTCAGAAATGGGTCTCTGTCTTCAAAGACTATGTATGTGCAAATTTTTTTTTTGAACCAGAACATTCTTCGAATTCTAAAGGGCTCTCCAACCCTGCCTAGAGCTAAGAGTTTTAGCAAAAAGTATGACTGGTCTAATTCTTGGCCAATGGTCTTTCAATTTTGACAGCAAGAACCATAGGAAAATGGCTAATTCGAGTGGAGCTTATTTTGATTAGGAAATCTAAATATTAGAAGAATGGTAAGCAGAAAACTTTACAAAATCCTTGGTTATAGAAAAGTTTAGCCAATCGAGAAACTACAGTTGCTTCTACAAGTATGGAAGACAAAGAGTTAAAACATCTTTCAACACATGTCATTACTGTAAGTCTACGAAAACTTACCTATCTGGCTTCTCAACCAAAACTTCCTTCAGTAACAGTATAAGCCTCTCATCCTTGTTTCCTGGGGGTTATTTCCAGCCAAACTGAGAACCCTATATACAAGCAGCCTGAATCCTCTTGCCCGCTTTGAGATTCAGCTTAATTCCTCTCCTAGAGCAGAGTCCCCAGAGCAGCTAACTCTGTACCTGACATAAAGTAAGCATAAACCATGTCTTTCACTTCTGTTACTAACAGATTTTTCTGATTTAAAAAAAAAAAATTCTATTATCATCTTCTCTTTAAATCTTTTTTGGTTGTTCTGACATGAGGGGAAGAGGGTAGAGGGTGTGGAATGGCAGGCAACTTGCTACTTAGCTGACATATGCAGCGATTAGATGTTCATTACCATATCTAGCTTCACTTTTACCCTTTTCATAAGCAACTCATTCTACATAGATTTCAACTACTTCTGCCTTGTGACCTATGTAAGAAAATAACCTTTCCTTTGTTTAGACATGCAAAATCTATTCATGTTGTTAGTACATTCTCCATCCAATTTAGGGGTCTGTTCAACAACTATCCAACACAGTTTGTCTTACTCAAATAGCAAGGCACTGCTAAGAATTGTTGTTTGGGATGCATGGAGGACAGAAACCAGCTAAAGGTAAGGTAGTTTAAGCATTTCCCCTTTGTACCTGACAAATGGACAATGATCCAACCCAGAGTCTTCTGCTATCAAAGAGGGTTCTCTACTGGAAGAAACCACTTCTTGACCTTGAGGTCAGAATATCAGAAATCTAAAACAAGCTCTGAAGTCATCATTTGAACCTTTGGTCTCACACGAAATAGCATCTTTTTTTTTTTTAATTTTTTTGCTTTTATGGACAGTGTTTCATTATGTGGCTCAGGATGAACTTTGTAATTCCCCTGCCTCAGCCTCTCTAGTATGGACATGGAAATATGGACATGCACTGCCAAATCTGGCTAATGAGTAACAAATTTCCTTTTGCTGCAACTAGTTTTTTTCATATGTTTTTATGATATTGGGGACTGAAACTTGGGTCTCACCCATGTCATATCAGTCTCCTACCACTGAACTGTAAATGTAAGCCCATTCCAAGTTACTTATATCTCAAAGAAACCTAACAAAAGACTTTCTTTTTCTTTCTTTTTGTTTGATTTTGGTTTTTCAGGACAGGGTTTCTCTGTGTTTAGAGTCCTTGCTGCTGTCCTGGATTCACTTTATAGATGAAGCTAGCCTCGAACTCAAGAGATCTTCCTGCCTCTGCCTCCCAAGTATGCCACCACAACTGGCCAAGACTTTTAACAGAAGTTACCTTAACAGAAGATATGACTGGATAAAATGGCTCAGCAGTTAAAAAGAGGGTTTGATTCCCAGTCTGTAATTACAATGCTCTTTTCTGAATTCCAAGGACTAGTGTACATGTGTGGCACACTAACATGTCCAGAAGCACACAGAACACATAAATGACAGTCGATAATTCCTTGTTTCCAAACACTCAGCAGGATCTTTACCACCTACTTTCTCAACCCTTACCATACAGAGGTCTACCAAGGACTAAGGACAAAGAACAGAAACTGCATTTCACCTGCTACTAAAAACATATTCAAAGTCACACTTGGTAAGTTTGAAAACAAAAACAACAACACTAAGCAGCAAAAACTCATCAAAAAATAAAAACAAAAAAAGCCAGTCAGTGGTGGTGCCACACACCTTTAATCCCAGAACTCTGGAGGAAGAGGCAGGTAGATATCAACTTTGAGGCCAATCTGGTTTACAGAGTGAGTTCCAGGCCAGCCAAGACTGCACAGAGAATCCTGTCTCCAAAAAAACAACAAAGTCCCTGTCTAAAACTAAAAAGAGGGGAGAGGAGATAAAAAAGACATTTCAACAAATAAACTCAGGCAAAGGTTTTATGAACTATCCTTGAAATGTAGAATATTCTTTGACGTAAGTTAAACCCACTAATTCATTTTATGACCTACTGTTTGAAAAAAGATAAAGAATTACTGTTGGGTGAGGTGACTCAACACTTGTCCCTGCACTCAGAAAGCTTTGAAGCATTGCTGAGTTAGATGCAAACCTGGGTTCCAGAGACCATAATACCTCAAACAAACAGCAAAATTTTTTTCCCTCTATCTCCAGACTCTACAAACTAAACCTTTTACCCTATTTTATAGGCAAAAAAACTGAGTCCTGGGAGATCAGAGTAGCCCAAGGGCAGCTGTCCTGTATGACACCCCCCCACACCCACACATACCCAAACTCACTGGTAGATATTCCATGTGGCTCTCATTTTAACCACACAATAATGATCAGCTCCCCTAAAATATACTCTTCCTCAAAGTGAATGTCAACTATTTCAGATATAAAGTCCTTAAATTTAACTAGTCCTTTTCCTGTTTTTTTTTAACACCTGTAGTCATATGTCTTATTGCCTGAGGAAGGACAACTGGAGACATTAACCATACTCAAGGACACAGGAATTACTAATTAGTATTTCTGGAAATTGCATAATACCAAGCCCAACAATACTTCTCCCCTGGCACTCTTTTCACAAGGTGCACAAGTCTCTTGATATAACAGCGGTTAGAAACAAATAAGCAATTTCAACCTTGAATGGAAACTAAGAAAAGTAGAGTGGCCACTGCAAAGTAGAAAATACCTGGACAAATAGTCCCAGTCCTTTCCAGAACAGATAGCAGTACAGCATAGTAATACGGTAAGATGCACTCTCAAACTCAGCCACACATAAGAGTGCCACTCTTTTACACATCAAGGTTTAAGAATATTGATCCTAGCCGGGCGGGCGGTGGCGCACACCTTTAATCCCAGCACTTGGGAGGCAGAGGCCAGCCTGATCTACAGAGTGAGTTCCAGGACAGCCAGGGCTACACAGAGAAACCCTGTCTTGAAAAACAAAAACAAAAACAAAAAACAAAACAAACAAACAAACAAACAAAAGAATATTGATCCTAGGCAGAGGCAGGCGGATTTCTGAGTTCGAGGCCAGTCTGGTCTACATAGTGAGTTCCAGGACAGCCAGGACTAGAGAAGCCCTGTCTCGAAAAACCAAAAAAAAATAAAAAAAAATAAAAAAAAAAATTGATCCTATTTTCTAAGTCAGAACTGTGGCTTACCCAGAGAATATAATTTGGACAGGTACAGATCTGACCCTTACAGTATCTCTTTCTAGTATTCAGTTTACCCAAGTTTACCCAACTAAGACCACTTCTTCCTGCACCAAAGTTCAAAAGCCTTTGTACACTAGAAGGGCTAACATTATTTTCTTTATGGAAAGGGGAGGGGGGGAAACACCATTTAGATAGTATAGTACAGCATTAACTCCAGCACTCAGGAGATGCAAATTAACTCAATTTCTCTTACTTGGTCAGTTGTGTTTTTGTTTTTGTTTTGAGAAACAGTCTCAACTATGTAGCTTTGATTGGCCTGTAGACCAGGAAGGCCTTTACCTAAAGAGATTTGTCTGCCTCTGCCACCTCATGAATTAAAGGTGTGCAGCATTACCCAGCAATTTCTCTTAATTTGAAGTTAATGTTCAAATTATCTGACCTATTTGTATTAAGAAAAAAAAAGAACTACACATTTCATTTTTGGAATTTCCTCAGGAACTGGATCTTGTGGTCAAGATACAGAATCCAAAAGCAAGACCCCAGCATAACATTCAGGAACTACATATACCTACTTAGCCCATCCAACTGCCAGCTTCATCCTACCGTGCCTTCTTAGGGACCAGAATACTCCCAACAATATCTGGGATCCATACAATTTAAATGAGAACCAAGATGTAGTGAAGGTCTGGAGAAATGATGTGCCTGCTGTGCCTTCACTCCAGCAGCATTTTCTGGTTCTTTCATAAAGTTACATCACCAGGCTTGCTTCTGCTGGATGGATTATTTCCCTAAACTGCAACAAGTATCTCAAAACAGATACCTTTACAACTAATACATTTCAATTAACCCCAATATTCTGCTCTTAATATCTCATTATTGGGTAAGATGGACAACTCCCACCTTTATATCATCTCCTACATTAGTCTAAAAGAAATTTGCTAGGAGGGAGACATAACACTCCTGGAAAGCACCTGGTGGATAATGGTATTTATCATCTCATGACTTGCCTACAGAACCAAGTCCTGCTCATCAGAGTACTTATTCCTAGCTATGGACATACCCCATGCCTGGTATCTTCTTCCCACATAATGCAAGCAGACAGTAAATACCTTAAGAAGGTACTAGAAGGCTGGAGAGACAGTTCAGCAGTTAAGAGCACTAACTGCTCTTCCAGAGGTCCTCAGTTCAATTCCCAGCAAGCACATGGTGGCTCACAACCATCTGTAATGGCATCTGATGCCCTCTTCTGTTATCTGAAGACACAGTGTACTCATATAAAGTAAATAAATTTACAAAAAAAAAAAAAAAAAAAAAAGAAAAGAAAAGAAAAGAAAAGAAAAGAAAGAACTTTTTGAAATGTTCACCTGTGTAGTAATTTGGTTAAACTAAAGAAACTAGCCAGGCTTTGCTGGTGCACAGAAGTAATCTAAATAATTGGGAGGCAAAAAGCAGGGGCTGACTGACCATGGATTTCAAAAACATCTAAGGTTACTGAGGGCATTTATCTCAAAAACAAAAACTCAACCAGAATAAGTGCTCAGCAGGTCAATGAGCTTTAGACCAGACAAGAGATTGCCAGAACCTACATAAAGGAAAATGAAGAACCAAGTCTAAAAAGTTGTCTTCTGATTTCCACTTGTGCACCAACACTCACATATTCTCTCACAATTATAAATACAAACTCGAGTGAGGGATATAGGTCAGTGGTAGAGTACCTGTCTAGTATCTATAAGGCTCTAGAAACCCACTCCTTTTTTTTTTTTTTTTTTTTTGGTTTTTCGAGACAGGGTTTCTCTGTGTAGCCCTGGCTGTCCTGGAACTCACTCTGTAGACCAGGCTGGCCTCGAACTCAGAAATCCGCCTGCCTCTGCCTCCCAAGTGCTGGGATTAAAGGCGTGCGCCACCACCGCCCGGCTTAGAAACCCACTGCTAATTGAAGGTCCAATTCAATTTTTTCATGCAAGCATAGGGAAAAAAACTGAAAATAAATAAAGATAGGATTAAAAGATAATTTAGGGGTGTGGGGGAGTTGGCTTTTTTTTTTTTCCGCAAAACAGTATGTAGCCCCGACTGCCTACGTCTGCCTCCCAAGTACTAGGACTAAAGCCTTGAGTACACTACCACTGCCCAGTAAAAGAACTTTCAACTTTAAAAACATCCTAACTTAACTTTCCAAATTCTTTTTTTTTTTTAGTCAGATCTGTACCTGTCCAAATTATATTCTCTGGGTAAGCCACAGTTCTGACTTAGAAAATAGGATCAATATTTTTTTTTTCCAAATTCTTTGAATGACCACATATTACTATTGTTCAGATAAAATAAAATTTGATGTGTGGTAGTACACACACTTAGAAGACAGAGGCAAGTAGATCGCTGTTAAAAGCCTAGGGGGGTCTACACGGTGAGACAAATGTGACAAGAGTGAAATGAAGGATATGTCAAAGCTGTAGCAGTCGTAGCCCAGGAGTTAAGCACCTGCCTAGCTTCCGTAAAGCTGAGTTCCATATTCCCTTGGGCATGTGGGAGTTGAAGAGAGATATGTCTACACAGTTCTAAATCTGACACTAGACACTCTTTCAACAATTTATTCAGAGTAAGACATATTTTGTGATTTATCCTGGTAGATGTACATACAGTTTTTATTAAGATTAGCATGCTGTTTAGAACAAGAAAAAAAAGTATCTCCAAAAATAAAAGCTGTCAGGCATGGTGGCACACATCTTTAATCCCAGCATTCAGGAGGCAGAAGCAGGACTTCAAAGCCGGCCTGATCTACAAAGGGAGTCCAAAACAGTCAGGGCTACACAGAAACCTGTCTCAGAATGAATGAATGAATGAATGAATGAATGAATGAATGAATGAATGAATGAATGAATAGCTGGGCAGTGGTGACACAGGCACTATCCTAGCTGAGGCAGGAGGAGCTCTGTGAGTTTGAGGCCACCCTGGTCTTTGGAGTTATTCCAGGACAACCAGGCCTATACAGAGAAATCCTGTCTTGAAAATCCAAAACAGCAAATAAAAAAAAAAAAAACAAAAAAAACAAAAAAAAACAAAAAAACAAAAACACCTTACCTTTACAAGAAAAGCAAGAGGGCCTAGAGAAAGCCAGCCCAGCAGTTAAATGCACTTGCTGATCTTACAGAGGACTTAGGTTTGGTTCCCAGCATCCACACAGCCATCCTTATTTAACTCCAGGCCTGAACTCAGTACAGATACATACAGGTAAAACATGCATACACATAAAATAAGTTTTTTTTTAAAAAGTATACTCTGTATATACTTCACACACAGAGACACTCACATATGCCCAATTAAAATTTTAAAAAAATACAAAATTTAGGGTTGGAAGTGGTGGTGCTCAACTTTAATCCCAGCACTCAAAAGCAGAGGCAGGCAGATCCGTGACTTGAGGCCACCCTGGTCTAAATGGAGATTTCCAGGACAACCAAATCTACCTAGTCTGAAAAAAAAAAAACAAAACTTAAAAAGGTAAATTTTGGCTACTTCTTCCAGACCTTCACCTATACACTTGTATCAAACTGATCTATGAGCACTTACTTTCTTGGACTGTCAAACCTCAATGTTCTTTTGTTCTGATACTATAGTAATAAGCACAAGAAAGGGAGTGCAGAGCTGGGGCTCAAGTCAGATGGTATGGTGCTTGCCTAACATGCGCCAAGCCTAGTATATATGACCCTCAGCACTATATAAACGATTGTGGTGCACACTTCTAATTCCAACACTGAAGTAGAGGTGGGAGGACCCAAGGTCAACCTTGGCTATGTGACACCCACTCAGTCTCAAACAACCCCCTCCACTGAAAAACAAAATCAAAACAACAAAACAGTCTCTGCACATCTTCAAAATGATAAAAACAATTACCATCTGAGCTGTCAAATTACTCTTAAATATCTGGCCCATAAAATTAATCCATGTCCACATAAATACTTACACAGAAAACTTTTTTCCTTATAAACAGGGCCTCAAAATGTAGCCCAGGCTGGCCACCAACTCTCTACCCTGTCTCTGACTCCCCAGAGCCACCATTCTTGACCTTATATAGAAGTGTTTATTACAGGCAGCACTATTCCCTCTTTCCCAAGAGTGAAAACTATTCAAGCCCACCATTTTATTCATTAAAACTGAATAAATAGGACAGGCTGTGGTGGTGCACATTTTTAATCTTGGCATTTGGCTGACAGGCAGGTAGATCTCTAGGACTTGAAGTCAACCTGGTCTGCAAGGCTAATTCCAGGACAGTCAAGGCTACACAAGAGAAACCCAAAAAACAAACCCAAAAATAAACAAAAGATTGAATAGAAAGTAATACATTATGAAAGAAAATAAAGTACTGATTGATGCTGAATGAACAATCTTAAAAGCATACTTAATGAAAGAAGTCAGAAAGTAAAGGTTAAAATATCTGGAAAGGCCAAGTACAGACAGAATAGACTATAGTTTCTAGGGGAGGATAAAAGAGCAGCTACCAGATCAGTTTCTTTGAGAGGGAGGACACTACAATTGATTACAGTGATGGATGCACAATTCTGTAACTACACTAAAATTCAATCAAGTTTTTCTGTGACTGATGTATCTCAAAGCTATTCTTTAAAATGAAAAAAAAGACGTTTGATAAAATTTTACAGGTGTCAGTCTCAGATAACACAAAGTGTAAACTCAAACACTTGGAATACCAAAATTAAGTCATTGTAGAAATTATCTTTTTCTCATGTACACAGTAAGAACTGAGGAATAAATTACAGAAATTGATACTTACACATGAAATCAATAATAAAAACAATGTGTTCAACATTTTTTAAAGTAGTCAATATTTTACTGACAACATAAAAGTTCTGTTTAAGAAATAAAAAAAGCAGCAGGGCAGCTGGTGGAGCATGCCTTTAGCCTCAGCCCTAGGGAAGCAGAAGCAGGTTGATCTCTGTGAGAGGCCAGCCTGGACGACACAGACAGACAAGATAAAGATGCTGCCCATTCGCATTTATTACCCACTTCATCTCCTTTTAAAATACTTTCTGCAGATTAAAACAGCCCATACCTACTCACCACACTGCAAACTGCTAAACAGGAAAGTTAAAGCAACTGCTCAGACTCAGTAAGTTTACCCCAATTACTAGAAACTTCAATGCTATTATCTTAGTTAAGACTCTCATTTCCTATAAACCACAGCATTGTTTTAATGAATTTGCATTTAGTATTATGTATGGCAAATTCCTATGCAACTGTTAAAATGCTTTTAGGTACTGAGTACACAGCACAAAATAAGAAAAGCAAAGCCAAACAAAACCCTCTCTTGTGGAACTTAATTCTGATCAAAGAAAAAGTAACTTAAAGAAAAATCTATGCCAGGCGGTGGTGGTGCACACCTTTAATCCCAGCACTTGGGAGGCAGAGGCAGATGGACTTCTGAGTTCGAGGCCAGCCTGGTCTACAGAGTGAGTGCCAGGACAGCCAAGGCTATACAGAGAAACCCTGTCTCGAAAAACCAAAAAAAATAAAAGAAAAAAAAAAAAAAAAGAGAGAAAAGTCTGCTCCATGTGCATACCACATGATACCACATGTACTAAGTGAAATAGCAGCAAGATTTTCTCACAATTCTCACTTTGCAAATGTCCAGTGTTTTTTTACTAGAACAATAAAAACCACAGGACTTACCAGATATTACTAGTAAGGGTTTTTTTTTTGGTTGGTTGGTTGGTTGGTTGGTTGGTTAGTTAATTTTTTAAGACAGGATCTCTCCATGTAGCCCTGGCTATTCAGCAACTTGCTCTGTAGATCAGGCTGGCCCCAATCTCATAAAATCCCTCTGCTTCCAGAATACTTGGGATTAAAGGCTTGTGTCATTACACCCAGCTCCATTAGCAATTTTCAATGACAAACATCCCTTCTAGATCACAGAATCAGTAGGTGGCCCAGGCTATCCTAGAACTGGAGATCCTCCTGCCTCTCTCTACCTGCCGAGTGCTGAGACTACAGGGCTGTGATACCATGCCCTTCTTTCCAAACTTTACTGTTAATCTCACAAGTTCATTCAAACTTAGACACCACGATTTTAACATTTATTTTGCCTGTGTGTATGCTGTGCATGCATGAGTCAAAGGAAGTCATAAGGCAGTGTCAGTTCCCCACGAGCTGAAGTTACAGGACATTCATTCATTGTAAGCCACCACTGAAGGTCCTCTGCAAGAGCTGCTGAGCCAACTTTCCAAACTCTAAACATCAAAATACTTTATAACCACACAAACCATGACAGTGGGTTGTCAGAAACAGACTGCCCAAATGGCTTTTCTTTAAAAACAACTCCAAGCAGGACACTGTGGCTCCCAGCACTTGGGAGGCTGAGACAGGAGGACTGCCAAGTTTGAGGACAGCCTGGACTCAACCTTGTCTCAAAAAAACTGTCTCCAGTGCCTAGAGAAGGCATGTCTGTAACTGCTGTTCTTGCTGAGGATCCTGAGTTCAGGTCCCAGCATTCTCATGGCTACTCACAACCATCTGTATAACTCTAGTTCTGGAGAATCTGAGGCCCTCTTCTGGTCTCCAAGGGCAGAATGTATGTGGTGCACAAATATTAATATAAATAATCTCCAATCTACAGAATTTCTAACTCTCAAGTCATTCAACAGCCTGAATTGTGTAACTTAAAAATACTGCCACCTTCTGTATCTCCAAAATCGAAAGTATAATTTGGTACAAAGATCACAAAAACTGGCTCAAAAAGATTATCTTTTGGAAACAAAGTTTAAATTCCTTTAAACAATTCAGTAATTTAGTGGAAATTTTAGTAAGTGGTCTAAGGTTCTCCAGCCATCCTTAGACAAAATCCTCCCCCACTCCCCCCCACCCTCAGCCCAGCCCTCCAAACTAGATACACAGACATCCAGAACATCGGAACTGTCCCAGCCACTTTTGCATCCTAGCTTTCAACAGTAGGCAAAATCCCTTATCTTTAGCACTTTGCATGTCCAGAATGCTAGCAAGATAAAAGAGGTTTATTTTCAGTTAAGATCAACTAATACCACTTAAAAAGACTTACTTTAGCTTGAGTCCTTAAATATTTTATCATCTACCAAAGATATGATGGACAACTTGAAACAATATATTTTCTAATAGATTCGGGGCTTTTCCTTCTGGATTTGATCAATTCAAAGTCTTTGACAGTGTTACCTTCTCCAACCTTTGAAGCTGAAGCTTTGGGGAGGAAGGGTTACTGATAAATGCCCTCCATAGAAAGATCCTTCCAAATTAAAGTGGAAAAAATGTCCCTGTAAATTACTGCAAAGCCCATAAAACAGAGTGCCATCTAAAGACTTCTTGAAATTGAGAACACATTCACAATTCTTTTAATTTCTTTTTAATTTCTGTGCATGACATTCTTTACAACTTCCAAGGTCTACCAGTTCCAGGACTCACAATTTAGGAAAGTTGACATCTCCATTCACAAAAAATTTTCAACTTTTATTATAGCACGGAGGGCACATTGGCTTAGAAGTACACTGCGAGTTGGATTTTAGTAACCAAGGACTATTAATACCACCTTTGATGGTAAGTAAAGACAATTCGATTCTCAAGAGGGCTGCTGCAAAAGATCACCGACATCCAACACATACACACAGAGGACATAATCTCTCCAAATTTCGAAAAGCATAAACAAGTAAACAAGCAGGCTAAAACACTTAAAAAAAAAAAAAACTTGTCTTGAGTAACAGGGAGGTCAGCCACTCAGCAGAAGCACATGACTCATCCACTGGCCTGAGCAAAAGTATTCACACTGTCCACTAGACTAACATGGGATTTCCCATCTCCAACCCAGCTCCAGCTCGGCCTTGGGGGCTTCTTGTTTAAGTGTTATTTCCGTGTTTGTGTGTATGGGGGGGTCGTTTTGCTGAATCACAACTCCCCAACATCCCCACCCAAAACTGGTACACTCCTGCCAGTAAGAAGCCATTGCAAGGTAAGCCACCAAGCAGAGACCCATCAAAACAAAGCACCCAAGGAGTGGGCTTCCAGGTTGGGAGTGGGTGGGTCGAGAGGGGCTCCTGGTGCTTTCTCACCTTCCTGTCCCCTGAGTCCCGCCTGGAGCAGACGTGCGATGGAAGCCCTCTCTCTGTGGGCAAAATCTTATATACCTCTTTCTTTGCAGAGCTCCGGGGAGAGCCGGAAAGGTGAGACTATGGAAGCGGGAACTCGCTATCCCAACACTGGCAGGAGTACCCAGCTGACGGAAGGAGAGCGCGCCGGGGCACCACGTACAGGAGCGGCCCGCCCCAAGGAGGAACCGCAACCAGAGAGACCAGCGGCACTCGAGGCCAGCATCCCGGGCCTGGACTTACACGGGCCGGGCGCGCACCGCAAATCCCCGGGCAGCCGCTTCCTCCGCTTCCTCCTCCTCCTCCTCCTCCTCACTTGACAAAATGGCGGCGGCAGGAAGTGCCGGGAGCTTGGCCCGCCCCCCGCCCGCCCCCGGCCGCCCGTCCCGCCGCCCAGCGCGCCCGCGCCCCCGGTCCCGTTCCCTGCCGCCGCCCGCGCTAAGGGGGACAGCGGCGGCCGCAACTGCCCCGGTACAAAGTCCGCGAGCCCACCCGGCCGCCACCACACCAACGGCGCGGGCGGCCGCGGCAGAGCGTGAGCAGCACTAGGCGCCGGGCCCACGAAAATGCGGCCTCCCCACCCCCGCGCCGCGCCGATGGCGTAGGTGGTGGCGCACCGGCCCCATTACGCAATGCAGGTTACGCGGGCCGTGCCGTGGGGCCCCGGCAGCCCGCCTCGCGGCCGCGAAGGACACCGGTCCTCACCTGAGACGCTAGGCCGCACGCCGCCGCACGCTATCCGGGACGCCTGCGCCAAGCCGGGGCCGGTCCGACGCGCCCGCTGCGCCGCTGCGCTCACAGGCCCCGCTCGCCCGCGGGCACCGCCGGCAGCCGCCGCCGCAGCCGCAGCCGCCGCCACTGCTTCGGTTCCTCGGCTGCGGGAGAGCAGAACAAACAGCCCTGCCGCCGCCGCCAGCGCACTGATGTCACCACGCACGCTGCGCGCGCGGCCCCGCGTCATCGCCGCCTCCCGGCGTGCGCGTCCTGCGGGTCCTCCCAAGTCCAGAGAGCTTCGCTAGAGCCAGAGGCAGTTGTAGAGGTGAGACTGGCTCTCCCGACTGGGAGGGAGGGGGCGGGTTCGGGGATTTGGGAGCCCTTGGAACACAATCGAGGGTCTCTGCGGACTGAGGGATGAGGCTGTGTACCCCACAAACTGAGAGGTCAAGAGAAGAGGACCCTCGAAAGAGGAGTCTTCAGAGCCACAAGAAAACAGCTTTTCGGAGGAATCCAACACGGAGACCCAGGAAAGGAACCTTGCAGAGGAGTGGGGATCGTCACATGAAAAAACGACAAAAAAAAAAAAAAGATTTTAAGCCTAAAGCAAACATCCAAAAATTTAAATGATCGGATGACACTCAGAAGATGGTGAAGAGAGACATCAAAGACAGGTGATAAAGGAACATTAAAGCCAGAGGACTGTGGTTAGTGAACTGACAATTGCTGAACTACATTCCCTACATTCAACTCACTGAATCGGAATCAACTTAAGGAAAATACTCCTTAATCATTGTATCAATGTATCTGAGATAAGGGAATAAGCCAGCAGGGATTTTTTTTTTTTTCCAGAGCAGGATATTAAGAATTCTTGGCCCGGGAGGTGGTGCACGCCTTTAATCCCAGCACTTGGGAGGCAGAGGCAGGTTGATTTCTGAGTTCGAGGCCAGTCTGGTCTACAGAGTTCCAGGACAGCCAGGGCTACACAGAGAAACCCTGTCTCAAAAAAAAAAAAAAAAAAAAAAAAGAATTCTTGGCCTTCTTGCTTCAGCCTTCCAAGTAAAGAGATTACCTGTGTTCATCACCCCACCCAGTCCTTCTTGGCTGGCCACTGTGGAAGATCTGAAGATTGATCAGTACTGATCTCTAAGCCTAGGGCACTCTCCTTCTTGTCCTCCAGATTAACTTTAATTCTTGAAGACTTAAGCCAGCTCCCAGCATACTCTGAACTAGGTATATGACCCCCTGGGAGGTTGCAAAACTTCCCAGTCTGGAATGCAGAATATCTCTGAGATTCTTCGAGACAGTGTTTCTCTGTATAACCCTGGCTGCCCTAAAACTGGCTCTGTAGACCAGACTGACCTTGAACTCAAAGATTATCTTTCTCTGCTTCTTGAGTACTGGGATTAAAGGTCTATACTACAACCACCCAGCAAAAAAATAAAAAATAGAATTTTTAGGGTTCTCCTTACCAAAAAAAAAAAAAGTGTGTGATTGTGTGTGTGTCTATTCCAGCACTAAGAAGGCTGATGGGAGGAAAAAAAAAAAAGTAGGACGAGGCAGAAGGCTCATAGATTGAAAGACAGACCACCCCACATAGTAAGACTGTCAAAAAATCAAACGGTCAACCAGGCCGTGATGGTGCACGCCTTTAATCCCAGCACTTGGGTGGCAGAGGCAGGCAAATTTCTGAGTTCAAGGCCAGCCTGGTCTACAGAGTGAGTCCCAGGACAACCAGGGATACACAGAGAAACCCTGTCTAGAAACAAACAAACAAAAACGGTCAAACGGGCTATCGAGATGGTATCCACTGGCACTTGCTGCCATTTCTGACCACCTGAGTTCAATCCCTGGGAATGGCCCTCTGACCTCACAACATAAAGTCTTATTTAAAAAGCAAAACAAGAAAGAACTGGTTGGGGCTGGAGAGATGGCTCAGAGGTTAAGAGCACCGACTGCTCTCCCAGAGGTCCTGAGTTCAATTCCCAGCAACCACATGGTGGCTCACAACCATCCATAATAAGGTCAAATGCCCTCTTCTGTGTCTGAAGAGAACAGTATACTCATATACATAAAATAAATAAATAAATCTTATTTAAAAAAAAAGAAAGAAAGAACTGGTCTACAGAGTGAGTTCCAGGACAGTCAGGACTACACAGAGAAACCCTGTCTCGAAAAAACAAAAAAACAAAAAAAAGAAAGAACAAAAGTATCCCCTGCCACTGTGTTTTCCTCATGATTAATCAAAGATAAATCATTGGTAAATTCTACACCAAATAAAAATTAAGTTCTACCTTTGACTATGTTGAGATGCGGTTAATTACAAGAAGTAAAGAAATTGTAGCATTTGTTACAACTTTGGGTCGCAGACCTTTGAAACATTCCAAATATTTAAATTAAAAAATAGTCTGGCCTTTAATCCCAGCTCTTGAGAGGCAAAAACAACCAGATCTTTAAGTTCGAGGCCATCCCAATCCTGTCAGGGCTATGTGCATATGAGACCTTTTCTAAAGACTTGGTGCTGCCGGGCGGTGGTGGTGCATGCCTTTAATCCTAGCACTTGGGAGGCAGAGGCAGGCAGATTTCTGAGTTCGAGGCCGGCCTGGTCTACAGAGTGAGTTCCAGGACAGCCAGGGCTACACAGAGAAACCCTGTCTCGAAAAACCAAAAAAAAAAAAAAAAGACTGGTGCTTTTGTTTGTAATTGTTTGTTTGTCTGGGTCTCACTATATAGCCCTGACTGTCCTGGAACTCACTATGTAGACTAGCTGGCCTCAGAGATCCACCTGCCTCTACCTCCCCAATTCTGGGATAAAAGGGCCTTCCCCCTGCTCCTCCCCCCAAAACGCACAGGGCTAGGCTTAGTATGTTGTGGTTAAAAAAAAAAAAAACAAATTGTATCACCTTTAAGCTGAACTACCCCCACTCCCACTTCTCTTGTGTTTAATTTACTAGTGTTACAGGCAACAACTGCTATTGAAAATAATTTGGAGCTACCAGTTTGCAAGGTATAATAAAATCTGGCTTTGCTGCCCTTCCCACCCCCCCCCCAGGGTAAATAAAATAGAATGCCACTGAGACATACAAAAATGGCAATTTATACCCTGGTGGGGATGGTGCCTGCCTGTGATCCCAGCACTCTGGAAGCAAATGCAGACAGAGCTTTATATTCAAGGCCAGCCTGGTCTACAGAGAAAATAAATGCCAGGGCAGCCAGGGCTATGCAGAAAAACCCTGTCTGAAAACAAAAAAATTATAAAGTAAAGGAATGTAGTAAGTCCTAGGATGAGATGCTATGCAGAAAGAAGTTTTTCATTTGTTTTGGGTTTTTTTGGAGACCAGGTTTCCCTGTATGGCCCTGACTGTCTCTATAGACCACCAGGCTAGGTTCCAGCTCAGAGGTCACCTGCCTCTGCCTTCAAGTTTCCTTTTATTAGTCATGCCTCGTCTTAGAAATTCAGCCCAGCCGGGAGACACTGTAGCTCTTGAGGCAATATCTTAAAACTCCTTTGGCAAACAATGTCCCATTCCTTCTGTTTTCTGCAATACTACTAAACATAAATTTTTGGGCTTTCTTTCTTTTCTTCCTTTTTTTTAGGGGGGTGGGGGGGACTTACCAGTTATGAGCACTGACTGCTCTTCCAGAGGTCCTTAGTTCGATTCCCAGCAACCACATGGTGGCTCACAACCATCTGTAATGGGATCCCACTCCCTTTTTCTGGTGTGTCTGAGGACAGCTACAGTGTGCTCATATGCATGAAATAGTGTTTTTTTCTTTTGTAAGTATGTATATGTATGTGTACTGGAGTCCATGTATATAGGCTTCCAAACCAGAGGACAACTGATAGGATGAGTCCATTCCTTCAACCATGAATTTGTTAACTGAGCTATCTCAAACTCCTTATACTACTCATTTAATTTTGAAGTACTAGTGAATTGAACCCACGGTCTTGAACAAGTCAGACAAATGTTCTACAACTGAAATACACTCCCCAACCACACAGTTTTTAAAGGTTTATTATATTTTTTTTGGTTATTCATATACATGTATATTCATATACAATGTATACATATATACATTGGTTTGATGTAAATCCCAGACTGCTCTCAATATACTAACAACAATCCTCCTGCCTCAGCCTCCTGAATACTGGGATTGATTACAGGTGTGTGCCATCATCTTTGTACCTTTTCCTGTTACTGTTGTGTTTACAATACTAAAACCCACACCAGATCATTGAAAATATTAAATAGCAGGCAGCAGTGGTACACACCTTTAATCCCAGCATTCAGGAGGCAGAGGCAGGCGGATTTCTGAGTTTCAGGCCAGCCTGGTCTACAGAGTGAGTTCCAGGACAGCCAGGGCTACACAGAGAAACCCTGTCTCAGAAAACAAAAAGTTTATGTAGGGTGATTGAAGAAGAATTTCAACACTATTGATCTAGATGTACTTGTTACTCTTCTTTCACCTTTTTTGAATTTTACAATTAAACTTAGTCATCTCTAAAAACCAAAAAGATAATATTAAGGAGTGAAACATGAAGTACATTAAGGCCCAGACTGGCCTTAAACTTGAACTATAGGTAAAGATGACCTTGGACTTCTTATCTTCCTGCCTCTCAGTTCTACCAGTTCTGTGATTAAAAGTGTGTGCCAACATGACTGGTGACCTGCAGTGCTGGGCGTCAGATAGAGGGCTTCATAAATATAAGGCAAGCATTCTGTGAACTAAGCCTCACACAAACAATTCTAATGACTGATTTTAATATGCTACTCATTTTTAATAAATGTAATAAAGCCAGATAGCTATGAGACAGCATGTAGGTGCTGGGAATCAAACCCAGGTCCTCTATAAGAGGACCCAGTGCTCTGAACCACCAAACATTATATTTTCAGCC
The DNA here is from genome assembly GCA_030674055.1 of Rhabdomys pumilio. Lineage (NCBI taxonomy): Eukaryota > Metazoa > Chordata > Mammalia > Rodentia > Muridae > Rhabdomys > Rhabdomys pumilio. The sequence continues at coordinate 3,548,538 of JANHMN010000021.1, forward strand.
CCTAATATTACTACATTGATATTTGCTTTTTGTCCTCTGCTATAGCTAAGGCTAGTAATCCCATGTACCGATCGAATGCTTAAAATGAAGCTGCCCTGAATTAAGAATTGTAAACATAAACTGCATACTTGATTTAAAGCATTTTAGGTGATGGCTAGAGAGATGGCTTAGTAGTTACAGCACTTGTTGCTCTTGCAGAACACCTGGAGTTCAGTTCCTAGCTCTTCTTACATTGTGGCTCATAATTATTAGTAAGTAACTCTGGTTCCAGAGAATCCAATGCATTCTGACTTCCATCAATACCAGTCACACACATATGGTACACATACATACAGATAGGCAAAACATAAATAAATATTGATGATTTTTAAATTAATTTTAAAATTAATGTTTTAATTTCATGTGTAAAAATGTAACATGCTCACTTTTATATTGATTACATGTTGAGATAATTTTGATATATAATAGGCTATACAAAATGCAATATTTAAGGGACTGGAGATTGCTCAGCTGGTCAAGGTACTTTCTACTGTGCTTGGTCTGATCTTTGACAGTATGAGACATGAACACTATGCACTCATCTCAGATAGGAACCAATGAGGAACCAAGATAATGCTGTTAACCAAAGTCCAACTGGGTAAACCAATGAGTTTTATCAGGGTTACTTACAAGAGCAGAAACGACTCAGACAGGTGCCTCAACAAAACCCCACCCCAGCATGAGTGACAGCTCACAAAGATCTGGAAGAAGGAGTTTGTATGTGACTTGTAGGTAGATTAACAGGCCAGAGAGTAGAGTAGAATCACTGGCCTACTTTTGTCTGAGAATGTCTTCTGTAGTCCTCACTACAGCTCTTCACGTTCAAGGACTTCCTGAAACCTTTTGGTTATTGATTTCCTCATTGGGCCACTCTTTAAAACACCCTGATTTTTTTTCCTTATGAGTTTGTTTTGTCCTATTCTGTCAGAATAACTCTAGTTGTTCTGGAACTCACTATGGAGACCAGGCTGCCCTCCAACTCACAGAGATCTGCTTTCTTTTGCTTCCAAAATCCTGGGATTAAAGGTGTTAACTACTATGGTGTCTTGGAGCATTTCCCTGAAGGCCAGAATGTATTTATTCTTGGGGAAATTGTGACATAACACCAGATTTCAATTCTAGGCATTTAACAAAGTAAAAGGAGCAAAGAACTCCTGTAAGCTATACAGTAATGTCTGTACTCCATTCATACACTAAATAAATGTAGTAAAAATATTGTACTTTTTTTTTTTTTTTTTTTTTTTTTTTTTTTTTTTTTTTTTTTTTTTGGTTTTTCAAGACAGGATTTCTCTGTGTATCCCTGACTGTCCTGGAACTCACTCTGTAGACCAGGCTGGCCTCCAACTCAGAAATCCGCCTGCCTCTGCCTCCCAAGTGCTGGGATTAAAGGCGTGTGCCACTACTGCCCTGCTATTGTACTTAATTTTATGTCTTGTTTAATATGACTACAATTGATCACATTATATTTCTTTTTCCAAGGACCGCACACATTACCGCTAAGCCTACCTCTACCCACTTACATTATATTTCCACTGAACAAGGCTAGTCTAGGTGAGAGAGGCGGAGAGCTGTGTGTAAAACGCAGGTGTGCTAGTGATCTTCCTCCGCTGCATCTACGGTACAGTAAGCACTCTACCCACTGAGACGTCTCTCCGGCCTAGGTTGTTTTGTTTTTGTTTGAGAGGTGGCATGATTTGGTTTGGTTTTTGGTTTTCCAGAGATGAGTTTCTCTGTGTAGCCTGGGCTGTTCCTGGAACTTGCTCTGTAGACCAGACTGACCTTGAACTCAGAGATCTGCCTGCCAGTGTCTCCGGAATGAATGTGATTAAAGGTGAAAAACACCACCTCCCAGCCAGGCCTAGGATTTTATTATTAGTGTTTGTATGTTGTGTGCATATGAATGCAGGTACTCAAATAAGCTCCAAGTAGGTCACAGATCCACTCCCCCCCCCCCCCCCCCCCCCCCCATCCCCCGGACCTGGAGATAACAAGTGGTGGTGAGATCTGCAATAAGGGTTCTGGGACCTAAATGCCGGTTCTCTGCAAGAGCAGTTTGAGAGTCAGCAGATGTGGGAATTGGGAATTGAACCTGCCTTCTGGAAGAGTAGCAAGAGCTCTTAAATGCTGACCTATCTCTCCAGTGCCCCTCCCCCATCAACATAGCATTTTCAGTTTTCCTTTTGTTGTTGTTTTGCCTGCAAGTATGTCTGTGTGAGGGGTGTCAGGCCTTGGAGCTACAGACAGTTGTGAGCTGGGTACTGAGTGCTGGGAATTGAACCCAGGTTCTCTGAAAGAGCAGTCAGTGTGCTCTTAACTGCTGAGCCAACTCTCCAGTCCCTTCAGTTTTCTTTTAAGCTGAGGTCTTTCTATATAACTGTTCTGGAACTTACTCTGTAGACCAAGGTGGCCTCAAATTCACAGAGATCTGACTGCCTCTGCCTCCTGAGTGCTGGATAAAGGTATGCACCCTGAATTTCTGATCCTCCTGCTGTGCTGGAGTTATGGGCATGCTGGAGATGAAAGCCATAACCAGAGCTTTGTTTTTATTTGATTTGTTTTGGTTTTTTGGAATGAGTTTTCTTTGCGTAGCTCTGGCTGTCCTGGACTTGCTCTGTAGACCCGATTGGCCTGGAACTCAGATCCCTCCGCCTCTGCCTCCTAAATGCTGAGATTAAAAATGTGTGCCAACCATTGCCTAGCTCCATCCAAAACTGTGCTCACTCAGATCATAGGCATGAGATGTTGGGGACGGAAGCCAGGGCTTTGTGCATGCTAGACAAACACTTTCCCAATCATCGTCTTTATACATTTTCAAGTAGCTTCTTGCTTTTGAGCTCGAGTGAGAAATGGTTTGTTTGTTTGTTTGTTTGTTTGTTTGTTTTTGCCGATAGCCCAGCTGGCCTCCAACAACCTGTGTAACTGAGGCTGATTTGAAACTAGTGATCTTCCTGTCTCTAATGCCCAAATGCTAAGATTACAGGTTTATGCCACCACACTGGCTTTCAAGTGTTTGTCACACACCTTTAATCTCAGTATTTGAGAGACAGGCAGCGGGATCTCTGTGAGTTCAAGATTAGCATGGCCTACATAGTAAGTAAGCATCAGGACCACCGGAGCTGTGTAGAGAGTTCCTGTCCCAACCTGCCTAACCTTTCAAACAACTCATGTACATTTTCCTTTTTTTTTTTTTTTTTTTTTCTTCGAGACAGGGTTTCTCTGTATAGCCTTGGCTGTCCTGGCACTCACTCTGTAGACCAGGCTAACCTCGAACTCAGAAATCCGCCTGCCTCTGCCTCCCAAGTGCTGGGATTAAAGGTGAGCGCCACCACTGCCCGGCTACATTTTCCTTTTCAATGGTCAGACTGTAGGTCTAACTCGGCAATAGAGGACTTGGCTAGCATACACCAGGCCACCCTGTGTTTGAGCCTGGAAACACAGGTACACACCTTTAATTCCAATATTTGGGAGGCGGAGGCAGGGAGATCTCTGTGCATTTGAGGCTAGCCTGGTCTTTAGAGTGAGTACCAGGTCAGCTATGTAGAAAGACCGTGACTCAGCAAATCAACAATAAATCATTCCTCCCACCGCAGCTCAAAAGCAAGAAGCTACTTGAAAGTGTATAAAGACCATGATTGAGAGAGTGTTTGTCTAGTATGTACAAAGCCCTGGCTTCGTCCCCAACATCTCATGCCTATGATCTGAGTGAGCACAAAGCCCTGGCTGGAGTTGGGCCATGGTGGCACAGGATCTTAATCCCTGTTCTTGGGAGAGAGAGAGAGAGAGAGAGAGAGAGAGACTACATGTAACATTTGGTAATGATTTCTTGAAGTCAAGGATGCACACACACATACAGTTTGAGTGCTTTTGAACAAAAAAAAAAAAAAAAAAAAAAACCCTAAATGTTTTTGTCTTGTATTGATTCTATGTCAGTTTGCAATTAGAACCTGTCCTCGATGTTATCACACTAGAACACACACAGTTTAGAAGCCAGATCTCCTGATTCCTTAAAGACTGGTAGAGCACAGGGGATGACAAGAAACAAGTCACCAAGATCATTTTAGGCTTGGTAGATAAATTACTTTCTTTTCTCTTTGCTGTGACTAAAAAACAAACAAACAAACAAAAAACAACCTGGGAAGAACAAGATGAACTCATTTTGGCTCCCAGTTTGAGTTTCATAGCCTTTTCCTGGGGAGATGTAAATAAACACCTCACCCCAGATAAGGCGCCAATGACAGAACAAGCTAATAATCTCACAAAAGTCCAGGTTAGCAAACCACTGAGTTTGTTGAACTCACTTACAAAACATGGCTGAGCCCAAAGAAGCTGTGTCATTGAAGACTCCCCAGGAGGATGGTTTCTGTCCCATAGACGGAGTCCATTACTTAGCCTTCCATGTTCCATATAAAACTAGGGAGAATGACAGCTGGAGGTGTGTAGAAAGGAGTGTGAGGGGGATCATTGTATAAAGTGATATAAATATAAAAGTATATATATATGTATAGTAGAATATATAAATATGTAATGTAATATATAAATCTAATAAAATACCATTTTTCTTTTTTTTAACTTATGGACTGGAGAGATAGTTCAGCAGTTAACATAAAGAGCACTGGCCACTGGCTGCTCTTCCAGAGGGTTCTTTTTAGTTTGGTCAGGTTTGATTTAATTCTCAAGATAAGGTTTCTCTGTGTAGCCCTGGCTGTCCTGAAACTCACTCTGTAGACTAGGCTGGCCTTGAATTCACAGAGATCTGCTTGCCTTTGCCAGTTGAATGCTGGGATTAAAGATGTGTGCTACTGCTCCCCAGCTCTTCCAGAGGTCTTGAGTTCAATTACCCATAGGGTAGATTACAACCTTGTATAACTGTAGTCCCGTGGCATCCCCTGGTCTGTTGTTATGCATTGTAATGCTAAATTCTCTATCAAGGTCAAGGTGGGATGCCATCTAGAGAATTGTCACATATACCAGCTTTTGTTGCACAAACCTTACTCCTTAACTTAAAACTACTAGTTGACTAAAATGACTACAGTCAACTACTGGAAGGATAGAGGTAGGTGGGTTTTCAGTTACCTGGCTTGGGGTTAGAAGTGGAAAGGGACTTGAGCTACAGCAAAAAAGAGAAGGAAGCTGTCATGATAGGATATAGACCATGATCATATGGCCAGAAGAAACAGCAAGTATTTGAGGTACACCACTGGAGAAGTAGCCAGTCCAGCAGTTAGAAAAGTAGATTAGAGGTTACCCCCAGTCAGTAATTGTCAAAGCCAAATAAAATAACCACAGTCTGAGTCTCATTCACTCGTAAGACAGGGAGAAGTTTAAACTGATTCAACTACATTTTCTCATATAATATATCCTGATTATAGTCCATGGAGTCCAGAAGAGGGTTTTGGATTTCTTGACACTGAAGTTAGTGCTGGGATGTAGACCCCAGTCCTCTGCAAAAGAAGCAAGCGCTCTTAAACACTGAGCCCTTCTTCCAGCTTCAAGTTTTTTCCCCCTTCCCTTCTCCCTCTCACTCTAGCCCCTCTCACCCAGCTCTGATTTTTAAATGGCGTTGAGTACATGCATGTGCATACAGTGCCTGGAGGCCAGCAGTGTCAGACCCCTCTGTGTCTGGAATTACAGGCAGTTGTAAGCCTCTTCACATGGATACTGGAAACTGAACTTGGTCCCCTTCATGAGCAGCAAGTGCTCTTAGCCCTGGAGCCTTTGATGATCGAGCCTCCAGCCCCTCCCTTTTTCTATGAAAGAACTTCAGTGTCCTGATCTTGAGAATCTTTTGCAAGTAGGCACAGCGGCTCTGATGACAACAGTACTGGCCACTGTCGTAGGCCAGTGTTCTGTAATAATTTTGAGAAAACCAAGCCAAATGCTAGTGCTCATTACATTTAAAAAAAAAAAAAAAGAAAAGAAAAGATTTCTACCTGCATGCCAGAAACCTCTGGAAGAACAGCCAATGTTCTTAACCACTGAGCCACCTCTCCAGCCCCTTATCCTGCATTGATCTTTCTTAGTCTACACCTGACTTGAAACTATGGGGATGTGCTATTCAGCTCAGGGTATGTTTTCTCTCTTCAACGAGACCTTTCTGGAAGCAACTCAAAGACATATCTAGAGATTGTATCCACAGTTATAATTTAAACCAGTCAAGTCCAGGTGACAATTGAACACTGCAATGGGCTGTAAGATCTCTAAAATACTGCCAACCCTTATAACCAGCTTTAGCATAAAGACAGCCATACATAACACCTAGACAAATAAGTGTGACTCTATTCTAATGAAGTTTTATAGACAGGTAAATTAAGATACCAGGCTCAGTAATGGTAGCACTTAATAGGCAGAGGTGGGAAGATTTTTGTGAGTTTGAGTCCAGTCTAGTCTGTGTAGCAAGTTACAGTCCAGTCAGGGCTACAAAGTGAGATTCTGTCTCAAAAAAATAAAAGGAAATAAAATTGACAGACATAGTGGCACATACATTTAATCCCAGCACTTAGAAAGCAGAGGCATGAAGGTTAATGTGAGTTTGAAGGCAGCCTGGTCTTTATATTGACAATTCTAGGACAGAATTACATAGGAAAAAACTTGTCTCATCTACCCCAATAAAATAATAAAATAATGATAATTAATAAAATCATGAGTCAGGAAATAATTTTATTCTTTTTAGCTTGTTTTGTATGTGCATGTATGTACATGTTTGTGTGTATGTAGACATACTTGTGTTGGGATTTAGAGGTGCTTATGCCCATGTGCACATGTGGAGGACAGAGAACACTTGAGGGCCACTATGCCCAGCCTTTCATTCAGTTTCTGGGGATTGAGTTCAGAGCCCCACGATTAAAGAACAAGCAGTTTCCTGACTCAGCTATGTCTCTCAGCCCCTCAACAGGGTTTTTGTTTGTTTGTTTATTTGTTTTGGTTTGTTTTGGTTTGTTTTTGGTCTTTTGAGACAGGATCTCACTGTGTAGACCAAGCTGTCCTTGGGAGTCAGTTTTCTCATCCTACCACACAGGCTGGTCCCTGGGGATCAGACTCACTCAGGCTTGGTTACAAGCTCTTTTACCCACTGAGCCATCTGACCTGAGAGTTTGAGGTTGTTGTTGTTGTTGTTGTGAGCGCATGCACGCTTGCATGTGTGCACGTGTGCTGTTTTGGTGGTGGTACTAGAGAACAAATGACTGGAGCCTTGCACCAGTCTGGGCGAGCACTCCAGTATTCCTGGCGTTTCAGTGCTGGAGAGACATTTCATGGTCCACAGCACTTATTGTACTTGCAGAGGGCCTGAGTTCAGTTCTTAGCACCCATGCCTGGTGGGTCTCAGCGACGTGAATCTCTAGATTCAGGCTATATCACCTGTAACTCTAGCTGCAGGGGATCCAACGCCTATTGCTTCTGAGCTTATGAGTACTTCCCCTCACATGCACATTGCACCCCCCAAACACATAATTAAGCATACTTTATTTTATTTTTTTGAGACTGAGTTTCTCTGTACAATCTTGACTGTCCTGAAACTCACTCTATAGACCAGGCAGACCTTGAACATGCAGAGATCCGCCTGCTTTTGCTTCCTGAATGCTGGGATTAAATGTGTGTGCCACCACTACCTGGCCCTTAAAAATACATTTAGCAAATAGTTGTGTGAAAAATATTTTTGTGTAAAGGTAGGTCTCATATGTTGACACAAAACAGTTTTCACCCCAAACAGAGTGAGTCATAGCTGGTCCAGGAATAGATTCAGGTTGCCTCAAATGACGGTTATATGAATTTTTTTTATAGTCACACGACAGAATAAAGTCGTCTGCCAGGCATGGAGGCATGTGTCTGGAATCCCAGCATTTGAGAGAAGAAGGCAGGTGAGTTCAAAGTCATTTTCTAGCCTATATAAAGAATAAAACAACAACAACAAAAAAGATTTACCTGTGGTGGGTAAAATAAATAAATAAATCTATTTAAAATGAAAATATTTGAGTCTGGGGAGATGGCTTAGCAGTTACGAGCATTGACCTCTCTCCTAGAGGACCCTGGTTCAATTCCCAGCACCCAAACAGCAGCTCACAAACTGTAACTCCAGTTCCAGGGTATCTGACACCCGCATACAGACATCCATGAAAAACACCAATGTATGCATATTAAATAACTAAGGTATTTTAGATAAATACTTTTGGTCCTCAGCAAGCATGTCAGGTGGCTTACGATTGTTTGTACCTTCAATTCCAGAGTATCTGAGGCTTCTGACCTCCACAGGCACCAGCATACATAAGGCACATAAATACACATACATGCTGGGCGGCGGTTACGCACGCCTTTAATCCCAGCACTTGGGAGGCAGAGGCAGGTGGATTTCTAAGTTCGAGGCCAGCCTGGTCTACAGAATGAGTTCCAGGACAGCCAGGGCTATACAGAGAAACCCTGTCTGGAAAAACCAAAAAAAAAAAAAAAATATATATATATATATATATATACATACATACATACATAAAAGAGGGGCTGGAGAGATGGGGGCTGGAGAGATGGCTCAGCAGTTAAGAGCAGTGGCTGCTCTTCCAGCTGTCCTGAGTTCAATTCCCAGCAACTACATGGTGGCTCACAACCATCTGTAACCATAATTCCATGGGATCCAGTGCCCTCTTCTGGTGTGAAAACGTACATGCAGGCATATACATGAAAAAATAAATGTAAAAAAAAAAAAAAAGAAAGAAAAGGAAACTAAAATGGAAGAAGAAAAGAAAACACTTTGGAAGAAGCCAGAGGGTCAAAGGACAAAGAGCCAGAAGACATTATCATACGTGGCTATTTATCTATTGCAGCCACTTTATTTAAAAGAAAAAGGGAAAAGAAAAACGTTAGCTTTACCCTGATGACATTGAGATTCTATAGCCCTGGAATTCCTATTGCCCAGCTTGCTGAGACACTTCAGGTTTGAACAAGGTTCACTCTAGTGGTGGTCATGAAAGCCTACCCTGGAATCAGCCCCAATGTCAGCAGCAGTTTCTTAAGTGGTGCCTAACAGCCACATAAACATGAGCAGCTCTCATCAAGCCAAAGCAAGAAGGCACGTGTGCTCATCTCTTTTTTGTATATATGGCTGAAGCAGACAAAGTAGATGGACTTTTTTAGAGCAGTACTGGGCATGCTGGTGCACAATGGCAGTCCCTGACCACGGTAGGCAGAGGCAGGACTCAGGAGTCCAAAGGTAGTGTTGGTTACATATTGAATTTGAGGGCACCCCAAAACACCAAATCCACTAGAGATGTGACTCAGCACTTGTTGCTCTTTCACAGGACCCAAGTTTGGTTCCCAGCACCCACATGGCAGCTTAAAAGCATTGGTAGTTCTGATTCAAAGGGACCTAATGACCTCTTCTGACTTCTCTGGGCACCAGGCACACTTGTGGTTAGTAAACACAGGCAAACACTATACAAATACTATAACATATATATAAAATATATATGAATATATACACACACACATGCACACACACACACACACACACACACACACACACACACATATATATATAAACTATAATAAAATTAAAAAAAATTAAAGAACAAAACAATAGAAAGGGCTGAAGAATTCTGGGATTAAAGGCTTGTCACCAAACCTGGCGAAATTAAGGGAGTCGTGGCACACATGTTTCTTCCCAGCAGTAAGCAGACAGAGGCTGATCCTGTAGTTCCAGGTCAGCTTGGTCTACAGAGAGACAGTCTGGGCTACACAGAAATCCTGCACAGGAAATCCTGCTCAAAACACCAAAATCCAAAACTGAAAATAACCAAATCAAACCAAAACAACAAAAGGAAACCCGAAGGGCTTTTCTCTAATCGTTTTCTTTTGGTAGATGCAGGTTCTTACTGTATAGCTCTGAAGGGCTTCGATTCCACCCTGTTGCCTCACCATGCCAAGTGCTGGGAGTATAGTTCAGGCATGTGCTGCCTCATCTGGCCTATGCTGAGGTGTTGATTTTAAAAAAAAGGAAACTAGCCCGGCAGTGGTGGCGCACGCCTTTAATCCCAGCACTTGGGAGGCAGAGGCAGGTGGATTTCTGAGTTTGAGGCCAGCCTGGTCTACAGAGTGAGTTCCAGGATAGCCAGGGCTACACAGAGAAACCCTGTCTCAAAAAACCAAAAAAAAAAAAAAAGAAAAGAAAAGAAAACCATTCATGCCGATCCATTTATCCTTTTCATCTTGATAACTTAACTGGTGGTAATTACTGAGTGCGTGCTATTTTTACATTTTTGTCTTTATTTATTTATTTATTTATTTATTTATTTATTTATTTTTTGAGGTAAGTCTTGACTATGTAGCCCTAGCTAACCTGGAACTTGCTATGTACTAGATTGGCTTGGAGTTTACAGAGCTCCTCCTGCCTCTGCCTCTGTGATGGGATTAAAGGTGTGTCACTGTTGCTGGTGATTTTTTTTTCTTTGTAGGGATTTAATTTTATTGGTGTATGAGTAATTATATGTGCATGCTTGTGTATGAGTGTTCATGGAGACCAGAAGACTTCAAAGCCATTGGCTGGAGTTACAGGTATTTGTGAGCCACTCAATGTGGGTCCTGGGAACCCATCTCCAGTTCTCATTTTAGAGCAACCAGTGCTCTCAACTACTGAGCCATCTCTCCAGCCCTGGTCTGGGGCTTGCCTGCAGGCTATCAGCTCTTCTTCTTGACTTTATTTGCTGATTTTATCTACTTTCATTTTATGTGTTATGAATGTTTCTCTGGATTTCTTTATTCACCACATGCATGCAGTGCCCACAATGGCCAGGAGAAGGCATCAGATTTCCCTCTCCCCCAAACTGGAATTGCAGATTGCTGTGAGTCTATGAGTGCTGGGAATTGAGCTTTGCAGGGATCCTTTCTACACTTACTCCTGAGGTCTGCCTGTCTCCTGCGTCATACTTCACTCTTTTAGTTTGTTGGGACAAGGTGTCTCCATTGTTGCCCAGGTTGTCTAGGGATGTACTGCCACGTTTAGTACATTTCTTTTCCTTTTTAAAAATTACCTTTTGTCTGTTTCGTGTGTTTCAGGGTGAGAGATGCACATGCAGTCAAAAAGCCACAGAAGCTTCCTTAGCAAAATAAAGGATGCAGTAGTAGATTCGTGAGTGGCACACAGCATCTGCGTCTCCTAGAACCCCAGTCTTCAGACTTTCTTTATCCTGATCTACAATTAAAACTGTTATCTACAACGTGAGTTCCAGGATAGCCAGGGCTGTTACACAGAGAAATCTTGTTTCAAAACAAAACAAAACCCAAGAAGCAAAACCAAAACTAAGCCGGGTGGTGGTGGCGCACGCCTTTAGTCCCAGGCCAAGGCAAGTGGATTTCTGAGTTCGAGGCCAGCCTGGTCTACAGAGTGAGTTCCAGGACAGCCAGAAACAAAGACAGAGAAACCCTGTCTCAAAAAACCAAAAAAAAAAAAAAAAAAAAAAGAATCTCTATGATCACCGATGACCTGAACTCCCAAGTGCTGCCAAGTGCTGGTATTAAGCATGCCCCAAATTGGCTAACAGTGTTTTGACAAGAGGAAGTATATGTGATTATATGAATCTGAGTGTGGAAAACCAATTACCCTTGTACAAGTTGCCCAGCACTTTTCTCTTTAGCCATGCTGGGGATTAAACCCCAGACTTCACATGCTAGGCAAACTTTCTTTTTTTGGGGGGTGGTGGTGGTGGGTGGTGGTTTGAGACAGGGTTTCTCTGTGTAGACCAGGCTGGCCTCAAACTCAGAAATCTGCCTCCCAAGTGCTGGGATTAAAGGTGTGTGCCACCACTGCCCAGCTGTGCACATGGGTCTTTTTTTTTTTTTTTT
>JANHMN010000021.1:3560499-3581269 GCA_030674055.1 Rhabdomys pumilio
TACCACCCCTTTGTTGGTGGGGGGCGCCGCCCCCCAAACACCCCCCCCCCCCCCCCCCCCAGGGGGGGGGGTTAAAGGGGTGCCCCCCCCCCCCCCCCCCCCCCCCAATGGGTCTTTTTTAACTGGAGAAATTTTAGAGAAGAAAAAATGGCGATAATTAACCCAGAACATCAAGGCAAGCTTCTAATAAAGCTATTTATCTCTCTCTTTTTTTTAAAATTTCGAGATACAGTCAAATTAAGTTGACAAGGCAGACCTCAACCTCTGAAGTAGCTGGGATTACAGGTCAGGCTTTAAAATCTGTTTTTAGAGCTAGGCAAGGTAGCTCATGTCTTCCTTCTACAGTGGCAGAGGCTGGCAGAGGTCAGCTGGAATTACAGTGAGACCCAAAATAAAGTTAAGACCTACTTTTAAAATGAATGTTCCCTATGGAAAAGTTCATGGTTATCAGTAAGACTCATACCCAAGTAATTTTTCCTCATCTTGGTGAGTTTACTTAAGATGTATAATAAAACAACCCAAGCAGGGCAGTGGTGGATTAACACCTTTAATCCCAGCACTTGGGAGGCAGAGGCAGGCGGATTTCTGAGTTCAAGGCCAGCTTGGTCTACAGAGTGAGTTCCAGGACAGCCAGGGCTACACAGAGAAACCCTGTCTCAAAAAAAACCAAAAAGTTGCTTGCCAGGAGGCCTTGAGTTTCATTCTCAGATCAGAAACAGAAAACACACACACACACACAGAAAATCTAAACACCAGAAATTAATGAACAGAAACGTCTCCGTGGCATCAATTTATTGCTTGTTTTGACATTGATATTCCCAGAGCTCATCTCACGTCCCCTAGTAATGCTCCTTGACAAACATGCTGATGGAACTGCTGCAATATTTTATTGCCTTTTTAATAAAATTCCTCACTGGCTAATCTTTTAAAGATTTGAGCTGTGTACAGTCAATGATGGACACAGCACTGTAATTTCAAAAGGGGGCAAAAACCCATCATTCTGAGTCTATAAAACTTAGTACATGCTAAGCCTCCCTTTCTCAGATTCAGAACTGCCAAAGAAATATTACTTGCTTAAAATGAAACATCCTTACTTACTGCATGAGCTTTTTATATATAGATCTCATCATCTACAGGAAGTTTAAATTTGTTTTTCATCCATGGAGTAATTTCACGTCTTTTTTCCCCCTACGTACTTTTAGGTGGAAATAACAAAATTAAGAAAAAACAAAACAAAAACCACATAATCCTGCACTAATAGAGGTGGAACACAAGCATCCAACTGATCAACAAGCCCCGAACAGTGAGAACCAATGCCTTGGCAGGGTCTTCATGCTAGAGGCTCAGGTGAGTAGGCTTCCTGTGGGGTAGAGTGAGTGATAATCTCATACACAGGCCACGGCCACGCCACATCATGCCAACTGTCTAAAGTTAACGGGATGCTGCCACATCTGGTGAGGAGCATAGAATACAATGTATTATAAAACCGAAGCCCAGCGGAGCACGGTTGTACACACATGGCCCCAGCATTCCAGAGGCCAAGGCTTGGGCAAAGCAAGATGCTATTTCAATGCCAAAGCTGAAATAAAGGCCTTAACAACTGGTCTGATGTTCACTGAAACAGGCAGAACTGTTTATCAGTGTGTAGGGCCACAATCTTAGCTCTGGCACACATGGATGGTTGAACTGTGTATGTCCCACATCAACCATGCATAGGTGAACAAGGGAATTTCCCCTAAATAATTAAAAAAAATTTTTTTCTCAAGCAAGTTATATTTGTATCAGATTGCTTCTCAAGAGAAAAAGCAAAATAAAATGAAACAAAGACCAAACAAAAACACAACGCAAAACAAATCCTCACATTCTGTCCATTGCAGGACTTAAGTATCAGGAAGATCTATGTTTATTATTCTAACTGCAGTGCACAGACAGCCATCAGAGGCCACTTGGGAAAACGGTTTACCTCTTTTTGTATTCTAACAGAGGTGGGAAGCCATCTACTACTGTATAGCATCAATCCTTGAGGTACATTGGGAAGGAAATGGCCCAGTCTTTCCACCAAATAACACACACCCTAGTACAGCTTATAAAACAAAAGGAACACATGATACAACACATCCCTTGAAACAGGGAAGAAAGGATCATTCTCTGGGAATATCTTTGGACTCTGCATCAGTTTGTTCCAGCTCATCCTCCATGATTCCTGGGATAGCTATGACAGGTAACGTGCTTCCTGTGTCTGCTGCTGGCATGGCTGCTTCATTTCTGGCCTCAGCAGCCTCACCTCTGGACTTGTCTTTGATGTTGCTGGTTTCAGATGCTGTTTCACAGGTCTGTTCTTCTAGTAGTTTTTCACTGTGAGGGCTACTACTGGCCTCTGCTTTGTGCACAGGCCCTTCCACCTCAGCCAGGACTTCACTGTGCTCTGCAGCCGGTTCTTCGTCCCCCTCTACAGCCCTCACTGCGGCTGTGATCACCTCTGCTAAGACTTCTGCAGCCACCTCCTCTGCGGTCTCCTCCTTCTCCTCTCCTACATTTTCATCTCCTTCTGTCTCAAGATCAGCAGTTTCATTGACAAAAGGATCCTCGCCCTGGACAAAGAGGAAATACAAATCAGTGCCACAGCCAGGCAGAGGCCCAGTTTATGAGCTCTTGTTTTTAGGAACAAAGTCTGCTAAGCAGCATACTACACCAGTAGACTGCAGCCTTCCAAACTTCTGGTTTCAGCTGGGTAAATTTATTTAGAATTTCACGTATGTGAGTATTCTACTTCCCTCTCCTTGCTTCACCTCTTCCCAGATTCCCGCTCATCCTTCTAAAACCCACAGCTTCTTAACTATTACACATATTTTGGGGTGTTGGGGATTAAATCCAAATACACACATGCTAAACAAATGCTGCAGTACTAGTGTCACCTATAGACCCTATTTGCATTGCTTTTACCCTATTTTTATTATGGTTCTGGCTGGACTCAAATTCAGAAATCCTCTTGCATCTGGCTCTCAAATGTTAGCATTACATGTATGTGCCATCACACACTTTTAATTCCATTTATAATTTTAAAAATTTATTTATTTATCTTATGTATTGAGCACACTGTCACTGTCTTTAGACACACCAGAAGAAGGCATAAGATCCCATTACAGATGGTTGTGAGACACCATGTGGTTGCTGGGAATTGGGACTTCTGGAATAGTCAGTGCTCTTAACCTCTGAGACGTCTCCCCAGCCCTATTTCATTGTTTGTTATGAGACCAGGAATTGATAATATGGTTATCCATGCTAACCTCAGTTTCCTGGGCTGAACTGACTCTCCCATGGCTCCAGAGTAGCTGGGACTACAGGCATATGTCACTAAACTCAGCTTGGATGCTTCTAATAAGCATATCACCAACATTTGCTCAGTACTTTACACCTAAACAATCATGTTTGTAGGGGATGTGTATTGAATATGAGTAGCATAACGAAGTGATCCAAACAACACCCCCACCCAAGGTCACAGCAAGGTACCAAGTCTCTGGTCTGAACACTGCACTCTGACTACACGCATCATACAAACCCTTCATCCCCAAGGCTCTTTTGTCTACTAGATCCCGAGATACAGACCTTGAGGTATTTTTCCAGCATCTTCACTATATGTTTGTTGTTCAGAACACTCTTAGCCACATGGAGACTTGTCTTCTTGAACTGCTCAGCAGCCAACTGCAAAGGCACCGAAAACAGGCTTTTAAAGTAGCCACGAGAAACCAGGAAACTAGCCAGGGTGTGTGATGGTTAGTTTAACTGTCAACCTGCCACAATCCAACCACCCAGAAGTCTCAATGCTGTACTGTCTAGATCAGGCTATCCTGAATCAGTGGAGTGGCACCAACCCCTGGACTATGTAAGAGGAGAGAAACCCAGCTGAACACTAAGCATGCACACATTCATTCTCTCTGCTCTCGACTATGGATGCGACATTTACTCCAGGTTTCAGTCTTCCTCAAAATGATGTGGTGCATAACCTGAAATTATTAAAGTAAACCTTTTCTCCACTAAGTTCTTTTGGGTATTTTGTCATACACAGTAAGAAATAAAACTAAGATACTAACAAGCTTTCATGACACACAACTGCTATCTTTTTTTGTTTGTTTGTTTTTCAAGACAGGGTTTCTCTGTGTAGCCCTGGCTGTCCTGGCACTCACTCTGTAGACCAAACTGGCCTCGAACTCAGAAATCCGCCTTTCCTCTGCCTCCCAAGTGCTGGGATTAAAGGCGAGCGCCACCACCGCCCAGCAATTGCTATCTTCATTTTGGAGGAAAATCTCAAAATGTCAAATAGAAAAGTACCAGAGAGCCCTTGAAATAAAAGCAGTCCAATTAGGTGGAAAGGTTGTTCTATTATAGGAAAAAACTAGCTATGACTCCTAAGACCATGTTGCATGTGCACAGGCAAGGTTAAATAGTGAGCACTTAAGAGGTGTGCTGGTCTCACCTTCAACTCTGAGTTCAAGGCCAGTCTGGGACAGATGGCTAGTTTCACACTAGCCAAAGCTATTTAGTGAGACCATATCTCAACACACTACAAAAAAGTAAGTTGTGTAGGCTAAACAGGGAAAAAGGGCAACCTTTTTAGTTTGAGGGGCTGCTATATTGCTCTCATAGTAAATCCCAGCAGCATCAACCAAAACTTTAGATTGTGCAAGCATGGTGGTGCAAGCCTTTCAGCCCAACCTCTATACGGCGAGATCCTGTCTCAAAGGAGTAAGTAGTTCATGAGCTACTTGACTGCTTTGAGGCTTATCTTTCCATATACCAACTCCTGGCTTGTAGATTGCTATTCTGCAGATCTCTGAAGGTCCAAGTGGAACTGAAGAAATGATGATTCAGTGGCTAAAAAGACTTTTTGCTCTTGTAGAGGATCCAGGACTCATTCCTAGCATCCATATGGCAGCTCCCAAAAAGAACCTCTAACTCTATAAGGGGATCTGGGACTTTTCTGACATCCATAAGCACCAAACAATCACGTGGTACACAGGTATACGAACAGGCAAAACAATCATACACATTAAATAAAAACAAACAAAAAAACCAAGTACTAAGAGATGAGGTGTAGCCAGGTGGTGGTATACACCTTTAATCCCAGCACTCAGGAAGCAGAGACAGGTGAATCCCTAAGTTTCAGGACAACCAGGACCACACAGAGAAACCCTGGGTTGATAGCCGGTGGCATTCTATCTTGAAATGAGCCAGCCATGTAGCCACACCCACTCTTTATCGTCTGTGGCTGCTTCTGCGTATCTGTAACAGCTGTACCATACAATGCGGGTCAGATGCTCTGGGCTCCTAGAGCCATCCTAACTGCAGGGAGCCGACTTCATGGTCCTTTCAGATAACAAAGTCCAAGGACACTCAAGTCTCCTACAAAACAGACTGGTGTTTGCATAGGGTCTATGCATATCCTCCTTACATTTTAGATGACTTACAAGCCTAAGAAAACTAGTTGTGCAAACAGCTATGATAAGGTATTGGTTAGGGAACATTAGAAAGAGTTGCAGTGAACTCAGTACAGTTGCAATTCTTATACCACAAGTTTCTAAGCTCCAGTTGGTTTAATCTGTGATTGTAGGATCACAGATAAAGGCCAATTATATCTAAGACAGACTCCCACAAACCCAGCAACAAAACCCTGTTAATCCTCAGCCTCATCAATGGAAGACCAAACCAGGTCAGCTCTCCTGGTCTCACCTCACTGAAATCCAATTTTTCAGCAACTGGAAACTTAACTCTGACTTGTAGAAAACAGTTTCAATTCAGAATTCCAGCTAATATAAATAGCCAATCTATGCACCAAATTTCTGTGTTTTCCTTCCCTTCTCTTTTTGAGAGAGAGGCCAAGGCTGCCTCTCAGGGCATACACCTTCAGTACTTGGGAGGCAGAGTGAGAGGCCAGCTAGAGCTACACAGTGAGAGCCTGTTTGAAGAGGAAAGGATGCAAGCCTGCCTCTCAACTCAGCCCCCAGGTAGGTGGGAATGAGAGGTGCATTCCACCAAGTGCAACTGCATTCGCTACAGACTGTGGAGTGAAGGTTATGGTAAGATGACAAACTCACTGCAAGACCTGACAGCACACAACGGTCTGATGTCACCCAAATGGCAGCAGGGAAATGGTCACCCCAGGAGCCAGCCAGCATCAAAAGAAGACTTACCCTTCGATTATGGTTATGGTCCACAGAATGCAGATGCCGCTGGAGAAGCTGGTGCTGTGCAGGAATCAGCATGTCACAGGCTAGGCAATGTGCGGCTTCTATCTTTTTGAAGAAATGCTCCTGGCCAATCCCTGGAAAGGAACACAAACAAACAGCTTTCTTCCTCCTCTCCAGCAAGGTCCACATTGTCTCCGTTCTACCCTTTAGGACACTTTTAGGACAGAAGGTGAGACCTGCCCCACTGTAAGGAATGTTTTGTCCACACCTCATTCTTCCAGTTGTGTCTGCACCAGGAGAGAACCGTTTGGCACTCCACATCCCTCTGATAGGTTGTCAACGCAGCTGTGTTCTCATTTCACTGCACTCAGGGCTTCTCTCCACTAAGTGCCTTTCCAGAGCACGTGGCTTCACATTTTTGGCAGCCCCTGACTACCAAACTGCACTGTTGTTTTTGTTTAGTTTTTGAGACAGGGTCTCACTATGTAGCACAGACTTGCTCTGTAGAGTTGTCCTTGAACTCAGAGATTCACCTGCCTCTCCCTCCCAAGTGCTGGATTAAAGGTGTAGGCTACCACCATATGGCTGGTTAATTTATATCTTTTTTCCCCTTCCCTTCTCCCTCTTGCTCTGGCCCCCGCTAGCTCAGGCCAGCTCACTCTGTACACTGTAGCTGTCTTAAGACACTCATACAAGGGAATCAGATCTCATTACAGATAGCTGTGAGCCACCATGTGGTGCTGGGATTTGACCTCATGACTTCCGAAGAGCAGTCAGTGCTCTTAACCGCTGAGCCATCTCACCAGCCCCCATAACTTTAAAAGTAAATTAAAAAACAAAATCTGGGGTTAGAGACAGTTGTGAGCTGCTATGTTGAGCTGGGAATCAAATTAAAAAACTGTAGGAGACTAGCCAGTGCTCCCAAGTGCTGAGGCACTTCTTTAGTCCCTGAGCTATTTTTTATGGTGTGGGGATTAAACAAACCCTGGCCTCATACATGCTAGCTAAGTAGCATAACATATAAAACTATATAAACGTCTGCATTCTGTCTTCAATCTATTTATTTTATGTGTTTTATGTGTTGATATTTTGTCTGTACTCATATAGAGGGTATTGGATGTCCTGGGACTGGAGCCATGAATGACTGAGCTACCGTGTGTGGTAATAGCAATCACAGGAGGCCTCTGGAAGAGCAGCCAGCCTACACGAGTCATGTTCTGCACCTTAAGAGCATCTTAACAACTTGGACACTGGGATCACAACTTACCTTTGAATGGATCTGGTTTGGGTTTAGGGCTTTCCTTCTCTAATAATTCCTGGCGCCGTTTCTCAATTTTCTTATTCCTGTTTATGATGTACTCCTAGAAGGATTGGGAGATGCCACCAAATTAAATGACAACACACTACTCTGGGCATTTCTCAACTGTAGAGTGTGACAAGGTACTATTGTGGCAGCTCCATGTGTAAAACCTGCTGTGGTCAGAGCTATTATTACTGTGACACAGCAACATGTGCAGTAGTTTCAATTTGGGAAAAGAAATTGTATCATGCTTAGGCCTCTCATTCTTCTTAACCCCTTAAAGGGTCCTTACACTTTCAAGGCTTCCTTACACTTTCACGGCTATCTACAAACATGGTAGCATACTTTACCTGGAGAAATTCTACTGTCTTGTCGGGCAGTTTGGTGCTTATAAATCGCAAGGTCTCTTTGTGAAATTTACTTTGCAGATGCTTTTGAATTTCTTCATCTTCAAAGCTACGAAACTTGCATACAGAACAGGCAAACTGAATCCTAGAAAGAACACAGAAAGAAAGAAGTGGTAATACAGAGATCACCAGCTCATCTCTGGGTAGAGAAATGCAAAAACCCCACCAGGATTCCTCTTGTCCTTAAAAGAGTTAAGGAGAGCCTCTTCCAGTTTTAGTCTCTCAGGTGTTGAGCCACTAAGCCCAGCTAGGAAACAGCATCAGATGAGCAGGGGTTATAGTCTGAAAAACCTGCTCAGCAACCGACATAAAGCTTAAAGACCTGCACCAATCTGCAGGTGGAAAAGAACAAATTTCTTCAAACCGTGTTTTGACCTTCATAAGCATGCTGTGGTAGATGTGCGCTCACACACACAAAAAGGGGGCCTCTGACCGGGTGGTGGTGGCGCACGCCTTCAATCCCAGCACTCAAGAGGCAGAGGCAGGTGAATCTCTGAGTTCGACGCCAGCCTGGTCTACAGAGTGAGTTCCAGAACAGCCAGGACTACACAGAGAAACCCTGTCTGGAAAACAACAACAAAACAAACAAAAAGGGGGGGGATCCTCTGGGTAAACACAAGCCCCACCCATCGACAATGGGAAATTTAAAGTCATTTGGTCCTAGGAGATGACTCTATAAGTAAGAGGACTTTTATGTAAGGACAATGACAGAAAGCAACGGATTCTCATATAGCCAGTAGCTGCTTAATCATGAAGGACAGTCCCATGATGGAGCCAGAGAGACACTGTACGAGCCTGGCATTTTAGCATTCTTGTTTGATACAAAATCTGGGCAGCAGAATCACATACACATGTATTCTCGGTCTGCTGAGTCCCAGAGATTGTCTAGATTTGAACAGGGAATCAAGACACTGTCCTACCACTTCTATAATGAAGGTCACTTTCTGGGAGGGGACTGTCAAGTCAGCAGACGGGACTGGACATCCCTTGGGCCTGTCCAAGAGTTACGAGAACTCTCACAGTTCTAGCATCGGGCTCGAATTCCAAAGGTGAGGAAAGATGGAAGTCTCAGAAGTTGGATTTTCCAAGCAAGACCAAAGTTAACTAACTACATCCATCTTTCACATACTT
Organism: Rhabdomys pumilio; assembly: GCA_030674055.1. NCBI lineage: Eukaryota > Metazoa > Chordata > Mammalia > Rodentia > Muridae > Rhabdomys > Rhabdomys pumilio. The sequence continues at coordinate 3,569,523 of JANHMN010000021.1, forward strand.
CTCTAAGTTGTATCTTCCATTAACCTGGGTAAGATTTCTTGACAGCTGGAGTAATAAAACCAAACTCCTGTGCATTACAGAGGGAGAACATGTGACTTGGAGAGCCTAACAGTGCACAGATCCAACTGCCTTCGGTGGGGGAATCTTTACCTGGCCCTGATGGCCTCACCTCACTAGCCCCTCACCTGTCAGCTGCTCGGTCCCGCATCCTGTCTCTTCTCCTTTGTTTCTCCCGTCTCTTCTTCACATCCTCGTCCTCATCCTCCTTTTCTCCTGTAACAGAAAGTCCCCTCAAGACACTGAGTAGCCCGCAGGAGAGGTCAGCTCCAGAGCCAAGTTGGATGCTGCAGCTTGGCAGCCACCACACCTTATGCCCAGCTTCCATTACTTTTGTGGCAGGGCTAGGATACCCCAAGGCATCGAGGAGTTGTTAGAGGTTCCTGATGTACCAGGACCTTTGATGAGAACCCAGAGGAGCTGCCTGACTCCTCCCATGGCCTGATGGGCAGAGGCCCATCCCACTCAGGGCCACCTACTCTGTTCTGTCCCAGGCTGCTTGTCCAATACAGCACTTTGTTGTTGGCTCTTCTCCCACAACACTCAAAGAGCTGCACACATCCCCAGAGGCAGCAGCTGGAAAGCCTTGGGAAATAGAGCAAGCTGCACTGCCACCCTCCGTCCACCTCTAGGTGGGCTGTGATGACTGTCCTGTTGGCTTCACCTCAACTAGGGGCTCAGCAGGTCTGACAGTCCTTGCTGGCCCAATCTCTAGCTTCCACTCACAAAACCAACAACCTTGGGCTTTCCCAAGGCCAAGTGGGAAACAATCCTAAAAACAAAAATGGGAAGAGACCAATTGGTCCTCCCATCCATTTCCTGGGGCTGGCATAGCTCCCAGGAAAGCCCTGTGGCCAGCATCTCAGCAGGAGACCACGCCAGAGCCCCAGGCTCAGGCTCAGGGCTGGATGCTGAAAAAAGGTTGGATAAGCATCTGAACTGTAACCCCTACCCCTGATGCCAGTCCCGATACTGTCCCACGAAGATGGCGACCGGCGTGCGCTGCTCAGAAGCCTCTCAAAAGGACGTGTGGGACTTTTGGCAAGAGGTCACTGCCTGAAACTATGACTGCTGTTTAATAGCAAAGTCATCCCGGTTGGGTAGCAGGACCTGTGCGCAACAAACATGTCACCTTTGCTTTAGCATTGACCCGGCTGCACGAGCTGCTGAACGCTGGGGACGATCCCGCGCTGTGGACAAAACTTTAACGTGTAGGATGGGGGACATCTGAGGGTTAGCTAACCTGAGAGCCTTAAAGGAGCCGAAGGCCTTCCGACTGTAAGGGATAAGGACAGGTCCACACAACAGGGAGAAAGACAAGTGGCTGCTGGTGAGCCTAAGGCCTTGCTGCTCAGGCTGATTCTCACCCTTGGGGTATAACCTTTGTTGGGCTCTTAGGTCTCCTGTCCTAGAACTAACAAAACTCGTTCAGTGATAACTGCCTTTAGATATGGGCCTGAGTACATCTTACAGGCCATCTTCCCATGACCTCAGATCAACCATAGTTAGGTATTTGCTCTCTGTCCACAGGTACTGAAGCTGCCAGTATTTCTTGCAAAGGCAAGGGTGCAAACTGAGGCTCACAACCGAGAAAAAACAAACAAACAAACAAAAAAAAATCCCAAAACCAACCCCTGGTGGGAATAAAGAAGATGGGCCAGAAGATGAGAACAGAAAAGGGCCTCTTTCTCTTCAGATTTCTGAAGCCCCTCCCTTTCCTAACATGGGCATCACAGATACCCAGAGATGGCTTTCCTACCTCCTACAACTTGTATCTATCGAGGCAAAGGAACTCCTTTCAAGCAAATCTTGCTCCAAACACTGGAACCAATCTTTGGGGCTAGTCCCCACAGTATGGGCCCACTGCACACTGCAGCTCCTCTGCCATAAACCGTGGAGTTCTCCATGAAAAGTCTGTTTTGCTCAGAAGCTGGCTGGGAGCTGGGCAATGAGTGTGAGTCAGATAAAGAAAGATTACAAAAGATACTAGGCGACACCTACCTCTCTGCTTCCTGGAGTCACAGAATTCATCCTCCTGAAAAAGGGCACATACAATGTCAGGCAGTGAGGTGGAAGTTCCAGAATTCACTCTAACCAGCTCAGGCCCTCATACCTACTATTTGGTCTTACCATAGACCTTGGCCTGGTATGGTGCTGGGAAATGAGGCAGTAGCAGGAAACCGAGTCATAGAGCAGAGCTCAAGTATCGTGCTATAATTCACTGCTATTAGAAGACCATACAGGTGTTTTTTTTTTTTTTTTTTTTTTTTACAGTGACCAACTCGGTTCTCTCCAAAGTGACAGAACCTGCCCAGCAGCAAAGGCATCCCACATAGTTCTGTACCACAGAAAAAGAGCTTTTCCACTGGCAGGTAAAACAGCTCCAGTCTGTGGTATTCTACTTCTAGTACTGATTGGAAACAGGCTTTCCTAAACTTCTAAGTATGTGTTTAGCATCCTAACAAATTAGTATAAATACAGACCCTAGGATTATCTAGGCAGAGTCAATGCCTTGGGGAGGTAAGTCTAAGAGATCTATCTATGAGACTTCTAGCCTCAAGAGCTATGTCAACTGAATGGGGAGCAAGAAAGATTCTTAGAAAAGCTTCAGAGTTGTTGGTGGTAGGTGGGTGGAGCATTTGGAGAACATGGTTGAAACCTTGGATTCTACCATCTGCAGCCCAAAAGAACAAAGCTATTCAAGATCCTGTCAGGCCACCCTCACCTGGCTCTACACCTGAACATTAAAGTACCCAGAGGAAACCTTCTGACACCTTGTGCATTCCTCAGGAATGTAGTATGGCCCAAGACTAGCCTTTGCCGACACGCCCCAGTGATTGGGTATCAGGACAAGAGGTCAGACAGGGTCAGCAGCACTCTGCAGAGCCCCACCAGTAGATTAGAAGGCTGATGGCTAGACTCACTGTAAGGCAAGGGAAATGGTTTGGGAGCTTTAAGGAAGAGAACAGTGAATGATATATATCCCTGGGAGACCTCCTTTCAGAAGGGAACAGGAAGAATGGATCTGGGGAAGAGGAGGAGTCTGGGGGGACTGAGAAGGAAGAGAAGCTTCCTTTGGGATGCAATGTATAAAGAAAGAATTAAAAACAAGCAAACACAAGAACAAAACAGTTATAGAATGCACACAAAAGGTATGTGGTTGATTCAAACAAAACAGCTACTTTCACCTCTGTGAAGGGGAAAAAAAAAAAAAAAAGAAGCAAGCCCAGAGACAAACAGAATCTGTGAAGAACTTACCCCCCTGAATTCTTCATCTCCTGACCGTAAGTCACCAGCTCCATCATCTGCCAGATACAAGACAGTGTCAGCCCCTAGGTGGACGGCTCCCAGAGCACTTCCACATCCCCAAGCTCAGTGACCAGACTGACAATGGGGCTTCCTCAGCTATGGTAGTGTTAGCCAAACAATGCCACCTCAGTCCAGAGCAGGCAGCTGACTCACATCACATCCACTTGGCTGGGTGATACCCTAGAGCGTACCGTTTTCAGATACATCTCCTTCACTCTCAGCACGGGCCAGTTTAGCATCAGGTTCTTCATACAATGGCAACTGTTTCCGCTTCCTGCCCATGTTCTCTGGTCCAAAGCGTTCAAATCCTCTCCTCCTGGGCTACAGACACAAACACATGTCATGTACTGCTAGCCTAGGCCTGTCAATGCCCCACAAATAAAGAACAGCATTGTAAGGACAGACAACAAAGGCAGGAAAAAGCCATCAAAAAAGCAAGAGAGACTATAACAGGAGCCAAAAGCCCATGTCATGCTTGAGGGAGCCAGACACACAAAGCCACATGCGTGACTCCACTACTGTGAAATATCTACAACAGGTCAACCCAGAGCTAGAGAACAGATGAGCTGATGGAAACATCTAAAACAAAGTGGTGTAAACTTACTGAAAGTGGAACTGTACACTGGGAAATAAGGGCATCTTACAGTATACAAAGGTCCACAACTTTTACCTCAACAAAGTTGTTAGGAAGAAAAGGCAACAAGGCCTGACAGAAATTGGTGAACTTACCCAATCCCGTATCCGAGTCTGGGACCGGCCACATCCATAAGGCATGGTGCTACCAAAAGTGCCCACCCCCTGCATGCCCACCATGCTGTAGTCAGGGGCCATGGACTGGGAAAAGAGGGAAGGAGGTGGCCTGTTGGTGGAGGGCCCACCTAGACCACGTCCACCCATGTAGTTCAGCTCATTCCAGGTAGTGGATAAGGGCTCCGAGGGGGCTGAGGGTGGCATGAAGGGGTCACTACGCATGAAGGTGGTGGAGTTGCTCCGGTCCTGGAAGCGGCCTTGGCCCCGGCCCCTCAAGAAGCCATCAAGGGAGCCCCGCTCTGGGGTTGGATCCCGACAGTCGTTGAATGTCCCACCAAAGCTACCATTGCGGTCAGTTCCCAAGTCAAAGTCATAATCATAACTGTAGCTGGGACGGTAGGGGTTATGCTCAGGTATACAGGGCCTGGAGTCATAGGACTCATATGGCTGGAAGCGGAAGGAGCTGCAAAGGAAGTATACAATCCATTAGGAGCAGCCTAAGCCATCCAGGTTACCCAGTAATCTGCCCTCAGCCTAACTTAGGTGACCCCCCCTTACATTTAAAACAAGAAACCAATCCACCTAGTATCTACGTAAACGCCCTAAAGGTAAATTAGCCTCAGAACACTCATTCAGACATTGCTAACAAAGAAGGGAGCATGAAGCCCATGCCAGAAGAATCTTTGGTTAACTTATTTGACAACAGTTTAGGAAACCTTCAATGAACCCCTCCCCACAGGGCCCAACTCCTGCCTAATACAGGAACAGGAAAGAGGGCTTTCTAAAAGAGGTGGTACCCATTCCCACGATTCCAGAAAGGGATTCCACCAGGAAAGGATGAAGGCCATAATCACCTGTCTCGGTCCTGCATGCCCTCCCCACCGCTGTTGATCCCACCCCTTCCTCCTTCCTTGGACAACATGTCCAGACGTTGATTGATCTTGGCAATGAGCGAGTCAGAGTTGTCAGTACATGGCTCTGGGACAAAAGAGGCCACATGCATGGCAGAGCTCCCAGCTGCCAGGCCACCATCACTGGTCTTGGGGGCCTCCCACGAGGCTGGGCCGTAACTATAGGGTGTTCCTGCAGGGACACTGGTGTTCTGAGCGTTGTAGTAGTTGTAGTTTTCATAACCTGTCAGAAGAAAGAAGAACCATGTTAGGCCTCAGCACATGAGGCTAGCCATGACATTCTTGTCTGCAGGTGCACTCTCTGCCCACCAGGAAGGAAAAAATTATGGGACCAAGCATCCCCGACGTCATACCACAATACACATGTGATTGAGACCAGAGACAAGTGGCCACAGGCTGTAGTAGCAGGTTTTCTTTAGGAGCTATTCCCTAACCAAAGCCAGAAGTGGCTAAGAACCTTAGAATAGCAATTCCAGGTACTGACAAAAAACATTTGAAAACTGTTCCTGCACTGTATCCACAATCCCTCTTGAACAAGTTCAAATTCCCCTTCAGGTTAGCCTAGCTCTGGCACGCCTCAGGGCCCAGCTGCCTTTATTCTCCGTGCTATCAACAGAGCTGTGTGCACAGCCAGGATGGGAAAATGGGGACCTGCACCTCAGCCCCTCTGGATGGCTGTTTAAAAGACTCACTTGCCCACCTCAAGATTCCTTTCAGAAGGTCTTACCTTGCCAGCTGGCCATACCACCTCCATATGTACCTTAGGAAAAACAAAAACACATAAGCACTGCAATGCCAGAGTTACCGAAGGACAACTGTCACCTCACTGTACCAGAAGACAGGGTGTGACTGGCAGTGGTCCTTAGCACACTCATGTTTTACAGAATGGGTACAAAGCACCATTGACATTTCTCTCCCTGGCAAGCCTGACTTCTCCTATGAAAGTAAGGAAAGGAAAGGCACAGAGTAATCCTCAAGACTGTCTACACGACAATGTCAACTGAGAGAACAGTCTGGCCTGGGCCTTGGAAGGACTCTCCTACAGAAGTTCATTTCTCACCAGGAGCCCACACCTCGTCATTCCCAATCATGCTAAGGCATGGGGAGTATGTATGTCACACTCTCAACTGAACAAGAGCATATTATGTAGCAAAGCTGTCTTGGAAACCTCCTCACGGGATACACAGTGGCACACAAGCAAGTGGCGTGCTGCCTCGGTGCTAAGGATTTGGCCTGGGACTGGAAAACAAGGGAAGCCTTTGTCCCTTGCAACGGGCTGAGTGTGGGGCAGGTTCTAGACTCAGAAAATAAGGATGAGCAAAAACCTAGGCCACATCTAGTCTACTGTCTGCTTCTGCTTCTTTCTTGAGTTTAAAATAGGTTTTTATCTCTCTAAATGGTCACAAGAAAAGTACTTCAAAAAAAAAAAAGTACCATAGTATGTTAAACATAAGAATGAACAATTTGTACACATAGACTAATAATGGGTGGATGGGTGCTGGTAAGTCCCGGGGCCCCTTACATACTAAACATACAATCTACTGAGTTCCTCTCAGATTTTAAAAGAAACTGTGGTAGTATGGTAGGAGAGTGATACAGGGCGCATTCTATTTACTTAACAACCTCTGCTCTCTGTAAGTACTCAACATTTTTCCAAAAAAAAAAAAAAAAAAAAAAAAAAGGCAAAATGTTCCGTGGTGAAGGCTGATGTTGGGCTCTACTCCAAAGGGGCACATAGTGGAGGAAAGCTATGATTCAACCCATTAAACAGGAACCACTTACCCTGGGTGTTGGCAGGTCCAGCACTCCATGCCCCATAGCCTGTGAAAAGATCATGTGTCAAGATTCTCTCCTACCATCAAGAAAATGAGGATTCTGATATAATATCCAAAAAGTCTAAAGGGCTTTCTCTTGAGGGAATGTAGATGTAATCTGGCAAACCTCCATCCTTCAAGAACTGCCCCCAACCCTAAAGGCATACAAACCATCACACTTTACCTGGCTGAGCTGACATCAAAGCAAAAAAATAGGGGAAGGAAACCAAGTTTGGAGGACACAGGACAGAGCATTAGGTCACAGTGCCCACTCTATTGGCCCTGCCACCACATAAGTGGGAAAAATCAGACTGCTGCCAGAAATACCACAAAACCAGGAAATAAGCTGGTAAATTTGTGCCATAAACGTTAGGGTTTGCTTCCATGTAAGTAAACACTCAATGCCCTAGGCTTTCAAACCTCCATCTGACCTACCAAGCCATCCCTCCAACACCCATTTGGACAGAGGGGGATTTCATTCTCTTCATTTGTGTTCCTGGAGCCTAGCACATAGCTTGGCACAGTGGCACAGTCCCAGGCTGTCACTTTGACAGTATGAATGGTTATCTCCCTTTCCAGAATTTCCCAAACCCACCTAACACAGACCCTTAAATGTGTTGACAGGCACTCAGCAAGTACCCCCATACCTAATTGCTACTTAGAACCCAGGGAGGCTGCAAATACTCTACAACTGCATCTGTAAAGTTATTGGCAGTGGGAGTCACCATGCAGTTCTCTAACCCAAGGAAGTAAAGCAGGGTTGTGACAGGTATCTGGTGGAAAGGCAAAGAACGCACAAGACATAGATCTAGGATCCCAAAAGGCAAAGAGCACTAGACTGTACCTTAAAATACCCAAGCACACGTGTTCATCACACCTCAGGCCTCTCTGGCAAGTCCAGTTCCAGGAATCTTGTTATTCTGCTGCCTCTCAAGACCCCTTCCTTAGCTGCCAGAAGCCACTAACCGCTCCCTGTGCCCACTTTCAACCCCATTCCACATGTTCCAACTATCTCCTGTAGATAATTTCCGTACAGAGTCAAGGCATCCCAGGAGATTGAAAGCAAATAGCTCGAGAAACAAAGCTTAACTGCAAAAAGATGCTGAAATTTAGGTTAGGAAAGGCGAACGTTGCCTTCCGCAGACCCCTTGGTCCCTCCAGGCCACCATAATGTTACAGTCAAGAATTCCAGTCCCTCGGGCAGCACACCTCCCTTGGGCACCACACGCCGCGTACACTGCAGAGACCCAGCCAAGTTATCCCGAGGGTCTGCACCGGGTGTTGCCGCAATGCACAGCGGGGTTAACTGAGCGCTGCCCGAAAGTCTTCAGAAAAGCGAGCCCAGTGAACACAAGCTCTCAAGGACGACCTGCTGATGAGCTCTGACACTCTCTCCTCGCGACGGCCACCGCGGATGCAGCCGTACCTCACCCCCTCGCCTTCCCCCAGCGCTCGCTTTAGCCCCGCCCCTGGGGCCGCCATTTTGTGGCGTCTTCGGAAGAGAAGGCGGGACTGAGACCGCCAGGGTCGTCGGATCCGGGCGGCGAGGAGAGCCACTCGGCTTGTACGGTGTGAGCGGCCCAGGGCACATCCAGAAACCCTCTACAGCGTTGGCCTCCGCACCTCATCCGCACCCCCCGCCCCGAGTCCTACCGGCCAATCCACACGCAGCGCCTCGGGAACGATTGTGCAGAGGCCCAATAAGGGAAGCGCGCGTGTCCGCGCCGACTCTACACAACCGGGCTGCGGCAAGTGCGTTCCGGCTGCAGGCTAAGCCCGAAGACCACATGCCGCAGCGTCTCCCGTGGTGCAGAATAGCCCATACTAACCTCCGTAGCCTTGCTCCATGTCTTCGACACGACCCGCCAGCAGAGCCTTTTCTTGGCTTCCCTCAGAACGCATGCGTTCAACGTGCAGTCTCTACTGGAAGATGAAGAGCGTACGTCTCTCCTTCTGGGCGCTACCATTGGTTGCTCTAGTGGGCCCGCCCCCATCGACCCTCCTAGCCTTCCGGGTTGCAAATCTACAGCATCTCGGGAATTGTGCCTCAAGGGTAAGTTAGTGCGCAAGAGCGGTTCAGGTCCGCGCACGCGTGAGCTGTTCAAGCGCGTTTACACGCACGCAGGCGTACTTAATATCTGGACACTTCTAGGGGCCCGCCCTCACCGTTCACAAGACAAACGAAGACCTCGGGTGGGAAAGCACTTTATTAGGCTGGACTTGCAGCCTCAGCTACGCGAGCCCTGCCCGGTAAGGGTTAAGGACCCCCACCGCCCTCCTCGTCATCTTCCACGTCGAGGCCCGGAATCCCGCGGATCTGGCACTGCAGCGCCCCGCCCAGCAAGGGTACAGGGCTCTCCTCCTCTTCTGGTGGTGGCGGAGGTGGCGGCGTTGCAGTCCCTGGGGCGGGCTCCAGGGGCACCGGGGGCTGTGCCGGCACGCCCTCTGTGAGCCCTGTTGCTTCACTTGGTGCCCCTTCATCCAGAGCGCCAGCCTCCACCTCGTCTTGTTCCTTCTCCTCCTCTGGGTTGTCAGTGAAAGGATTCTCGCCCTGTGGGGAGTGATAAGAGACCTTAATGGGAAGAAAGAATCACAAGGACAGTATGGGGACCAGGTTCACACAGAGGTCAGAACTAGGGCAGCGCTTTCGCCTTTGCCTCACCTTCAGATATCGCTCCAGCTTCTTGCTAATAAGCTTGTTGTTGAGAATACTGCGGGCCACCATAAGAGAGGACTTCTTGGACTGCTCCATCATGAGCTATGGGTAGGGCAAACAGGGCTGGTGAGGCTGCTCTAGAAATCCAACAAACCCAGCTGAGGTTCAGATTCACCAATAACTAGACCTAGTGTCTGTAAGTGCACCTTGGGCATAGTTTGTCCAGTCACTCTGGACAAGCATGCAAAGAACTAGAATGGAATCTGGTCATCCACACCGTATTGTTGTTTGAAACCTGGTTTGCTCACATAGAAACTACAGTAAGTGCTGGACTTAGTGACACAGACTGTAATTCCAGGGCATTTAAATGGAAGGCCTACCTGGACTACAGAGGCAACCTTTAAAAGGCAACCTGGACAACTTTGATTATGTCTCAGAAAATAAAATATGGCTGGGGCTAGAGAGATGGCTCAGTGTAGAAGTACTTGTTAGTATTTCAAAGACTCAGGTTCAATTTCTGCCATCCAGAAGGTGGCTGACAACGGTTTCTAATTCCAGGGAGTATGAGGCCTTCTGGTTACCACAGGCACCAGGCACGTGCATAGTGAGCAGACATACATGCAGGCAAAACATGAAAAAAAAAAGGGGGGGGGGGGGGGGCCATCTGGAGATAATATAATAGTGTTCTTAAAGCCCTAGGTTCAACCCCCAGATACACACACACCACCCAGTATACTAAAACCTATTAAAAATAAAATGTAGGGCCAGGACTGGTGGCACACACCTGTAATCCCAGCACTCAGGAGGCTGAGGCAGGTGGGCGGATCTTCCTGAGTTCAAGGCCAGCTTGGTCTACAGAGCAAGTTCCAGGACAGCCAGGGCACAGAAAGAAAAACCTTGGTGCAACCCCCCCCCCCCCCAAAAAAAACCCTAGCAACAACAAAAAATTATAAAATGTAAAAACAATAAAGGGTCTGGCAATATGACTCAGTGGGTAAAAGCACTTGTTACCAAGCTTGGCAAATTGAACCCAATTCCAAGGTTACAGACGATAAAGGAAAGAACCAACTCCTGCAAGTTGTTCTTTGACTTCTACACACACGCTACCACACACACGCGCTACCACACACACGCTACCACACACACATGTAGGCACCTAGGAGCAAATTGCCCTAGCACACAAGGAGATTGTTTAGAACCATAAGGAGAGTATAAAATCAGCCCTAGCAATGCACACCTGTAAGCCCAACACTTAGGAGGAAGAGAGGACCATTGCAAATTCATTGCCACTCTGACCTATAGAGTGAATTCCAGGACAGCTTGAACTACGTAAGACTGCCAAAACAAAACGAGAATACAGATGAAACTATATTTAAATGTTGTGCATCCTTCTAACTCACAGGATTTGAACATGAAGAAATATATAATGGTAAGGTTGAAAAGAGATACTTGCCTCAGTAATTGCTATCTCAGAGTGTAAGAACTAGAAATAAACCAGGGCCTGCTGGCAGAGTATAAAAGACATGAGATGCGGTGTGAATCCTGGGCCTTTTGTTGAGACAAGATCTTGCTATGGTAGTGTAGGGTGTTCTGGGACTTGTTTGGTTGTTTTGGAATTATTTTTTGTTTGAGATATTTTGTAGGCTAGGCTGGCGTGAGCTCAGTATGTAGTCCATTCTGGTCTCTCAAATTTGTGGCAATTTTCCTGCTTCAGCCTTCCGAGTGTCCGGATTGTAAGAACATTAGACTTTGCCTGCTTATAAACTGGCTCTGACCTCTGACCCTCTTGACCTCCTAATGCTGGAATTGTAGACCGATACTATCATCGGAGTCATTGTGTCTGAAGATCACACCAGCGTGCTGCATCATTTCTTCAGTTATAGGAGTACAGACACGGTTATGAAACCAAAGAGAGAAGGAAAGGGAGTTGGGCCTCTCTCTAGCACCAGTGGCCCAGGGCTCAAACACCGGCTGCCAGGGTTGGCAACAAGTACTGTTACCCACTGAGCACGGTTTTCTTTATACATTTAATCTATTAATGGACTGAATATTCTCAACAGATTAAGGTAAAGAATTAGAATACTACTACAGTTCCTCAGTAATTTTCACTGGCCAACACACTGTCCTTTTTTACCCCTCTGTGTGTCCAGAAGTTGAACATAAACAGCTGTTTCCAGATTTTGGTCACAATGGCTAAACATGAGAAATACTTAAAAACAACAAAAAAGCCGGGTGGTGGTGGGTGGTGGG
>JANHMN010000021.1:3581439-3667276 GCA_030674055.1 Rhabdomys pumilio
GGTGGTGGTGGTGGTGGTGGTGGTGGTGGTGGTGGTGGTGGTGGTGGCGGCGCACGCCTTTAATCCCAGCACTTGGGAGGCAGAGGCAGGTGGATTTCTGAGTTCGAGGCCAGCGTGGTCTACAGAGTGAGTGTCAGGACAGCCAGGACTACACAGAGAAACCCTGTCTCGAAAAACCAAAAATAAAAAATAAATAAATAAATAAATAAAATAAATAAATAAATAAATAAATAAAATAAAAAATAAATAAAAAACAACAGCAAAAAAACCCCAACATATATACTTTCAGGTTGGTGCTTTTAATTCTAACCCAAATGATAGTGCTTAATTATCCAGTGCTTGCTTGACCTTGCTCCAATAGTGACTTACATTTACTGTGCCAGCATTAAAACAACCAACTATACAGCACCCAGGCAGAAAATAGCCTGATGTGGTCAGTTAGAACACATTTATAGTAATAGCTACTATAGCAGAAGCAGAGACAGAAAGATCAGGTGAACCCAAAGCTTCAAGGTCGGGACAAGCAAAACAGATTCCTCTTACCTGCCTCTTCTCAGCATTGGTTGTTATATTTTTGCTGTGAGATAAAAAGAATGTTTGCTCTTCTGGTGCCATTGCCCTGGCTGTCGGCAACCCTGAGTACTCTGATGTGCACACTGGAAATAACTGCCCAGAATTTCTGTAGGCCAAGCCCCTTGGCTTCTAGATTGCCTGGCCTGCTTAGGAAGACTTCTTTGAACACTCAAGGTAAACAAATGATCTAATTTTCTTCCTAGTCTTCTAATTATTTATTTATTACATTTAAAATTCCTAGAATTTAATACATGGTATGTAGCAAATTTATAAAATGTGCCAGTATTTTCCTACTAAACTAAAACATAGGGCTATAATCCGATTTTGTTGTTGTTGTTTTGGTTTGGTTTTGGTTTTTAGAGACAAAGTTTCTCTGCATAGCACTGGTTGTTCTAGAACTCCCTTTGCAGACTAGGCTGGTCTCAAACTCAAGAGATCTGTCTGCCTGCCTCTTCTGAGTATTGGGATTAAAGGCTTGTGCCATCATTGCCTAGCAATCCTTTATTTTATTTTATTTTATTTTATTTTATTTTTTAAAATACATTTAAAATAAAATCCAGGACTGAAGATATAACTTGGTAGAATAATGGCATAACATATGCAAGACCCTAGACTTGATCTCAGTACATACTCATACCTCCGTAAGAACTCTAGAGAACAAGTTTTCTTCTCAGTCATTTGGTGGCTAAATGTAAGCCAAGATTAGGTTTTTATTCCGCCTTTACTTATCCTTGATGAATTATTCAGTATTAAACTATAAGGTACTTTCTCAGATCCCAGTGGAGGTTAGTATAATACCAAATTGGCTTTCTGAAACCCAAACCTCCTGGCCCTATCTATACTATCACTAAGTTAAACAAATGATTTCAAGGACACACTGGGATCTTGCTAGACTGTCTGGTTGCACTGTTTTTTGTTTGTGGTTTTTTTTTTGTTTGTTTGTTTTTCGAGACAGGGTTTCTCTGTGTAGCCCTGGCTGTCCTGGAACTCACTCTGTAGACCAGGCTGACCTTGAACTCAAAGATCAACCTGCTTCTGCTTCCCTAGTGCTGGGATTAAAGGCGCGGGCCACCACCACCAGGTTTGGTTGTACTGTTTTATCACTGGCCAACATCAGCTTTTTTCTGTATTAAATTGTATTGGCTTTGCAGTAAGTTTTAAATATCTGCTAAGCAAGTTCCTGAATTGGAAGCTGCCCTTTGTTCAGTATTTTCGGCCACTGTTAGACATGCTATGTTTTGGGGTATCTTAACTGCTATCCCCCTTACTACATTCACTTTGAGATCATTTTGCTATAATCATTCAGCTTCTCTAAGAATGTTACTACAGATCTGGCAAGATGGCTTCAATGAGTAAAGGTACTTACTACCTGCCAAATCTAGGGACCTGAGCTCTATCTCTAGAACCCACATGATGGAGGGAGAAAGCCTAACTTCCAAGAAAGTTGTCCTCAGACTTCCACATGTATGGACCAAGTGTGCATGCATACCAGCACATATAAATAAACAAAAGAATAAATGTAATTTAAAAAAATATTGTCACTTTCTCTCCCAATATTTTATGCTAAGAATGCTGCTAGATTCTTGAGTCATCCTTGCAGACCAGATACAAGACTAATTATAATTTACTGTGTTTAAATTACTAATAAATTGACATTTATCTTTTCTTTTCACACCTTCCTATCTTTAATAATAATCTGATCTATAACTTCATCTTGGAATTATCTTTTTCTGATCTTTGGAATTAAAGTTTAAATGGCTTCATAGGTGGTTTAATAGGCAGATGCCTATAATCCCAGCAGTTAGAAAGTAGAGGCAGGGGCACTGAGACTTGAAGGCCAGCCTAGGCTACACTGTGAGATTCTATCTTAACCAAAATCAAACCAAACAAGCAGTGGCTGGGAGATGGCTCAGTCAGTAAAGTGCTTGCTATGTGAGCATGAGAACCTGAGTCCAACCTTTAGATACCACATAAAACAGTGGTTGTGGTGGTATGTGTTTATACCACCACAGGGAAGTAGAGACAGGCTGATCCCTGGGGTTTGTGGGCCCTCTAACTTAGACTACTTGGTGGGTTACAGACCAGTTAAGCAAAGGTCAAAAGAAGGGAGAGAGGGTTCATAGTGACATAGTGAGAAACAAAATCCTATGGTTGTCTTCTAGACTCCAAAGCACGTGGACTATATGTGCAAACTTCCATATCTACACAACCCTCCCTAACACACATACATACACGGAGAGAGAGAGAGAGAGAGAGAGAGAGAGAGAGAGAGAGACAGAGACAGAGAGAGACAGAGAGACAGAGAGAGAGAGAAGCAAACTGGAAGCCTAAATTTTACTTAGAGTGGACAGACGTCTAGTGTGGCAGTCTGAGGGGTTTGGGGTTCTGTTCTCTAATGAAACTGATAAGACAAAACCTACATTTGCAGTACCTGGAACTGTTCCAAACAATAAACAGTAGATGAAGAACTGCTTAATAAAGAAAAGATACTTTGACCCAGTGACACCAACAAATGCATTTCTCTTCCTGCCTCTGCTACTGGTTGCTGAGGCTCAGTTCTAGATGCAGAGATTATAGCTTAGTTGCCATACAAGAGCCCAGGCTTGCCTTAGGGCACAGCATGCTAAGAATACAGGGACCCACATATTCTTGTTCATAAAGGGCCCAGAGAGAGAGAGAGAGAGAGAGAGAGAGAGAGGGAGGCAGGCCAAGAGAATGAGACTCCAGCCAGTTCACATCCACTCATCTCCTTCCTTGGCTCAAACTGTTTGTCTTGGGATGGCTGAACCTTAGAACAGTGAACTTTCAGTATCTTCCCCCAAAGGAATAGACTTCATACCCAAGAATGAAGATCAAGACAAAGGTCTCTCAAACTAATGGAGAGTGTGGAGAAAAAGCTGGAGGACTAGAGAGTAATATAGACTGAACTAAAGACTAGCTATATTGTCATCAAACAAAACAAACAGGTAAATCAACGAACCAGAACAAGAGCTAAGAGCAGCCTCCCTGGATTGAAGTAAATCTCAAACAATAATCTCAGAAACTATTCCTTTAAGAAGTCCCATCTGAGGTAAACGGGTGCTGAGACTAAACTCAAGGTGTCAGTACATGCTAGAGAAACACTCTACCACCAGGCCACAGCTCAGGCCAAGAACCAGGATTTAACAAAATCCAATAGAGTGCAAGTTGAATTCTAGGACACTGCTAAGAACAAAAGAACAATAGGCAAGAAATTAATATAGTGCATTAGTTGGTGTAGCTAGGAAAAGATAGGAGGTGACTTAAAACTACCCCAGGTGATTCATAGTGTCTCAGGGTAGCAGTAATATGCCAATAGGCTCCTATCTCAAAGGACAACATCAGACTCTCACTACAGGGATGAAAGGAACTTCACTAGTAGATATATCTCTAAAGAATTTGGCTCATCCTAGGAATGTAGCTTAGTGGTGGAGTGCTTGTCTAGAATGTACAAGGCTTGGAGTCTAACTCCCAATACCCATAGAAAGGAGAAAAACAACAACAGAATATGGCTAGTCATTAGATCACACGAGTAAGCAAATATGTGGAGGGTCAGTCATTATGTGATTTCTAAGACATTTAGATTATAAGATAGTCAAAGGAAATGTACCCATATTAAAGATAACAAAACAAAATTAAAAACAGTAGTGACTGGATGTCAGTTTCTTCACCAGCTCTGGCTGGCCCAGAACTCACTCTACAGACCACGCTGGCCTTGAACTCCAAGACTCACTGACCCTTGACTCCAAAATGCTGGGATTAAAAAGGTGTTTGCCACCACTGCCCTAAGTAGCTCTTCTTACAGTTGTTTTTCTTACTGTAACTGAATGATAATTTGAGTACTCATTCACCAAAATGGGCATCACCACCACCTGGCAGTGTCATCATACGTCAAAGTGGTAATTAAAAACACATTTAGTCTGGGCTTGGAGGTAAAGGTATGTAGTTCTCTGTGAGCTTGAGGCAGCTTAGTTTATAATAACAAATTCCAGAGCAGCCAAAGCTACACGTGAGACAAAGTAAACCAAACCAAAAAGCAAACAAAGCCACCACATTTAAAGAACATGGACTATTGACAGAGATGTAGTAACATCTTTTTATAAAAGCACAACTAAATCTCAGAAAAAAGAGAAGTGTAACAGAAACAAAACATTCAGCAGAGGGGTTCAACATTAGATGTAATCTGAATAAGCCTGAGGTCAAGAGTATCATAGTCCAGGGGTCTACTTTCATCTCTCCTTCACTGAAATGGACTAAAGGCTTGACAGTGTGGATCTGAATTAACATGTGTGTGTGTGTGTTTGTTTGGTGGAGATCAGAGGACAAATTCCATGAGTGGCTTCTTTCCCTTCCACCATGTGAGTCCCAGGTATCAAATTCAGCAACTGCCTTCTTTACCTGCCCAACCATCTTGCTGGCTCAACAGCAAGGATTTAAGAGGGCAGATATTGACTCAGTAACTCCCACTTTGTTTCCCTCTTGTTCTATTTCTTTCCTTCTGAATCAGCCTGCAGTCTTTCTTCCCTACAGTTACTGGATTACAGTTAAGGCAATGAACCAAAACTGCCCCTAAACAAGACATCTTTTTGGGACCAACATGGCAGATCCTAAGGTAATGGCTGCTCATGGTCAGATCACGATGATGATATGGACTAATAAAGGTCCTAGTGCTTGCTTTTGTTCATCCTTCCTGTTAGAAACTAAGACCACTGTAAGCACTGTCCACAGCAGGGTAATCAGTCTGTCAATAAAAACTCCGCTTTTGCTTTCTGCACTGTTTGTCTCTTTGATTGGCTTTCTAGGACAAATGGCTGAGCCTAGTCCATTGGGATTCCCTGTGCTTGGGACTTTTGTTCTAACTCAGGCAACAATTATACCATCTAAAGAACAGAGAGAAAAAACAGTGAAGAAAAATGAATTATCTTAGATAGCATTAAGTCACTCAATATAGCCAGTGGTGGTGCATGCCTTTAATCCCAGCACTTGGGAGGCAGAGGCAGGTGGATTTCTGAGTTGGAGGCCAGCCTGGTCTACAGAGTGAGTTCCAGGACAGCCAAGGCTACACAGAGAAACCCTGTCTCGAAAAACCAAAAAAAAAAAAAAAAAAAAAAAAAACTGGTGAAATGAAAGATTAAAAACAAACAAAAACCCCAAAATAAAAGACTCGTAACTATCAATTAGAAGACAGTACTACAAGGCTAACACTCTATCCATTGCACGAAGAAGCAATAAACACAATATTCATAATAGCACTTCCCCAAATCATCTAAAAACACAACATAATTCTATCACAATACCAGTGGTTTTTTTCAGAGAAAATGACAAGTTAATACTAAAACTAAACAGGATACAACGACAGAGTCAATACTGAAAACAATGTTGGGCACATCACACATTCTGAATTGAAATTTAATCATGAGGCTACAGTACAAGGACAGAATAAATTCCAAACCATAGGCAGAGACACAAAGAATAATTCCAATTCAAGGCTAGCCCAAGTTATAGAGTGAGAATTCTCAAGAACAACAAATAAACAGGTAAGTCCCTTGTATCCACTCCCCAAAAAAGAACCAAACACAATGGAATGGAATTTAGGATCCAGAAATAAACCCATATAGTTATGGTCAACTGACTTTCTACAAGGGGCAAAGATCACTTACTGGGGATAAGAACTGTGTCTTTCAAGTAGTACTGGGAAGACTGGATATTCTATGCAAAAGAATGAAATTAGGTCCCAACCTCATATGGTAAAACAATTAAGTGGATTAAGGCCTAATTGTAAAAGCTGAAACCAGAAAATTCAAGGACTAGGCACAGTGGCTCACACCTGGAATATCAGCACTCAAGAGGCAGAGGCAAGAAGACTGCCATAAGTTCAAAGCCTCTCTACACAGCAAGTTCTAGGCCAACCAGAGACACATATATAGTGAGACACCATCTCAAAAAGGAGGAGTGGGAAGTGGTGGAGTTCCTTCATGACCTTTGTTTAATGCATTTTCAGATAATACACCCTAAGCATAAGTAATAAAAGGTAAAACAGAGTGTATTTTATCAAAATTAAACTTTTGGCTGGCTACGACAGTGCACGCCTATAATCCAAATACTCAGGTGGCTGAAGCAGGAAGATCTTCAGTTCCAGGCCACTTAGGGGCAGCCAAACAAATTTCAGGCGAGCCTGATCTACACTGTGAGATCACGCCCCATAACAAAACAGCTGAGAATGTTGCTCAGCGGTTAAATGCTTGCCTATATGTACAAGGTTGTAGGTTTGTCTCAATTCCAGTACTGCAATATACAAGACAAAACAAACAAACAAAAAAGCATTTGTGAGGAGCTGGAGAGGTGGCTCATGAGTTAAGGCAGGCAGTTTTTCAGAGGACCTAATACTACTGCTCATATCAGGTAGCTCACAACTACCTGTAGCTCTAGTGCCAGGGGATCTGATGCCCTCTTCTGGCTTCCACAAAAACCTGCATTCACATGTACATGATACATCAAGAAAGTGAAAAAAAGGCGGCTGGTGGTGGTCCACGCCTTTAATCCCAGCACTTGGGAGGCAGAGGCAGGCGGATTTCTGAGTTCGAGGCCAGTCTGGTCTACAGAGTGAGTTCCAGGACAGCCAGGGCTACACAGAGAAACCCTGTCTCAAAAAAACCAAAAAAAAAAAAAAAAAAAAAAAAAAAAAAAAAAAAAAAAAAAAAAAAGTCACACCAAAAACCTCTAATAATTGAAGACAATACAATTTTTAAATACTTCAGGAATCTGAGTAGACTTTCTCCTAAGAATAGCACTTTTTACTCAGTAGGATGGCTAGACTGTTAGGTAGTTAAACACAGATAAAGGGCTGGGGATAGAGCTAGGTTGGCAGACTGCTTGCATAAGGCCATGGTTCTATCTCCAACACTACATAAACTGGGCATGGGGGCATGTGAATATAATTCTAGACAGGGAGAGCAGGGGTTCAGTTGCACAGAGAAGTTATCAGTCTGGGCCTAGAGAAATGGCTCAACCATTAAAGGCTAGGCTTACAACCAAAAAATTTAAGAGAGAGGTCAATGTGGGCTACATGAGACCCTGTCTCAAACAAACACTGGTGAAAATATACAGAATCTTGGACATTCCTATACTGCCTCTGAGTATATAAAATGGTATAGCCACTTTGGAAAACATTTTATAGCTACTCAAAGCAATTAAGAGTCATTCTTTAATGTAGACATTCTTTTTTGTTTGTTTGTTTTTTTTTGAAACAGGGTTTCTCTGTTTAGTCCTGGCTGTCCTGGAACTTACTCTGTAGACCAGGCTGGCCTCAAACTCAGAAATCCACCTGCCTCTGCCTCCCAAATGCTGGGATTAAAGGCCACCACCGCCTGGCTTAATGTAAACATTCTATTTCTAGACATATACCCAAGAGAAATAAAAATAAGCCCATATATTAACTTGTAACAAATGTTCCTAAGAGTGTTATTATTATAGCCAAAAGGTGAAAACAACACAAAGGCCTAAGAGCAGTTGTTCTCAATCTGTGGGTTGAGACCCCTGGGGGCACTGAACGACCCTTTCACAGGGGTTGCAGATCAAATATCCTGCATATCAGATATTTACATCACGACTCATAACAATAGCAAAAATACAATTATGAAGAAGCAGCAATGAACTGTGTTAAAGCGTTGCATTACAAAGGTTGAGAACCACGAGTAAGAGGACTAGTGGATTTAGAAAAACTAAAACCAAACCAAATTAAAAAAAAAAGTATATTTAAACAATGAATATATTAATCCATTCAAATGAAGTTGATACATGCTAGAATGTAGAGATCCCTGAAAATGCCATGCTCACGGTGAAAGAAGCAATCATAGACCATGTAGTATGTGACTATTTATAAGCAATGTCGGAAATAGTCAAATATACCGTAGTAAACTGGAAGCCCTGTAGGACCAGGGTTGGATTAGAAGTTAAGGGTGGGTGCCAGCTAACATGTTCTATAGTTAACTGTGATACCACTGCAGAACTCTGAGGTCAGTGGGATCGACTCAGAACCACTGAACTCTAATTTCAAAAAAAGAAAAAAAAATTGTGTGTGTGTTGTAACTGTATATAGTATGTGTAGTGTGCATATGTTTGTATACTTGTTCGTGCATATGCACATGTGTGTAAGAGCTAGAGATTTTGGGTATCTGTCTTCATCATTCTCCACCTATTTTTTTGATCCAGGATCTCTCACTGAATGGCTGATCGAATGGCTGATCAAAGAGCTTCTGGAATCTACCTGTCTCTGTGTCCCTGAGACCTGAGATGACTATAGGTGTAAGAAGCCAAGACTGGCTGTTTCCATAGTGTTATGCAATGTGACAAGCTGTCTCAAACTCTTACCACCATGGCTTCCTCACCAGGATGGACTGTACCTTTGAACTGTAACCTAAAATAAACTCTATCTTCTTTAAGTTGCTTGAGTGGTCAGGTATTTTGTCATGGCAATGGAAAAAGTATCTAATTAATTACCTAGATAGTTCCTAAATCCAGTGACAAGTGTTCTTATAAAAGCTACATAGAGGAATCATATCAAAAAGAAAGCTTTGTAAATGCCCAGAAGACATGTCCTCAAGGCAAGTAAGCCAAGGAATGTCTACAGAGAATGATCTGAACACAGGTCTGCATCCTTAAACATCAGGCAATGTATCAGCTGAGCTAACTTTGCCTTCCCAGTCTCCCTCCCTTCCCTCCTTCCTTCTTTTCTTCTTTCCTCAGCACTAGGATTACAGGCATGTACCAACAACTTAGATAAGCTGTACTTTTGTTACAGTTGTTGTCACTATGCAGCCCTCAGTAGCCTTGAACTCACAGAGCTCCACCTGTCTCTGCCTCCCAAGTGCTGAGGTGAGAGACAAGTGCCACCAGCTTGGCTAAAGTGTACATTGTAAAATGGATATATTATGATACTATTGTTATTGATATATGTCAATTACAATTTAGTAATCAGTTACCAAAATAATAATATATGGAAGCTTTCTAGTTCTCTAATCTGAAACATACTTTTTTGGTTTTGGTTTTGTTTTTGAAATAGAGCTTTACTCTGTAGCCAGGTGGGCCTGGAGCTAACAGCAATCCTTTGTCTCAGCTTCCCAAGTGCTGGGGTTACAGGTGTGAGCCACCATCATGTCTGACTCATGTGGAACTTTCAAATGTGTTAAACTGCATTCAGACTGCCTCATTTATAATTTCAAAGGTAAACTAGATCACTTCCAACTTTATATTTTCTTAGCTAGAGCTAATTTTTCCTACATTTTATTGATGTCATATAATATCCATCTTCCACCATCTTTTCTCCCAACCGGACTGAAAGCCTATTCATCAAGAGAGAAATCATGCCTGGTACTAGAAACTCAGCCAGCTACCCAGGGCTAGTGAAGTCATAGGTCTTGGAGGAGAACCTACAAGCACCACTTTACTAAAACAGCATTAATTCTGAGCTCCATTCTAAATATTTGTCCTTATCTCCACTAATATGTGCAGTCCTCACTCCTTAACAAGGGAACTTTTTCTAAGTCAGAAACCATTACAGACAACCACAACCAATCAAAATGCAGAGTTGTGGAGCCCAGTCCAACTGATACAAACACACTGATATAATACAACTCTTTAGTCTAAGGCTCAGTAATCATTGAGAAAAAAGGAGTGAAAAGATGATAAGAGCCAGAGGAACAGGGAGTTTGCTTGTGAGACTTATCTTCTAGAAACATGACAGCTACATCCATGAAGTCTCATAACGTGGCTGCCTAAACATTAACTAAACAAGGATGGGATGAAACCAATAGACATGCTAATGCAAAAAGGGAAACTGACGAGGCTTTAACTGTATCAAAGAATGTTGAGATTGGGAGAAACAGTACTCCCCAGGGAAGAGGACAATCAGTTATCCATTTTACATCAGCCTCGAAAACATAGACATGAAGTAACATTATACAGACTGACAGGTTGCACTTATCTATTTAGAAATATACAAACATATACATTCTCGTATGTAACAACAAATAAAGAAAAAGAGGCCATGAATTTGGAAGAGAGCAAAGTAGGGGAGGCACATGGAGGATTTGCAAAGAGAAAACTAAAGGGAAAATGATGTCATTACATTATAAGCTCAAAAAAGATGCAAACAAACAATCCTACATATACTCTGATCTCAGACAGGCCTGGAAACACACTAGAGAACAAGAAAGTGTAGTAATTTTCTTACCAAATATGCTCCCCTCCCACCCTCACATCTGTCCACTGTCCACTCAGTTCCTAGGAATGAGAATCACTGGAGGCTCCTGGCCCCTCCCACAGGCCAATGTCCTGTTCCTGTATCTCACCAGCATTCCTCTTCTTTATTCCCAAGGTCATTCTTATCCACATGGCCTGAGACCAAGCTCCCTATATTCTTCATGGCAAATGTCTCTAGTTCGTCTGATTAACTCTAATACTTTTATCCAACTACTTGAATACTGTCAACGAGTGAAGCAAGTCTGAAGTCTAATTCCCTTCTCTCTTCCAGCCATACCAGTACTGTTTGTTGGCCTCTGATTTCTGAAACTAATTTAGCAGTTGACTCTTAAAAGTCCAGCTCAATGTCACCTGTCAACCAGTTTGCATATATCTCCTTGGCTTTCCTTCTTGCCCCTACCTTCCTCACAGTCCCTCGTGGGCAAGCAGAGGCTACACCTCTAGGAAAGAACACCTGGGCCCCAACTCACTCTGCGGTTTCGGTTGTGATCCATAGTCTTGAGATGCTTTTGGATGATTCCAAACTGCATGGGGATGAAAAGGTCACAGGCTGCACAATGGGCTGCCTCCACCTTCTTCACAAAATGCTCCATAGCAATTTCTGTTGGGGACAGAAGAAAGCAGTCATCACTGGTCTCAGGTGCCAAAGACTAGTTTCTTAAACTTTCCCTGCCACTTCTACATGAGCCTGAGACTGGGTGAACAGTGGAATATCAAGAAGCAGAGAAGGGCAGGCTAGGGGCCTACCTGCTGGCAGCCATCCTGGTGGGATGGAACCTCCTCACCTTGGGTCAGATCTTGGTCTCTGTAGATTTGCTGGATCAGACCATCAAGGTCCTCCACAGTTTTTCGAAGCTCCTCCGTCTTCTTGGTCTTGTTGGTCACATATTCCTATCAGAGACACAGATGTTTATGTCAGCTGCCTGGCAGTCCCAGACTAGAGAAATCAACAGCAGATGTGCTGCTCAGAAGCTTACCTGTAGGAAGTCAGCAGTCTGCTTGGGAAGCTTGGTGCCTACATATTTGAAGTGTTCCTTGTGGAACTTGCTGTCAAGGTGGCTACCCATCTCATCCTCATAGAAGGTCCGGTATTTGCAAAGAGAACACACAAACTGGATCCTGCCACGGGAGGGAAACAAGAGGCTGAGGCTGCAAGGGTCCCAGGAAATGTCATTGCTTCCCCAACCCTGGTGCAGGCCTTGAAACAGGCCTTGCTCTGAAGTGCAGTCCCAGCTGAGGGATAGGCTGGGACTGGTAGGGTCGGGAGCAGAAAGGGATAGTCTGTAGGCTGCAGTTACAGCAACGTAAGGGTTAGGGGAAGAACTCTTCCTTCCCACAGGCAGAAGACTGAGACCCGAGGCAGCTACTGCTGCAACAGGCAAAGAGTTGCTGGAAGGTTGTCGCAAGGCCTCTCTACCAAGGCTAGGCAGGAGCTCGTGCACTTGGCCCAGATGGGGACCGGAAGGAAGGATGCCCTGGCGAAAGCCAGGAGGGCCTGAGGTGCAGAGTGGAGTACGCAGTCCCGAGGCAGTGCCTGAAAAGGTGCTGCATCTTCCTTCTCAGGTCTGGGGGACTCAATGGCCCAGCCCATCCTCTGCTCAGAATGCCTGGGGAGTGGTTTCAGGAGGGATGGGAGGCAGCAGGCCTGGGCACCTGCTGCCTCATCTTCCTCTTCCAAGAAGAGACCAGTCTGAGCTGGAAGGAGGGTGCCCGCCTGGCCTGCCAGAGGGCAGCCTGGAATCACTGGGCGAGGTGCTCTCTGTCTAGGCCTCGTGTCCACAGCAGAAGCCTGGGGTCTAGGGCCTGGGCTGGAACAGGCCTCCGTGGCAAGGGGCGGAGGAGGCCAGCCGCCACCGAGGCCTCGGGGCGGGTCCCTACCTCTGCCGGACATCCTTATCTGGGCCACGGGGTCAGCTTTGTCTGAAGAGCCCAGGGGCCGGGCGCCGGTGAGGCTGAGTGGAAGGTCCAGCAAGAGCAAGAGTCTGAGGCGAGTAGGCAAGCGCCAGTGCGGGAGCCCTGAGGGCAGACAGACCCGACCAAGGGGCGTGAAGGGCTCAGACACAAACAGGCCCGGCCGGAGAGGGCCGGTGGGCAGGGCCAACAGCAGACCCAGAGGCTGCCATAGCCCACAGGTGCTGTCATCTCTCCTGGGCACGGTGGCGGCCTCTTGGCAGCTAGCTGGGGTGGCACAGGCGCCTTGGACCTTGAGTCTCTGATGAGCTGGCCCCCTCCCTCAGGGGCATCGGGCCCCCTGCGCACCTCAGGGCTTGTGCGCTGAGTGACCTAGTGCTGGAACTTCTGGGCAATGGTGCTGAGCAGTGCCAGGTCTCAGGCCACAGATGGCAGCGGTCGCCAGGTGGCCACAGAGGGGCAGGGGATGAGTCAGGAGTTGGGAGCTGGGCCTGGCAGGAAGCAGGGTCCATGCACAGCAGAGCAGGTGGTGGCTCCCAAGGGAGGTCAGAGGGCGGCGAGATGGCAGAGCTATGACCTTGCTCTCCTGGTGGTAGCCCCAGAGCAGGGCAGAGGCAGAGGCATAGGGATGGAGGGAAGACAGTTACCTTTCCACCATACGGTCTCGCTGTCGCTTTTTCTGTTTGTCTTGGCTCTTCTTGCTTGCCTGCAACTTGCGCTTGGCCTGGCTGTTCTCATCCTGGGCAGTCAGGGCCCCTGTGGTAACAGAAAAGCAGAGTTACCAGGAGGACTCTAATAAAATAGACCCTGTGGCCTGTGGCTGAATCACCCGCTGTCCACTCCAGAGGGTCCATCTGAGAGCAGCTGTATACATAAAGCCTCAGGCCATGAGCAGGGCTGGCTGCCCTGAGCTGAGCAGGAAGTAGATTTGGCTTAGGCACCAGGAGAGGGGGGACACGTGCTGACCCCTCTATTTTCTGGAACACCCTCACTCTCTGCAGAGTGGGTGCAGAGAAGCTGGAAGGCAAAGACAGGCTGTCTTGGTGGGAACACAAGCGTGTTCAGAGGGACTGGGTGGCAGGATGCAGGGAGGCCGTTCACATGGCCCTGCCCACCCCCCCACCGGGCACCGCGGCAACAGTGGGCTGAGGCTGGATTTACTGTTAGGTACCTGCTGGCGCTCATCACTCAGGTGGGGGGACACGGACTCCCAACAAGGGCTGGAGAGGCGCTAAGGGAGAGGACACGCAAACCAGAGCCGTAAAAACTGCACCAAGGGTCCCAGCTTGGACACCAGCCACTGAGGACTTGGAACTGTGTGTTATTGAGGGACCAAGGGGGTGTGTGTGTGCCTGGGGCTCCCCACACCTTTGCTTGTTGCCCCCACCTGAAGGCAAAACCAAAGTGCTAGACTGGAGGCCACACCATCCATAACCTCCGCCTAGAAAAACAGAGGCAGGCTGGGAGGGCACAGAGTCAGAAGAGGTCCTGCTAACATATACCCAGTCCCATAAGGAAGGTCCCAGCCAGCCATCTTTCTGCTACAACCCTGCCCTCAGCTGGTTTCCTCCCAATACAAGCATCTGGACGAGCTTCCCAGTACCTAGGCACCCTTGGAAGACTTACCTTTCTCCAAATCTTCTCTGCCTTCTTCTCTCCCATCCTCCTTTCCCTCATCGTCCTCTCCTTCCTAATATACAATTTTTAAAATTCAATTTTAAAAAGGGTACAGCTACTTACACTGTCTCTAAAGGATTAAGGGAGTATCAGACCTTCCCACTACCTGGTGCACAGAGGTCTGTATGCCCCATTTCTCCCAAGGAAACACATTGTTAGTGAAGTGGTCTGTACTTTTCCCTAGATACCCAGCCTCCTTGTGCTAACCACTCACCACCCATGCAGGTATCACCACATTGCCTGTGACCCTTGTAGCAAGGCTGTGTTTCTTTAAGTCAGCTCTGTACTCCTAGGCCACACCTGCAGAGAGTAAGAGCCTGAAGTCTAGGGTTACTTACTGCTCGGGAGCCTTTCTCCATAGCCTCAGCACTTTCAGTACCCTCTGCAGCTTCTCCCTCAGTGCCTTCATCTGCAAGGAGAGAACAGTCAAGCTCAATCCAGGAGTACCATGGGGGCAGGGAACAGGATGGGGCAGGAAGCAGGACACCACATTCCCCAATTTACCATTGTCTGAGTCACTATTGTCTGAGCAGTCTGTTCTGGTAGCTTTGCTGTCTGGCTCATCAGGACTGCCACCCTGCTTTCTCTTCTTCTTTTTGGTCTGGAAGAGAAAGACAGAGTGAACTCAGAGATGGTAGCTATATTCCAGCATGGGATAGGAGGGGTAGGTCAGCTTATTCACCCGGAAGTCAGCTGTGGTCCAGGTCTTCCAGGTCCGCCTCATCTGCTTCATGCCATTGCCAAATCCGAAGCCAAATCGGGAGCCACCAGAGAAGGCACCCCCACCACGCATGCCCTGGAACATGCCATACTCGGGTATGATGTTCTGGGAGAAGAGGGAGGGCAGCCGGGAGGCACCAGGCATGCACTGGCCCCGGGCCCCCATGGGGTCTTCCCACATGCGCCCATAGCCCGAGGCCATTGGCCGTCCACTCCGGGCATCCCGGGCCCAGCCCTGAGCCCTTGGACCAAATGTATCTCCTCCACGCATTCGAAACTGGTCACGGTAGGCATCATATTGGCCCTCATAGGCCATTTCCATCTCAGGGTCAAGCTCGCCATAGTCATAGCTCGACCGGTAGAGGTCTCGTTCACTCAGGATGGCCCTTGAGTCACAGGCCTCATAGGAGTCATATCTGTAGAGACACATGGCAAGCATCAGGCAGAGCCCTTTGGAGTCCCTTGACTCCAGCTTGCCTAGCCTACTGCTCTTGCCCTACTATGCTCTGTCACTCCTAGTCTCACAAAAAATTTAACACAATACCTAGGAAGGAGGCCAGACCACCTGGCTAAGACAGAGACATGTTTAGGCTTACTTCTCCCATACTTCACAAGTACAGGGCCCTCTCTGTACTTCCCTCTCCAAGCCTCACTGGGAAGCATCAACAGATGCAAAAGAAATAGCTGCCATTCACCCCAGGCATTGCTTCCAAGGCTCCATGCTATAGCAAATTGCCCTGCAGCAGTGTGAGCCAAGTTTCTTGTTCTTCCCCAGGATCCCAGGGGCTTTACTTGATCCTCCCAGTGATCAGAGCAGCTCCTCCCTCCTCGCTGTCTGCTCTCCACCGCCTATCAGTGGAAGCTATCCAGCTCCCCTTTCTCTTATGCTAGAAATGTATGTGCCCTTCTTACTATGGTGCAAGAACTCCTGAAACAAGCCAAAAGCAATTCAGCCAATGACAACACTCTTGGGTGATCCACTACAGTAGGGCAGATATGAGGGTGAGGCTCAGCACAACCAACCCTGTCATTTACTTACATTCAGGCAAAGGGTATGATCTGCTTTGCTTCAGTAGCCCTATCTCTGAAGCCAGGACAAAAGTCTCCCACAAGCATACATTTATAAGGCACCAGCAAGTGGCCATTAAGTACTCTTACTTTTTTTTCAAGGTGCATTGGTGTTTTGCCTGCATGTATGTTTACGTGAAGTTGTCAGATCTTGCAGTTACAGTTGTGAGCCACCATGTGGGTGTTGGGATTTGAACCTAGGTCCTCTGGAAAAGCTGACAGTGCTTTTAACTGCTAAGCCATCTCTC
Organism: Rhabdomys pumilio; assembly: GCA_030674055.1. Lineage (NCBI taxonomy): Eukaryota > Metazoa > Chordata > Mammalia > Rodentia > Muridae > Rhabdomys > Rhabdomys pumilio. The sequence goes on from JANHMN010000021.1 coordinate 3,597,915, forward strand.
TAGCCCCAAGTACTCTTATTTGCCTAAACACTTGGATGGAGATGACCTGGCTCCCAGTGGTTTAGTCCCAAAGGATTATCCCATATTCCTCACCAAACCCAATCTGCTCTGCCTTGGCACACTGCAGGATGCAATTCTAGACTGAATACCTAGTTGTCATGAAGGGAGGAGACAGACACTACTCCTGAGAAGCCAGTCTGTGGATACAGTCAAAACAGCACAACAGGGGCCTGCTCTTTCCTTGCACACGGGGGTGGGGGGGTGGGGGTGGGGGGGTGTGAGCAAGGACGGTGATAGGTTAACAAAGGAAAGCACAACAACCTCATTAGGAGCACAGCATTGGGAAGCACAGAGCAAGAAGAGAGGAAGTAGTTACTAAGAAACATACAGTAAAGATTCTAGCAGACAGGAGCCTAGGAGCCTAAGACCCTAGGCAGCACCCCAACTTACCTTTCTCCACCACCTGAGCCGTACACACCTCCTTGTATCATGTCGGTCTCCAAGTGAGGCATCATATCTAAGCGCTGGTTAATTCTGGATAAAACGGAATCGGCACTGGCACTACCCGAGGCACTAGGGTTTGCATTTGTGTCAGAGCTAGCCATTTCCCAAGAGTGTGAAGTGGCCATACCATACCCATAGTTGGTGGTGTTATCCTGGCCATAGCCATAGCCATAACCATAGTTCTCGTAGCCTGCAGTTAGGGAGACAGAGGGATAGAAATAGAGGGGTGGGGAGGGGAGAAGGGAGCAGGTAGCAGACAGAGACAAACACAGAAAAAAAAAAAAGGTGTTTTGGTCAAAAATAAGCTGGGGGAACTCTTAGCCACTTGAGGCTGAGTAGGCCCTTCTCATTCTAAAGAGGACATTTTGTGCCAGCCCCAAAATCACCCACCTAAGTCCTGCTTGGCCACATAGGCAACTAGAAAACATAACTGGAGCAGTCCTAAGAAGAGTATGGCTAAATACTTGCCTCTATTTGTCCCAGAGTTCCAAGTTCCATATCCTACAGAAAGCAAAAAGGGCAATTATTATTTCTGCAGTAACTTCTAGGACAATGAACGTAAGTGTACACAGCTTACTTCAAAAGTACAGTTTTCTCAGTACCTGACTCAACTTTCCAAGGTGTTGTACAATGAACTCCACACAAGCACTTGCTACCCTCTCCCCAACTGTTACTCAGCTTTCTGAGATTCTGGGTTCACAGTATTTAAGAAGCCTCCTGTTTCTAACACTTATAGTTAAAAAACTTGGCTCCTACACTCCTTCACTACAGAAACTACCTTCCCTCTCCTGGATAAGAGATTGCAGGCTACAGTGTCTGCTTAGCATGTGTAAGGCCCCGAGAAACCTTGTATAGAAACATACAAACACAGCTATTGTGTTTTAGCAATGAGGTCTGTACTGCAAAATAACAACTGACTGATTCACTGACGGACTGAAGGAATGAAGAATACACAAACTGCTATACAAACAACACATACTGAAATCATCATTCTGCTGTGGAACTCTGTCCTCTGTATGGCCACTGTTGTCTTAAAATCAGATTAGGTGTTGCTACCCTTATAATATCTTGACTGAGTCTACCTGAATTTCCTTATGAAATGGGTGAACAGCACACAAGGCTCCTTTCCAACCAAGGACATATGAATAGTGAATAGTTTAAGGAATTATTTGAGGATGATCTTTCTTCTGTGATGTAGATACTTTTTTTTTTTTTTTTTTTTTTTGGTTTTTCGAGACAGGGTTTCTCTGTGTAGCCCTGGCTGTCCTGGAACTCACTCTGTAGACCAGGCTGGCCTGGAACTCAGAAATCCGCCTGCCTCTGCCTCCCAAGTGCTGGGATTAAAGGCGTGCGCCACCACCGCCCGGGATGTAGATACTTATAAGTTGTATGTGTTCCTAGAAATAATCCTCCACCCATGCTCCTGTACATAAGCCCAATTAAACTAAGGTTCATCAAACTAGAGTGGATTGAATTTTGTGTTTTGGTGCCATACCTAAGGTACAGAACAGACATTTGCTCCTAGTGCCCCAGGAAAAGCCATGCAACACACTCTATCACCCAACTGGAGGAGAGAAACACATGGTCCAGAAACCCTGCTGTAACAGAGAGGGCTAAAAAGTCCTTGATGCATCATCTAGGAGCACAATGCATTCAGGAAGGACAGTAAGCATCTCCCAGAGTCAAGCATGGGGATGTGCACCTCCAATTCTAGCACTTTAGAGGTGGAGGCCGAAGGACCTACAAGTCAGTACAAGTATGGGCGACATATTAACTTCCAGGCCACCCCGGGATACAGAGTGAGTCCTTACTTTAAAAAGCCCAGGGGCAGAGGCAGGCAGAACTTTGTGAGTTCAAGGCCATTGTGGTTTACACAGTAAGTTCCAGGCTAAAAGACTGTTTCAGATTTTTGAGGCTGTCTGAAAAACAGAACAAACAAGAAATAGTTTTTTGGAAAAAAAGGTCTTTGAAAGAACAAACAATCTAGATCATAAACGTACTCTAGGTCTGGTCACATGTAGTAAAAATTCATTCCTCTAGAGAGTAAAGTCCAAAAGTGCAAAAACCACATGAGAATCAAGAGCTAATGGGATTCCCCAGAGGGACGCACAGAACAGATGCCTACTTTGTTAGCACCTCCTAGTATGACCCCAGTCACCTCCTGGTGCATGCATAGTGTCTCTGCTCTACTGACAGACAAACCATACTCATCCTTGGGCAGGAGACCAAACCACAGTGAGAAGACAGCATAATGAATGACAGAGAAACAAGGGAACTAAATAAACTGAACAGATACCATCCGCATTTGGGCTGTACACAACAAAATGGGAAGATGATGGAAACCACTTAAGAAATTCTAGAAGTGCCGGTGGCGCACGCCTTTAATCCCAGCACTTGGGAGGCAGAGGCAGGCGGATTTCTGAGTTCGAGGCTAGCCTGGTCTACAGAGTGAGTTCCAGGACAGCCAAAGCTATACAGAGAAACCCTGTCTCGAAAAAAAAACAACAACAAAAAAGAAATTCTAGAAGACTGTTAATAAACTGTGGCATGAGAGCTTACAAAGCAAACATCCTCTCAGGATGGGGAAACCCAAACCATGAGTCTATGTAACAAGTATCTCAGATAAAATGAACTAGATGCTGTTCATGCTGGGATGCTGCTTGCTGTTCCAAGAAGATATGACAGAGAAAGATCTTATAAGGGAACAGTGACATAGCAGCCATTTCCACAAGCCAGAAAGAAGGTCAACAGAGTCACAAGGAGAATCAAGAAGCTGTCCAGAAGGTTGGTTGCTAGCATCATAAACAGTCCACACAGACAGGACTGGGAAGCAAGCACAAACATGCTAGGACTCTGCTTGTGGGGCAGGCTCTAAGTGTCATCCAGGCTTTTGGTACCAAGGAGTTACCAGAACCAAGTAAGAAAGAACAAGGGGAGGTAGTGGGAGTGAGCCAGTGGACAACTCTGCATTTCACAGGTAGGCAAATGGCCTCCAATGACAGGACCGGATTGCCAACATCTGTTAAGCATAGTTCTGAGTCCCATTTACTTGGAAGGATCCCAGGTTCAATGCCTTCCTGGGCTACAGGAGTCCCTCTGGACAAGCATTCACTATATGATACTTGCTAGACCTGGAATGACTGAGACTCTGATGGACTCTCAGGAGGTGGGAATAGAGGGGCGGGCTGTCCCTTCAGAAGGAAGCTACACCTAGAATGTGTGTCCATGAGACTTGACTCTGTCCACAGAGGGAATGAGTTCATAGTTGGCAAAGGAAATTTTATTTTCTTTTTCTCCTCCTTCCCTCTTGTAGCCCTAGCTACCCTGCTTTGTAGACTAGGCTGACTTCAAGCCTCACAAAGAACTTCCTGCTACTCCTTCTTGAGTGCTGATTAAAGGCTTGTGCCTCTATACCTGGCTAACAGTGAAAATTTTAAAAGAAGAGAAGTTGAGTATGGGCCTCTATTCCTATAATCCCAGCACCCAGGAAGGAAAGTCAAGAAGACTGGCAAAAGTTCCAGGCCATCCAGGGATACATAGCAAGAACCTGTCTCAAAAATAAAAGGAAATGACCGCACTAAGCAACACCAATAGACCAGTGAACATGTTCTAATAGTTCAATATTAGGAATTATAATCAGGACTGGAGAGTTGGCTCAGCAATTAAGAGGACTATGGTGGCTCATGACTATATATGATAGGATCTTCTGGCATTAACTAACTAACTAACAAACTAAATAAATAAATAATCTTAGGCTGGAGAGATAGTGGTTAAGACTGCTTTTCTAGAGGTCCTGAGTTCAATTCCCAACAACCACATGGTGGCTCACAACCATCTGTAATGGAATCTGATGCCTTCTTCTGGTGTGTCTAAAGACAGCTACAGAGTGTTCACATAAAATAAATAAATCTTTACAAAAAAGAAAGACAGGGAGAGAGGAAGAGAGCAAGAGAGAGAGAAAGAGAGAGAGAGAGAGAATGAATTAAAATCTACATGCTGAGTGAGATACCAGGTTGTGATGGTAAATGTTGGTTGTCATCTGGACTTGACATCTGGAATCAATTAAAACTTCTTGACAGAATCACTTGAGGTCAGAACCCATCCTAAATCTGAGTCACATTTTGTGTTGTCAACCCACATGAAAGGTCATGGAAGAAGGAAGCTTTTGCTTTTTGCCTCCTTGCCCTCACTCGCGCTGGCGAGCTCATCTAACTTATGGCTGAGACATCCCTTCTTTGGTCTGAGCACATTCTTCTTCATGATTGCAAGGCAGACTGAAGACAGTCTAAAGCAGTTCCCTAGGAATTCTTCAGGCCTCATGCATCAGATTAGGACAGCTGAGACACCCAGTCTGTGGACACCACCAGATTCTTGGCCTTTCTGTCAGAAGAAAGTCACTGTTGGACTACTTGGACCACAGCGTATAAACCACTCTAATAAACTTGATTTTAATATGTTCACACACAAACATAGACGCTCATGCATGCACGTGTGCTCACATACTGAGTCAGTTTCAGCTAGTCCTGTTCCTTTAGAAAGGACTAATACAAAGAATTTAAGATGTAACTCCAGTACTAAAAGAGTCAATGCCCTCTCCTGGCTTCTGAGGGTACAAGGCACATACACAATGCACAGACATGTAGGCAAAACATTCATATAAATGGAATTTTTAAAATGAAAAAAAAAATCAATCTATGGCTAAACATGGTGGTACAAAATGCTTTTAATCTTACCAGGTAGAAGCAGGCAAATCTGTGAGTTTAAGACCAACCTAGTGTACATAGCAAGTTCCAAGCCAGATAGGGTTACGTAGTGAGACCTTGTCTCAAAACAAAACAAAAATCTCTTCAGGATTTATTTTAATTAAAAAAAACAAAATGCAATCCCAGCAGTTGGGAGGCAGAGGCAGGTGGATTTCTGAGTTCGAGGCCAGCCTGGTCTACAGAGTGAGTTCCAGGACAGCCAGGGCTACACAGAGAAACCCTGTCTTGAAAACAAACAAACAAACAAACAAACAGCACTGGTTTAAAAATTATATGTGCAAAAGCAAGCAAATTATAAACAAGGCAACATTTTCTTTTTCTTTTCTTGTTTTTTTAAAGACAGGGTATCTTTGTGCTGCCTTGGCTGTCCTGAAACTTACCATATAGATCTTGAACTCACAGAGATCCAACTATTTTTGCCTCTTGAATTCTAGGATTAAAGGCAGTGTGTCAACACTGCCCAGCTGCAAGACAACATTTTGAAAAAAGAGTAAAAAAAAAAAAAAAAAAAGAAAAAAGAAAAAAGAAAAGAAAAAAGAAAAAGACGAGTATGGTAGCACACACCTTTAAATTCAGCACCTGGGAGGCAAAGGCAGGTGGTGGATCTCTGTGAATTGAGGCCAGTCTGATCTAATAGTGAGTTTCAGGACAGCCAGAGCTACACAGTAAGACCCTATCTCAAGAACAAAACAAAAAGCTGGTCACTGGTGGTGCATGCCTTTAATCCCAGCACTCTGGAGGCAGGTGAATCTCTGAGTTCAAGGCCAGCCTGGTTTACAGAGGGAGTTCCAGGACAGCCAGGGATACAAAGGGAAACCTTGTCTTGAAAAAACTCTAAAACAAAACAAAACATAGAAATAAAAAAGATGCATGGTGGCACATACCTTTGATCCTAGCACTCAGGAGGCAGAGGGAGGCAGATCTCTATGAGTTCCACCACAGCCAGGGCTACATGGTGAGACATCTCCAACTCCCGCAGAGAGGGGGTGGGGGAAGGAGAGAGAGAGACAGAGACAGACTGAGAGAAAAGAATAAATCCAGGGCTGAAATGATAACCCTTGCATACGGCCTCTCAGCACCTACATGACAACTAATAACTATCTGTCCATTTCTACAGGGTCCAACGTCTTCCTTCCATGGGCACTGCACACACATGGTGCACAGAGACACATGTAAGCAAAATACCCATACACACAAAATAAACACAAATAAATTTGAAAAAGAAAACTGGCCAAAAGTTAAAGTAAGCGGGAGGTAGTCGTGGTACACGCCTTTAATTCCAACACTTGAAAATCAGAGGCAGGTGGATATCTGTGAGTTCAAGGCCAGCCTGGTCTACAGAGTGAGTTCCAAGATAGCTAAGGCTACGCAGAGAAATCATGTCTGGAAAAACAAAAACAAAATGTTGAAAGATCAAATCCACTGAAAGAGAACGAAGACTTCAGAAATAGTAACAGATAACTGATTTTCAAAAGATACCATAGCAATTAAGTAGCCTGACCCCTGAGTTTCATTCTGGAAGTCACATAAAGGTAACAGGAGGGTCTATTCCAATAAGTTGTCTCCTCTGATATCCACATGTACGCAGTGACAAACATACATCCATATATACATACATGGAAAGAAAGGGGAGAGGGAGGGAAGGAAACAGACCAGTGAGTTCTCTGTGTAGGACCCAAGTGGTGAACAAAGAGGACCTACTGGGACAAGGAATACTGAGATACCTTTTTTAGACTGGGTAGCACTGAAAACAAGGAACACTGAGATACCTTTTTCAGACTGGGTAGCACTGAAAACAGACTGGTGGCCCTTGTGGATCTCTCTCATCAGGTGTCGACTTCTGCTTCTTACAATTGACTTTATCAACTGGAAAATTCCTTCAATATGTGTTCATTGGCTTGAGATAGCCTAGCTTTGAACTCTAAAATCCAGCTAGATAGTGTGACCCTTCAGGCTCTTCTGCTGCAGGCTACCTGCCAAGACCCTGGGGGTGCTGAATTAATAATTTGGTCTCACCTGGCTCAATCTTTTCCAGTTACATTCTATTGTATTGCTCTCTAAAGAAAACTCTGACAATCACAATGTCATCTGTTCCGATGTCAAAAGGTTGGACATGACTGGCAGACTTCAACTTCTTTCCCAGATGCTCAGGAGAAAGTTACTGAAGCTATCTTTGGTCAAGAATCATATTATTCCCATAAAATGTGAAAAGGTTGCCGGGCGGTGGTGGCGCACGCCTTTAATCCCAGCACTTGGGAGGCAGAGGCAGGCGGATTTCTGAGTTCCAGGCCAGCCTGGTCTACGAGTGAGTTCCAGGACAGCCAGGGCTACACAGAGAAACCCTGTCTTGAAAAACCAAAAAAAAAAAAAAAAAAAAAAGTGAAAAGGTCAAAGGCCAGTCAAACAGGCCACAATACCATATATCAGTCTGGGTTTAATTAGGCAAGATAGGGTGACAGGAAAGCTAAAAGCAACCAAGCAGAAACAAGGCAGAACACAGAACACCCTGGTTGCCACTAGGAGCCACACTTACCATAATCACAGGTGGGCTGGGCACTGGTGTCACAGTATGTAGACTGCAAAGTGGTTTCAGATCCTTGGACAAAACCTAAACATATGCACAAGGTGGTTAATTTCCCCAAACCAGCCATAAGAAAGTGGACGACTAAGATAGCATTTTAGCGGGCAGGTCTCCCTTCAGTTCAGAAACCTCTAAAACATGTAGATTCCATACTTTAATTAGACCTCTGAACACATTAACCAGTACAAAGACAGGTCATGCTTAACTTGTTACAAGGATTATGTAAAATGTATAATCATTTAAGCTACTAGTCTATTTTGGTAATGAATATCCAAATTATTCAGTTACATAAAGAATCAAATCATTATAAGAAAAGCTACTTCTGACCAGGCAGTAGTTATACACCTTGGGAGGCAGAGACAGATGGATTTCTGTGAGTTAGAGGCTAGCCTGATCTACAGAGGGAGTTCTAGGACAGCCAGGGCTACACAGAGAAACCCTGTCTTGAAATTTTTTTTAAAGGGAGGAAGGGTAAAAAGCTACTTCTACTTCAAACCAACACTGGGTTGGGTTAATTCTGAAACTGTGTTAACAGTAATACTTGCTCCTCCTTGCCTGGCTGTTTTTGAATTTTGAGAAAGGACTCAAATTCACAGTATCTGTCCTGTTTCAGTGCCCCAGGTGCTAGAGATTATAAGCATCAGCCACCTGACTTATAATTTTAGTTTCCCCATATGAAGAAGTGTGTACTTCTGGGTAAGCACTCTATCTTCAAGTTTTATCCTTAGCCCTCATGGCTAAGACACAGTTGCCTATGTCTCACACTGTTCTATGGAAATGAGTATACTATACATAGTGGGAGCATCTTTACCCTACAAAGTTTAGGTTTTTGTTTGTTTTTCAAGACAGGATTTCTCTTGAGTAGCCCTGGCTGCCCTGGAACTTGCCCCTGCCACCCGAGTGCCTGGATTAAAGGTATGTATCACCACACCTGGCTCTAAACTAAAATCTTTTTTTGTTTTTCAAGTTTCTTTGTGTAGCCCTGGCTGTCCTGGGACTGGCCATGTAGACCAGGCTGGCCTCAAACTCAAGGGATCTACCTGATTCTGCATTCTGAGTGATGGAATTAAAGGCATGTACCTAAATTCTCTCTCTTTTTTTAAAATAAAGGGTGTGGCCGGGCAGTGGTGGCGCACGCCTTTAATCCCAGCACTTGGGAGGCAGAGGCAGAGGCAGGTGGATTTCTGAGTTCGAGGCCAGCCTGGTCTACCGAGTGAGTTCCAGGACAGCCAGGACCACACAGAGAAACCCTGTCTCGAAAAACCAAAAACCAAAAACCAAAATAAGAGTGTGTACCTAAATTCTTTCTTTTTAAAAAATATTTATTTTTATCTTAACATATGCTGGTGCTTTGCCTGCATCTATTTCTGTATGAGGATGTATGTCCCTTGGAACAGGAGTTACAGACGGTTATGAGCTGCCATGTGGGTACTTGGAATGGAACCTGGGTCCTCTGGAAGAACAGCCAGTGCTCTTAACTGCTGAGTCATCTTCCCAGCCCCTTCCCCAAGTTTTAAAACTTTACTTAAAAACCAAAACTTTTTGTTTCTTAAAGTTTATTTATTTTATTTTAGGTGTTTGGCCTGCACACGTGTGCTGGTACTTGTGGAGGCCAGAAAGCATTGAATCCCTTGACTCAAAAATTAATGACAGTATTTCCAACAAAAATAACAGTTACAAGAAAAACATATATCAAAAACCACCCATGGGGGTACCGGTCCCCATACAGCTCTTCAGTGGAAGGTTTACAGCCAATATCCCAGCACTCATGAGTATGAGGCAGAAGTACTGCCATTGGTTCAAGGCGCTGAAACAGAGTGAGAACCCTCCTCCCCCGCACCAACACACACACACACACACACAAAAACATAGCAACAACAGTCAACATTGAACACTGAATAAATGTTTCCCTGCTGGGGACTTTAGCTGCATATCTTATTGCATCCTCATCAAGGCAAGTATGGCAAGACCCTGTTCCCTGTCCAAAGTTCTTTAAAAGTCAATACTTTTCTTTACAATTTTTTAATTATTTTATTCATATGAGTACACTGTAGCTGTCTTCAGACACACCAGAAAAGGACATTGGATCCCACTACAGATGATTGTGAGCCACCATGTGGTTGCTGGGAATTGAACTCAGGAAGTCTGGAAGAGCAGTCAGTGCTCTTATCCACTGAGCCATCTCTCCAGCCCAAAAAGTCAATACTTTTTAAGTCCAAAAACACTCTACAATCAAGGACTCTCAGAACTGGGGATGAGGTTGGATAGCTCAAGGCTTCCAACCCTAGCACTTCATGAGCAAAACAAGTACCCTCTGCAAATGGGAACAAGTTTACACTGAGGCCAAAGGGACCTGGAAGAATGAAGATTGTTTATGAATGTGGTGCAAAATTAATACGGTTTTTGTTCTGTGGTCCTTGAGCTGATCTCAACCCCCTGGCAAGTTAGGCCAACACTACATCACTAAGCTGTCCTCTAGTTCCTAGTGTATTTAGTTACAGGGTACCACCTTGACCCCAGGTGAAGAGACCATACTTTTTCAGGGTAGAATTCCAAATACATCCAGCTACAAGGGTTCCGAAAAAGAAAACCGTGGACTCAACTTCAGCTTTACTATCCAACAGGAGAAACAGAGCCTTGGGGAAGGAGAAAACAAATACAGAGACTGAGTCTTTGCTATCCTCCTTAAAGAGGTTATGTTCAATTAGATTTTTCCCATCCCTGGGGGTCCAGAACCTTCCCAAGATACTTAAATTTCAAGTACTAATGACTAATAGTTGTGTATAGAAAACACTGAGGTAGGGGTAAAACTGGAGAGAAGGTTCAGTGGTTTAGAGTACTGCTCTTCCAGAAGACCAGGATTCAATCCCAGAACCCATGGGAGGGGGCTCACAATCATCTCTAACTCTAGCTTTATGGAGTTACAGGCACTCACATGGCAGTACACAGACATACACATTCAGGCAAAACACTCACATGAACAAGATTAAATAAACTAATTCATTAAAAAACAAACACTGAAGGGCTGGACAGATGCTGCTCAATCATGAGGACTAGAGTCAGATCACAGAACCCACGTCAGGCAGCTCACTCACAACCATCTGTTTGTTAACTCCAGTTCCAAGGGACCCACATTCTCTTCTGGCCCCCAGGGGCACCTTCATTCGTGGCTGACACACTTACACAAACACATATATGTAGATGCATAGAGATACATGTAAATAAAGTAAAATGTGTTGTGGTGGAAGCTGCAGAGTTGCAGCCCTACTCTTTATCCACTAGATGTCAGTAGCACTGCATTATCAGTCCCTCTCACCCCCACTCCCCCTCCCACCCATACACACATTATAGATAAGACAAAACAGAACTCCAGATATTGCCAAATGTACCCTCGGGAGGTGTGAGGCAGGCAAAATCACCCTGATTGAGAACCACTGGCCTGGGGGATGGTTGTAGAAATCCCAAGGTTCTTGGCAAGCATTTGACCCAGGGGCTTAGGAGGACTGGCATAAGGCTCAGGTTCCACTGAAAGCCTTAAACATTCCAAACAGAATGTAGGTTACCCAGCAACCACTTAAATTCAAGCCTGAAATACCTCCAGTAAAGTGGGAGGCACTGTCTATGGCGCTGACTGATAACTTTCATTGGCCACTGCCAAGGCAAACCCAGGCAGCCTTGGCAACTCACTCAGGAATGATTTTACAGTCACTCAAGCATATTCCACACCCCCTCACCATGCTCATCACCCACCTTCCTCTTTGCTCAAATATCACTGATCTAAGTAGGTAGGCGGTTCCAGCCCAGGATGTTTTACAGCAACAGCTATCTTTACTCTCTCCTATTTTGCTTACATCTCTTCTTAAACCTCACCCTTCCCAGAGGCTTCAAAGCTCTCCGTGTAATGGCTGAATCCCTTCAGGATACCCAGAGCCCAAAATACAATATACATTCATTTACTGTCCTACTAAGGTCTGTCCTCGCCTATAATCTGCTTAAGAAATTCTTGTCAGCATTCATAGTAACTATTCAGCACCTGATTCGGTAAGTTGAGTGAATTAGTGGAAAGTAGTCATTCTTCACCAAGGTTCTAGCTCGGTCCCTAAAGCTCCCTGCAACGGTTCAGAGCCGTCATATATATTTAACTGGTTCCCACCGCACCCTGGGGAGTGAGGTAGGGTAGGCTGGCGCTTTTCTCAGTTTTAAACCAGATGAAGAGGGGGGAGAGCCATGAGTAAGGATCTGCGACGTTTTGCACCAAAACTGTTCAGGGGAGGCATGGCGACAACGAACTGATCTCGGAAGCTCAGGCCTGAGAAGCGAGGTCTTGGACGTGGATGTCCGTGGAGCACTAGCCAGGGACGGACTGAGGTGGTGGAGGAAGCCTGGACCCTAACGTTGAGGCCTGAGACCTACGGTCACAGAAGACACAAGCAAGGCCTCAAGCAGCCAAGGGAGTCCAAGATGCCCGGCTGAGGTCACTGAGAGTCGAAGCTTGAGGGATGCGACCCCGAAGGGAAGAGCCTAAGACGCCATTTTGTGACCACAGAGGGCAATGACCAGGACACCACGGGAGGCGTGGGCGATCCTGGCATGCCTCAGCCCGTCTTGTAGCCCCGGCCCGGAGCGCGCCCTTCACCCTGTTGGGCCTACCTGTGTAGCTCATGGCCGCAGAGAACACCCGAGCCGTGGACACAGACCGCTACTCTGCGCGTCTGACGCCACAACAATCCCTGGGGTCCTTCCACACACGCCTCAGCCCCGCCTCCTTATCTCATTGGCTTGTGCAAACCTCGGACTTCACGCCTATTGGTTTAGCTACCTGCCTATTTCTACACCTCTTCGCGACAGTGGTTGGAGATACTGCCAACCCCCGATGACCCCGCCTTACCCTCCGCCTCCTGTTTACAAAAACCTGCGCCGATAGGCCAAGGGGAGACAGAAAGGTGGAATTCGAAGCGGTGGAGCTGCGAACAACCCAGAGGTCTCGGTCTCAGCCGAAGCTTGGCTGTCGCCAGCTGTCTCCGTGCGAGACATTTGCCAGCAGGAGCAAAGGCGACCGTCTTGCACCCCGCCACTGAAATGCTAGTCATACCCATTTATGTATTCCTTTGGGCTTCAGCTCCAAAACGAGAATGGTAAAGCCATGTTGAAAGGAGAAAATTAGTATCTGCTGACAAACGTTATGTGAGACAACGTTAAAACAAACGAGGCAGGCCATGAGTTAGCTGACTTCAGTAACCCCAGAATACAGGAGCCTGAGGCAGAATTATGCTATATGAATTCTAAGCCACTCTGGGTTTCAGTGAGTCCCTGTCTCAAGGAGGGGGAAAAGAATTGGGGCCGGTTTCACAAAGTAGTAAATATTATTTTCTTATCAATCATTATATAACAATAGTATTTGTAAGGGTTGAGGATATAGCTTGGGGAAAAACACTTTATCCTAGTATGTACAGAAGGCCTTGTGTGAGCTCTCCAACACTGCAAAATATTCATTTTTAAATAGACAAAATCAGGCCATGGTTGGCTTGCACCTGTAATCTCAGCACTCAGAGGACAGTCTGGAAGAACAGAGTATAAAACCTTGTCTCAAAAGAAATAGTTGGACTTGGTTGCATGTGCCTTTAATCCCAGCACTAACAGGAAAGCAGATATTTGTGAGTTTACATGGTAAATTTGTGGATAGCCAGGGTTACTTTGGTCTCAAAAACTTTGGTTTAAGATTTTTATTTTATGTGTATTAGTATTTTCCTTGCACATGTGTCTGTTTGAGGATGTCAGATCACCTGAACTGGAGTTTCAGATAGTCGTGAGCTGCCATGAAGGTGCTGGGAATTGAACCTGGGTCCTCCTCTCTCCTGCCCCTCAAAAACCACTTTTTAAATAAATGTTTATGTGTATGGTATTTGTTATACAAGCAATATATCTAAATGTATCATGTATTACTGCAAATGCTTTACACATGAGAACCTGTGTTCAGTGCTCAGCTCCACAAAATGAAAAATGCAACCCAGTACCAGCCTTGTTCTAAGCACTATGCCTGGCTCCTGGCTGTGGAAAGTCACCATGGGGGGACACTTGGAGGGACACTATAAATAAAACAATTGAGAAACTGCATCAAGCTCAGCTTCTATGATTCATGTACCTTCTTGTGGTTTGGGAAAATTTTAAAGTAAGTGTTGTTTTGGTATTAAATGTTTATCAGGTTTTTTTTGTTTATGTATATATTTTGCTTGAATGTATATCTATGTAACTGCATGTATCTCCAGCCTGAGGTGGTCAGAAGAGGGTGCTGCATACCCTGGACTGGAGTTACTGTGAGCTGCCATGTGGGTGCTGGGAACCACATCCAAGTCTTCTGTAAGAGCAGTGTGTGTTCTTTGGCATCGAGCCATCTCGCAGCTCTTGTTAGCAGTTTCTTTATGGGTAATAGCAATGGCATTCTTTAAGAGTATAGATCCTTCAGAGAAACCTAATGAAACAGTTGCTATGATAGCCATAATTTAGATGGAGCAGGGGAGGTAGAGAAGTATACATTAGGTTCTTGCTCTGATTAGAAGAGCTTGTCTTTACTATTTGTCCAGGATAAAATGTCCCGATAACAATTCCTCCCCAAACACTTTTGTAGACCTCGTTGCCCCATGGAAGAAAACCAGTTCGAGCGCACTGCATGCATGCGAACAGGGAGACGCAGCAGAGGTCTGTTTTATGTGTACTACCTCTTTGGGGTACCATACTGTCTGGCATCCTCATAAGATCCAGCCCCACTGTATCTCTGGATCCTGTAGCTTACTTTGTAGCATCTGGTGTGATTTCACCCAAGGCCTTATTGAATTTCTGATGTCTTCACAGGCTGAGCTTAGGTCACGGGGTGGCTTAAGCAAAGACTTAAGCTATGCTCAGGAGTTTTAGGAAAAGACCTATTGTAAGAATGGTACATGATCCTTGCAAAAGGATAGCAGCTATCAGTGTAGAGTAACACATTACTGTGTGCAAAGACACAGCCGTCAGTGTGTGTAGTAGGTAGGAAGGCCTTCCATGTTACTACTTCTGTTACCGGAATTTTCAAAATCTACTCTGTTGCTTTTATATTAAAAAATGGATTTTATATTTAAAAATGCTATGAAGAAACATTTGGATTAGTTCGTACCATGAGAAATCCTACTTCCTTTCCTGTCGTGGCTAGACCAATGACAGTGGAGGATAAGAGCCACCATATAAAAGAACACATTCCTGGGCTAAGAACACCCCTGCAGGCTTGTCACAGCAGCCTGTTCAACCCTCCTCCCAGGCATAAAGACACAACAGGGGAGGAGAGGAAAAACAGGGTTCAGGGGAGGGACCTGCTGCTATCCACACCCAATGAGATTATTACCACTTTCCAGCACTTGTCTGGTTAGTGAAAATGATGAACTGAAAAGACAACATAGAATAAAAAAATAGGAGACAACAGAATCTTATCACCTCAGAAATGTTCAATAAACAAACATTAGCTGAGCAAGAAAATAGCATTGTTAAAAGAAATAAAGTCAGGCTGGGCAAGCCAGGCACTGGTGGTGGCGCAAGCCTTTGATCCAGGTGGATGGATACCTTGACTTTGACGTCACCGTGGTTTACACAGGGAGTTCCAGGACAGCCAGGGGTACAGAAAAAAAACCCTGTCTTGAAAAACAAAACACATAACTTAAGTAAATAAATAAATAAATAAGGCAGGGTAGTGCTGGTCCATGTCTTTAATCCCAGCTCTCAGATCTCTGTGAGTTCAAGGCCAGCCTAGTCTAAACACCTAGTTCCAGGATAGCCAGGAAGTGCTGTTCTCTGCAGCCAGATTGGCCACCACCAAGGGCCAAATGCTTCTTGAAAAACCAATAAATATAGATAAAATAAAATTGAGTAATTCTCTTTCCCTCTTGTTGTGTTCAGATAGCTCTTTCTGACATTTATCTTGGAGCTAGTAAGGTATAGCTCAGTGGGAGAGCACTTGCCTGGTATGTTCAAGGCCTGGGATAAGGTCCCCAGTACCACATTTAAAGTCCTATCAAGATAGCTGGTTCTCAACTCTGAACCTCATTCATATACTCAAAGCTCCCAGCAGATGTATGTTTCTACCCAATACCTTCAAGTGGTAAAAGCACCAAGGCAAGAAGCACTCCTGTAGGCACATTATTGTGGCTGGTTAAACTCAACCAGCCTTTCTTGGTTCCCTTCCCAGGCCAGCCAACCAGAACCCCTCAGGAGCCAGAGTACCAAGGGCCAACAGCTGAGAACTTGGACTTATCCCCAGCTGTGTCTGGTCCCTTCGGTGGCTAACAGAGGAAACCCAGGGCCTTTCGCCAGGCACAGCCCCGATCCCCAGCTCCAGCTGTCAACCAGTGCCAGCCTGTCCACTCCACAGAAAAACACACACTGGCTGCTCGCCCTGGGGTGTTTCCAGAAGAGAAATTTAATCTAATTTACATACTTCTAGGTACATTGATAACCAAAAGGTGGCCACTGAAAAGGTTAAAAGGTCAATTAGCTCCCGGTATCTAGCTGGCCCAGGATTGCAAAATAAAAAGATCCACGTTCCTTATTCTCTACACAAAACGCATTTTTTAAAAAAGTGAAAGATCTAGGGAGCTATACATAGAAAGCAACAGTGAAAAGGGGGAGGGTGGCAGGGGTGGGGGAGGAGAGTCCCACCCCTCACTCTACCCTCCCAGCCCTGGAGCCCCTGAGGCTCTGACATGGCAGGAGGCAGCTGTCAGCTTTGAGCTCTTCCAAACTAGGAAGTACCCTTTTGGGGGGGAGAAGGGGGCAGCCAACAAGAACTTCCGTGGCATTATGGGCTCAGTGGGAGCTCCCAAGCCCTAGTGGGATAGCAGAGGGAGCATGAATTCCCCTGAGCAAGCACCGTGGCATGATGTGGTCGTTTGACTTGGGAACTGAGGGGGCTAGGGCAGATCCCAGGTCTCACGAGGTGCATGTGCATGTGTGTTTGCCTGTGCGTGAGAATAGATATGGATGGGGGAAGGAGGGAACAGGGGTCTTTGGGGTCTTTGCAAATGGCCACAGATGGCATAGCCCTGCCTGGTTGCTAGACACAGGGAAGTGCTGTTCTTCCCTGCAACCAGACTGGCCACCACCAAGGGCCTGGCTACTGCCCCTGCTGGACCAACCAGGTAGGCTCAAGGAGGGTACCCTTGTGGCCCCAGAGTCCTTAAGCTGGGGGAAGGGTGACTAGCTGGCTCCCAGTGCCCAGGTTGTAGTGTGCCCGGCCCCCAAGAGGCGCCGGTTTGAGGTTTTGGCTTGCTCCTTTGGAAACGGAAAAGAAAGAGGGAAAGGGGGAGAGGACAGGAGAAATGGGAGGGATGGGTGGCACAAAAGGGGATCCGGAATGCTTGTGTGTTAGGGTGCCTCTACAGCTGCTGTCTGTGCCTGTGGGGCCTGGGGCTCCTCAGGCGGAGGGTCTGCTTTGGAGAAGTTCATCTCCAGGATGTGCCGCTGTAAATGCCGTACCCACTCTTCTTGGATAGAGAGTGGGCCCTGAAATTCCACTTCACAGAACCTGCATAGGAAAACAGAGAAAGCAGCTTTGGTGGCCAATGCTTTGAGGAAAGGCAGAAGTGTAGTCTAGTCCAAGTGTTTAGGCATATCCACCACTACTCAGTGTAGATATTTTAAAACAAGGACTTTAGGGAAAAAGTGTCTCCCAATGGACAGCCATCTCTGCTACTGTGGAGTCATGGTAGGGTCTCCAGGGCATGACATCTCCAGTACCAGATAGGCAGAGGATTCCCCAAGTGCCTCTGCCATCTGATGTGTAAGCTCTGAGATGGTTGTGGGTATAAAGCAAAGGCTGTCTAACCATCCTTCCTCTCTCATGGCAGCCTTAAGCTAGGCTCCGATGAACAGAGGCCTAGAGCATCGCCTCTATCGGTCCAGAGAACTGAGGTGAAATGCTACTTCTTTTTTTCCCCTTGGGTTTTTAGAGATACGATCTCTAATTCTGTAGTTTAAGCTGGCCTCAAAATTATGTAATTCAGCTGAACTTACACTGGTGGTAATCTTGTCTCAGCCTCCCAATGCTAGGTAGGACAGCAGGCCTGAACCGTAAGTTAACTTGGATGCTATTTTTGACTTGGCCTGTAATATATAGCTTGAGCTGAGTTACCTCAGGTTTCTAAAGCCCCTAAATCCTGGCATGTGATACATGTGTGTGTGTGCACACATATACATGCATGTGTGTATGTCTGCGTATGTATACTTTCAGAAGAATTAACTGAGATTTTTTTTCCTTAGCAAACAAATATGATTGAGTCCTTACTAAGTGTCAGCAAGGTTTTCAGGGCTTTGCTATTAAATTCAGTCCTCACAACTCTATCAATTAGGTCTGTATGAAAAGTTTTTTTAAAGACAGAGCTTCACCTTGTAGCCCTAGCTGGCCTGGGCTGACCTTGAACTCAGAGAATTCTACCTGCCTCTGCTTCCTGAGTGCTGGGATTAAAGGTGTGCATCACCACACAATGCTCAATTCTTTTTCAAGACACAAAAATGGTGGCAGGAGTAGGAAAGCTCTTGTCTGATGTTACTAAGCTGTCAAGTGTTGTAGCTAGGACTGAACCTAGGTCTAACTGGCTATGAAGCTCATGATATCAGCCCGATACTCTGAAGTTCCAGATCCTTTAACCTGGGCGCTGCTATACCATAAAACAGCCTATGAGACCCCAGCTCCCAAACTGCAGGGAGACTCGCTCATTTTCAGGCTTCCAACAGCCAAGGCCCTACTAAGCGTCAGCATACCTGCACTTGAGGGTATAGATGTTGCCCACAAACTTGACCAGTGACGTTTGGGGGGGCCGAGGCACCAGGGAGGGGACTGGCCGGACCCGGGGTGGGGGTTGCCGCACTTCTTCCAGCTTCTGTTGCAGGTCATTGGCTTCCTCACCACCCCGAGCTGCAGAGGCATCTGAGGGGCGGGCTTGTCTGCGTTCAAATTCTAATGGACAGAGTGATAGGTGATGTAAAAGGTGGGCTAGTGTCCTGGAGACATCCCTGCTTTCAGTGAATACAATGAGGCAGAGGTTGTCGGGACTTAAGACTGGGCACCACATGCACTGATAAAACGACATCCTGATAAAGGGAGGGGATTAAGTATGAGATGTGTGGCTGGCTAAGCTCTAGAAGGTGTCTACTGACCTCCTGACCCTCCTCCACCAGCACTCACTGTTGATATTTTGCCGTTGATGCTCTTCTGACTTCACGGTCCCAGGTGGGCTGGTTGCCAGAGGTCGTTCACCACTGTCAGCTGCCCTGCCAGCTTCAGGCCCTGGTTCCCCGCCAGCACTTCGGCCAACCAGGGACAGGCCCCCAGGTGCCAGCCCCAGGGGTGGCCGCTTGTCACTGTCACGGCCATGGCCAGCACTGCGGAACTTCTTGGTAAAGGGGCGGCCACCCTGGATGTAGCTTCGGTAGGCACCCACTTTCTGAGGCCGGTGCTTGATCCACTCACTCAGGGTCTCGATGGGAGAGCCGTTGACACACCATTCCGTCACACCGAACTGCCGCAGATGTGCCCTCGCATGGCTGGCTAGGGCTTTGCGGTTTTCAAAGTAAAGGCCACAGAGCTCACAGCAGGCCTCGGTGGCTACAGACAGAGGAGGTTGCTATTCTAAGAGTGCAGGAATACCCAGGTGGTCTAAGCAAGGTCAGGAGCTAATCCCACCTCCCACAGGGACCTTGCCTCAGGGGCCCTGCTTGCCCTGACAAATGCCATCCCAAGACCCTACCACCCACTGCTTACAGGAGTGGGAGGTCTTCTCATGAAGAGTCTTTGCCTTGAAGGGCAGTTCAGTCTGGATGTAGGTCTTGGCCTTGACCTCTGCTGGGAGGAAGCGGTCCTCCTGGAGGGGCCGCTTGGTTGCCACTGGGCCCAGGTAGCTCGTAGCTGAGGGCTTGGACCCTGTGATGGGTGACAGGCTGAGCTCCCGGGGAACCTGGGTTGGCCCAGCTCCTGGTTTTCCTGGTCGGCTAGCCAGGGGTGACAGAGGCAGTGGGGAATGTATAGCCCCAGGAGCTGCTGTGGGGGAGCCATCTTCAGCAAGGGCAGGAGCCAGGTCTCCAGCTGGAGGCTCTTTTTTGATGAGGCACAGCTTGGACTTCTTCTTCAGTATCTCCCGAAGTGTGTCAATGGGGGAGCCATTGACAGACCACTCAGTCACACCCATCTGGCGCAGGTGGGAGCGTGCATGGCTGGAGAGGCCCTTGCGGTTCTCGAAGAACTCACCACAGAACTCACACCGGATGTCTCGAACTGGCTCTGCCCGAGATGCTGCAAGGGGTCAGGGGGTGAGGGTGGGGGGAGAAAGGAGGCATTGGCTATGGGCTGGAAGCCTCCAAGCTCAAGACCCAATATAGAGCCAGACTTCTGGATGCCCCTATCCATACAGGCCCTCCCTCCAGACTCCAGTGAACTCTTCCTTCATCTGAGCATTTAGAGGCAGCTTATAAGTCCAGCCCTTCTATTGTCTTGTTACCTCAAATTCTAGCTGGCTTTACAAGGCCTCCCTGAGTAAGGCTGGGTAAGCTACTTCCTCTCGCTGAGCTTTAGTTTCCTTCTCTGCAAGATGGGGATGAAAACCTGTATCTCCTAATATTGCTGAGGTGGTGTAAAAACATAAAGGTTCAAAGAATATGGCAGGGAACTGTCATATGAGCTCTAAGGTGAAGCTTTGGCCATGCTTGCCTGCTTGGAGTATAGCAGATAATCAACCAAGAATGAACAGCAAGACAGAGTGCCAGGAAAGCAAGTAACACTGACATGATAGCAACTATGCTTTTGTAACCAGGCACCATGCTAAGTGATTCATCACACTTAGTTCTCAAGAAAACTGTTGGGCTGGAGAGATGGCTCAGTGGATAAGAGCACTGACTGCTCTTCCAGACGTCCGGAGTTCAATTCCCAGAAACCACATGGTGGCTCACAACCATCTGTAATGGGGATCCGATGCCCTCTGCTGGTGTGTCTGAAGACAGCTGCAGTGTACATGAAATAAGTAAATAAATCTTAAAAAACAAAAACCTGTATAGCCATGAGACATGGGATTATGCTGACCTCCATCTTCCAAGTGAGGAAACTTGCCCAACTCACTTACTACTACATTATGGAGAACAGAGGGTTTAACTCAAACTTGACTCAAATGTCAAACACCAGGAATGTTAGACAGAGGTCAAACATTTGAATACCATCTCTCTCTCCCTTCCAGTGGTGAGCATCACTAGTGGACCCTTGCAGCTATTCCTCCTAAGAATCTGGTTGGCAGCCACTACTAATTGGCAAAAAAGGGCATATAGGTATAATTATATGATTCTGCCACTTCTGCATGAAAAACAAGCTGTAGCTTGGGTCCAGGAGTAAAAACAGCAAGTCCAATGTTCTCTGGACTTGCTTAGCTTCCATTCAGCCCTGTGATCTATGGATACTGCTAAAAGGGTACAAGGAGGAGCACCAGACAACTATCCTACCTATTCTGACACAGGGTCACACTTACACAGGTTCAAGGGTGCCATATCTTCTCGAGGTGTGCCCCAGGGACCCTCAGATGGGTGTGGCTCCCCATGAAGGGCCCCTGGCAGCATCTCCCTCTTGATCTCCACTCTCATGTGTTCAGGCTTCAGTTTCTTGGGCAGGGAGGGTGTAGCAAGGCCTGAGAACATCTTCCGGGCCGTGGGAGGAGGAGAAACAGTCGGTGAGTGGCCCAGGGGACTGCCTGGTGGTGGCGGCAACTTCTTGGCCAAAGATGAGATGTGAAGATCAGAGGGACTTCGGGCTTCTAGTGAGCTGCCAGGACCTCCACTGCCTACCACCTTGGCCAGGGCTTTTGGGCTAGGACCTGGTGGATGGAGGTGTCCACCTGGCCTGGATTGGGTCCGTCTCTTCAGGATCTCCCGAAGTGTGTCGATGGGTGAGCCATTCACATACCACTCAGTCACACCCATCTGGCGCAGATGGGAGCGCGCATGGCTAGATAGGCCCTTTCTGTTCTCAAAGAACTCACCACAAAACTCACAGCGGATATCTCTTGTTGGCTCTGGGCCTGAAGCTGCAGCAGGAAGAAAAAGGATCAGTTAGAATTATGGTATCATCTGGACAGTCACCTGTTTGAGTATCCTGGCCAGCTAGGTGTGGGCAGCAATGTGTCCATAAGCTAGGGTGGTAGTGGATGGCAGGTACAAGTGAGGAAGCTGAGGGGTGGGGTCAGACACTGGGCAGAGGCAAGGTGCAGGAGAGGCTCCAAAGAGCTAACAGGACCTCTGTCCTGGCAGACAACAGTACCAATACTCCACAGCTTTGTGGGTCCCAATAAGAACAGGGCAGGAGACAGGACGAAGCCAGCCTAGGTGCCACATACTGTCTAGACCCAGGATACCTTCCACACCAAAAGGCACTACCTTCCCCTTGGCCTTCATTCTCAAGCAGGGTCATGGTGATAGAGGTCAAGGCCAAGAGAGAGGTACCAGCAGCCCACCGCCAACAAAATCTCTGGGTTGAGCCAGCCCACTGCCAAGGGCCCCTGTCTACTCCCTACTACAACAGGGAGGGAGTAGGGAGGGAGCCATGACCCCCCAGGGAGGGGCTCCAGGGCCCACAGGGAGGAAGGGCAGCTGAAGTGAGAACCTACAGAGGTTGAGAGGAGATGGCTCCACATCAGAGGCCCAGAAAATGCCGGCGGCCGAGAGATCCTGCTTCCCCCAGGGACTGGCCATACCCGAGGCCTTCAGCTTGGCCTTCTTGGCCGGCGGTGGGGGAGGGAGCAAGGAGAGGGCTGTGGAGGCGGAAGGAGGCCGCCCCAGCTGGGCCAGGGCTCCCCGCCCGGGTGGGAGGCGGATCTGGATGCCGTCCCTCCTGATGAGCCCGTGGAGCACGTCTATGGGGGATCCCTTGGCATCCGGGTCGCTGACGCCCAGGTGGCGCAGGTGGGCACGGGCGTGGCTGGACAGGCCCTTGCGGGTCTCAAACCAGGCACCACACAGCTGGCAGTCCAGCTCTCTGCCCCCGTCACTATCTAAAGCTGCGGAGACAAAACACAGGGGGAGGGGGTTCACGGCCGCCACCTTGGTCGGCCCTAGGGGATGAAGGCAGGAGGCTGTGTTGTGATTTTCAGCTGCCCACGTGGTTAGAAATCTAAGTTTCATGCTTTAAACAGGTTTTGTTTTGTTGTTGTTGTTGTTTTGTTTTAGGTTTCAGGTAGCAGGGCAGCCTATTCCCTGCCTAGCCCACTGGCATCAAGTGAAGGTGGAGAGCTTACGATGTACTTCTGTGTCAAACCCTGATGCTCCCAGGCCCTCCTCCCCTGGGACTTCTGCTACAGGAACTACAGGAGAAGATGGAAGGTGAAGAGCAGGGGGAATCACAAGACTACCAAGGACTCCTACCCCTAAAACCACAGCATATTCAATTCAAGTGGCTACTAGGCAATACAGGCATCAAGAGGCCCTGTCAGCTGCCAGCATGTAGAAAAGAATGATGGACACCTCTGGAACCCTGACTACTGAACTGGGAAGGAGGGGTTCTCTTCTGATCCTACTTGCCCAGTGCACGGCAACCATGATGGAGGGTCTCTACCTTTGGGCACAAACAGGGAGATGCCTCAGCACAAAGTGCTGGGACACATGAAAAAAAGGGGCCAATGTAAGGAATCTCTGTCTGGCAGATTGTCTACCCATCTATCTGTATGGTCCAAGATATCCCAGACTCCCACTAGGAAAGCCAGGTCCCTTGTTACTTTTACTACCCCCACCATGAGTCCAGAGGACAAGAGCTCCTCTCGAGTGGCAAGTAGGCCCCTGCAGGCTCATATCTGTAGCAGATCTCCAGGGGAAGCTCACCAGAATGGGGGACACAGGACACACACAGGACAGCCCAATAGAAACATAGTGATTGCCTCAACTAGCACTGTTTTGGATGACCCAGGATCTGGAAACTGCAGGTCTCAGTTCCTACCCTGGGTCCTCCTCATCTGAGGATCACATAACATCCCAGCACCCCCCTCAGCTCCCAGTACCCAAACTCACTGAGATTCAGTGGCCCCTCATCCTCAGACTGGGGCCACTGTGCCTTTGGGGAAGTTGGCCGGGGACTCAGGGACAGCTGGGGGCTCTTGTCCTCAGGATTCTTGGGTGTAGGGGATCCTGCCAGAGTCAGTGGGGCCTTCTTGAGGAGTGGAGAGCTGGATGGGTGGGTCAGGCCCTTGGCTGAGAAGCCAGGAGGTGATTTGATGGCTTTGTTGACAGCAGGGGCATCCATAGGTTTGGCCAGGGAGAGCAGGCCAGACCTGGCAGCCCCAGCAACGAACTCCTTTGGTGAGTTGGACTTCTTGGTCAGGCTAGGGGGCAGCCCAAGGGGAGCATCAGGCAGGCCCTTCTGTTTCACCAGCTCGTAGAGGAGGTCGATGGGAGCACCACTGCTTTCTGATTCTGCGACCCCAAGCTGCCGCAGATGTGAACGTGCGTGGCTGGACAGGCCCTTTCGTGTCTCAAAGCAGGCACCGCAGACCTCACAGGTGGTCAGGCTCTGGGCTGGAGGATGAGATGGAGGCCAGGATGGAAGGCTATGAAGCCTTTCAGGTACAGCTAACCCATTCTACTCCCATTACCCAGGTGCAAAATAAGTGTTTTACTTTTGCCAAATCTCTTTGATCCTGATAACCATTCTAACTTGGTGGGGTTAGTATTTCTGGTTTGGAAGTAAGGAAACTGAGGCTCAGAGAAGAGAATAGTTGTGCCCAAGGGCACACAACAGGAGGCTACACTTTTTGTGGTACAGCCAGTGTGGGTGCCTTTCAGACCTGCAACATTCCAGGGTACCCTGACAATATATTTACACAAATGCGTGTGTGTGCATACACATACATCACATATGGAGCTAATACCTAACCTACTCTCTGCAACTAACAAAACTTCAAATGCTAAGTCAGAAAAGGTCTTAGTAACAGTCCTGGCCCAGTCCCCATCTACTTCTTGACCTCCCTGCCTGACTTCAATGATGCAAAGGTTTTGCTCTTCTTAATATACCTAGGAACTAGCATTACGTTCAAGAACTTTGTAGTCTACAGAAAAACAAATATGAGACCCATGAAAGTTCAGAACTAACAAGGTTGGTGAACGACCTAAGTTTGTGATCTCTTGCCCACCATGCCCACCGCTTCACTGGATATCCCTTCCTCATGCAGTAAGATAGTAGCTGAGGACCACACACATGGCCAAAGCTATAGAGACTCAAAGTAGAAGATAGCTGAGTAGTTATCTCCTTGGTGCCTTAAAGTACTATGAGGAAGATGAGTGCCAACCTCTGTTAATCCAAAAAGTGCTTCTATGATCATGACTATCCTGGCCACTCACCCTTGAGGTCTGGCAGCTCCTGTTTGCTGCCATGAGGAACCTCTGTGGCCACTTTGCTGCTCAGCCGACTGGCCACCTGCTCCAGGGTCCCAGAGACAGGCAAGCTCTTCTTTGGGAGTAAGGGAGAGCCCAAGTCCATGGCTACCATTGTGTTTTCCTCAGAACACAGGCCTGTGGGGTGGAGGAGACAGGCTCAGCCCAATCATGAGTCAGGCTGTCCACCCCAAGAAGGAGACAGAGAATGAACGGCACTTCTTCCTTATCCTTGGCATCTGCTCTCACTTCTGGAAGCCACTCATTCCATGAGAGCTAAGGCTGCACCCATAAACCCTTGTGGCAGCCCAATGGAGGGACACTGAGATTGTCCAATGACAGGAAAGACAAACAGTAGTTTCAGTCCAGTAGAAGGTTCACTGGTCTGAGAACACATTGCAAATTCGAGCTGAGATTTCTCATCAGAGGACATTTTAAGACAAATGCCTCTCTCGGTAGAACTTATAAGGGGGTGAAGGTAGGAACAGTTAAAAGAGTCAGAGACCAGAGTCTGGAGGTCAGAAAGACTAGGTAGAAAAAGCAAGCTGAAGACAGGGAGGGAGAAACCTCTACCAGATAAGGGAGCTGGAGCTTCAAAGACAACAGCAAGTCCAGCAGTCAACTATTCATCACCAGCTGAACTGGCCAAGGTAAGAACCTGGACCCTGGACCAACTTGGGACAGGAAGAGTGGGAATGACAGAAGTTTGCACGAAGTTTCTTAAGCTTCCGTCCAGCGAGGAAGCCTCCTCCGGTAAGAGATAGGTAGGGAGAAGGAATCAAGGGTGGTTTTCTTAGTCTGAGTTTTCATTAAAGGGGGCAGGGATGGGGGATAGTAGGAGGCGATGAGGCAGAATTCTGAACAAGAGTTGAGAATGAAAGAGCCGTGTGTCAGATGGACTTCGAAGACGACCAGGACAAAGCAATAGGGCAGGGGACTAAGGCAGGTCGCTTTCTACTCAATCTGAGTCTCACAGAGGCAAAAAGACAGGACAGAAGGCTACCGAGATCATGACACAGAGTACTTTGTCAAAAAGTCTCCAGGTGGAAGTGGGCGCGTCTGTCAGATGGGGCAGGGCCAAAAGTGGCTTTCCAACACCGAAGGGATCGGAACTGTGACAACTGGGAGCTTCTGAGACTCCAAAAGAGGCAGGGGACTTCTGTCAGAGCCGGCGAAGAGTCCCGAGCAGCGACTGCAGAGTGCTTCCGAAGCCTGGGACCCTCCAAGGGGCTGAGGGAGGCCCAGGGCCCGAGCGTCTGGGGGGGGGGGGTGTGCCATAGAGATCGGACGGCGGGTGTTGAGGGTGGCGACGGCACACTCGGGAGGGACATCGACTTTCCCCTCCCGGGACCCTCCCCTCCGCCAACTCTTACCCGGAGCGGGCGCAGGCGCGGGCCCCGGCTCCGGCTCGGCCTTGGGCCCGTCCCGCGACGGCGGTGGCGGCGGCGGTGGGGGTGGAGGCGGCGGCGGCGCCGGGAGAACCACCGGTCCTGGACTCGGGGGGCCTGGCGAGGGCGCCCCCGTGGGCGCGCGCTCCCGGGCACCCCCCGCGCGCGGCCCCGCCGCCGCCTTGCTCTCCGCTTTTGTCACTCGGCACTGGGCGGTGGAGGCGGCCATCTTGGCTCCGGCGCACGCGGGGCGGCCGCCTCAGGCGAGAGCAGCGGAGCACCGCGCGCCGCGACCTCCGAGCGTGCTCTGCTCCGCCCCTCCGGGCGCACCCAGGGCAACCTGATGAGCGCCGAGCGCCTCGAGCGAAATGCTCTGGGCGCTGAGGATTCCACTTCCACGCTCCTGGGAGCAGCCGGGAGCTTAGGGCCAAGCTGCTATCCGCCTCTAGCAGCCGCCACACTCTAGGATATACACATCTCTACAACTAGAAAAGGAACCCTCCAGCCACACACATTCACCTTAATACAAGCATTCAGAATTAGAATCCTGACAGTAGTGCTAGGACTTGCCTTGAGACCCTGTTCCATTCTTCTAAGTCTCTTGCCAGGTAGTCAAACCTGGACCTTACTCAAGGCAAAGCTTCTAGAACAATCCTGAAAAACACTACATTCTCCACCACAGTGATCCTCCCTCAGCCCCACATCACCCTAGTATCTATCTATCTGTTCTCAGATTGCTGTCCCGCAATCCAAGAAACTTGGTCCCCCCTCACCTATGATTCTAGCATTGTTCACTCCTCCCGCCCAACTTCAAACTGCTGCGTCCAGTTATTCCTTGACAGATGGGTGGAGCCTGAATTTGACCTGTGCCCCGCCCTCAATTTGGTGCCTCCTCCTTCTGGCTCACTTGGAAAAAGGGAAGAATCTTTTTAAAAAAAGAACTGCCACGCAGGGCCACTGCCCCGACTTGGCCCTGATTTGGGATACCATTACTTTGCAAAGTTTTTGGGATCGTTTCAGCTACCCTGTAACACCCCCCATCTCTGTGTGTTCCCTGAAGAGGTCATTCATAAATGTCTCCTTCCTTTAGACAAAGCCAATGCAGAGCTAACTCTACTTCCTCACACTCTAGAGTTTGAGCCAGCTCCCTTTGGGGAGTGACACGTAACTTTTTTTTGGACAGAAATAGATTGGTCATAAGTGAATCTGGCTGTTAGGTACTTGTCTCATCCTTGGGAGTGTCTGGCTCTGATGCCAGATAAGAAATGTGAGCATGATATACAGGCCTGTGATGGGACAACACAGAAAAAAAAGAGGGTCAGAGCTGGAGCTTTCATAGACTACTTTCTACAGACCTAGACATCCTTAGAGCTGGCTCTGCCTTCCAGCCATGCCTGAGGCATAATAAACCAAATTAGGTGGGAAAGCTGAATCCCTGGTGAGAAATCTTTTACTAAAGGCAAGAAGCCCCATGACCCATTCTTCTGTGTCTCTCTGACATGGCTTCAGTCAGCCACCAACCTGACTGTGCCTCAGTTTCTTCTCGTTTAAGAAAGAGATGGACTTTTGACATTCTCACCCTGTCCTTTGAAAACTCTCAAGTGCCTTCACATGGCTTACAGATGGGATGGGTCCAGCCAAGTCTAAAATATACATCTCGACAGTAGCCTGGAAACTGTAAGTAGAACAACCATAGAAGAAAGCCCAGCTCCAGTAACCTTGCATCAATTTTCCAAGTTTAGATGTGTTTCATTCCTCAGAGCCAAGGAGTTTGAATTTTATTGAACTATGTCTTACAGTCGAGTTCTATGTCCCCCCTCCTACTTTTGTTTCTTGAAACAGAGTCTCTTCCCATAGCACTGGCCATCTTAGAACTCACTATGTAGACCACCTGTCTTTGTCTCCTGAGTGCTAGAATTAAAGGTGTGCACCACCTTGCCCAGCTGAGTTCTCTGTCCTTTAAAAAGCTCCCAAAAGTCAGCGTTTTTAGCGATCGGGTCCTTCACTTTTCCTCTAATTCTGCTGAGCCCATCCCTGTAACCTAATACCAAATATCGACTCTAGATTTGCAAACACTATCAATAAAATGCTCAGAAGTCCAACTTTGCCTATGTGTGGCTGGGACAAAGTAAATAATCCAGTTTCTTTGTCTGTAAGGTGAGTACACAACAATCCTAAGGAGCATAGCTCAGTGGCAAAAACATTTGTCTGACATATATGAGGCCCATATATATATCATATATGATATATATATACATTTGTCTGACATATGTGAGGCCCAGGGCTCCATGCCCAGCACATCAAAGCAAAACAAGATAAACCTTTGCCCTACAAAGTTGTTTTTCGTTTTGTTTTGGTTTTTGGCATATCTGAGATGACAGAGGTTAAAACCTTAGTAGGTGCAATTGCTTGAGTATGGGAGGAGTTTGTCAAGGTTGCTGGGTAAAACTAGTTGAATCTAGAATCCGGATTCTACTCTTTTTCTGTAGTGAGTGCTGGGAACCAAACCGTGGGTCTTGCTTATGCTAAGCATGTACTCTGTCACGTGGCTACATCCCTAGAGTCTGGATTCTAGATTTGTGCCATCTACTACAGTGAGAAAACAAGCGGCTCAGTACTAGCCATACTCTAAGTGCTCAGTGACCACACGTACCCAGTGGTGACCCTCAAGGTCAGTACAGACTGTTACAGACTATTACTGACATTTCACAAAGTTCTACTGAACAGTAGTCAACATAGGAAATATTTTCAGAACAAAGAATCTGCTGCTTAACTACCTGGATTGCAAAGCTTCTCTCTCTGGCTATGTAATTTGGGGTAAATTAAGTTCTCTGCGCCTCAGATGCCTCCTCTGTGATACGCATGTGATGGAAACACACACTTTATAGGCTTGTTGTAAGGAGTTCAATGGCTTTGTGCTTGTAAAGTTCCATTGCTTCTAGAAAGAACTCACTTAGAAATTGGATTCAGAAAGGGCCATGAACCAGCCCTTGAATAAAACAGAAATTTCCCCTACATGGCAATATAGTGGTGAGAAAATTTGTTAATATGCTTTTTTTAAAAATATGAGATCTGACTATGTAGCTTAGCTCATGCCTGAATTTGCTATGCAGCCCAGGCTGGCCCTGATCATCTTGGCCAAGCCTTGAGTGCTGGAATTACAGGCAGATGAAATGCTTCCAGGAAAGCAGAGTGCCCACCCTCCAATTCACCCATCCATCCCTCTGAATCCCTGGGGAAGGGTAGAAGTCTGAATTGTTCCCTCCCCTTACCATCTCCGTAGATTGGCCCAGGGTCCTCAGTCCAGGTAGGTGGGAAGGGCATGGTGAGAGGTAAGCGTGGCCGTCGTGAAGTCAGGAAGCTTCCAGGTGGCCCACCAGGCTCACGGCCCAGGGGACTTGGGGGCAACTCAGCTGCTGAGGTGGCCAGCAGCTCCTGCAGGATGTTGATGGGTGAGATGGTAAGCTCCCAGTTGGTGATGCCAAAGTCACGAAGGTGGGCCCGGGCATGACTGGAGAGGCCAGCCCGAGTATCAAAACCAGCCCCACAGAAGTCACATCGCATCAGGCTAAAGGTGCCCGGGTCGAAGTTAGCCACTGCAGAAAGAAGACACAGACTTTCTGGGTTGGGGTAGTGGTGAGGGAAGCCACTCTCCACCCCAACTCTGCCTCCTTCCCAGGACTTTTCCTACTCTAGAGATCACCCTGGAATGCCCGCCTTCCCTTCTGTTGTTGATGCTTCTGGCTGACCAGAAACTCTCAGCTTGTGCACCCTCCCCAAACCAGACACTGCAGAAAGTCTGACTCCCAGACACTACTTGCACATCAGGCAGCACTAGGAAACTTCTTCTAGAACAGGTTTCTCTGGATTGGCAATATGAGAGTATTAGTAGACATCCTTTCCTTGTCTATTTTTGTTTGGCTTTGCTCCCATACTATAAATTAAATGTAGACCGTGTAAAGACATGGACAAATAGAGAATGGGATACTCACATGTGGAAGCCTTCTCTGAGCCCTCAAGGTAGAGTTTATGGTTTTCTCTCTCAGATTCAGAGCCCTGGTCACTTGATGCCATAACTGCCTAGTTTCCTGGCTGTCTACCACTTATCCCCACACTCAAGCATCTCTCCTCCTTCCCTCCCTCTCTCCCTCTCCCCCCCCCTTCTCTTTTTCTTCCCCACCCCTCCTTCCCCTCTCCATGCACTCTCATTCACTCAAACACCATATTAACACCTTCTCCAAGTGGGCTGTGAAGTACCCAGTATCAGAACCACCCAGTGTGCTCTAACTACAGGTAGACCTCTGGAATCAGAAGCTCTTTGCCTGGAAATCTTCACACTTCATAGGTGGCCCCAGGCTCTGAAGTCTACCAAGAGTCCTGTGACTTTGCTTGGGCCAAATTGTTGTCTAGCTCACTGCTGGCCTTCTCAGGGCCCAGAACAGAGGCAAATCAGTTCAATACACATTTATTGCATGAAAGAATCAAATGGAATTATCTGTCTGTGGCTGACTGCTGTGCTCAAACTTTTCTCTCCAGTTGCCACTGTGACCAAGGCACTGGGGCATCCCTGCATATCCACCAACATTTAGTGGTAACCTTGCCCATGGCTCCCAGGTGTTTCAAGATGGGATGCCCCAAATTTCCCCTGTAGGAAGCTACAGTAGGATTCAGAGTAAGGGTGGGGAAGTTTAGAACTCTCTGCTGTCCAGCTCTGTGACTCCCAGGCACTGAGAGAGGGAGACGGATTCCCAAAGCAAGGCCGATGCCCTACCTTTTTTCTTCTTCTTCTGGAAGGAAAACGTGCGTTCAATGGCCTTCACCTCCTCTGCAGAGATGAAATGCCGAACATTGTAGCTGACACCCACTCGGTTCAGGTGGCCCCGAACATGATTGGCCAGCCCGATGCCGTTGTGGAAACGATCAGGACAGTAGGGGCATTTCCGCTCCTCGTGCTTTAGTGCCATGGCTGGATCTCCTTCTAAGAGTGTGTCCAGACCCAGTGAGCCACTCAAAGGTGTATCTAGGAGCAGGAAGTCCAGGGGATGGGTGCTTCTCAGCTCTAGCTCCTCAGGCAATAGCTTTGGGGATGCCCGGGTGGCTGCAGCTATGACTGGTGGCCTGAGCTTTGCCATCAGAACAATAGGCACCATTCCTTGGAGCTGCTGTTGCTGAGTCTCTGAGGCATCAACTGCCTGCAGGGCATCTTGGAAAGTCTGCTTCAACTCAAGGGCTGATTGAGGGATGAAGGTAGGGGTGGCTAGGGGTGGAAAGGCTCCATTTTCAGGAGTAAAATCCATTTCAGAAGTCAGAACTACATCTTCATCTTCTTCTTCCTCTTCTTCTTCCTCTTCACTCCAAGGATGACTCTTGTTTTTCATTCTCTGCAGGTGGACAGGGCTTTTATTTCTATTGAGATGTATAGAATAGGAAGCAGATGCCACAGGGGATGGAAAGGCCAGCTTTCCAAGAGACCGTCGGCCTGAATTTAGCAATGGAAAATCCCTCATGCCTGGCTGCTGATAGTCTGGACCAAAAGCTAGGCCAGGGTCATAACCAGAAGGGTTTTCATGCCATACAGAGGCCAAGAGTGGCTCAGATTTGCTAAAATAGTCCATGGTGGCAGTGTCGGGTAAGTGAGTATATGCATCCTGGCTAGTGCCTGGCTGGCTAGTAAGGTCCTCAAAGGCCTCTCCATCCTCCTCCCAGTGGGCGTGGGCATGTACT
Organism: Rhabdomys pumilio; assembly: GCA_030674055.1. NCBI lineage: Eukaryota > Metazoa > Chordata > Mammalia > Rodentia > Muridae > Rhabdomys > Rhabdomys pumilio. Next base: position 3,630,284 of record JANHMN010000021.1, read on the forward strand.
AGCTTCATGTGCTCCCTGAGCAGACCCTTGCTAGGTGCTGTAAAGCCACAGTGAACGCAGGTATTGAGGCCTGAGGAATCTCCATAGGAGGGATAGACAAGGGTGCTAACATCTAAGACTGGGCTGCCACCACTGAAAGGTTCCTTGGCCTTTTGGCTGGGCAGTGACTCACGCACATGCAGTTTAGCATGTTGCATGAAGGCTCTAGAGGAATTGGTGCCAAAGATGCACTTGGGGCATTGCAGCCGTGCCTCACGGCCCTCATCACCTGGAAACTGCTTCAGCTTTTGGATCTCTTCAATAATCTTCTCCCTGGAAGCCTGGTGCAGCTGCCAGTGCTGTTCCAGGGCAGTAGGTTCTGTGAAGGCCCAGCCACATTCACTGCAGGCCAGTGGAGCCAGGTCAGCTGGGAGTTCTTGGCCTGGTGCTCGGCGGTGCTGGGTCATGTGTTCTAGGAGGTGCTCCTTGTGCTTGAAGTAGATGCTGCACTCGATGCAAGGAAACACAGCTGGCTCCTCTTCTTCTTCTTCATGGCTGTCCACCCCACCAGCTACTTCCTGCAACAGTTCACACAGATATGGTCCTGTCTGGACTGGGGACAGTAGGGGCTGCAGTCGCTCCACAGATGCTTCAGAGTTCACTGTCCAGGTCTGGGTGGCCACTTCTGAGGCTGATGTGTGGAGACCCCACTCAGAAGGCTGGGCCACCTCCCCAAAGTCTTCTAGGTCCTCTCTGGTACCCATAACCTCCATATCCAAGGTCTTTGGAGTGTCATCCACTGGCACAATTACCCTCCTGAAGGAACTGACAGTTGGTGGCTGGGTAGGGAGGTCCAGGTGCAACCCTGTATCCTTCAGGGGCCCCTGTTCATCCGTATCTTGAAGCCAATCAAACTTGTGGTGGCTTGGAGAGTATTTCTCTAAGAACTTCAGTTCACCCTGATGGTGCAAGAACTTTCTAGAGCCCTTGAGCTTGGCATAGGGTTTCATAGTTCTCACAATAACTGAGTCCTGGAACCTCTGCTCAGATGGGGTGCCCTCCCTGGCCTCCTGGACCATGGGATGCTCCCAAGACCCCTGAACATCAAGGGATGCAGGGAAGGGACCCAGAAGATGGGGTGGTGGGGAGCCCGGCTGAAAGTCCAGGCTGTCTCCATCCCAGTAGCTGCAAGGAAGTGCCAACGGGGATAAGTTAGCTGTGGTCCTTGGTCTCCCTCCCTACGGTAGTAGTGATAGGGAGTCTTCCCAGGCTGGGTGGACCTGTTAACTCATTGAGATCCAGCATAAGGGTGACTGTGGAGAGGTTGGGATTAATAGGGTAAAGGTGAGGAAGTGGGCCTTTCCAGAGGTATTGCAACAAGACCAGGTTCAACTCATAGAGTGCACCTGTCCGCACAGCCCAGCCCTGTTACATCATTGGGGAAATGTGCAGAGACCACAGGTTGGGGATAGAGCCTCAAAAGAGTATCCCCAAATCTGGTGGTACAGTGAACTCTCACCTTTCCCCAGGGAGGATCCAAGGCTCTGACCTGGGCTCCAGGCTGCTTCTGTCTTGGTCCTCCCCAAACTGTGGCGACTTAGTCACATCTCTCCCCCAAATTTGGTGAAGGTCAACTTTGTGGCAGGACAGCTCAAAGGATGAACCTCCTCCCCTCTTGGAGGGTAGAGTCAGGAGTGACTAATGGTTCCAGTGACCCTGACCTTCCTGGGAGGGAGATAGGTAGGGCTGGGAGGTCAGAGTAGATGAGGAAAGTTCTCTGGGCCTCAGATTTCCAATCCTAAAAATGGAGATGATTTTCAAGAGTCAGGAATCTTGTCTTCCTTATACAGTGTCTAAGGAGCTTTTGTGACAGGTATCATCAATTAAAACTATCACACAAAGCAGGTGCTTATTTAAAAGCTTGCAATCTTTCAAGTGGGGACTAGGACCCCACAACTAAATAGAGAGTAGAGACAGGTAGAATTCAAGTGCTTAGGGATCAGGGAACACTTTCCCTCACCCGATATCTAGTAAGCCTTGGGACTGATGGGACTTTTCCAGGGGGACACAAGGTTTCGCTATGTAGCCCCGGTTAGCCTGGAACTCATTATGTAGACTAGAAGAGACTCAAACTCAGAGATCTGCCTGCCTTTGCCTCCAAAGTGCTGGTATTAAAGGTGTGGCCACCACACCAGGCTCTGGGGTTTCTTTTTTGTTTTAGTTTTTTGTTTTTTTGAGACAGGGTCTCACGGTGTAACCCTGGTTGTCCTGTAAATTACTTTGTAGATGATGCTGGCCTTGAACACACAGAGATTCACCTGCCTCTGCATCCTAAGTGCTGAAATTAAAGTTGTAGTCACCATGCCTGGTTCTGGGACGTTTTAGTATAAGTATTCCTGATCTTTCTCTCTTCACTCCTCCCAGTACTAGGAACTAAACCTAGGACCTGGTTCATGTAAGGCAAGTGCTCCACCATAGAACTATAGACCTAGGTCTTCTCCCTTCTTAACATTTGAGACAGGATCTTGTTCAATTATGTTAGCTTTGCACTTACTCTGTAGGTGACTTCAAAAACTTTAGGCAGGTTTTGAACTCACAATCCTCCTCCCTCAATCTCTGGAATAGCTGCATATTATAAGTCTTTATTACCAGGATGTGTTTGCTTATTTACTTATTTTAGATTGAGTCCCATTAGGTACCCCAGGCTGGTGTTGGACTCAAGACTGTCTTATTTTAAAATCTCAGGTCCTGGGTTGGAGAGATGGCTCAGCAGTTAAGAGCACCGACTGCTCTTCCAGAGGTCCTGAGTTCAATTCCTAGCAACCACATGGTGGCTCACAACCATTTGTAATGGGATCTGATCCCTTCTTCTGGTGTGTCTGAAGAGAGCATTAGTGTATTCATATATGTGTGTGTGTGTATTAAATATATAATATATATTAAAATTATATATATATTTTTATATATTATAAATATATAATAAATAAATCTTAAAAAAAAATAAAATCTCAGGTCCTGAGATAGTAGGTATGTGCCACTGTGCCCATCATATACATATGCGTATACATATATTACATATATGTATATGTATACATATATGTATACGCATATGTTTTTCTTTTCTTTTTTTTTTTTTTTTTTTTTTTTTTGAGACAGGGTTTTTCTGTGTAGCCCTGGCTGTCCTGGAACTCACTCTGTAGACCAGGCTGGCCTGGAACTCAGAAATCCGCCTGCCTCTGCCTCCCAAGTGCTGGGATTAAAGGCGTGTGCCACCAACGCCCAGCCCGCATATGTTTTTCATTTAGGGTCTCCGTAATCCACTCTGGCCTTGAACTTACTATGTAGCAGAGGAAAATCCTGAACTTCTAATTCTTTAGTATGTGCCTCATAAGTGCTGAGATTACAGATATATGGCTCCCTTTATTTTAAGAGCCTGCCTTCACAAGGGAGTGGACTGACTACATCCATGGAATAGGTGGGGAAACTGATAGTACAGATAGGCCAAGTGGAGGCCATAGTGCTACCTCTCTAAGCCCTTTGATGCCATGCAATAGTAAAAGTACCTCTCAGGGTTGTGGCAAAGAGTCAGTGAGCTGAACTGGGAGCCAGAACATAATCATTATTATTCATTTCTAGACCTGCTGTTAATGTTGAGACTATCATAATTATATATTAGACCCACTAAACTCTTTAATAAAGAGTAGCAAGGCTGAGGCTAGAACTCAGCGACAGATGGCAGAGCACTTGCATTGAGTTTGTAAGACCTTCCTCTTCTGAGTTTTGTCCCTAGCACCACAAACAAACAAAAGAATCAGACTAGTGGTCATTAACATTGAAGTTGATTCCTGTTCTTTCCCAATGATCCTTGAGTTCCCAAGGCAAATTTGTGAAACATCTTGTGGCAAGGTAACTTTCCATTTTGCAGATGAGAAAACTGAGGCTCAGAGAGGCATCAATCTAAGCATCACTTAACATAGAGACTGGATTCCAAGGGTTCAACCAGCAGATTTGTTCCTCTCTGGCCTGGCTCCTAGCAGGGGTAATGAGAGTTGACCTTCTGTGTTGTTATTAGACCTATCCATCAGCCCCAGCACACAACCAGGGCTGGCCTATGGGGAGTCACCTCCTCCTGCCTGGCCTCTTAATTCCCTCCTGTCCCCTTCTCATTCCCCAGAGGGTTTTGATAGAGCCTAGACACTCCTGATTGGCCCCCTGCCCTACCTGAGGTCAGGGCCAGCGTGGCACTCACCAGCTGCTGATCCGATGGGTGGCGGAGGTGGCACGGGGGAGGGCTTCGCTGAGGCCAGGATGGGGCTGCCCATCTGCAACAAAGAGGGGAGACCCTGAGGGGCTGGGGTCCCCCTGGCCAGGGCTGGGTTTCCCTGGCCAGGGCCCTCCATACCTCAGCTCCAAGAGCCTTGTGGGGTACTTCAGATGGGGCCTTTAGGCCCCAACCCTATCCCTCAGAGGCTTTTGACCTCTGCATTCCTGTATCCTAAAAGGATGTTCTCCGAAGGAGTCCCCTTAGGTCTCCTGGAGGACCCTAGGGGCTTGCTGCCTTCCAGTCTTCCACACACCCAGCAACCAGGGTAGCTTTTGTTTGCTTGTTTTAAAATCATACCCTGGGAAAACTCATATGCTTTTCATTCTAACTACAGGAAAAAGCTAGAGTCCCACCTGCCACAACAATGGCACGTACATGAGGTCTGGGCCTTTATTGCTTCCTTTAACCTCCCTTCCCTTCCTGGACCCTTACTGCTTTGCCTTCATTAAATTCTCCTCAAATCCCACTCTTTTGAAGCTTTGAGTCCTAACTTTCTTTGGTCTTAGCCACCCATCCCCCAACTGTGTGTGTGTGTGTGTGTGTGTGTGTGTGTGTGTGTGTGTGTGTGTAAGACAAGGTCTCTTTATGTTGCCCTGGTTGTCCTGGAACTTGTTATATAGACCAGGCTGGCCTCGAACTCATGAAGATCCTTCTGCCTCTGCTCCCTAAGTGATGGGTAAGGATTGGGTGGTTTTGGTTTTATTTTTTTGCAGGCACAGGATCTCACGTAGCTCAGGCTGGCCTCAAATTCAATATGTAGCTGAGAATGACCTTTTTTTTTTTTTTTTTGGTTTTTTCAAGGCAGGGTTTCTCTGTGTAGTCCTGGCTGTCCTGGAACTCACTCTGTAGACCAGGCTGGCCTCGAACTCAGAAATCTGCCTGCCTCTGCCTCCCAAGTGCTGGGATTAAAGGCGTGTGCCACCACCGCCCAGCTTTGAGGATGACCTTAAACTCCCAATCTGTCTACCTCTACCCCACAAGTGCTGGAACTACAGGTATCTGCCCCTATGCCTAGTCTTCATTTTGCCTCTGAGACAGGGTTTTTCTTGAGACCAGCTGACCTCTAAACTCACAATACCCCTTACCTGTACTTTCTGACTCCTAGGATGACAGGCATGAATTACTACATCTGGCTTTGCTTAGCTTTTTTGGAGACAAATCTTGCTATGTAGATCCAGTTACTCTAGAAATCATTATGTAGCCCAAGCTAGCTAGCTACATCCATGATCCTCCTGCCTCTGCCTTCTGAGTGCTATGATTATAGGCTTGTGACTCCATGCTTGGCACCTGCTTCATTTATCTCTTAGCTTTCCCAGATACTGCCAGGTTCCCTCTGTGGACAGCTGCATGTCTGGGTGTGTTGTAAGCACATAAGCCCCTGAGACCTTGGGCATTTACAGCTCATTCCTGGCAGCATTCCAGCATCTGGCATGCGAGTACTCAACAAACACATGCCAGATAATGAGTAGGGAGCCTGGCCATCCTGAACCACACATGGCCCAAGCCTGCCTGCTGGACCCTAAATCCTAGAATGGAATCTCTTCTTGGGAATGCCCACCACGCCACAACAACACAGATAGAGCCAACTCTCCATTATCCGCCTGTAGAGCCAATGCCTGGAGCCACTGCAGGAATCCTGGCCTGTGCCTCTCTATCCGCCACGCTTGCCTGACACAGCAAGCATGCCAAGCAGGGAGTAAGCCAATTGCCTGGGCCAAGGTTAACACGCTGGGAGAACTTGTGCCCTGGCCAGGGCCTGACAGATGCAATTGCTGGATCAACCTCAATTTGAGGATGGTCCAGAAAGGGCGAGGGCTGGCACGGATTCTTTCAATCCCCCACCATCCAATTTTCCCTGGGAATTAAAAGTCTACCACTGGGAATAGAAGAATGAAAATGGCAGGGAGTGGTCAGAAAGGTATGGTCTGTCTGCTGAGCCTGACAAAAAGGGCTGTTACAATGGCATGGCCTCTAAACTGTGGGTCAGGGGTACAAAACTTTGCATATCCCAGGGCAGAGTGGTCTTAGTCTTGACACTTGGAGAGGATCCTTTTCTGGGCTGGGGTAGTCTGCCACACTGTAGGATAATCCACAATTGGCCTCTACTTGCCCACGGGACAGTAATTCCTATCAATCCTGCAATCATGACAACTGAAAATGTCTGCACGAATCCCCAAAGTGTCCCCTGTGGGACCTGATTGTCTCTGTTTGAGAGCCATAGAGGCAGTCCCACCAGGAGCAAAGATATTCTGGGGTTTGAGGTCAGAAGTTATGATGAGGTGTGCTGGAGAGGACAGTGAGGGCTAGGAAAACAACCATAAGCAACAGGGTCTGTCCTAGACACAAGTCACAGATGAGAACTAATCAGGAGAAAGTGACCAATTAGTGAGTAACCAGTCCCAGCACAGCCTAGAGATGTGGGTCTGAGGGTCCCAGGTGTCCTGTTTCTGAAATTCTGAGTGTCCCAGATTTGATGGCTATGCGCAATGGCTGTTGTCTAAGAATTCCGTGAGCCATGGGGGCACACTGGCCTCTTTGAGCAGCTCCAGTGAGGCTCCTATTTTTAGTGGCAGCAAGTTTGGAAGAAGGAGACCAAGCAGGGACTATATCTGAGACAGCTTGGAGGTGGGGGTTTTGCCCAGAAGCCTCCACGCTGAAGGAGATCCAGAAGTCCCTGTGGCACCTTGGATGCAACTCTGAGTCAGTGGCAGTGCCAGAATCCCTCACTGGCTCCTGCCATGCGGGGTCCCCGACATAGCTTACAAATGAGAGGAAAGGGTGTCCATGAACCACTTAAAGTCCAAGCCAGGCAGCCCGCAGCTTGGCAGAGTTGCCAAGAATCTATACTTTGTTGCCAGACAACTCCAAGTGCAAAGCCCAGCAGTGTGACCAGAAGTGGCCTTTCAGGCTCCAAGTCTCTGTTTTTTCCTCAGTACAATGCAAAGCCATGAAACCAGCTTCAAGGGGCCACTGAGATCACAGGAAGAGTTCCATCCAGAGACACAGCGATGTGGGGAAGGAGGAGATGGGTGTTCTGTAGTGTCAAGGCTGTCTTGATGATGTCCTGGGGTGGAAGCTGGAGGCTAGACTTGTAGCCTCAGGCTTGCTTTCTCCATGCTCTGATTCATTCTTTCCATGAATCCAGAAATGACACTTTTTGCTCCCAGGTCCCTTGTCCCATGGACAGTAGTAGGCATGCACCAGACTCTCCGCTGATCTGAGTGGGACATGTAAGTCCCACAAGACTTTGCTGTCCTTGCAAAGCCCACCTCAGAGGTATATGGGACTGCAATGGGGCTTGAGGCAGGGTCCCAACTGATAGCCATAATGGAAGACAGAGCAAGGGAGTGGTATTTCCTTGTCCAGAGACATTTGGGGATACCACTCCTGGGAATCCTTGAGGGGTTCTCAGGACTGCATAGGGACAAGAGAATGCCCAGGCTTCAGGATGGAATAGCCACCTCAGAGACTGTTCTGATTTATAGACATCACAAGACTCCCAGGGCAAGTGCCTAGTCTACAAAAGGGAGTCAAGCAGGCCGAGAGGGCAGTGGGACAGACATCCAGGCTTTCTTTAATCTCATGCTCTGATTCTGCTTCAGTGCACATCCCCACGCGTGCTTCCATTTACTCTGGGAGCCATTAAAAGTGGGTTTAGTCCCCCTTGGTGGCCTCTTTCTCCTCCTACCTAGGCTGTGAAACAGGTGCATACATGAATCCCTGGTTGCTCTCTAGTGGGGGTGTGGGGTGGCGAAGACACACACCTACCTACCTTCACCATCTCTCCAGCCTTGGGTCATCTGCTACGTGGAGAAAAATGCCTAGTCCCTCGGAATCTACAGAAGATTTCTTGAATTCCCACAAAGTTAAGACTCCTGACTAGCTTTGTGGCCTGGGATAAAGTCCTGGTACTCACTGGGTCCTGAGGAGGAGACTGCTAAGGGATGGCCCTCAGCTCCGAGGATCTGTTACTCACCATGCTCCCTCTTGCTTCACACTGGCAGGTGCCAGCCACTCTCTCCAAATCTTTAAAGCTAGGGCTTCTGTCCTGATCCCTTGTGCCCGCCTCTAAGTCATGTGCTGCCTCCTCACTCTACCTCTTGGTTCATGTCTATCTCCCCTGCCCCAGAGGAAAGGCTCCATGACAGCAGAGATGGCATGCGCTGGGTCCCCTCTTTACCGTGCTCTAGAACGGTGGGTTCATAAGTGCCTGAGCATCATGAGTAGAGCTGCTGGACAGTGGCAGATCAAGAAGCTCCAAAAGTATACAGAGGGGCTATAAATAAAGGGTGTTGGGAATATGGCCGACTGGAAGAGCACATGCCTAACTCTTTGAAGCCCTGGGTTCCAAACTGAGTAGCAAAACAAAACACAAAACAAGAAAGAAAACAGCAGAAAAGAGGGGGTTGAAAGAAGAAAAATTACTCAAAGGCTAAAAAAGAAGCCAGGTATGGCAGGACCCAACTTTAATCCTAGCACTTGGGAGGGAGGCAGAAGCAGATGGATTTCTGAATTCAAGACCAGCCAGATCTACAAAGTGAGTTCCAGGACAGGCAAGGAAGACAACATAGAGAAAGCCTATCTCAAAAAACAAACAAACAAACAAACAAAAAACCCCCAAAAAACCCTCCCCCCAAAACAAACAAACACCCCCCAAAACAGCAAAACAAAACAAAACAAAACAAAAACCAGGGACTGGAGAGATGCCTCAGTGTTTAAGAGCACTTTCTGCTCTTCCAAAGGACCCAGGGTTCAGTTCCCAGCATCCACATGGCAGTTCACAACTGTTTGTACTTCCAGCTGCAACAGATCTGATGCTTTCTTCTGGCCCCTGCAGATGCTGCATGCAGGAGCTACACCAATACACATGTACACAGAATAGCTGCACACATAAAATGATAATAATGAAAAAACTTAATTATATATATATACATATATATATAATTATATATATATATAATGAAAAAAACTTAAAAAGAGAAGGCTGGGAAGCTCTGAAGTATCTGTGGCTCCAGCTCCAGGTATCTAATGCCCCTGGCCTCTGCAGGCACCAGCAGTTACATGCATGTATCCACATGCAGACATTCATACCATTAAAAATAATAAAATTTTAAAAAATAAGATGAGGTGTGGAAATGTAGCTGTGGTAGAGAGCTTGCCTCACATGTAAAGCACACAAAACAAAACACCAAGAGAAAGAACAAGTGAATGAAAAGAAGAAGAGGGCTGGGGGAGAACTCAATGGGATGTCCTTTGAACAGTGTGCAAGGGCCTACGTGCAGCCCCCAGTTCGATAAAAAACAAAATAAAACAAAGAAGGAAGAGAGTTTTTAAGCCACATTACTGCCTGACTGTGAGTCTGGGACTCTTCCTTCACCCCTCACGGTTTTGGATTTCCCCTTCCTAACATGAGACACTAAATAATAGAGGCTTTCTCTACAAAGACTCTCGGTATGATATGAATTGAGTACACAAAGAATGATGCATGTAGGAACCACCGAAGAGGAGCTTGGAAGCTATTAGAAGGTTCAGGGGCCCAACCAAGGCAATAAAGGAAGAAGTCTGATGCCTCAGCCTACGATTCTCCAGCCACACCAGATTCCTGTTAGGTCCTTAAACATGCCAGGCTCCTCCCCTCTACAGGGCCTTTGCACTTGCTGTCCTGGTGGGCACTTCCCAGTATTCATTCTATGCTGTGCCTCAAATACTATTCTCAGGAGGCTGTTCCTGGGTCGGCCAGGCATGATCTTGGCACTCTATTTAATATCTGCATAGGCTCCATCATTGCCTGCCCTTCTGACATCTGTTCGGGTGCTCCTTGTCTAAATTCCCTTCTGCAATGCCAAGCCCCGGAGGACAGGAACTCTTGCCTCTTCATGATTATTTTCCCCAGCACCCAGAACAGAAGGTGACACACAGCAGGTGCTCAGTGTTTAATAAGCGAACAACAAACTGTGCCGTGGGGCTAGTGTGAGCTAGCCTGGCCTGGGCTAAATCAAGGTAGAGAGAGGTGAGTGGAATTTCTAACGCCCCAGACTTTACCTTACCACTAGAGGGCACAAGTTCAGAAGCTACACTCCACAAGACTGCAGGAGGAACAAGTGGGCTTGGGCAAAGAGCTCAGGGTGCTGATATGGGTATTTGGACACAGCTGGTGTCCAGTTCAGAGGGGAGAGCCAGGGCACTAAAGGTATGAATCCCAGTTCCTTACCATCCTCTGGGTGACTGTGATCCAGCCATGGGTTTCCAAAACATCTGTTTTTACAAGGGCAAATGAAAAGCACTATGCAGGACAGTAAAGAAAGCTCTGCTCATCGAGCTGAGTTCCAATCCCAACTCAGTCCCTGCTGGGTTGGGTGACCTGACTCTTTCTGAGCCTTGGGGACTAAGTGGGATGCTTCTTTAGGGCCGCAGAGCCCTCTTACCAGAAATGCCACTTCTGCCATCCAGAATGTCTCGAGGGCCTTCCTTGGTGATTGGCAGGTAATGAGAAGATCGAAAAATATCACCTTCCCCCTCAGCAGCCTCAGCCCCACCCTCGATGTCCTCTCTTGGAGCTGGGCCAGGCAGTCTCTCTGGACCTCGAGGACGATCCGGGGCAGCCAGGCCACCTGCCAGTAACCCCTCCATGGGTGCTAGCCGCTGATCTTCACTCAGTACCTGGCAGATTCAGCAGGACATTGTGGGCCTAGAGACAAAGACAGGGAAGACCTTAGGAGAGTAAGAAAAGAATTGCATTTGTTTTTCCCTCTCTCAAAACCCTAGCCTTCTCCTTCAAGGCCTACGGCCTGGCCTCCGTTTACCTCTCAGTTGAAGTGAGGAGGGTAAGTAGTGCTGAGGCCCCATTCACACCTATTATAACCCAATCACCTCTACTGTCAGCATGCCTCAATACACTAAAGCTTCCTCTTCCCCAGCATCTTCCCAGCCTGCATTCACCTCAGTTACACATGCACACTCAGTCACCTCAGCCCTCCCTCATCACCCCTTCCTGTTCCTCCCATCGCTCACTCACAGCTTCGTCTCGTCCAGCTGCTTCCCGGCTATCCTGTAACTGCATAACCTAAGCCATGCCTCCAGTTTCCAGGATCCCAGCTCATGAGTGCACTGTCTCAAGTGCCCCCATCTTTGCCCTTATACTTTTCTCACTTCTGTTGCCCCATACCAATTACCCCTACACTTTTCCAACATTCACACCCTTCTTCCTATCCAGGAATGTAGGGTTATTAATCCCTTAACCTCTCCACACTCTCAAGCGACCCCACCATTAACCTTTTCCCTTCTCCTCAGCATGATCTCTCATGCATACCAAGCCTGGGCTCCTCCACCCTGCCACCTTCTAATAGTATTGGTTGCATCCTCCACCGATATTCGTTGCTCTGGTCTGAGGATGAAAAGGACCGATGGGGTTCCTGTTTCAGAAATAAGGACCCTGGGGGAGGAGGGCGATTGTCCTCTCCACCTATAAATACCTTCAAGGTAGAGCAGAAAGTGAAGGGCAGAGATGAGGCGCTCTCCCCAGGGAGATGGTGGTGAGGCCGGGCCCAGGCAACCGGGGCGGGGCCGGGGCTCCAGGCCTGGTAGCAGGCGTTGCCCTCGGGGGCCTGGGTGCTCCCGGGGGGGCCTATACGGGGTGGGTTGACAGTCCTGGCTGGAGGGGTCCCTGCCCAGGCCTGGAGAAAGCACCTGCGGGTGCCCACTAGGGTGGGCACTGCCGGCGGGGATCGGGCAGGACCGCAACTTCGGAGCACTTTGGCAGCTTGGGGAGGGGGCTCCAGTCCAGATGGTCGTTCCCTACCCCACCCGCCGCAGGGGTCGCAGAGGTAGGGGCGACGCTGCGCGGACGCACCCTGCGGGGAAGCTAGGGTCCCTAGGATGCGCCCTTCGCCCGTGCACCTCGGGGCGGGAGACCCCGCGGGACGAGCTGAGGTGGGGGGAGACACCTGCCTCGAGACCCCCGCCCCTCCCCCCACCTGTACAGCCCCGCCCCCGGCCAGGCCCCGCCCCTGCAGGCCCCGCCCCGCCCCCCGCCCCAGGGGGTCCCGCCCGGCCGGACCGGGGCCCAGGCCTCCCCTCCCAGCTCCAGCTCCGCCCCGCCCGCGAGCTTCCCGGGCTGGGTCGGGCCTCACCGGAGAGGCATAGTCGCTGGCTGGGAACTCCCCTACTTCATGGGGCCGTCGCTGCCACTACAGCTGCTGCCGCTCTTGGTGCCGGTGCCACGGCCTCCTCAGCCGCCGCTGCCTCCACAGCTCGGGGGACATTGTCCCTTTAAATCGCTCCCCCCGCCGCCCCGCCCCTCCCCCCCGGCGCGCCGACGTGACCTCAGCGCGACAGCCCCGCCGCGCCGCCATGATGAGGAGGTCTGCCCCCCCTTGTGCCACTCCGGAGGGGGGAAAATCCAACGGGCTCGCCGCCATATTGGGAGTGGCCAAGCAGGTCACCCTTAAAGGGCCCGCAGGTCCTTAGCGTCTAGGGAGGGGCTCTGTTACCATGACAACATCCTGTCCTCTGCACCCCCACTGATTCTTCCTATACTAGGTTTGTTAACATCTAGGTTTGTTAATAACAGGTGAGTGGGAGGGAAACAGAAGTTTTCTCTTGGATCATTCATAGATCATTGAGGACTCCACCGGGTCAGTCTTTAGCTTTCAGTCTCTTCCAATCATAAGGCCACGCTTTCCTCGTTGTTTGTATTGGACTTCAACATCTCCATTACTTTGTGTCTATTCCGAATGCTAAGCTCTCCTCTACTTAGTCTTCAGGATCATAGCCTCCAGACTAGCCCGTATATGCACATCTAAAACTGGTTGCTTTCTCCCATCCATCACCCATTTGTCCACCCATTTATCTCCATGCTTGATCTATCAACCACTCGACAACCCAATAAACTAATCTCCTCTCTAAACACTCATCTATCCAAAAATTCACTTAACCTATCTATCCATATGTCATGTACCAGCCCATCACTTCTACTTATCCACAATCAAGGGATTCAACAGTCCTACTAACATCCACCCATACAGTCAGTCATCCATCAGTTGTGTATCAGTCTTCACCAAATGAAGGAGACAGGAGTTCATGTCTGTCTACTTTATTATTTTCCCACGGCTCATTTGGGAGTCCCAAAAGACCTCAATAAATGTGAGGGGTGTGTGTGTGTGTGTGTGTGTGTGTTTGATTACTCATTTAGTTCAAGTACTAATTTCCTATTGTGAGTCAGCCTTCTCTAAGTAGATCTATCCATTTTGATTAGTGATCTGCCTTAAACCAGGTCAAATGTTCAGTGAAGTAGCTAACCTAGTCACCTGCCTATTGTTTCATTCACATTACTCAACCAGCCATAGAACTCAACTGTATTCCCATGTATGGCCCCTTCCTTCATCTGCTTCCCAGACTCATTGCCCTCCCTGCCATAGGTACCTGGACTGTGATATGGAGTCTAGAAAGATTCTGTCACTTGGAGCTTGAGTATTGGTAGGGGATGAGATGGGATAGGTGGGTGGGAGATGTGTGCTTCATGGAAAAGCAAGTGGTTCCCAACCAATGATAAATGTCTTTTATTGAATACCTTTAACTAAGAGTTGTCCACTATGTAGAAAAATTTTAGATGCACTTTTTATATACAGAGGAGAGAATGGGGTCTTTTAGAGTGACCACCTTAGATCACACCAGTAGTGAGAATCTGCTTATCATTCCCATCTTCAGGAGACTTCACATTAGGTAAGAACTTGGGAGAGGTGAATGCTGGGTATGCTCTTGTATTAATCATTTGTAGGGGCAGAGAAACCTGTGGTTTTCTGAAATGGAGATGTACTGGGCAACCTCACAGTTACCAGAGTGATTGACACCTCCCACTCTGTCCCACACTAATGGCCATGAAGGGCTGAGGCAGTCAGAAGGTGCTCTGTAGTGGCTCTCTTGGCTTCCAGACCGTATGGAGTGGGGCGAGATGCTCAGGTACCCGTTGACAGATCAGCTCCATTGACACATGGTGCTTTGAGAGGCAGGGGCTGGCTCTGAGATCCTGCTGTTTTTGAAAGAAGCTGTAGGCTTTGGAGGGTATCCCTCAGCTGGTCCTGAGAACATTCTATCTCAGTCAGGCGATGCTCCTGGAAAGGCAGTGGAAGTGGGTTTGGGGTCGGGGATGTTTAACAAGCAGACTCCTTACTCCCCTCCAGTCTCAGGCAAGAGTCTTACCAGACTTTTCAGCCTGTGGCTTCCGTTGCTTGGGAGACTACCCTTAGAATCCAACTTTGAGATCCTGTGGAGGTCAGGGCAGGAGAGTGGCCAAGTCAGAAACAGAGAAAGTGCCTTCCATCCTGAGTGAACTGCCTAGGACTCAGTGGGCAGGGCTTGGAGTGAAGCTGGAGTTTGTTCAAAGTAGAGAGCAGGGCATAAGCAAAGGCCTGGCTAGAGCTCGGCACAGTTAGGATGCAAAGACTAGCCAAGTGTAATGGTGCAGCCCTGTAACTCAGGGTACGGGGTTGGCGCTGAGGCAAGACGATGGAGAGTGCGTAGTTAGCCTGGATTACAGCTAAATCTAGTTTCACAGAAGGAATACAACAGCGGGTGGGGGGTAGGGTAGGAATGGAAGGATTAATTAATCAATCTGAAGGCGGAGACTGTCCAAAGAGCGGGAAGGGCCCAGATGGCCCGATCGGGTCTTTGAGTGGCTGGTTGAGGGGGTGTGAGTAAGTAAAAGGACTAGTCAAAGACAGATGTGAGATAGGCCCAGCAGAAGAGAGGCTGCCAGGGCCTGAACTGGGGGTGACACATCTAGGTTATAGAGCTGTTAGGGCCTGGAGGCGGAGGTAGTTTAGGCGGGGCGGGACTTTCTGGAAGAGATTTAGGCCACCCTTGTGAAGAAGCTGGGATCGGAGCTACTGTGAAGGCGGGACTCACCCAGCTCCTAGTTTGGAGTCCAGATCCTGCAGTTGACAGCGGAGCTGCTCCTGCTGCTCGGTCAAGGCCTGGATGTGGGTACTGAGTGACTCCACCAGATGGGACAGAGCTTTTTGTTCCTCGCGGAGTGCAGCTACCTCGCATTGTATCTCTGCTAGCTGTGAGAAGACAGTAGCTGTGATTTGACCCATCCTCAGGTCCCTTCCTCATTTTATCACATTTCTACCCTGTTGGGAAACTTGTAGGTCGGGACAAACAGTCTCAGAGTCAGATGAGTCCTAATGTCCTTTCTTAATCCGGCTCCTTATGCGCAGCCCGCCCCACACCCTGGAGAGGATCAGGACCGGATGTCACCTTGCCCACTGGTCGGTGCGGTCCCGGAATTTGGTATCGGTCCCCGGGCTGATCCAGTTGGCGCTGCCATGGCACCGATGGCTTCCGAGGTAGCGAGGTGGAAGCCCTAATCCAGGCCCGTCCGCAAGGCGCGGGGCCCGTGCGTAGGGGGCCTTTGGATCGTGGCTTGGAACCTGCAGAAGGGCGACGGTGGGTAGGACGTCTGGCAGGGACGCTCTGTGTGCGCAGCACTGGCCGCGGCCGCTGCAGGGGCCGCTCCTCATCTGGCCGCCGACGGGTCCAGCTTCCTGCCCCTTGAAAGCTGCGTAGAGATTGGCTCTTGGAAATGAGTGGCGTGTGCTTGGGGAGGTCTCGGGGTGCCAAGAAGCCGGGTTTCTCCCCTGAAGAGAAGCTGGAGGTGGGATGTGAAAGTTCAGACCCTCAATTGACTCTGGAGATGACTCCACCCCAGCCTAGAGGCAGAAACGACCCAACTTTTTACATCAGTAAAATTCTCTTAGGACCACACTTGACCTATGACTTTGATGAGACCCTGTCCTTGACTTCTGATTGCTATTTCAATCTAATCATTTTTCCCTCTCTAGCTTTGGCTCTGATTTCTGACCTTGACCTGGTCCTTTCAATAGTTTTGATTCTAGTCTACCCCAGAGAATCTGCCTCCACTCACAAGGGTGCCCACTTTTTCCCTAATTGACCTTATCTTCTCTCCAACCTCTGGACTTGAGCCGATGCTGTTGTTCTTGACTTTTGATAGGAACTGGTCTCTAACCTGTGGCCCCATGACTAGTTCTATTTGCCCTAAGCTTGACCTCTGCTTCTCAGACCTTTGTAACATCTTGTTTTCACCTGACCCCTGGCCCCTGGTTTGACTCCATCCACAGACTCTGACACATGGTCTTCATTTTTACAACAGGCTACTTTCTCACCCTGGAGGTGACTTTTCCTTGACTTCTGACATTACTCCATCCCAATCTTGGACTTTGGCTTTGTGAATGTTTGCCCTTTGACCACACAGTGGGCCACTCCTCTGCCTGCCTCCTTACATGATGCCATCCGAAGCCTCTGACCTCAACATAACCCTACTCCGAGCATTATGCATCTTAACATATTTACTCCTCCTGCCACCCATGAGAACACAGCCTGGACTTGAGGTTACCTGGATTGGACCTGACTGGAGATCCGGGGAAGACGCATTGGTACAGACACTGGGACAGGCCGGCCCTCCTCAATGGCTCGAAGGATGGTGGGTAGTGGTTCCAAGCTGTCTTGTGTTTTCTGTCAAACAATGTAAGGAAGATCTCCTGTGAACTCTCTGGTTCCAGTGCCTCCCAGCCTTTCTACCCTGCACCCAGGGTTCTGGGTTCAGGTCATACCTGGTCAAGTTCGGCAAAGATTGTGCAGAGCTGGACATGAAGAACTGCCAACTGGAGGGCCAGGTCTCCACTTCCCTGGTAGCCACTGGGTGTGGTATCTGCATCCACTATAGCTACCTGGTCCAGGAAGTGTTGCATGGCTGGTCCATGATCTTCCAGGAAGCTATTCATAAAGGCCATGTAGGCTTCCTTCTCACCAAACCTGAGTTAGAGCCAAACTGGTTAAGTCAGGACAGACACCTACCAACCCCCCTACTCCATGACCCCATCATCGTCCCACATTCTCCCAACACCTACGGAGCACAGTTGGCGAGATTCTGGATGACCTTGGCGATGAGCGTAAGAGTTCGGGCTGGGCCTGGGGCCGGGTGCTCTGGTGCCAGGCCAAACAGGCTAGGTGCCAAGATGGCAGGGCATAGAAGCCTTAGGAAGAGGGACGCACACACCAGCCGGGGGCCCAGTGCCTCCGAGCCTCGTGCTTTGCACGCTTCACGCCAACTTGAGAACACAGTGCCCAGCTCTGCTGGGAAACAGCTGGGGCAGGAGAAGCGATCGTTAGAGGAAGGGAACAGGGACATAAAGAGTGTCTATGATCAAGGTCGTAAGTCTAGAGGCCAGGTGCATAGGAAGCATTACATGGCTTGTTCATGAAGCTTGTGCGTGCTTTCATGGCCCTGAACATGTTGTTTGGGTTGCAAGGTTGGGGATCTCTGGGGCAGCAAACTTGGAGGTAAGCATATTTTAAATATTAAATCAGATTTGAGTGCCCCACATTTTGTTGGCTGGTCAGGGCAGCACAGCAGCAGCGAGGCAGCGCTGTACTCAGGTGCCGGGTCCCTGACTCTTACTTGTAAGAGTGGATGATACTTTCAAAAACTTCCTCGCAGCTGTTTCGCAGTCTAGCTTGGTGTTTTGGCAGCTCTGGCGCTGGGCACTTGCTGGGGTCCACTTCACAGTCCTCAGTGGAGGCACAGAGACACCGCACAACCTGCCCTGCAGTCCAGCACAGTCTGAGGTCATGAACCCAAACACATCACACACAGCCTCCAACCCTGTTCTGGCTGGTTTTGTGTGTCAACTTGACACAAGCTAGAGTCATCAGAGAGGAAGAGGCCTCGGTTGAAAAAATGCCTACATGAGATCCAGCTGTTAAGGCATTTTCTCAATTAGTGATCAATGGGGAGGTCCCCATCCATTGTGGGTGGTGTTTTTCCCCCCGGGCTGGTGGTCCTGGGTTCTATAAGAAGGCAGGCTGAACAAGCCACATGAAGCTAGCCAGTAAGCAACACCTTTCCATGTCTGCATCAGCTTTTGCCTTCAGGACCCTCCCGTTTGATTTCCCGGCTTCCTTCAATAATGAACAGCAGTGTGGAAGTGAAAGCTAAGCGCTTTTCTCTTCAACTTGCTTTCTGGTAATGGTGTTTCATTTGCAGCAATAAAAACCCGATCTAAGATAAAACCTATCTCCAAGTTACTCTGGAAGCATCAAACGTCTTAGGGAGACAGCAGCTCCACTCCCACTCCAGATTCTAGTATTCAAAGCACCACTCACTCCCAGAAGGCTGTTTCACTTGGGGCTTTCTGGACCTCTGGCACAAGTCTCCCTCTCTGCTTACCCAGGGTCTCCTGGAGATACTCCTGTGCCACCAGTTTCATGTATTCATCAATGGCCTTTGTGGCTAAGGTGTTTTCTCGGAATAGCAGCGCCTCACGGCCTCCACAGCGCGCCAGCTCTGCGGTTCCTAGGTCTGTCACCAATGCCTGTGGAGGACAGAGATCACATTGAATGATCTTGCGAATCTCAGTCATTGGTCCATCGTTCATACCTAGACACGGGCCTTGTGCCTTTTTGCTGATATTCAGGCACAGTCCTCAGTTTTTAGCTGAGGTTACAACATCCACCTCTCACAGCAGAGGTACCTAATAGCATTGAGGTTGTCCTCCAGCTCCTCCCGTCTCGCTCAAGTTCAGAGCGAACCCATCCCATCTGAAGTTCAGGGTCTGCCTCTCACAGTTCAAGTTAATGCCAGCTGAAATTCCAGACGTACAGCGCTCGTTGTCCCTCATTGGTAAAGTATTGGTCCTGCCCCTCACGGTGCCCCGCCTCAGGGGACACTGTGCAGGGCCTCCCTTCCTCTCCAGCCCTACTTAGAAAGCGCCACCTGTCCCACTTGTCTGCATAGTCAGGGCTTCTCACCTGCGCTCGGCCAGTGGCTCGTAGCACGCGCACCATAGCTGCTGCCAGCTCCTCCTTGGCCTGAGCAGACAGCGCGGGCTCCAGCGCCCCGCACAGGCGCGCGTAGTGGAAGGTGAGGAATTCGGCCAGCTCCTTATAGCGCTCGGACGGCAGCACGCGCAGACATCGCACCCTGATCCGCGCCCGTAGCACCGCACCCGCCGGCGCCCCAAGCACGGGGAACCAGCGCTCCAGGCCCGCAGCAGGCGCGCGGGTGAGGCTCACCTCGTCCAGCTCCAGCACCACCCTGCCCACGGTTGCCCCTGCCCGGCCTGCTCCGCGCAGCCGCAGCGACAGGCGACGGGCAGGTGGCAACGCCTCGAAGTGGAAGCGTTCGGCCCAGAAGAGTTGTTCTGGGCCGGCCCGGGGGGCAGTGCGCGCCAGTAGCGCGCCGTCTAACCACAGCTCCGCACGCACTCCGGGTGCAGCTGCTCGGGGTAGCCCTTTGGCCTCGTGCACCCACACCGTCAGCCACGTCTCTTGCCGTTCCACGTTGTCCTATATGCAGGAGTTGGGTAGGAGGAGTGTGTCGGACTTGAGTAGCAAATAGGCAGAGAACTGGATGCAGGGGTAGGTTTGACATTCATGTGGCTGGTGTGTTGCATTGGAGGTTTTGGGGACAAACTGTGTGGATGGCGTGGAAGGGGCAGGGCCTGGCTGGTGAAAGGGCTTTCTGTGCCCGTCCCCCTCAATAACCTGGCTCGGCTGGAACTGCCGACGGAGGTCCTCAATCCAACGGTCTCTCTCAGCGCTCGAGCGACAAGAGAAACAGCGGCTCCCACCTGCCCAGGTTACCTATTTGAGGCAGGATTCAATGGTTTAATAGAGGCTGAGATGGGGCCAAGGGTTTAGTAGAGGCTAAGGTGGGTTCCTCATTTACCTGGAAGCAATACGGCTCGCCCAGGAGGCTAGGATGCAGAGGCCAGATTCTCACGTCCCTTTCAGCGCCTAGGTCCAGCTCAGAGAGTGTGGCCAGTGATTCTCTGGAACCAAGAGCACTGGGGGGTCTGGAGTCAGTGAAGGGGAACAAGGCGTTATTCCTTGCTTACTCAGTCCTTAACTTTCTAATCTTTAGCTACCCTAGCTGCTGTCTCTTTCCGCATCCTAGCGGTTGATCCACTGTTTCCTTCCTCCACCCCCATCCCTTATGGCTGAATTTCCAAGCATTCTTTGGAGTTCCTATATCCACGGTATTTGGTTAGCTTCTATTTCATTAGAGATGACTTAATGAGATGAGAAAATACCTGGGGTCTTTGTGACCCCAAGTTCACCTGGCATGGAGCAGAATAGAGAAAACATGCAGGCAGCTGGTGAAGGTGAAGCTAAGGAACCCAGAGGTGCTGAATACATAACTTCCCAGAGACTCTTACCCATCTCGAGGGGTGTGGGCTCCCAGTTCTGACTTGGCCCTTTTCTTCTCCTTCAGCCTCTTAAGTAACCTCTAAGGGGAGCAGAGAGGTATGTGAACTGGGGAGAACCCTATGCTCTTTCCTCAGCTTTGTCCCCCTGAGTATCCTTGAGGATCTGCTGGTCTTGGTGGACCAAGCCTAAGTCCAGGCTGCATCAACATCTGCAGCCAGCAGATGACATTTATATTCATGTTGTGCAATACTGGAAATTGTGCTTAAGGACTCATGAGGGGCAAATGCTCTCAAATCAATGGTGTTATCCTCCCTGCCCAGCAGCTTGCATTTCTTTCTCCTTCCTCTTCCCTCTTTCCCTCCCTGCTGCCCCTCCCAATCTCCCTTTGCCTATCCCTTCCTCTATCCCTCCCTCCCTTAGTAATGCCTTTTGAGTTAGTGTCCAAGAAAGCCAGCATGTTCAGCAATAGAGGTTAGCAAAACTCTACATGATACAAGTGGACAGGGATTGGTGGAAAGCCCAGAGCGTCAGAGAAATCATGCATAGGCGTTTGGCCAATATCCAAAAAAGTAATAGAAAGAAGGAAATTGAAAAGTTATACTTATTGCATTAGAACTCAGAAAAGTAGGCAGGCTTCCGTTTCTGATTTCTACAATATATTTTTTTATGTGTCCTTTTGTGTGATGTGTGTGCACACGTGTATGTGTGTGCACACATGTGTGTGAGTGGGCATGTGTGCACACGTGTATGTGTGTGCACACATGTGTGAGTGGGAATGTGTGCTCATGTGCATGTGGAGTCCTGAGGCTCTGACACTGAGCTTCCTCGGGTACTTTCCACCAGGAGGCAGCGCCTCTCACTTGCGTCTAGAACTCAGTGATTCGATAGCTGATGGATTGTGTGCAGATTCCTGGTCTCCATCTTTCAAGTACTAGACTTACAGGCAGATGACCATGCTTATCTAGCATTTCCATGGGTGCAGAGAATCCAAACGCTGGTCCTCATGCTTGCCTAGCCACTGAGCCATCTCCTCAGCTTGCATCTCTGAAGCACTCATCACTCACTTGCCTAAATTCTCTATGCACTCCTTGTAAAATAGAGAGGGAACTGGGTGTGGACTCAATCTCCAATCCAGCACTCAGGATGCAGATGCAAGAGGGCTGCTGAGAATTAGAGGCTGCCAGGAGGCAGGGCTACACACCAACTTCTAGGAAACTCTAGACTTCAGTATAGGACTCTGCTTTAAAAATATAAAACTTTTGCCAGGAGTGATGTACACTTTTGATCCCAGCACTCAGTAGGCAGAGGCAGTTGGATCTTTGTGAGTTCCAGGTCAGCCTAGTCTACATAGTGAGTGCTAGGAAGCCAAGACTACATAGAGAGACCCTGCCCCCAAAAAACAAAGCAACACACACACACACACACACACACACACACACACACACACACACATCCAAAAATACAAAAACAAGAGAGGAATTTTCTCATTAGCTCTATTTGACAGTAGGTGCGAAGGTCAGAGCTGACCAGTGACCTATCCATGATCCCTTATTTCCTGGCCCTCCAAGCCCAGGACTGTGATTACAGTTACTCAGGAAGCAGAGATACAGGATCAGAAATTTTAAAATAGTCACCGTGTGTGTGTTTATTTTTCAGGCAGTCTCAATGTGTACCCTGGCTGGCTTGAACTCACTATGGAGCCTAAGCGATCTTCTTGTCTTTGTGACTGTGATTGTAGATGTGGCACTGCCACACCTGGTCCTCATATGTGTGTGTGCGTGTGTGTTATTAAGTACGGTCTGCAGATATAGTTAGACGGGAGAGCATGTCTGAGGCCAAGGTCTAGGAGATCTTGTTCACCCCTGTCACTTCCCTGCCCTGTCACACTGGCTGACATACCCGAACATTGTGGACCTGGTTGGAACCAGTAGCTTCCTGCTCAGTTTTTCCGGAGGTCCGAACTGTGGGTGGTCAGAGGTAAGAGGTTAAGGGTAGAAAGCATGGTTGGTTATGAATCACTTTGAAAGGCTCCCCAATCCTCTAACCTCCCCAAATTCCCAAATTTACCTGGATCCTTGAGGTTCCCCAAGGCTGCCTGCATGCTGCTTTCTGAGCTGGCACTTCCCACTCGGATTTGGCGAGGACCCTGTCCTCCCATACAAGTGGGTTGTCAGAAAGGGGAGAAACACATGAGGGGGCACATACATTTCTGGTGTTTACCCCTCTATCATCGCCTCTGTCCTGTTTGCTTTCTTGCTCTGCCCTTCCTTACCTCCTCCTCACTGAGCATCACCAGTCTTCCTTCGAGCAGGGTAAAGCCATCAATGCTCCAAACAGGCATGTCAGGGGTGGGAGGCTCAGGGATCTGTGCAACAGGCAGATCTGGGTCTGCTACCAACTCTAGCTCTGGCTCTGGGAAGAGGAGGGGATGCTGATGTCAGAGTCTCCCCTTCTCCCTCTGACCCCCTTCTTTATACAAGAAGGTGCACACTTCAGCAACTGGCTTAGGCTGGGTGTCCTTGGGCAGATCTCTACCTCTCTGAAATTTGTTCTCAACAACCCTAGAAGTGGACACAGCCCAACGGCTCCGTGTCCAGTACTATGTTTATTACTCTTCATACCTTTTCTCATTCAATCTTCGAAAGCCATGTAAAGGGCATTAGAACTGAGGACCAGAAAGGTTGAGTGGCCTACCCAGAATCACACAGCCTGTGAGTGTGTGATTAACCCAAGCTTCTAACATGAGCATTCTTCTCTTAACCAAGAGAGTGAGTAAAGGTGGGCCTAGTAGCACACACCTGTGATGACAGTGCCTGATACTATGAGCTACGAGGAGGATGAGTTCCAGGACAGTTTGGACTACTAATTTGAGACTTTATTCTGAAAATGAGGAGGCACAGAGAGGAGGAAGAGAGAGAGATGAGGGAAGGAGGGAGGGAGGGAGAGAGAGAAGAAAGAGAGAGAGAGAGAGAAAGAGAGAGAGAGAGAGAGAGAATGAGAATATGATGGGGTACCAGCCTTGGCCTCTTACACAGATAACTAATCTGGGACCAGCAAGGTGGTTCAACAGGATGGGGTACCAGCCATACAACCTTGATGTGAATTCAACCCCTGGAATCCATATCAAGGTGGAAGGAGAGAACAGACTCTACCATGCTATCCTCTGACTTCTCCATGCTGTGCGCGCGCGCACACACACACACACACACACACACACACACACACACAGAGAGAGAGAGAGAGAGAGAATGTTTACTTAAGGTGGAAAGGATTCACTTGAGAATGGTATAGACAAAGTTGTAAGTACGTGGGAGTTTTCTTTCTTGGGGAGGTGGTGTTGGTGGAGACTGGGTCAGGAACGACTCTACTCCTCACCCTCACAGAGTACTGCAACTAGTTAGGAACTAGGGTTTACTGTCTGTGGTGCTGGGGATTGAGCCCTGGGCTTGGCTTGTTCTAAGCATACCCTCCAGCAATGTGCTACCCCAATACCCACTGTGGGAGGAGTAGTGGGAGACTGAACTAGAAAAAACCAGGCTTGCTTGGTAGAAAGCACTGTCTGGAGCCTATGTAGTGGGCAACCTCAGGCACCCTCAGGGCCTCAGAGGCTATTTCTGCAGGGCTGGAAGCTTAGCCCAGTAGTAGAGCATTTGTGTGTGAGTCCCTAAATTGGAAAGAAAGAAAGAAAGAAAGAAAGAAAGAAAGAAAGAAAGAAAGAAAGAAAGGGAGAAAGAAAGAGAGAGAGAGAGAGAGAGAGAGAGAAAGAAAGAGAGAGAGAGAGAGAAAGAAAGAGAGAGAGAGAGAGAGAGAGAGAGAGAGAGAGAGTTGAGTCTGGTGGTATACACATTTAATTCCCGCAAACAGGAGGCAGAGACAGGCAGATCTGTGAGTCTGAGGCCAGCCAGGTCTATGTTGAAAGACCCTGTCTTGGAAAACAAATCCCTATAATATGAAACCACTTTTCTCAATAGAATGTCAACGCTGAGTTGCTTTTGTGACATTTATTTAGTTTGTGCTTGTAAACACACATTTGCCATGGCACACGTGGAGGCCGGAGAACAACTGGAGTGCATTCATTTGTGTGGGTTCATGTGAAGGTCAAGGACATTTAAGAGGCAGCCTCCTCTTGACCACGTGGGGCTTCAGGTTACCACCAGGGGCTCTTACTTGGCAGTCACCTTGCCAGAGCCTCATTTGCTTTGAGATAAAGCCTTGTTAATGTGGCTTAGGCCTAGAACGCAATACAGCTCATCCTCCCGTGCCTGCCTTCCAAGTGCTGGGATTTTAGTCGTCCTAGCTCTGATGAATGGAAGGCATTTCAAGAATTTCTAGGAAAGACCTGAATTAATCATGAGCTTCCAGGAAACACCAGCCGAATCAAGCTTCTCAGTTTATTTTCTACCCTGTTTTACCACTAGGGGTGATACACACAACTCGTCTTTCTTGGTGGTGGGTATAAAATCCACAATCCCACAGCCTGTCTCATGTGAGACAAGTGCTCTACCACTGAGCCACATCCGAGGCCCTAACTTTCCTACGAGTGGATCTCAGTGTGTGCTCAGCCCTGGTCTCTAGTCTTCCTTAGTCTCCACTAGTCTCCCAGTTCTCACTTTGCAGCATCTGTCTTCACACTGACTCCATTCTGTCCGAACTGTCCCTCCCCCACCCACTGCAATGTGAACTCCACAGGGCAGTGAGTGTCATCTGCTTTGCTCACAGCTATCCTTAGTGACTGAACCAATTCAATGTTCAAAAAGCTTCTGCTTGGGCCAGCAAGATGGCTCAGAACGTAAAGGTGCTTGCCGCCAAGGCTAACTGTCTGAGTCTGATTCCCAGGACCCACATGATTGAAGGAGAGAACTGACTCCTGAAAGTTGTCCTTTGAGCCCCTCACTGAAACCATGGCTTGCTTGTCCCCTTCCCAACATCAAATAAATAAATGCAAGTTGTCCTCTAACCTCAACACATGTGTTGTGATAAAGGATACACACACACACACACACACACACACACACACACACACACTGAATGAGTAAACATCTGCTTGCTTGAATGAATGAATGTTGTCTTTAAGGTGGAGATGGGTAATTTCACATTCAAGGTAACAAAGCAAGACATAGGCTATATATAAGGCAGCTAAAATCCACATTCAGTTTGATCTACTGGATACAGAAGAAAACAGCCATCAGGGCCAAGAACCATTAGACACCCACCACAGTACTAAGGTGCATCAGTGCCCCTTTCTCAACTGAACCCCAGCTGCCTATGGGTCCTTCCTCACCCCAGCTTAAGGGGAAAGAGAGATGAGGGCTGCTAGGGGCCCCAGTTGCTTCCTGCTGGGCTTTCATACTCCCCACAACTTCCTGTGTCTAGAGGACTGATGCTAGATTGACAGACAAACACCCAGGCATCCGGCCACCCAGCCTGTCCCAGCTGGGTTGGGGGAGAACATACCTGGGGCCTTCGGAGTTGGCTTAGGTTCCAGTGGTGCCACATTCTTGTGCCTACCCCACAGGGTCTTGGAAAACCGGAGGCGACTGGGCCGTGACTCCTTAGGGGGTGCAGAGAGAACCCGACGAAACAGAGATCTAGGGGCTGGCTGGTTGCTCACCATGGACTCCTGATGGCTCAGGGTCCTTCCCCAGCCTGCGAAGCGGCCCCAGCGGAACGCTCCAGCAGTCTTCTCCCCTCGGCTTTCAGTGTGCCAGTGGTAGGATGTCAGTGGAGAGAGCGGTGAGGGCTGCGTTTGGGAATCTTCACTCTGCAACGGTGGGTCCATGGCGGAGTCTCTGCTGCGAGACCAAAAGGTGACAGTTCTGCGCATTGTCTGCCCACATTCTGTCTTCATCTTCCTTGGTTTCTTCTCAGCTTTGCCTCCAAGGAACACACTTGAGGTTTGCCACACCTATACCTTCCCTTACCTTGATTTCCTGGCCAGTCCAGAACCAGCAGCAGTCTGCACTGTGCCTAGCTAGCTTCCTTCCTCGGAACCTAGCTCCACGTGACCCTGTCTTGTCTCCCCCCCCCCACTCCCGCCCGCTCTTACAGTCAGGCTGGGAGGGCATGATGGGGGCAGGATGTGGAGGTGGGAGGGGTGGAAGAGAGGTTGGCAGTTCTGGCTTCTGCCGAGACGGTCAGGAGGCAGTACATACTTCTCTCTTTGAGCTTCAGTTGCTTTCTGTGAAATGGGGACATGCTAGGTAAATGCTGGCTAGCAAGGCTACAGGGCCCCCGCCAAAGTCTCCTGCTGGCCGGGGTGTGGAAAGATTCGCTTATGTAGGGAAGCTGCCACAATTTTATTGGAATGGATTAAATGGCTCAGCTCAGAAGAGTCAGCATTTGTTTATTATTACTGTGTGTGGTTGCTATAGTGCTCACATGGCGATCAGAGGACGACCATGGGGAATCAGTTCTCTCTTACCTTTATGTGAGATCCGGAGGATGGAAGTCCGGATCTTACATGGCAAGTATCTTACCCCCGAGCCGTTTACCAGCCCCTCCACCTTGGGAGTGGGAACCGAGGGCTTGAGCGAGGGCTTGAGCGCAAGGCCTATGCTCTGCTGCTGGGCCGAATGCCTACCTTCTTTGCGGTTTTGTTTTTGTTTTAATTGTACAGACTGGGTCTTGAGCTCACTGCATGTGTTTTAGCCCAGGCTGGACTTAGACTTTTGGCTAGACTTTCCCCTACCCAGTGTTAAGTTAGAACTAAAGACTGTGCACGTTCAGTGACAGTTGTAGCACTCATTGTGCCATACCCCCAGCCCTCGGTCTCCGATCATGATTATGTGGGTCTCCTCAGATCCAGTATTTCCCCTGCTAGGTAGACATCCAATAGACATGGCCACCAACACTGCAACTAACGACTCAAAATAACCCAAGTGTCCACTGACAGCTGAACAAACACTCAGTGCCATCTCCACACCGAAGAGTATTATATAGCAAAGAAAATGAATAAATTCTTTAATGGTGTGGGACAAATCACAGTGCTGAACAAAAGCAAAACCTAAGAGTATCCCCTAGGTAACTCTATATAGTATAGAGTCCTAAACCTTTCTGGGAGTGGTGACTACACACACATAAAAACCTAGCACTTATGAATCTGAGGCGGGAGGTTTATTGTGAGTTCAACAGCAGCCAGGGTTCTTCTGCAAGACCCTGTTTGAAAGAATAAAAAAAAAAAAAAAGAAGAAGAAGAAGAAAGAAAGAAAGAGAAATAAAAAGTAGTAAAAAGTTGACAACCAAGCATATGAAGACACTACAAGTCATGGAATTGGGGTTGGAGAGACAGTTCAGTAGTGAAGTTTGTGACTGTTCTGCAGAGGACCAGAAACTGTTCAGTTCCTTAAATCTGTGACAGCTACAAATGCCTGGAACTCCAGCTCCAAGGAATCTTATGCTTCCTTAGTCTTCTGTACACACTTGCATGAGCACACGCTGGCATACACACACGCACGCACACGCACGCACACACACACGCACGCACACGCACGCACGCACGCACACGCACGCACGCACACACACACAATTAAAATTAATAAAAATGAATCTTTTAAAAAAGTCAGCGAATCAGTCTCACTCAGAAGGGCTAGTGGCTGAGTGAGGTCTTTTGGAAGATGGCTTCTTTTGTTCTGTTTTGCTTTGTTTGAGATGGGCGTCTATTGTGTCTGTCTAAGGAAGGCTGGTCTTGAGTTTTTATTCCTCCTGCCACTGTCTTCCAAACGCTGGGATCGTAGGTGTGCACCAGATATTCGACCTTTTTTGTTTGTTTATTTGTTTGTCTGTTATTGGTTTTGTTTGATTTATTTCCCCTCTTGACCAGGGTTTTATTTGTATTTGATGAAGGCTTTAAAACTGATCTACATTTTCATCCTGGATATTTTTTTTCCGCACAAGGTCTCCTACTTAGTCTAGGCTGGACTTGAACCTTTGATCTTCCTGCTTCAGTCTCCTGAATGCTGGGATCAATCACCTTGACAAGTATTTAAATTGTACCCCCACTCTGTATGTGTGTGTAGGGGGATAGTGTATTCATGTGTGAGAAGTGTGTACAGACTGTATGTGTGTGTGTGTGTGTGTGTGTGTGTGTGTGTAGGGGGATAGTGTATTCATGTGTGAGAGGTGTCCACAGACTCTGTGTGTGTGTGTGTGTGTGTGTGTGTGTGTGTGTAGGGGGATAGTGTATACATGTGTGAGAGGTGTCCACAGAGGATTGGATTCTCCTGGAGCTACAGCCACAGGTGTTTATTAGCTGCTCGATAAAGGTGCTGGGAATTCAACTCTGGTTTAGGAATCTATTCTCTTAACCACTGAGCCATTTCTCCAGCTCCCATCCCAGATTTATTTTTAAGTGCAGTAAAGTTCATACAACATAAATTTGACATGCTCTGGTTTTGAGTCTCAGTGCTGGGTGTATTCTGTTGTGACATCTCTTTGTGGTGAAGTTTGGGGTGCTGTCCAGTTAGTATCTTTTATGTTTTGATAAATGTTTATTTGAGAAAGAGGTGGGGCCATCAAGATAGATCAGTGAATACAAGGTAGTTCCCTGGGACCCACATGGTAGAAGGGGATAACAGACTCTCACAAGTTGCCCTCAGACCCCTACACTCTCATGCACGTATGTATACATGCAACATACAAAATAAATAAAATCCACTACAAATTTAACAGAAAAGGACTGGGTAGGTGCTCTGGCAGGAGTGAGTCAGCATTGTTCTCACCCAGATTGGACTTCTGGCCATCTTCTTTTTCACTGTGACCTCAGACAAGTCATTTCCTGTCCCTGTGCTTCCTTATTTGTGAAGGATGATGGTATCAGTCTCAAAAATCTCCCATTCAAGGGCTAGAAAGATAGCTCTGGGTTAAGTGAGAAACATTATGGCATGGGTAGCTCACAACCAGCTATCTGTCCAGCTCTTCAGTACCTGAAACCCTGTTCTGGCCTCTGAGTGTCTTTATACTCCACACTGCAGGGGCATATAACCAAACACAGATGTACATAATTAAAACATTTTTAAAAGCTTATGTTTGACAAATGTTTCCTGAGTTCCTACCAGATGAGATGGAGGGAGAGATTAAATAAATGTGATTTCTGTCCTCTTGTTACTGTCTGGGGAGGGGGACATGTCCTGAATTCAGTGTGACATTATGAATTTGTGTGGGAGACTGAGACAATATAGAAACACTGGATGAAGGATGACCAATTGAGCAGAAATGTTACTCTTCTAAGGCTGGAAAAATCAGGGAAAAGACTTCTCTGGGGAGGTAATTTTTGCAAACTAAAGCATGAGAAGAAAACAGATTGTACTAGGCAGAAGGAACACTTTGTACAAAGACAAGGATAACAGTAACCCATGGGGGCAGTGCACACATGTAATCCCAGGACTTGGAAGACTGGAGCAAGAAAATTGATGCCACAAGTTTGAAGCCAGCCTGGGCTAAATAGTGGACTCTGTATGTGAGGAGTTGGATTCATGAAGTGGATAGGAAAAGATTGACTCCTTGGCTATAGAGTGTTGCAGTCACTAAAGACCCAGGCTCAAAGGTTTAAAGCTCTCCTTACTGTGACCGTCCTGAAACTCTCACTTTGAAAAAGGGACATTGCAAGCTGGGTGTGATGGTGCACACATTTAATCACTATGGAGGCAGAAGCAGGGAGAGGCTAGCTTGTTCTACAAAGAGAGTTCCAGGACAGCCATGGCTACACAGAGAATCGTATCTCAAACTCTGCCCCCACAAAAAAGGGACATTGCACTTATATTTCTTATATCATAATTCTATTATGAGTAAATCTTATTTTTTCCTTTGAAATTTTATTTTGAAGGCTAGAAATAAGCATCATTGGTAGAGCACTTGTCCCGAGTGCACAGGCCCTGGTTTGATCCCTAATACCACATAAGCTTGGGTGTGGTGACACAGGCCTGGAATCTCAGCTGCTGGGGAGAAGCAAGATCAGAAATTGGAGGTCATCCTTAGCTACATAGTGTGTGCAAGGCCAGCTTGGGCTACATGAGTCCTGTCCAATAAAACAACATCCCCTCTCATGTATATTTCTACTTATTTTATTGGCCATATCATTACATACTGGCTGTATTCCCAGATCTCTGTTTTTTCCTTCTCTGCTGGGAACGAAACTCCACACCACACACATACTGTGAGAGTGGTCTACCACCAAGCCATACCTCTGGCCCCAAATGATTTTTTTCTTCATTTTATTTACCTTTTTAAAAAGATGTATTTATTCTTATGTACAACAGGTGTTTTGTTTGGTTGGTTTTTCTCTGCATGTATGTAAGAGTACTACGTGTGTGCCTGATGCCCATGGAGGTCAAAAGAAGGCACTGAGTTCCCTGAGACCAGCGATAAAGATAAAGAACAATCTGAAACACTATGGGGGTGCTGAGAACTGAACCCAGCTTCTCTGAAAGGGCAGTAAGTATTCTTTTTTAAAAAAAAAATATTTATTTTATGTATGTGAGTACACTGTTGCTGTCTTCAGACACACCAGAAGAGGGCATCGAATCCTATTACAGATGGTTGTGAGCCACCATGTGGTTGCTGGGAATTGAACTCAGGATCTCTGGAAGAGCAGTCAGTGCTCTTAACTGCTGAGCCATCTCTCCAGCCCCAAGCAGTAAGTATTCTTAACAATTGAGCCATAGCTCATAGTACGTCAATATATACATATATATGTAAACACACACACACACACACACACACACACACACCACACACACACACACACACACACACGATAAAATCTTATGTAGTTCAGCCTGGTCTTGAGCTTGCTATATATATTGGAGGTCATCTTTAGCTACATAGTGTGTTCAAGGCCATCTTGGGCTACAGGAGGATAACTATGAACTCCTGATTCTTTTGCTTTCTGCCCCTGAGCCTGAAGTCAGAGGTGCCATCATGCCTCAGTGTGGGAGAGGGAGCTCGGGCCTTTATATGCGCTAGGCAAGCACTCTATTATTATACACTCAGCTTTATTTTAATCAATTAAATAATTAATTAGAATTGGTTAATTAATCAATCAATTATGTTTTTCGAGATGGGGTTTCTCTGTGTAGCCCAGCTGTGTAAACCAGGCTGACCTCAAACTCAAACTCTACCTGCCTTTGCTTCCCAAGTGCTGGAATTAAAAGCATGTGTGTGTAAATTAATTAATTGATTACAATTTTAGATAGGGTCACATTATGTAAATATAGCTGGGCTGGAACTTGTTTGGTAGAGCAGGTTGTTCTCAAATTCACAGAGAAATGCCTACCTCTGACTCCTCAAAACTGAAATTAAAGGCGTGGGCCACCTCACTCAGCCATATTTTATTAAAATGATAAATTACAGTTGTATATATTTACTGGGTACAATATGATGTTATGGGATATTCCTACGATGGAGAATGACTAATCAAACTGGGAGGCTTTTCATTTGTGGTGCCAGAGGTGGACCCCTAAGCCTCAAATATGCAAGGCCAACATTCACCTCTGAATCCCTGGTTGTGGGGAGGTCATCCACAGAGGTCAGAGGAGGGTGTTATCAAGTGTTTTGCACTGTCATTCTCTGCCTTATTCTTTGGAGACGGTACCTCTCATCCAATTTGGAGTTTGGGTGGCAGCCACGAAGCCTTAGCAATCCTCCTGTGCCCACCCTTCATGGTGCCAGGGTTACAGGAGCATTCAGCAGCACTCAGCTTTTTACATGAGTAGTGGGGATTTGAACTCATATCCTCATGCTTATCTCCTAAAGTATCTCCAGAGTTCTTCAGTTTTATTAGTTTGCTGCATACTGGGCCGCTCCCAACATTTGCCCTTTTCACTTTCTCTTTTCCTTTCTTTTTATAGTGCTGGAGAGGAACCCAGGGCCCCCAGTATAATAACACTGGGCAAGTGCTGACACTGAGCTACAGCGTCAGGCTATAATTTTAATTTTTTTTTTAAGAACATGGGGTCTAATCTGGTCGTTATATGACAAACAATCCTGATATGTCATTGAGCCTACATTTTCTGAGAGTGGCCCTCTCCCAGAGACCCAGGTTCTCTGCCTCCTAGGCTCAGGGATGACAGTGAAGGCTCTGTTTGATGCTGTCTTCCTGTAACTGAGTTCTGCGTGTCTGCAGTAGGAACCCACTTGATTGCTTTCCCTGGCTGCTTTTCTTCCAGGCTTTGCCTTTTTACTCCCCAACAGGGAAGTTCTAGGGTTGCCTCCAAATCACCATGTTGTACTGAAATTCATTTATTTGCTTTTGTTTTCTTGACTCTGTAGCACAGATTAGCTTCTAGCCTTGGTGACAAACCAAACACTATGGTCCATTTTTAATACAAAAGCCCCTTAGGCAGGCTTAGGTGGCAGGTAAGTAGACAGCATTGGCTTCTCTGTCCTAACACCTTGCGCCTTCTTGTCTGGTCTTTTGGCTAACCTTCTTTTCAAACTAAATGTTATCTGTCTCAAGATGGGAGGAAACAGGTAGCTTGCTGCATCATGACCAAGAGCATACATCGAAAAAAGGAGGAAAGGGATGGATGATGGAACTCAGGCAACATGCAGCAAGGAGGGGGAAAGGGATTTTGATTAGGAGCATTTAAAAAAAAGGACAGTTTTTCTCCCAAAGAAGCACCGTAACCAGTTTTGTTGGCATTTCACCTTACAAGGTCGTAAAATAAGCTGTCTCCATTTTTGTCATCCCGACTTTTTAGTACTCATTGTTAGGAGGTGTCAGTCCCTAATACACACAGCTTCCAAAAAATTCTCCTTCCTCTATCTTCCAACTGCTGTGATTACAAATTTGAGCTCCTGTACCCAGTTTCATTTATTTTGTAGTGCTGGAGTGGGGATCAAGAGCTGATGGGCAGTGGTGACACACGTCTTTAATTCCAGCACTAAGGAGGCAGAGGCAGGCAGATCTCTGTGAATTTGAGGCCAGCCTGGTCTACAGAGAGAGTTCCAGGATAGCCAAGGCTACACAGAGAAACGCAGTCATGAAAAAAAAATGAAAATACAAAACACAATCAAAAGCCTCTTGTTTGTCAACTGGGTGCTTTCCCACTGAGCCACACACACTGTGTTTGCACTCTGGTCTGAGGAGGATGATGCTCATAGAGAAATTTCCTCTCACTGGTCCCTTTATTGGAGGTCTGTGGTTGCTCAAAGGATCGTTAGGTGTAGCACCTTCTGGATCTTCAAGGGTCCCTCAAAGGAGTTCTTAGTTTTCAACCTAGAAGAAATAAGAGAATATAAGACTTAGGGTGTATGTATGACTGGGTCCGTGCTCCTTGCTATGGAGTCTTGGATATAGGACAGGATGGGGGCCCAAAGTGGACACCAAGCTGACTATAGCAGTGTGTGGTGGGGAAACATATATAATCCCAGCACTTGGGAGTTTGAGGTCAAATGATTTGGGGAGTTCAAGGCTAATCTTAGGGCAGCTGTGGTGGCCCATGCCTTTAGCTTTTAATCCCAGCATTCAGGAGGCAGAGGCAGTAGAACTATGTGAGTTGAAGTCTGCATAGTGGAAACCGTGTCTCAAAGA
Organism: Rhabdomys pumilio; assembly: GCA_030674055.1. Taxonomy (NCBI): domain Eukaryota; kingdom Metazoa; phylum Chordata; class Mammalia; order Rodentia; family Muridae; genus Rhabdomys; species Rhabdomys pumilio. Next base: position 3,664,342 of record JANHMN010000021.1, read on the forward strand.
AAACTAACCCAGGTTACACAGCAAGTACAAACCCCTATTAAAACAAATCAAAACAAGCCAAATTCAAACCTGGCTGCAGGCATGGACAGGCAGATAAATAGCTTAATGAAAACAGGCAACATAGAGGTAAGTAGAGGCTGGAGGATCCGAAGTTAAAGATCATCCCTCACTGGGCTATGGAAAACTTTGTCTCAAAATCAAAACAGAGGCTGGGGAAATGGCTCTGTCAGAACAGTGCAAATGTAAGGACCTGAGTTTGATCCCCAGAACCCACGTAAAGATGCTGGGCCAAGTGGCATCTTTTAGTCCCAGTGTTGGGACTGGGGATCTGAAGACAAGAAGACCCTTTGGGCTACTAGCCAGCAAACCTACCCTATTTAGTGAGCTTTAGTCTGATGAGAAACCCTGTCTCAAAGGAGGTAGATAGATGGCTTTCCTGAGGATAACACCGGAAGTTGTCTTTAATACCACAGACACAAACACACATGCAGATGCACGCACACACTAAAAAGAAGAAACAAAGAAGGAAGTAGTCGTTGGGTTGATATACTTCGAGAACCTTCAGCCTCAGCACTCAAGGCAGAGACAGCAGGGTGGTGGGTAGAGGCCAGCTTGAGCCTCAGTGAGTTCAGTGCTAGCCTGCGTTAGACTTTGTTTTACATACAAAACAGACTCAGGTAATGCAACTGTGTGGTTAGGTGGTGGTAGAAATCAAAGGCTGGGCGAGACTTTTAGGCTGGTCTACATTGCTCTAGTGGAAGGTCCCTCAGGGACCAGGGAGTCAGAGGCTATCGAGAACCCTTGGAGTTGAGATGAGCAGAGGAGAGCAACACAGGTGTAGGAACTGGACTGAGGTTTGGCCAACAGAATAATTTGGAGTGAAGCATCACAGGTTAGGTTAGGGTTGTATGAGCAGAAGCCCTCAGGATAGGAGGCTGTAGTGAATTCTAGGCTGAGTGTCCTGGGAAAAGGTATGTAGGCAGAAGGGTTTTAGAATAAAATGGTAAAAAAAAAAATGTTGTTTGATAGTAAGGGCCTAAGACAAATTGCTCTTCAGATGAGAGTTTTGAGTAGCATCAGGCCACAGTCATGATGAAGCCCTGAAGAGAGAAAAACTGCAGTTCCAAAACACCCCAGGAGTTCCTGGCTGCAGCTCTAAGGAGGCTGAAAGGCAACAGTGGTTTGGGGGAGAAAGCTGGCAGCAGAAGTCTGTAACCTAACAAGTAAAGAAAGCCAGACTGAGGTCAGAGGGGTGGCAAGCAGAGGTGTTAAGAGTTAGGCAAAAGATGAGCTGGCTGGGGTAGGTCCAGGGTTGAAGTTGTGTCACGGAATAGACAGGACAATGATGCCATGGAGAGAGACTGCATGTTTCGAAGGTGCAGGGGTGACAGGCTAAGCTCAGGCACAGGGACAAGCATACTCACCACAGTGAAGTGAGGCCAGGTGCGCACCAAGTTGAAGAGCGCGTTCCCGGGGCAGTCGGTGTGCACTAGCTGGCGGTGGCCGAGCAACTTGTAGTCTGGCCGCAAGAGACCTGCGCGAATTGCGCAGCTTGGGATCACGTCGCGCACCGTGTTCAGCGCAGCTTCGCTGGGCAGTGACCCAGTGTAGTTGCCCACGAAGGCCACACCGAAGCCGCGGGAGTTGTAACCGCGCGTGTGCGCACCTACCCAGTACCAGCCACGGCCCTGGTACACATAGCCGTCGGAGCCTATCACGAAACTGCAGAGGAGATGGGATATTTATGTGGGATCAGCAGGGCTCTGTCCCTGTGCTTTACGACACCAAGTGCAGCACACTGATTCTGTTTCATCCAATTCAGTATCATTTGAACACCAAGTGCAAGTCCAGAAAAGGTTCTTTCTTGCAAAATAGCGCAGAATATCCTAATCATAGCATTCAGAGAAAGAAGCAGGCAGAATTCTATGAGTTCAAGACTAGCTTTTTCCACATAGGGAGCTCCAGGCCAGCTGAGGCCAGCTGAGACGGTGTCTCATTAGAGGAAGGAGGAGAAGGAGGAGGAGGAGGAGGAGGAGGAGGAGGAGGAGGAGGAGGAGGAGGAGGAGGAGGAGGAGGAGGAGACAGAGGCTGTGTTGATTTAAACCTTTAATCCTAGCACTCAGAGTTAGAGGCCAAGCTGGTCTACAGAGTTCCAGGACAACTAGGGCTACACAGAGAAAAAAAGAAAACAAAAACAAAAACAAAAACAAAAAACAAAAAAACCAAAACCCTGTCTCGAACCGAACCGAACCGAACCGAACCGAACCGAACCGAACCGAACCGAACCGAACCAAACCAAACCAAACCAAGTTTCTCCTTTTTGAATCTACCCCTAAGAATCAATCACATCCCTATTCACTCTTCTTTCACTCTTTTCTCCCTCCTGGGACCTGGTCCCTCATTTTGACCACCGTCTGGTTCTTGGCCACGCCCACCACAAATTCCTTCAACTACTTGGGGGTTTCTGCCCACTCCTTCTACTCCTTGCCTTCCAGTCCCTCCCACAGTGGACTAGGCCAGGTCTACCTGTAGCCGATGTCATTCCAGTGGCGCACATTCTGATGGAAATGCTGCATGGAGCGCATATTGGCCGCGCAGCTCTGGAAGGTGGTGCAGGGTGGCGCTGGCACGTATGTGTGATGCACATATAAAAATCCAAGTGGCAGCTGGAGTGGCGTTGGGTGGCTTCGGTAGGGAGCCGCTCCCCAGCGGCAGCGGGGGTGAATGGCTGGGCATCCTTCAAGAGCAAGGGAGCGTCAGAGTTTATCAAGCATTTCCTTCTGGAAGAGTGATCCCTATTAAAATGAATCTGTGGGCATCCCTCTGGCCTCCAGGATTTGACAAGCGTCTAGTTTTAGGTCAGGGAGATGGCTCAGGAGGCATACACAAGATAGATAGATAGATAGATAGATAGATAGATAGATAGATAGATAGA
>JANHMN010000021.1:3667286-3697966 GCA_030674055.1 Rhabdomys pumilio
AGATAGATAGATAGATAGATAGATAGATAGATAGATAGATAGATAGATAGATAGATGATAGGTAGGTAAGTAGGTAGATAAATAGATAGGTGGAAGCCAGTATATGTCCTTCCACTTCCAGGAGAAAACCCAAAAGTGTGAGTATGGTAGTACATCCCTGCTAATCTCAGGATTTGAGAGATTAAGGAAGGGGGCTTTCAAATTCAAGACCAGCCTGGGCTACATATATATAAAACCTTGTCTCAATAAATAGGTAAAGAAAAAAAATTAGCCCTCCTGTGTTGACTTCCAGTTGTATGATTTGTCTTGTGTGTGGGGCATGGGGGGTAGAGGTCAAGGTCTCATGAAGCCCAGGCCGCCCTTGAACTTCTGATTCTCCAGCCTCTGCCTCTCAAGAGCTAGGATTATCAGCAAGCACCACTATGTACAGTTTACTGTGGTGGTAGGGTATTTCTTACGCATGCGCTCTACCAACTGAGCTATACCCCAACCTCTCTTTAAAAAAATTAAAAAATCATATAAACTCTTATTTATTCTCCAAGGACCAACACTAGCATTTCTTTGCCCATGAAATTGTCCTTTTCTGTAGACTCGGCTGTCCCCCTGGATTTCCTAGGCCCTGGATCTTGTTGATCCAGGGGGATCACAGTGGGCTGGAAGTGTCTGTGTATGAGGGGCCAGGGGGAACTCCTTACCCAAGAAAGCCTCAGTGAACTCCTTGGTAGCAAAGGTGGCCGCCTGAGCCAGCTGTTCTTGGCTCATGCTCTGTAACTGTAGATGCCCTGGCTCCAGTTTCTGTAGCAGGACAAGGGCCTCCCATAGCTGCTGGGCCAGGGTAGGGGCTGAAGTCAAAGCAGCCCCATTCTGCCTTCGGAAGTTACTTCGGAACTCTGGATCTCCATTCACCCCAGCTCCATAGTACTCTCTCAGCAGGTGGCTGAGGGGTGGGTGGGGCCTAGGGATTCCGCTCAAGTGGTGCCCGAGGAGAGCTCCATCCAAGGCACCATTGAGGAAAGCCATGGTGACCCTGGATGCCTTGGGGTCCAACAGTGTGAAGACCCTGGGGGCAGAAAGCTGGTCCCAACAGCCCTCAGTTCCCAGGCCTGGAGGACTCTTAATCTGAGACCCATGGAGGAAGGTCAGACCTAAGTCACCAGCCAAGGTTATTGCCAGGAGTCTGTCCACAGTGGTGGGAGTCTTGGCTTTGTCATTTGGTAAAGTGTATCCAACATCTGGAGAAGAGACATTTGAAAAGGCATCCATGAGTCCTGGCCAGGTGGCTCCAATGTTGGTCAAGGTGTCTCCAGTATCACAGGGGATGGTTAGGCAATCTGAAGACAAGTTAGCAACACCGTACCCCTGTAGACCAGCCTCTAGCCCAACCAGTAGAGGTTTCACCGCTACAGTGGAGCCATCAGGTGCCAGCACCACTCCATATTCCTGCCCATCCTGTACATCATGTTGGGCCACCTCAGAAATCAGGGCTTGAAGCTCTGGGCTGAGTGAGTGAAGATCTGGCTCTATAGTGTCGTGGCTTGGTGCCTTCAGCAGCAAGTGCTGGTGAAGGGAATTGTGGGGGCTGGAGTTCTTGACTGACAGAATCCTTGCAGAGGCAGTGACATTGGCCCCAGTCACCAGTACCTTTTGCTCAAGTTCAATAAGGGCCTGGATGATGGAGTCCATGACCAGGGGCAAGGAGGAGGCTGCAGGAAGAAAGAATGAGTCAGTGCAGCAACTCAGCTTCCCTTTGTTCTGGTCCTTCTGCTCACGTCACATATTCCTAGTTTTCCTAGCTCTCCATCTGACGTCACTGTAACCAGCACTACCATTATGTAGAGGAAGAAACTGAGGCACCCAGACTGTTGCCTATTGGTTAAAAAGGTAGGACTTCCTAAGCACTGGGGAGCCATGGCAAGACTATGAACAGGAGAGAGGCCTGAGCAGGTAGCACTTGTAGTGGTTTAAATAATAATATCCCTCATAGGCTCATAAATTTGAACCATTGGTCATTAGGGAGTGATATGACTTGAGAGGGATTAGGGGGTGTGGCCTTTGTTGGATGAGGTGTGGCCTTGTAGAAGCAAGTGTGTCACTGGGAGTGGGCTTTGGGGTTTCAGAAATCCAAGCCAGGCCCAGTGGCGCTCTCTCTCTCTCTCTCTCTCTCTCTCTCTCTCTCTCTCTCTCTCTCTTCTTGCTGCCTATGGATCAAGATGTAGAATTCTCAGCTCCTCCAATACCATGTCTGCATAGCATGCGTCCCACCATGCTACCATGCTAAAAATGGACTAAACCTCTGAACCTGTAAACCAGCCCCAGTGAAATGCTTTCCTTGATAAAAGTTGCTATGGTCATGCCTGTAATCCTCTAATTTAAAAATGCTGAGGCAGAAGGATTGCCATAAATTCAAAACTAGCCTGAACAACATAGTTCCCTGCCACCCTGGCTACAAAATGAGATCTTGTCTCAAACAAATGCACAGACAGATGAACAGACAAACGAATAAACAAGGGGGAGGAGAATAATAGGTTTTTCCCTCTTTAGGAAAGGGAATCTAAGCTAGGCATACTGGCACATGTCTTCACTGCAGCAAAGGCAGGCTGATATCTGAGTTTGAGGCCAGCCTGGTCTATAGATTGAGTTCTGGGACAGCCAGAGCTATAGTAAGGCCCTGTCTTGAAGAAAGAAAAAAAGACAGAAAGAGAGAGAGAGACACACAGAGAGAGACAGAGAGAGAAACACACAGAGAAACAGAGAGAGACAGAGAGAGAGACAGAAAGAGACAGAGAGAGAGAGAGAGAGAGAGAGAGAGAGAGAGAGAGAGAAAAGCAAATAAACAAGTGGAAGCTAGAAATGTTTGATTACCAGGTTCACAGCAGAGTTAGGGGTTGTTGGATAATTGCCAATGTTTATTTAACCATTTACCACGTGCCAGGCATCATTCTGAGTGACATATTTAACCTATTTAATCCTCACAAAACATTATAAGTTATGTCTCATTAACTTCCTGTTACGGATGAAGCATCTGAAATGGAAATGTCGTGTTAGCTGCTTCAGGTTACCCAGCTAGAAAGTGGAGGAGGTATGATTTGAACCTGGGAAGGTAGGTTGTTTTGTTTGTTGCAGGGGCTTGCTATATGTTGGAGGCTGGCCTCTAACCCATTATATAGTCCAGGCTGACTTCAAACTCAGGATCCTCCTGTTTCAGCTCCTATGTTCTGGAAATACAGACAAGTGTTTGCATACCCAGAGCCTCAAAGTCATTTTAATCCTAGAGTCTGGAATTGGTGCTCTTCCGTGGGCAATACATTCTGTAACTTTTCTCTTTTCTGTCTAAAATATCCTTTCTCTTCTGCTTCTTAACCAAACCCAGCTCTCCTTCCTCCCATCCTGGTTCTGTGTATCTCTTCTCCAGGAAAGTACCCTTAACCTTTGCTTTCATGTCCCCAGGCCTTTCTGGCATCCCTTCCTTGACTCGGGCTGGGAGCATGTAAGGTGTCAGAATGGCAGTTTTCTGAGAGCTGGAGCCTTGCCCACTAGGGTTGAACAAAGCAAGTACCCCTTTCCCCTCAGGCCTCTGCCCTTGGACTCACCTGTCCCTGGCTCTGGCCACAGCAGCAATCCAAGCACTATCCAAAGGACACCTTGGGTCTTCATTGTGGGGCTCCAATTCCAGGACACAGACCCAGCAGAGAACCTCTGAGGCCTTAGGAGGATAAGGGCTTGAGAATTAGCCTGCTGTCACAGCAGGACAGCAGTCACCCCAGAGGAGGTAAGAGAATGTGGGAATACAGAGCCTGGGTCAAGGTTATCTGGTCTCAAAGTCTCCTCCATCCTGTCCTGTGCCCGCCCAGAGTGACGTGATGGGATGGGTCAGCAAGACAGGTCCATGCCAAAAGAAGCCTGTACACTGGGAAATTCAAACTCTAGAAAATTTAAAAACTGTAATCAATTGTTATTATTATTTTGCAGTATTGGGGATTAAAACTAGGATATTATGCAAGCTGGGCAAGTACTGTACCTTTGAGCTAGATCCCCGGCCTCCCTTTTTTTTACATTTTATCTTTAATTTATTTGTTCTAAAATATGTTTTAAAAGACTTTAGTGAGTTCAAGACCAGCCTGGTCTACAGCCTGCTTCTTACACTTTATCTTATTTTATTTGTTCTAAAATATGTTTTAAAAGACTTTAATGAGTTCCAGGGTAGTCAGGGCTATGTAGAGAGAGCCTGTTTCAAGCAAAACAAAACAACAAACAAACAAACAACAAAAAAAGACACCTCCTCCCAAAACCAGAAACTGAAAAAACCCACTCCTGTGTTTAAATCAGGTAGTGGTGGCCCAAGACTTTAATCCCAGCACTCAGGATTCAGAGACAGGTGAACTGCTGAGTTTGAGGCCAGCGTGGTCTATAGATTGAGTTCCAGGACAGCTAAGGCCACACAGACACACACACACACACACAGACACACACAGACACACACAGACACACACACTATACATATATTTAAATTAGAAAGTATTTGATAGGTTATTTTTCTGCCGATGAAATTAGCCAGTTCAAGCCAGATTAGAATATATTAAAGGCAGGTTTATTGGGAAGCTGCTCTATCGGGAAGGTGAGTTCACTGGTTCTAAGGACTGAGGCCCGGGAAATCACTCTGGGGGACGGTGGGGGAGAAAAAGAAAGAAAGAGCAAAAGCACAAAGAGAGGAGAGAGAGAGAGAGAGAGAGAGAGAGAGAGAGAGAGAGAGAGAGAGAGAAATCAAAAATGTTTGGATTATATAAGGAAGAGCCTCTGGGAGAAGGACAGCCCAGTCCCTGGGCTGGAAAGTTCAGGATTGGGGCAGGGTATGCCAGGTGGGGACTGAGGGATGCTGGGGGAACCTGGAAGACAGGTCTGCTTTGATATGTAAAATATACACCTCCTCAGACCCTTGTCTTATGCGCCCCCCCTCGCCTCAATAAACCTGCTTCCTAATAAACCTGTCTTTAATATGTTTTAATCTGGCTTGAATTGTCTCATTTCACCTATGGAGAAATAACCTATCGTTATTATTGTGTGTACCTGTACTGTGTGTGCCCTTGAGATGAATGTGGATATGTCTTTGTAAGAGACAACTTTTGGAAGTCAGTTTTCTCCTGCTTGGAGACCTAGAGAGAGAACTCCAGTTGTCAGGGTTTGCACAACAGAATGCCTTGACTCACCAAATCATCTCTCCAGCCCCTTTATTTAAGTTGTGTACATGTGTTTATATTATATATGTGTGGGGTTTTGCAGGAGGGCTACACCTATGAAAAACAAAAGAGGTCATTGGATTCCCTGGAAATGGAGTGACAAGCTGTTGTGAGCTACGTGATGTAGGTGCCGGATCTAGATTTAGGTCCACTGCAAATAAATGCTCTTAACCTCTAAGCCATCTCTCCAGCTCTCTCTCTCTCTCTCTCTCTCTCTCTCTCTCTCTCTTTCTTTTTTCCTTTCCTTCCTTCTTTCTTTTGAGTCTCACCCAGCTCTTACTTACTTACTTACTTACTTACTTACTTATTGAGCCAGTCTCAAGTAGCCCAGGCTGGTTTTGAACTCCTGATCCCCCCATCTCCACCTCCCCACAGTCCTGGTATTATAAGTGTGTGCCACATATTGCTATGTTTTAAAATCTTATTTTGAGACAGGGTGTTGCTATGTAGCCTAGGCTTGCCTCAAACTCAGGGTCCTCCTACCTTAGATTCTTAAGTGTTGGGATTTTGGGTGTGTACTACCATATCTAGTCTAAATTCTGTCCATTCTTGGGAGTTAAGCTTTGAAGTCAATTCAATAAATTCTGCCCTGTCTCACAGCCCTGTAGCTGCCAGGTAAGACAGGCTATGCTGGGCAAGGTGGAGGCTTGTTTCTGTTATCTGAGATATTTTTCTTTTCATTTCTCTTTTCATTTCTTCTTTCTTTCTTTCTTCCTTCCTTTCTTCCTTTCTTTCTTTCTTTCTTTCTTTTTCTTTCTTTTTTTTTTAAAAGACAGGTTCTTACAAGATAGCCCGCAGAACCTATGCTATGTAGACCTAGCTGCCTTCAAATACAAAGATCTGCTTGTTTCTGCCTCCTGAGTGCTAGGATTAAAGGCACACACAATCAGACCCAGAGACATCCATCAATTTTTAAGGAAGAGAGATATCTTTTGGCTTACGGTTTCAGCAGTTGTAATTCTTGGTCGGTTGGATGGCCTGGTTGCTCTGGGCCTTTGAGGAGAGAGGAACTTCTGTGGAGAAGGCTGCTTACCTCACATAAACTGAGATGCAAGAATGGAGGAAAGAAGGGTCAGGGTACCTTTGAGTGACTTCCTCCCAGTAGCCCTCACTAGCACCACATGCTGTGAACCCAGCCTTTAACACATGGGCCTTCCGAGAACCTTTCATATCTACATTCTAGCAAGCAGAGAGAGGAAGCCTGTGGTTAGAGCCACCCTCCCCTCTTGTGCTGCATATACATCCCCCTGCAACTTCCCCCCACCACAGGATGCTGGAGAGGTTGGGGTCTTCTTCTTCCTCAGCTTTTAGTCTCCTTCTCCCTCCCTCCCACTCCCCTTCACTTCCCTCTTTCCCATGTGCATGCATGGTGCATGTGTGGCAGAGGACTGGGAAAGTCAGTTCTTTCCTTCTACCATGTGGGTCCCAGTGATCAAATTCAGGTCGTCAGGCTTGGAGGCAAGCGCCTTTACACACTGAGCCATCTCATTGGCCCTGCTTTCTTAAAGTCTGAGAGTGTGCATGCAGTGTGTGTGTGTGTGTGTGTGTGTATCTTTATGCATGTGTATGTGTGTGTATGCATGTTCATATGTGTATGGTGGATGCAGATGTGTGAATACCCCATGTATGCACATTTATGGTTAAAGGAGAGTATCAGTATTTTCCTCCACCCTTGTCTGCCTTATTGCCTGGAGGCAATATTGCCTTGTCTCCCTCCCTGAACCAGGAGATCATTGTTTGGGTCAGGCTGCCTACAAGCTCCCAGGATCTACTGTCTATTTCTGCTTCCAAATGCTGGCTTTACTTGCTTTTTAACATGGTGGGAGGGGATTCCAACTCAGGCCCTCATGCTTATGTAGCTGATGTTCTGACCTACTAAGCCATCTTCCCAGTCACCTATGGTTTTGCTTTTTGAGAAAGGGTCTTAATCTGTAGCCGAGGCTGGCTTTGGATGTAAACCAATCTTCCTGCTTTATCGAGCTAAGTGCTAGAACTACAGATGGGAACCGTGGTGCCTGGATCTTGAAAGTTACCTCCCAGCCTAGTTCCAGCCCCTGATTAAACATAGAGCATGGCTCTGGTTTTATCCCAGAAACCCACCTAGGTTTGTAGTACAGGATCTGCCTCTTCTCCGGGTGCTGATGTCTGAGTCCTGCTGAATGGTTCTGTTTCTCTTCACCTCCTCCACTTCCAGGATGTCCTTGACTCTCTTACATAGCCTAGGTTGGCCTGGAGCTTTTCTAACCTCCTGCCACCTCCTAAGTGCTGGGATCCCAGGCCAGCCAGAACTAGCTCCCCTTTATTCTGGCATCTGGTGGGGCGGGTTCCCTGAAGCTGGGCAGGATGGAAACTGCTCCCCTCTTGGCCCTCCACCTTCAAACCAGCCTTACAAGTTTCCAAGAGGCCCACCACGTTAGGGACTCAGCAAAAGGCAGGTCCTAGGCCAGGCTGGGGAAGCCCAGACTGAGCCAGACTTGGAGTTCCCCAAGGAACTACCCTAGGGCCTGCTCACCTACCAGGTATTCTTATTCACCTTCGGTGGTGTATTCTCCTCCCCACCCCCGCCTCCTCTCTTCCTCTCTCTCCTCTTTCTCTTCAGGGTCTCAAGTAACCCAGGCTATATAACTTCCTATGTAGCTAAGGGTGATCTTGAGTTTACCATCTTCTTCCATCTGCACCCAAATGTTAGGATTATAGGCATGCACCATCAAAGCTAGTTTATGTGGTATTGGGGATTGAGTCTAAGGATTCCCTCAAGCTAGGCAACCACTCTCCCAACCAATGCATCTTCAGCTCCAGTTATTCTTTTTCTAGTGACCTTTGATTTCCCAGGATGAAGGCAGGTTACAGAGGCAGCTCAGAGTGCAGATCACTGAGGCATGAGAGTGAATGGGCTCTACTTCTCAGGGGAGTGTGAAGCGATATTGTCCAGCAAGCCCAGATTTCCAAAGATGTAGGAATGGAAGGCTCTGTCTGCTAAAGCATGTGAGCTGGGGCCAGAGAGATGGAGCAGCAGCTAAGACATTTGCTGTCACCTGAACTGAAGGCCTGAGTGCAATCCCTGGAACCCACATACTGAAAGGAGAAAACCTCCTCCTGAAAGTTGTTCTCTGACTTCCACATGAGCCATAGCATGCAACTCTACAAAACAATGAATAGATAAATAAATTAGAAACAAAGTACATAGGATGCATGTTCTTTCAGGTCCAGCTCTAGGGTGAAGCTTTTCCTTTGGTGACACTGATAACCTCAGTCACTAACATAAATTGATTTTTAAAGAGAGTTTACTTATTATTTATTTAATAGATAGGTTCTGAAGCATGCTGGGCTTGTATTCTACCCCTGAACTATATTGTCAGTCTGCTACCCTCTTTTGAAACAGAGCCTCACTCTGTAGCTAAACTGGCTTGAATTTTTAATCCTGCCTCAGGCTCCTGATGGCTGGGAACCCAGGATTCTCAGTCCGTTTTACTTTTTTAAAAGATTTGATGTGAGATCTCACTATGTAGTCCAGGCTGGCTCCAAACTAGGGATGTTCCTGCCTTTGTTTCCCCCAAAAGTTTTAAGCTCATGACGAAACTGAACACAAAATATAGAGTTCCTGTAGGCACCCTCCCTGCCCCCACACATGCAGGGTCTTTTGTTGCCAATGTCCTACATCAGAGTGACACACTAGTGAGAATCGATGAGCTTATGTTTGCATTCAAAGTCCACAGTCTACATTAGTGTCTCCTGTGTCTCCTAAGCTGTTCCCTTAGACTCGTACCACAGCTACTGTTTGCTGTGCTGCAGGTGGCCAGAACCCAGGCCCCACACATTAGGTAAGTGCTCTACCCAGGGGCTAAACTCCAATCCTTTTTGTATTGCGACAGAATCTCACTGTGTTTTCTTTTCTTTTCATTAATTTGTTTATTTATTCACCTTACATCACAATCACAGCCCCTACCTCCCTCTCCTCCCACTCCTACCCTTATAAATGTCTCTCCCCATTGTGCCCCCTTCTCCTCAGAGAAGGGAAAGCCCCCCCCCACCCCCCATAGGTACCAATTTGCCCTGGCAATCAAATCCAAGACACAGCAGGGCTAAGCACATCCTCTCCCACTGAGGCCCAACAAGACAGCTCAGCTAGGAGAAGGGGATCCAAAGGCAGGCAGTAAAGTCAGAGACAGCCCACACTCCAATTGTTAGGGGATCCACAGGAAGACCAGGCTGTACATCTGCTCATATGCTCTTTGGTTGTGGTTCAGTCTCTGTGAGGCCCCATGGGCCCAGGTTAATTGACTCTGTAGGTCTTCTTGTGGAGTCCTTGACCCCTCCGACTCCCAGTCCTTCCTCCCACTCTTCCACAAGACTCCCTGAGTTCCGCCTGATGTTTGTCTGTGGGTATGTGCATCTTGTTTCCATCAGCTGCTGAATGAAACCTCTCAGCAGACAGCTATGCTAGGCTCCAGCTGAAGCAAAGCTGAGTATCATTACTCGTGACAGAGGTTCACTATGTTCCCTTTAAAAATTATTTATTTTTATTGTGTGTGTGTTGTGTACACATTGGTATACATAGTTGCACGAACTCCTGTGTGCTTGTGTGGAGGTCAAAGGTCAACATTTCCTCTCTCTTTCTCTCTGCCCTCCTTTTCTGGTTTGTTTCTTTTCTTCTCTCTCTCTCCTTTCCCTTCCTTTCTTCCCTCCCTCCCTCCCTCCCTCCCTCCCTTCCTTCCTTCCTTCTTTCTTTCTTTCATTTGTTTCTTGAGACAGGGTCTCACTATATAGCCCTGGCTGTCCTGGACCAAACTGACCTCAAACTCATAGAGATCCGCCTGACTCTGCCCCCCAGTTACTGGGATTAAAGGCATGTATTGCTCCACCTGCCCCTTCCTTTGTTCCTTGAGATAAGGTCTTGTTATAGAGCACTGGCTGGCTTGGTATATGGTATATAGCTCAGATTGGTCTCAAACTCATGGCACTGTTTCCTGCATAAACCATGTGAGTTCTAGAATTACTGATATGCACTGCAATGCTTCGATTTACCTCTCCCTCTTTTCCTCCCTCCATCCCTCTCTCCTTTTCTCTCCCTGTCTCTCCCTCTCCTTTTCTCTCTCCATCTCTCTTTCAATCAGCACTGCGAACTGAACTCAGTGCCTTGCACATGCTAAGCAAGTGATCTACCATTGAGTCATGTTCTCTCAGTCCTTTTAACTGAAAACAACTTTTAGTTAGGTGTGGTGGCATAAGGTTTTAATATCAGAAGGTAGTGCATATGGCTCTCTGTGAGTTTAAAGCCAGCCTAGTCTACATAACGAGTACCAGGCCAGCTAGGGTTACATAGTGAGAACTTATCTCAGCAAAACATTTGTGTGTAAATGAAATTCTGAGGGGCTGGTTCTTTGGTTGTTGCTCCCAAATAACTGCAGGGAGCTTCTGTATGGCAAGCCCCATAACGCATGGAGAACATGTCAGTGTTCCTAACCACTGAGCCATCTCTCCAGCTCCCAAGACCTGGAATTTTTATTAACTGGCTAGAAGTACTAAACTGGGCAGGTTTGGAGCTATCTTAACCTGACCAGGCTGCTTACAACCCAGCCACATGCCCTGTAACTTGCCATCTGGTTTTGTCCTGGCTCTCTGATCCATGTATGTTTTCCTGGCTGCTCCCTCATCATGACCTCCTGGCGAATCCTCCTGGTTCACATTCTTCTCTCCTTCGTCTCTCTACTCTTCTAACTCTGTCCTTGGAACCCCTGACTGGGATCTGAAGTCTTACCCTTATTCTCTTCTCCTACCCAGCTACTGGCTGATCAGCACTTTATTAACTAATCAGAGGTAATCGAAAACAGGCTTCACATATCATTGATACAAAAGACGCTCCGATAATCATGGCAGTGCCAACATCTATATTGCCATCAGATCTCTGGGCACAGCAATCAGCATCTGAAATACTCACTACACAAAACCATCCTCCCAGCATTTAAGTGTTCATATATATATGGCTGTGGGCATGTGAGTGTGTGTGTGTGCACACGTGCACATGAGAGTGCATATGTATGCTCCTGCATATGGAGGCCTTAGGTTGACATGGATTATCCCGAGATTCCTATCACATTACTTTTCATGACAGGATCTCCCAGTGAACTTGTAGATTCAGCTAGCTTGGATAGACAGTGAACTTCAGGGATATGCCTGTCTCCCCTAGCTTTTTTTTTTTTTTTACAATGGTGCTGAGGGTTTGAACTTAAGTCTTTAGAATATTGTGGCAGAAACTTTACTGACTAAACCATCTCTCCAGTATGACGTGTTCTCTCTGTCTGTCTGTCTCTCTCTCTCCTGTTTTGAGACAGGACTTCACTGAGTTGACCAGGCAGGCCTTGAACTCATTCTGTAGCCTAGGCAGACCTTGAACTGTCAGTCCTCCTGTGCCAACCTCCACAACAGCTGGAATTACTGATGTATATCATTAGCTCTGACCTCAGCTTATGTAGCCCAGGCTGAAGATTTGCCCTTTCTTTTCTTTAATCTTCTCTTTCTGTGTGTCACTTATTTTGTGTCATTTATAGTGTGTGTGTGTGTACAAATTGTGGGAGTCCTTTCCTTCTACTATGTGAGTCTAGGGGATCAAACTCAGGCAGTCAGGCTCCGTGGCAAGCAACTTTACCCACTGAGCCATTTGCTGTCTTTAGGCCCATATGTTCATATCTTATCTTTGACCAGCTCTGTTGCCCCAAGATAAAGGGGTAGCCTAGTTCTGTAGTGCTTAGGGACAAATTAGGTACCAGGGATTGTTTGCTTAGTATGTTTGCTTAATGAAAACCTAAGTAAGAAAGGCTTCGGGGGTCAGGTTGGGTTAAGCTCTGAAATACACACACCCACACATCAGATACCAAGTCACCAATGCACCTGGGCTGGGCTGGGCCTGGGTGGCTGCAGAAAATCTGGAGATTCCATAATGAATCACCCTTCCCCCATGCTGCTCTCCTCATTCTTGAGGCCTGCCTATCAGGAGAGTCCAGCATCTCCAGGCTGTCTGTCAGTCAGTAAGTAAGCTGTGGTCTCAACAAACAAACACTGACCAGAACCTGGAGCACTGGCAGAGACAGGCACAGCCTAATGGCTCTCTGGAGGATCAGAGTCAGAGAGGAAGAAACTTGAAGCAGGGCTAAACTTGGAATCATGATCACAGTTAAAAACATTCATTATGGGGCTTGTGAGGCAGCAAGGTCTCCAGGATTGACAGGGTAGAATGGGAGAACTGGCCTCTGCATGTACACCATAGCACGTCTGTAAACACACACACATACCAACACATACGCAAACACGCACACACAAACACACAAATAAATAGAATAAGAAAAAGAAGAAGAAATTTGCTATGGGTGCTAGGGCTATTATAACTCAGTGGTAGAGAGTTTGCTTAGTATATACTAAGGCTCTAGGTTCGTTCCCCAGACCTGCAAATTCTGTCTCCTAGAAACAAATCAAGTCAAATTTTACTGTGGTAAGAGTTATGATAATCATTGCTAAACCCTTGATGATGATGATGATGATGATGATGATGGTGATGACGACGACGATGAAGTAAGCTGTTGTCTCGCCCAACTTGGCCAGCAAGCAGACACAACACGGTTGGATTCTTCTCATCAGCCTTTATTGCAGGAACTAATAATAATACTATGGAGGACCTCATGCAGCCGGAGGGTGCTGCTTATATAGAGGAGTAGATGTTGCCAATGTAAGGATTGGCTAAGGCTACAGTACCTCGTTAGCATATGCCCACTCGGGAGGGGCACACGCCAGAATCATGCTGACCCATGTGCAGGATACCTGTTTACCAGAAAAATCTGAAGAGGCAGGCAGGCAGTCAGCGCCATCTTCTAATGTCGGCTACCAACAAGCTGAGGTGTGGAGAAGGCTTCTCCTCAGGACTAATGGAGTGGTCAAAGGAAATCTCTGTGAGGTGGTTTTCTCCTTAACCACATGGGTCTGTCCCAGTGATTGAACCCAAGCTATTACGCTTGGCAGCAACTAACCCATCTTACCAGCTCAAGATTTTTCATCTGATTTTTTTTTTTATTGAGATAATGACTCACTATGTAGACGAAGCTGGCCTTAAACTCAAAGAGATCCACCTGCCTTTGTTTTCAGAGTGATAGGATTAAAGTATGTGCCATTCTGCTCTGTCCTGGGTTGAATTTTTTCTTTTAGATTTACTTATTTATAATTTATGTGGCCTGGAAGAATGGCTCAGCCAGTTAAAAGCACCGGTTGCTCTTCCAGAGGTCCTGAGTTCAATTCTCAGCACCCATGTAGTGGTTCACAACCATCTATGAAGAGATCTGATGCTCTCTTCTGGCATGTAGTGTACATGCAGCAGAGCACTCATACATAAAATAAATGAAACAAACAAAAATAAAAATAAATATGTCTTATGTACATGGGTCTCTTGTTTACATGTATGTTTGTGTATGACATGCAGGTGTAAGCCAGAAGAGAGTGTCGGATCCCTTAGAATAGGTTACAGTGGGTGCTGAGTATCAAACCTGTGTCCTCTGGAAAAGCAGCCAGTGCTCTTAATCACTGAAGTACTCTCTAGTACTGGAGTTAAGATTTTATAAGGCTTTTTCTTCAGTGCTGGGTATGGAGCTCCATCAGTGAGTTAAGCCCTCAGCCCCTCACTGGAGGTTCTAGGCAGGAACTCTCCTCTCCAGCTGCACTCCTAGCCCACCCCTTTCTCTCTTTAAGATTTATTTATTTCATTTATGTGAGTACACTGTTGCTCTCTTCAGACACACCAGAAGAGGGCATCGGATCCCATTACAGATGGTTGTGAGCCACTATGTAACCACTGGGAAAAAAGAGACCTCTGGAAGAGCAGTCAGTGCTCTTGACCTCTGGGTCATCTCTTTAGCACTGTGTCTCTGTTTTTAATTCAGTTCTAGATTTTACTTACATATGTCACTGAATAGAGTTAGCTAATGGGTTGATTGTTTTTGTAAACATTTTTTTTTTTGGTGGAGTTTAAAATTTATCTGATATAAAATTGCATTGTTTAAACAGTTTTTAAACAGATGAACTATTTTTATTTGAGTTTTGTTGCTGGAGATGGAATTGCCACGTGTGATAAGCATTTACTTTCCCATCCCAGCTCAAAAATTTTAATGGTTATAAAACTCTCTCTCTCTCTCTCTCTCTCTCTCTCTCTCTCTCTCTCTCTCTCGCTCTCTCTCGCTCTGTGTGTCTTAGTCACTGTTCTATTGCTATGAAGAGACAACTCGACTGTCGTAACTCTTATAAAAGAAAGAAATTTTTTTAAAAAGGGGGCTTGTATACAGTTTCAGAGGTTTAGTTCATTATCATCATGACAGGGATCATGGCAGCAGGCATGGGAGGCCTGGCTCTGGACGAGTAGTTGGAGAGCTACATCACAATCCAAAGAGAGAGAGATTGGAGAGAGAGATTGGAGAGAGAGAGAGAGAGAGAGAGAGAGAGAGAGAGAGATACTGGGCTTGGCATGAGCTTTTGAAACCTCAAAGCCTACCTCAAGTAACATGTTTCCTCCAACAAGCCATACCTCTTAATCCTTTTAAATAATGCTGCTCCCTGGTGACTAAACATTCTAACATAGAGCCTATGGGGCCATTCTTATTCAAACCATCACAGGAGGGAAAGGCACCTGCTATCAAGGCTGGCAACATGATTTTAATTGTGCTCCCTGGCCCCCCCCCTAATCCACGTGGTGAAAGGAGAGAACTAATCCCTCAAGTTGTCTTGGGACCTTCAGTACACACAGGCATCAATCAATCAATTGATCAATCAATTAACACAACCTAAAATGGTATGTTCAGGCCTAGAGAGATGGTTCAGTGGTTAAGAATACCTGTTCTTGCAGAGTACCTGGGTTTGGTTTCCAGAACACACATGCTGGCTCACATCAATAACTCTAGTTCCAGATGATCTGACATTTACTTCTGATCTCTGCAAGCACCAGACAGGCATGTAATGTACAGACCTACATGCAGGTAAAGTAATTATACAAATAACACACACACACACACACACACACACACACACACACAGACACACACACAGAGGCTGATGAGATAGCTCAAGGGGTAAACTTTGAAACCAGAAGACTTGAATCCCATGAAACCTACATGGTGGGAGGGAAGGAGTAACTCCTGCACTTGTCCTCTGACCTCCATATATATCCCATGCACATGCCCTTCCCCAATGTATAAATAAAATAAAAGTTAAAAGTATTAATACAAAATCCTAATGTAAGGCTCTGTTGTTCGCCAAAGAATGATGCCCCAGACTTAAATAATATGCAAAAGCAAGGAGCATTTTATTCTGCAGAAGACCAGCATGTGGATGGTCCCTCATTCCAAAATGGAGAGACAACCAAGTGAGCTCACAGTCTTGATTTAAAGCACACTGGAGTTCCAGGGAAGATGAGCTTCATCTTACTCTATCTCTAGGGACATCCAGAACCATTATCAGGGTGTGAAGGCTGGAGCCTGGTTTTTTTTTTTTTTTTTTTTTTTTTTGTTTGTTTGTTTTTTTTTTGTTGTTGTTGTTTTTTTGTTTTTGTTGTTGTTGTTCTTTTTTCCTAGTAACTGACTTGCCTGGGCCTGTCTGGACTGGCCCAGTTCTTAGGCCTAGTCTTCTTAACTGCCAATTTGAAGCCTGTCATGGAGTCAGCCTGTCTCATCCCTCTCACTACAACTAGTCAATGTGAGAAGAATAAGAGATGCCAGTGTGTTCAGCACTAACTAGGTCACTCCCCGTCCTCCTGGGGCTTAGGGATCTCGGAAGAGGAGGCGGTGGAAAGATTGCAAGGACCAGAGGTCATGGATGACTGCCATGAAACTGTTTTCTGGCCATGACAGGGGACACCTGGCACACATGAACTCATGGTGGCTGAGATGCACACACAATTGCAGACAGAACCGCAGCATGAAGTGGTGGAGTGGTCAGGACGTCCCACCTTGGCCGACAGGCTATTTGCCAATAGCCAAGTGTTGGCTGTCAGCTTCCTTTAAGGTTGTGGCATCTGAGAGGCTGCCCATGCTCCAGTAGATGGCCCTACATCCATGAGGTACAGGCAGCATTTAGTGTGAACTCACTGGGTTAAAAAAGTTACATGAAATTGAGAGGAAGTTGAGTAGAGGGTAAGGCAGGAATCGGAGGTGATGGCACAGAGAGATTTGATTAAAACACATTGAATGCATGTACAAAATTCTCAAACAGCAAAAACTCATTTAGAACATTTAGAACAAATTCCTGGTCTACCTCTAATCCTAGTAAGAAGTTTCATGCCTTGCCCTCGTTCTGCCCGCCTTGAGAACGGAAGGAGAGGACCTCCGGTAGACACTGTGAAGGTGAAATCAGGCCATAGAGATCAAACACAGTGTGGGATGTGATTGAGGAGCAGAGCCCTGGGAGGACATGCTCAGGGTTCTGTGTCCTACACACCTGTCTCAAAGGCCAGCTATGGCAGAGTCTAGCCAATGGGAGTAATCCATTTCATTAATCAGGTGTCAGAACTCCCACATCTGGGGCAAATCCAGGCTCACGGAAGTCCATTATTTCCTTATCTGGAGCGCCCCCAGATTCCTGTGGGCTTCCAGGCCCCAGGGCTGGGACTGGAGCCCATCTGGAGCAGCTGCCAAGCCATCTAAGCTGGTTTAGGAGAGCACAGGAATTAGAGGAGTCCAGTGTACCAAAGGGGGAAAAAAAAGCTGATTGCTGTTGGAGCTGCGGACTCCCTGCCTCCAGCAGGCTTCAATAGGCGATGGGTGGCTCAAACTGAGGTTCTGGAATGGAGGGGAGAGATTTGATCATCCAGGCATGTCATCCTGGAATTGGGAAGAAGGTTTGTAATTGAAGATGTGGGATATTATGTAGACACGTGCGCTCAGCCCTGGAGGGAGTGCTGGGGCCCAGGTTGGGTGGGATAAGTGAGTCTGGAGGGTGGTGCTCCCTGAGCAAACACCACCCACTACCCAGAGGCTTGCGTGCTCCCTCAAAAGAGGAACCCAGAAGATGGGCTCATTGACACTGGAGAGTTGGAGACAGGAGGATCACAAGTTTAGGCCACATTTAGCTTCACAGTGTCATCCTGGTCCGCATAACACACTGTTCATGAGAGAGTTTTTTGTTTTGTTTGTTGCTGTTTGTTTGTTTTTCAAGACATGGTTTTTCTGTATAGCCTTGGTTGTCCTGGAACTTGCTCTGTAGACCAGGCTGGCCTTGACTACACAGAGATCCACTTGTCTCTGCCTCCTGAGTACTGGGCAGAAAGAATCTTCTCTAGCTAACGTGGGGACAAACTTAATTTTGCCAGGTAGGAGCTTTTTAGCCACTCCCTTTGCTGTTTTTCTCTTCCAGAGTTTAAGTAGTAAGGCACTGGTCTGCCATCTTACTCAGAGGTCTTTCATCCTGTTTCTTGAGACAGAGCCTCACAGTAGCAGAAGATGACCTGGAACTCATTGTGTAGCCCAGGCTGGCCTTTGACACTCAATGCACATAATATAAAAAAATAAATTAAAAAGTAAAATATGTATTTTTGCACATGAATCATTCTCTTTTTGTTCTGGGCTTTGTTTGTTTGTTACTGTGTAATTCTGGCTGGTCTCAATTTGCTTTGTAGCCCAGGCTGCCTGAGAATTTGTGAGTGATTCTCTTGTTTCTGCTCACTAAGTCCAAGGATTACAGACGTGAAGTTATTTATTTAGATTGGGCATGGTGGTGCATGTCTTCAGTCTCAGTACTTGAAAGGTAGAGGCAGGAGGATCTGTGAGTTGCAGATGAGCCTAGTATACATAGCAAGTTCAAAACCAGCCAGTGCTACATAGTGGGACCTTGTCTCAAAATTCATTTTATTAGCACATGCTATGGCATGCATCTGGAGATTAGAGGACAACTTTGTGGAGTGCCATGGATTAAACTCAGGCTTGGGCAACAAGTACTTTCACCTGCTGAGCCATCTTACTGGCCTGACATATTTTTTTTTTTTTAATTTTTTTGTTTTTGCCATTTAAAGTAGATACATCATGTCTTAGTTAGGGTTTTACTGCTGTGAACAGACACTATGAGCAAGGCAACTCTTATAAGGATGACATTTAATTGGGCCTGACTTACAGGTTCAGAAATTCAGTCCATTACCATCAAAGTAGGAGCATGGCAGAGTCCAGGCAGGCATGGTACAGCAGGAGCTGAGAGTTCTACATCTTCATCCAAAGGAAAACAGGAAAAGACTGGCTTCCTGGCCCCTAGGAAGAGAGTCTTAAGGTCCACTCCCACAGTGAGACATCCACTCCAACAGGGCTACACCTCCAAACAGTGCCACTACCTGGGCCAAACATATTCAAACCACTACACATCACCCTTGTTGAAAGTATAGGATTACAATAGACTGTTTATATTCTTATAAATGGGTAAGTGAATAAATTATGCTAAATGACACCAGTTCCCTTTTTCTCATGGCTCTTGTAAATTTACATTCCAGCTAATAAAATGAGTGTGTAAGGTACCCCCACTCTCCACTATACCCCAGTCAGATGGCAATCATCAAGAAAACAGATGCAGGTAAGATTGCTTAGTGGGTAAATGCGCTTGCTGCCAAGCCCGGCAGCCTGATTTCAGTCCCTAGAATTCTCATGGTGGATGGGAAGATGTGACTCCCACATGTTTTCCTCTTACCTCCAGATAAGCACCCAGGCAATTCTCATGCACATACACATACCCTCTAAATTAATGAGTTAACTAACTTGTAAAGGAAAATAAATGACAGCAAATGCTGAAAAGCATGTTGGAGAAGAGGAACTGTATACAATGCTTGGGTGGGAGTTTAAATTGGTGCAGTCATTTTTTGGCTCCTAGGCATATATCAGAGTCAACGTACCTCAGAGACACTTGCTCATCCATGTTCATCGCAGCTGTATTCAAATAGCTAGGAAATGGAAGTTACCTAGATGTCCATCAATAGGTGAATTGATAGTGAAAATGTGTGCACGTGTGTGCATGCATGTGTGCATGTATATTACTCAACATGAAAGTAGAAGAACTATTTGGAAAGAAGGGGCAAGAGGAGAAGAAGAGGGATAGAAGACAGTAATGGTGGTGAATAAAGTCAGAGAACCTGACTGGTTTCAGTGAATGACATGACACATTCCATAATGTTTCCAATATGTTGAATGAAGATATATGCTAAGAAAAATTCAAAACATACTCACAAGCTTTTAAACTTGACCCTGTTAAGTCCTGTTAAGCCCCTATATATTCTTCAAAGTCCTTTGGCAATAGCTTCCCTTCCAGAAAGCCATCCTTTCTTCTCTGGTTTCCCCAGTTCCTTTGTTTCCTGAGACTCCAAGAAAGGTTCATCCTTGACTGTGAGAACTTGGGATCATCTTTTTCTGGCTTCATCCATTCCAGACCATGAATGAGTGCTCTGGACAGGGGTGACATGGGTTTACCTCCAGAACAAAGGGCCCGCCTCTTAGCTGAGGGCCTCCCCAGCTAGGCTCCTCTGGGCAAAGAAAAAGTTCTAGGTTAAAATGGCCAACCTCCTGAATTCTGCTCTCTGTCCCCCTTCTGAGTCACCATGATCAACACAATTAATCATTGTAAACAATTTGAAAATGTCCACTGAGCAATCAGTGACATTTAGCACACCAAGAGAGTTGGGCAAGCACCACCTCCGTCCAGAGCCAAAGCAGTTTCTCCATCCCAACGGAAACCCTGACCACATTGCTTCCTGTCCTCATCCCTCCAGCCCCAGGCAGCCTCATCGCTGCTCTCTGTGCCTGCAAGCTTCTTGTGCTGACATTTTATATGAATGGCACTGTACACTGTCCTGCTTTCTGAGCCTGGTGCCCTTCAGCACCAGTGTGCTTTCAAGGTCCAATCCTTACACTGGAGTAATGCCACACCGCATGGCCAGATGGCAGTTTCTTTTCTCATCTCTGGGTGCTCGCTTGAGTTCTTTCTGTTTGTACCATTTGAGCTGTGTGTAGATGGACATTGCAATGTGTACAGATCTCACAACAGCCAGAAGGTGTGTGTGTGTGTGTGTGTGTGTGTGTGTGTGTGTGTACCTGTGTCTGATGTCAGGACAACTACTTTTGGAAGTTGGTTTTCTCCTTCCATCACAAGGGTTCCTCTCGGATTGTCAGGCTTCAGAGAGGCGCTTTTACCTTCTGGAACATCTTGTTGGTTCTTTTTTGTTTTGTTTTGTATTTTTAAATACAGGAACTCACTAGGTAGCCCAGGCTGGCTTTAAAGTCTCCGTCCTCCTACCTCACCCTCCTGAGTGCTTGTGGAGCCAAGTAAAAGTGTGTGCCACCAGGCCTACACACTTTTGTTTTGTTGTTTGTTTTTTCTTTTTCCTCTTCCCCGCTTCTTTTTCTAATGTTATATTGAGTCAAGTCTCATGTAGTCCAGGTTGGATTTGAACTTTCCAAGTAGCCTAGCAGGCTTCAAACACTAGTCCTTCTGCTTCATTATTTTTGAGTGCGGGGATTATAGGTGTGTGCTGCCTGGCCCAGTTTCATCCTCAGACATTTACTATTATTGTTACTCTTCTTCCTCCTCCTCTTCCTCCTCTTCTTCCTCCTCCTCTTCCGCCTCCTCTTCTACTACTCTGTGTATATTTGTGTGTGCTCAGGTATATATCTTGGTCCATGTGTGGAGGTCAGAGGACAACTTTTGGGAGTTGGAGAGTTGATTCACTTTCCACTGTGGGATCCAGGTATTGAACTTGAGTTACCAGTTGTATATTACAAGTGCTTTTTAACCCAATGAACTTTTTTTTTTTTTTTTTGACAGAGTCTCTTGTAGCTCAGGCTGGCTCTGGCCTTGAACTCACTATGTAGCTGAGGATGCTCTTGAACTCTTGGTCACCCAGCTCCTCCCCAGTGCTGGGATTACAGGTGTACACCACCAAGCTTAGCTTGTATTCAATTATTCTAGGCATCCATGGAAGAGAGGCTCTGCTGGACTGTGTAGTCCCCGTGTACAACATTCTGAGGAACTAGCAAAGCCTACTGTTTATTTTTACACATTTTATATTCCAGCCTTCTCCCAAGCACAGCGAGGACAGCACTAGGTGGAGGCTCTTTTACAGCTCCATTTTGAAGACAAGGAACTTGAAGGCTGGGAGAGGTGACCCCAGTGCCAGCCTGAGACTGAAGACCACCAGCACCAGGGTCAGCCTACTGTGTGCCAGCTATGAAGGGTCTTAGGGCTGTCCCTGGAAAGCCTCATGATCCCTGGAACCCAACAGATCTGAGTTTCACTGCTAACCTGAATAAGCCACTTCCTCATTCTGAGTTTCTTGGATTCTCCTGGGGTCCAGCACGCTCCAGATCCTTATCTCACAGCCTCAGGGCAGGGAATTAATGATGGAGGTAGAGGGTGGATTTGCTTAGCAAAATGTGGTCAACCGAGTCTCAGACTGGTGTAGTCACTTGATAAAAGCTACCTAGCAACTAACAAAACCTGAATTCAGCCTGCAAGTATTTTCTAGAATCTTCTTAATCCTTCTGGAAGCCAGGTCCTCCAGAAAGGGGACATGCTAACTGCCCTGATTTATTCTTTGGGGAGCTGACCTTTGACACTGTACCCTGCCAAATCTTCCTGGAGTAGCCTTTGACTATGAAGAGCAGAGGCTATGTCCCTGGCAGAGGTGCTGGGCTTCTCTGGCTACAGCCCATTCCCTCCCCCTCTCTGTTCATATCTGCACAGCCAGAGCCTAAGGACCTCAGGCATTCCAGATGGGGCAATAGAGCCACTGGTTCTGTTCCTATAAGGCCTGGCTCCTGCGGGCTCCTCTGTTCTGGCTTCCTTTGTTTCTCTTCTCTTTCTTTCATTACATTTCCCCTATCTATTCTGGACTGCATATCTCTGCTATGTTTGTATACAGGTCAGGGAACAAATTACAAGAATCAGTTCTCTCCTTCCACTATATGGGTTCCAGGGATTATGGCTCAGGTTTTCAGTCTGGGCTGCAAGTGTCCTTTCCTTCTGTCTTAGTTAGAGTTCCTATTGCTGTGAACAGACACCATGATCAAGGCAACTCTAATAGGGACAACATTTAATTGGGGCTGGCTCATGGGTTCAGAGGTTCAGTCCATTATCATCAACGTTGGAGCATGGCAGTGTCCAAGCAGACATGGGGCTGTGGAGGAGCCGAAAGTTCTACATCTTGATCCAAAGGCAGACAGGAGAAAACTGGCTTGCAGGCAGCTAGGAGGACGGTCTCAAAGCCCACGCTCACAGTGGCACACTTTCTCCAACAAGGCCACACCTCCTAGTGGTGCCATTCTCTGGGTCAAGCATATTCAAACCACCATACCTACTAGCCAGTCCCCTCCTGTTTTTGCCTGGCACACAGTGGCATCCTGCAACAATGTGGATGATGTGGCTTCCACTGCTTCCTCTGCTCACTCTGTCTCCTTGAGGATGCTGCTCTCAAGCTGACCTGGACTGGATCCATTGACCATATTCTACATTAAATATCTAGGTCTTCCTGGGGACCTCATTCTATTTACATAAATCTTTATCTGACATTTTAAAAGTTAATTGATAGATAAGGTTTCTTGTAACCCAGGTTGTAGTCAAGGACAGTTTTGAATTTTGCTTTTTAATTTTAAAAGAGATTGTGTGTGTGTGTGTGTGTGTGTGTGTGTGTGTGTGTGTATGTGTGTGTGTGAGCGCGCGTGCGCCATGTGTGTACTGGAGTTTTTGGAGACTAGTAGAAGTCACGGGATCCCCTGGAGCTGGGGTTACAGATGATTGTGAGTCATGTGATGTGGGTGCTGGGGACTGAACTGGAATCCCCTGCGCAGCAGTTTATCATCCTTTAACTGACTGACCCTCTGTAGTTGTTATTATTATTTTCTGTGCTGGGGCCTGAACCCATGTCAGGCACATAGAAGTTCTACCATCTAAGCTACATCCACAGCTCCCTCCCTTTTGTTTGTTATAAATACTAATCTTCTTCCTCCCTACATGAATTTACAAGGATGAAGAGTTCTTCCAGCTCAGCAGGGCAGTCCAGTGAGATGTCTCAGATGGGTGGTGGGTGGGTGCTGTCCCTCTCCAGTCATCCATTATCCCCAGGCTTCCTTCTGCAGTTTCTGAGGATGAGGACCACCATCCCAAGGCTTCCCTCTGAACCTGTCTGCTCTTTCCACCAACACAGACTCTTATTAAGCCATCAAACCCCACCCTCAGTACCACTTCTTTCAGGAAACTTCTTATGTCTCTTCCAGGTCTCACTGTGTAGCCCAGGCTGGCCTGGAACTCTCATTCATTTGCCTCAGTTCACCAAGTGCCACCATGCTCAGCTCTCATCTGGGTTTTTACTGATGCTGCGCACCTTCTCACCTGGAAATGCTCCCACCCTCTGCCTCCACTGGTCTTCCTCTCTGTTCCTCTTTCTTATCTGCTTCTCTCCTAGTCCGTTCTCAAAAAATTCAGCTTATATATTCCTCAGACCAAAACAATTTTGTTACTACGAGCTGTCTTCTGATCCCTGCATTCAATTTATCAGCAAATCCCATTTGTTTCACCTCTGTGAAAATTCCAGAGCTGGGATATGGCTCAGTGGTGGAATGGTTGCTTGGCATGTTCAAAGTCCTGAGTTCCAACTTCAACACTGGAAGTAAAGGCAAAACCAAGAGAGACAGGTTCCAGCACCAGAGAGGCAGAAACAGACAGATCTCTGGTCTACAGAGTGAGTTCCAGAACAGCTAGGGCTACACCTGGGAAACCCTGTCTCGAAAGACAAACAAGCAAACAAAACCACCACCACCACCACCACCACCACCACCACCAACAACAACAACAACAACAAAACCCAAACCGAACTTCCACTCTCCTTTCCCAGCTCTTAACCAGACCAGGGCTAGGCACCAGAGCCTCCTGTTCCTCCTTCAACTTATTCCTATTGTTGCAGCCAGAGGGCGCATGTTACAACCTTTGCTCAGCACCTCTTCTGCTGCTGAGAACCTTGTATAGCTCCCACTTTCCCCAGAGTGATGATCTCAGTTCTGGGCAGGTCAGATGTTTCTGCATGTGTCTGAGTTAGGGTTACTATCGCTGTGATGAAACACTATGACCAAAGGCAACACAGGGAAGAAAGGGTTTATTTCACTCACAATTCCACGTAACAGTTTGTCATCAAAAGCAGTGAGGCAGGAACTCAAACAGGGCAGGATACTGGAGGCAATGGCTGATGCAGAGGCTGTGGAGGAGTGCTGCTTACTAGCTTGTGCCTCATGGCTTGCCCATCATGCTTTCTTATAGAACTCAGACCACCAGTCCAGGGATGGCGCTGAACTTTGGCTCAGAATGGACTGTGAGATCTCTCCTATCACCACAAGGTCCTATGAAGGAATCTTCTCGATTGATGTTCCCTCCTTTCAGATAACTCTAGCTTGCCTCAAGTTGACATAAAACTAGCCATGACAAGGTAAAGATGCTTGTCACCGAGGATGATGACCTGACTCATCCTCAGAGCCCACATGGTGGAAAGAGAGTGCTGATGCATGTAAGTTGTCCTATGAAATTCACAGGCATACACACTTGGAGTAAATAGCCCTGGTCCTCTTTGTAAGAGCCCACGGGCTGAACCAGGTGAACTGTGCAACCTTCTCCCCTGCTCTCATCCCCCTCTTTCCAGCTTTCACTCCCAAGCTGCACCCACTTCCTGGCTGTTCTTCCAGGCAGAGGGCAGCCTTGGGGCCTTCTCAAAAGCTGTGTCATCTATCAGGAATACCTTTTCTTCCTTCTTTTAAAGTCTGTGCTTAAATCCTATCTCCTCAGAGAGGCCTCTTCCATCACCTGGTTGAATTTTACTTCCTTGCAGGTTGTGTGTAGAGTTTACCCTCTTAGGCTGCCCATTTAAAAAAATTCTTCAGCATACAAGATAGCAAAATCTGTTGAATGAATATATGTTGCACAGCAGGTGTGGTTGGGGAAAAACTCTGCCCTCAGGGTGACAGTCACGGCCTGACCTAGGGAGTCAGTAAGCAAATGTCTCCAAGAGCAGTTTTGTCAGGTCTGAACCCCTTTAGCTGATGTGTGGAGCAGGTCCATATAGATGACTTGATGGGGGTACTTTGTCTTGTGGCTTTCCACTTGGCTCAACTAATGGGGAGCTCAACTACTGGTGGCACCAAGAAGAGGGAGGAGAGTGAGGCTACAGATACTACATTTCTTTTCCTGTGGGCCCACATCTAGGTCTGTGTCCCTGGAGGGAAGGTGTGTGGTTCTGACCACACAGCCTTGTTCACATAGTTCTGTTTGGTTCAGCTTCTGGAAACCACTGGAGCTTGAACCAGGTCCTAGGACTGGTAACAGTCCTGGTATTAGGACTGATAGCTGTTTCTATCTCCCAGGGTGATTCTATTAAGCCCTCTTCCCGCTGTTTCAACCTTCTGTATGAACCTATTGTGGAAACCGCAGCTTTATACATACTATGGAAGTGATTGACCAAAGAGTCACTCCATTAGTTCATAATCTTTTAAGTAGTAATAAATTGGAGGGTTGGAGAGTTAGCTCAGCAGTTAGGAGCACTGGTTGTTCTTGCAGACGATCAGGACTCAGTCCCTAGCACCCGCATGGTGGTTGTAACTCCAATTTCAGGGGTATCTGATACCCTTTTCTGAATTCCTTGGGCACGGGGCACACACATGGTGTACAGACATACATGTAGGGATTAAATTCATACACATAAAAGAATAAAGGCTGGATACATAGCTTAGCAAGTAAAGACACTTGGCAACAAATCTGGTGACTGGAGTTTGGTCCCTGGGATGCATGCAGCAGCAGGAGCTAACCAAATCCTGTAGATTGTCCTCTGACTCCATGCACACTGTCACCCCCCACATACATGTATCTACACACATAGAAACAAATAAACATATGTAAGAATAAGGGAGAAAACAAGAGAAAGAAAGGCTTTGAAGCTAGATGTAGTATAACAGGCCTCTAATCCCAGCACTTGGGGGTAGAGGCAGAGTTCAAGACCATCCTCAGAGACATAATAAGTTTGAGGCCAGCCTGAACTGTGTGAGGCACTGTCCCCTAAACATTTTTATGACTGACTATTATTCCATCACATAGATGAACTGTTTTCCCTTTCCTTTGATGGGCAGATTAATTACTTCCATCTTTTTAGCGATCACTAATAGTGCTACTGTAAGTGCAAAAGTGGACATGTGGACATGTTTTCAGTTCTTTGGGGTCTGTACGTAGGAATGGACTCTCTGAGTCACATAATAATTCCGTGCTGAACTTCTGGAGGCCCTGTAGGTCCACCTTTACATTCCCAGCCACAGTGTCAGAGGAGAGAAAACCCTTGCTCTCAGTCTCATCTGATGTCAGCTGTGGGGGCCTTGGGAAATATCTTTTTATTTAGTTTTAAAAGTTGTACTTATTAATTTATTGGAAGAGTTGTATTACCTGCAGTGTGGAGGTCAGAGGATAGCTTGCAGGACTTGGCTCTGGTCCTTTCGTCATGTGTGCCCTAGTCAGGGTCACAGTTGCTATGATGAAACAGTATGGCCAAAGCACGTTGGGGAGGAAAGGGCTTATTCGGCTTACATTTTGATATGACTGTTCACCATTGAAAGAAGTCAGGACAGGAACCCGAACAGGTCAGGAACCTGAAGGCGGGAGTTGATGCACAGGTCATAGAGGGGTGCTGTTTACTGGCTTGTTCAGTCTGCTGGTGTTTTTCTTCAGAACATGGGACCACCACCAGCCCGGGGGTGGTAACACCCATGATCAGCTGGGCCATCCTCGATGCGTCATTGTTTTAGAAAACAACTTGTAGGCTTGCCTATAGCCTGATCTCATAAAGAGATTTTTTCAATGTAGGCTTCCTCCTCTCTAATGGCTCAAGCTTTTGTCAAGTTGACATAAAACTAGCCATTGAAATGTGGCTCTAGAGCCAGGCAGTGGTGGCGCATGCCTTTGATCCCAGCACTTGGGAGGCAGAGGCAGGCAGATTTCTGAGTTCGAGGCCAGCCTGGTCTACAGAGTGAGTTCCAGGACAGCCAGGACTATGTCTCGAAAAACCAAAAAAAAAAAAAAAAAAAAAAGTGGCTCTAGGGATAAACCTTTATTCATTGAGCCATCTTTTGGACCTAAAAAATACTTTTAAAGTTTTTTTTGACATTCTCTTTATATAGCCTGACTAGTCTAGAATTCACTATCTCGACCAGACTGACCTTGAATTTACAGAGATCAGCTTGCCTCTACCTCTCATTTTTTTAAAGATTAAATAACTTTAATTTTGTTTACTTGTGGTGGAGTATGTGTGTGTGCATGAGTGCAGTGCCCATGCAGGCCAGAAGAGGGAGCTGGAGTGGCTGTGGTTTGCTTAGCATGAGGCCCTTGAATGGAAGGGGGGGTCCTCCTTCAGAACAGCAAGTACTCTTAATTGCTGAGTCATCTCTCTAGACCCCAGAAAGATCTTTTTAAAAATTAATGATGGATGTTAGGTATTGTAGCACATGCCTTTAGTTTCATAGAAGGCAGAGGCAGATGGGTCTCTGGGAGTTTGAGGTCAGTTTGTGTCAAGATCTAGTAAGACCCTGTGTCAAAAATTATTTTGAAACTAATTCTTTGACTTTCATAGGTAAATAATACGACATTTTGAGCACATTCATTCCTCTATCTCATGCTCACCTCCTTCTCCCCAACAACCCCCCTCCCACTTTGTCTTTTATGATTTAATAGGGACTTCTTACATAAGCATGTATTGGGGAGCACTGTTTTCTGGAGCACTGACAGACAGGTCCTGCTGTGTTCTGCTTCTGTGGCCCACAGTTGTCCTGAGCTATATCCCGAGTCTCTCATGGCTGCCTCTACCAGGTTTTGGTCTCTCTGCTATCCTATTCATCTTGTCTCCTCTCTTTTTGCTCCTCTCCATTCTGTGAACCTGGAGGTGACCATTGTGACCCTTCTGTGTAGACTTTGTGACTTTCCCTTTGGGATCAAGCAATAGGGAGACACAGCAGGCTTTCGGGAGGAGGAAGGAAAGTGACAGGCTCAGCCCAGGGATCCTTTAGTGACCTGGTAACCACATAGTTTGACACCTTCCCAGGGTCCCATGATGGACTGTTCATGTGATGTTACCAGTCACACCCTTTCTTAATCTCCACTTCCCGTCATCTGGAGGACAGTCTCTGCCTGTCTTCATTGTGAATGTGCTATCACCCACACTTGTCTTCATCCACAGCTCTGTCTTCCTCCTTCAATAAGTGATCTAGCCACCCACCACCATGTTGACTTTCCTTCCAGTGCAGGTGACTCAGACTCTCACATGCGTCCTGCTGCCTACATGAACTTCCCACGGCCCTTGTGGACGGAAGGTGACCCTCACAGAGCTTTCCTGAGCACTGTTGACATTTGTGATTCACTAATTCTCTGTTGCTGGAGTATGCTGTGTGTGACAGGACATTGAACAGCATCTCTGGTCTCTACTGATGACATGCCAGGGGCATGTCAATTTTACCCCAATGTCATGACCCGAAGGAGATACTGCCTATGTCTGCTCCAGGAGCTGCTTACCTAGCCAATCAGCCCCTAAACCCAAAGAGCCAATATTTGCGCTAAACCAGATGTAGGACTAAACACCCTGCAAACAACACCTTATCTTACCATCCACTTCATCTGTAGAAACTCACAGTTGTGTGAGTTTCCCAAGACACCTACTGACAGTGCCTCTCCACCCCAGACTCTTTGGTTTTTCCCTCTTTCCTGGTATTCATCTCCCTGTCTCTTCCAGTCCCACATTCAGCCTGTGACTGATGTGGCTAAGTGTCTTGGGCCTGGTCTCAGCAAACCTATCCTACCCCTCCAGGCCTCCACTATCCATCTTCCATCTTCAGCCACTAGGAAGATCCTTCCCAAGCTCTCTGCCTTTGGGAATTTGTGAACCTTCTAGTGTCCCAGTAAGGTCTTCTTTGTTAATGTCATCAGCAAAACTCAATCTCCACAGTTAAAATGATAAGGAAGCTCTAATGTGCTTTAAAACTAGCAAACAGTATAGGGTTCTTCCTCTGCTCAGATACCACCTGTGACTCTCCATTCAATCTCTAGATCAACCCCTGCCCTCTGCAACCGACCCTGATCACCCTGTCAACTCCAGGACCCTTCCAGTCTTCTCATCTCTCACTCGACAGGTCAGGAAAAGCTACCTGCCAGGCTATACCTTCTGGTTTCTCTGTGTCTGAGTCCCACCCCCTCTGGCAAACCTGTTGAAATTCAACCTCTCCCCACAGGCCTAGCTCAAATGTCACATGCTTCAGGCCACCTAGTCTGCCCTCCCTTCTGTGGCTTCCATTCATGAAAGCTTCAATTATTTCTATCTCCTGTTCTTCACCTCAAATCCCCACCCTTCCAGGGCAGAGTATCTTGTGAGAGTTACTGAAGACAGAAAATGTTTGAAGTGGAGGCCAAGTGGGCCTTCTTAAATTGGTTTTCCCTTCTCTCTGCCCACCGACCCAAGTCAGTTGCCTGCCACCCATCAGCCTGCCCAGCCCACCTGTATGGTCTGTCTCACATTCAAGGGTGGGTCTGACTGGATACTTCTGCAGCAGACGGGCTAGCCAAGGACAATATCTCGATGCAAGGCCAAGTGCCTGTGAGTGGGTGGGCTGGGGTGGGGTGGAACCTTAACAGTTGAATGCTTCTGGAGACTCTCCCCGCATCTTTTATTTTTTGCATTTATTCATTTAAAAATATATATTTAAGATTATTATTTTTTATTTAAGATTATTATTATTTATTTTATTTTATGTGCATGAGTGCTTTTCCTGCATGTATGTATGTATGGGCATCACATGCATGTTTGATGCCCTCCAGGTCAGAAGATGGTGTTGGATCCCTTGGAACTGGCGTTGGAGATGGTTGTGAGCTGTCATGTAGGTGCTGGGAACTCAACTTGAGTCCTTTGCAAGAGCACCAAGTGCTCTTAACTTCTGAGTTAACCTCTGGGATGAACTCAAGAAGTCATGCTTGGTAGCAGTTGTCTTTAGCTTGATGAGCCATCGGGCTACCCCTCTTTACCTTTGAAAAATTTTATTATTCTTATTTAAAGATTTTTATTTTTTATATTATTATTATTTATTTATTTATTTATTTACCATTTTTGGTTATTTGTGTGTGTGTGTGTTCGTCCGTGTGAAGGTGCACCCATACATGAGTGCAGAACCTCTGGCCCTTTCAATCTCCTGGAACTGGAATTACATACAAGCTGTGAGAACTAGTGTTTTAAATCTCTGACCCACCTATCCAATACCCCCTTTCTTCAGGACCTCTCCTCTCCTCTCCTCTCCTCTCCTCTCCTCTCCTCTCCTCTCCTCTCCTCTCCTCTCCTCTCCTCTCCTCTCCTCTCCTCTCCTCTCCTCTCCTCTCCTCTCCTCTCCTCTCCTCTCCTCT
>JANHMN010000021.1:3702280-3720945 GCA_030674055.1 Rhabdomys pumilio
CTCTCTCTCTCTCTCTCTCTCTCTCTCTCTCTCTCTCTCTCTCTCTCCTTCTCCCCAATAAAGGGTTTCACTATGTAGTTTTGTCTGTTCTGGAACTCACTTTGTAGACCAGGCTAGCCTTGAACTCACAAAGATCTACCTGTCTGTGCCTTCTGAGTGGCTGGGGTTAAAATTGTGTAGTACCACTACAGCCCCAATTTTTAAAATTTTATTACATTTATTTATTTATTTATTTATTTATTTATTTAGTGTGTGTGTTGTATGTGTGTGTGTAAGAACCTTTACACACTGAGCCTGAGCCTTTTTTCTGGACCCATATTGCCTTAAGAAACAAAACAAAACGAAGTCTTATTGTGTAGCTCATGCTGGCCTTGCTCATCCTGCATCCTGCCTCGGCCTCCCAAATGCTGGGACTGTAGCCTGCACCACCACACCTGGCTATTGTGTTGTTAGTTTTTTATATTTCTAACAATGTATGCAAGCATATGTATGTGTGGCTGTGCACATGAGTGCAGGTACCTGTGAAGGCCAGAAAGGGGTGCCAGTTCCCCTGGGGCTGGAGTCCAAGACACTTGTGAGACACCTAATGTGGGAGCTGGGAACTGAATTCTGGTCCTCTAGAAGAGCAGTGTGTGTTTTTAATCTGAGTTCCTGCCATTGAACTGAGGCATCAGGCTTGGGTGGCCAACACTTTTACTCACTGAACCATCTTTTGGGACCCATATATGTATTTTTTATTGAGGCTTAGCTAGTCACCATAAAATTAACTTTTTTGATGGTAATGACAGAATCCATGGCTTTGCACACACTGTCATGCATGCCCTTGCACACACTATCATACCCTTGCACACACTGTCATGCCCTTGCACACACTATCATACCCTTGCACACACTGTCATGCCCTTGCACACACTATCATACCCTTGCACACACTGTCATGCCCTTGCACACACTATCATACCCTTGCACACAGTCATGACCTTGCACACACTGTCATGCCCTTGCACACACTGTCATGCCATGGCATGTGATGAGTGAGGTGGGCACAGAACCCTCCCTCTCCTTGTGTAGTGCCTCTGTATACCCAGCCCCCAGAATCAAAGCCAGGAGTCCTCTAGCCAAGATTCCTTTGCATGGCAATTCCCTCTTCAGTGCCAAGACCTCAGCTTGCTATGGCTTTTGCTGTGACTGTACTAAGATGCCATGTGGTTTCCTCCAAAGGCTCCTGGACAGAAGAAATGAATGACTTTGAAAGCTACTGCCTAGGGCTGGTACTCACTTTCTTCTGAGAGTGATGCAGGGGCGGAGGCTGACTGGGGCGAAAGGAAATAAGCTGTTGATAGGGCTGGGCTTGGCCATGAGGAGTTGGTGTGGGCAGAGCAGGGGAAAGGCATGTGATGGAGGGAACAGCCTATGCAAAAGCTTAGAGGTGAGAGCCAGCTTGGCCTGTGGCTGGAGCAGGCCATGTTAGATACTGTGAATGAGGGGGATTGGGTGGGAGACAGCATTACTAGGAAAAACAGAGGCTAGGTTCTATGGGGTGTCACGGTCCAGGCAAAGTGTCTGAATGTCACTCATAGGAGGATTTCGAGCAGGGGAGTTTTATGGTCTGATTTAAATTTTATACATTTAAAAACCTTTTTTTTCTGGTGAGAGAGAGAGAGAGAGAGACAGAGAGAGAGAGAGAGAGAGAGAGAGAGAGAGAGAGAGAGAGAGAAACAGAGAGAGAGAGATGGAGCATGCGCAGAAGTCACAGGACAACTTGTGGGAGTAGATTGTCTCCTTTCACCATGTGGGTCCTATAGACTGAAATCAGGTTGTCAGGCTTAGCAGCAAGCACCTTTACCCACTGAGCCATCTTGCTGGCTCCTGATTTTATCTCTAGAAGATGCTTTTAGTTTCTGTACCACGGAACACTGTTGGAGCAAGGACAAACTAGTGGGAGGCTGCCACTAGGGTGGGCAGATGTGGGTGGGAAGGCAGACCTGAAGAGGAATGATTCTGCATTGTAAAAGCATCTGCCAGCACACAGGATTCCTGTGAGGCAGTGGTTGTGAAACTTGGGCTTTAAGACAACCCTGACCACTGGTGCAACAGGAACCGAAACAGACTAGTCCCTGGATACATTTGTGAACTGATTCACTCAGAAAAAGAGATTAAAAATAATTGATTGTTGAGGAGGGACTGTGTAGCCTAAAAAGCCCCTTCTTTTTCCTTTTGTCTAAAACTATATAAAAACATTCTATTGTAGTGGCATTTAATATGGAAATAATATTGCTATACACTGTTTTTCTAGTGTTTTTAAAAATTAATTTTTAAAGAAACACATGCATGTGTATGCCTGCCTGCATGCACACGCGCACACAGACACACAGACACACAGACACACAGACACACAGACACACAGACACACAGACACACAGACACACACTCATAATTGCAGGTATCTTCAGTAGAAGCCAGAGGCTTGGGAAACCCATGGAGCTGGAGTTATTTGTGGTTGTGAGCTATATATTGTGGGTGCTGGGAACTGAACTCAGGTCCTCTGCAAGACCAGCAAGTGTTTTTAACTGCTGAGGCATTTTTCCACACAGAGTCATCTCTCCAGCCTGAAGAATTTATTTATTTATTTATTTATTTATTTATTTATTTATTTATTTTTAATAAAAACATGTTTTCTTTTAATGCAGGAAGGGGATGAGGTAAATCTGAGTATTTGGGATTCTTCTAAACACATGACAGGGAAACACTGTTGGGAACTGAAACAGAAAACAGCTCTGATATGAGGTTGCTGAAGGCCTGGGAATGGTGTGGGATCCCCAGAAGTGTGCACAGGAGGAAGGGAAGAGAATACAGTGAAGAACCTGGAACATCTACGAGTTGCATGGCAAAGAGGACTCTACACTGGTCTGGGGGAAAGG
Organism: Rhabdomys pumilio; assembly: GCA_030674055.1. Classification (NCBI taxonomy): domain Eukaryota; kingdom Metazoa; phylum Chordata; class Mammalia; order Rodentia; family Muridae; genus Rhabdomys; species Rhabdomys pumilio. The sequence continues at coordinate 3,705,202 of JANHMN010000021.1, forward strand.
ATCCTTGGTGAGAGAGTGTTGGTGGTGGGAACTCCTAATGGGCTCCAGAGCCAGGCTGAAGACGTGGGGTGTGTAGAGTGTAGGAGTGGCATGCATTGAGGAAGACAGTGATGGTGAGGCTGGAGAGACAGTTTAGCTGGTGAGCATGCAGATCTGAGTTTGGTTCTCAGCACCCACTTGAAACACTGGACACAAAAGTGTCAGTCTTCCCCCTCTGGGGAAGCAGACAGGAGGATCCATGAGACTTGCTGGCTAGCTAGCTAATCAAACCAGTGAGCTGTAGGTTAAGTGAGAGGCAGTAGTGGTGATGGGAGCAAGACAGAGAGCAATTGAGAATGAAGCCTGACATGCATTACACAAGCATACACGAAAACTGAAGGCAAGCAAGCAGCAAGCAAGCAAGCAAGCAAGCAAGCAGCAGGTAGGCAGGCAGGCAGGCAGGCAGGCAGGCAGGCAGGCAGGCAGGCAGGCAGGCAGGCAAGCAAGCCAGAAAGAAAGAAAAAAGCTGTTGATGGTGAAGTAAGTTTGTCGTCCCTACATTGAGAAGCTGAGGCTGGAGCATCTGTAGTTAAATGCTAGTATGGGCTCCGTAAAACAAACAAATGAATAAATAAGAAATGGATCTGGGAAGATGGCTTGGTGGGTAAAGGCACCTGCCACCAAGCCTGATGACTCGAGTTCAATACCTAGGACCCTCAAGGGAAAAACCAGTTCCTGAAGGTTGTCTTCTGTCTCTACACACACAGTGGTGTACTTGCCTCCTTGATAAACATGTAAATAAGTAGATGTAACTTAAAAATTAAACAAAGACATAAAAAAGGGACAGGGTGGAGGAAAGAAAGAAGGAAGAAAGCCCCCCCCCACACACAGATTCTGGGGATTAGAAAGTATCACAGTGGAGAGATGGATCAACAGGTGCAGCTGCTTGCCAAAAATTTGATAGCCAGAGTTTGATATCTTGACCACATATGGTGCAAGGACAGGACCAATTCCTATAAATTTGCCTCTGACCTCAGCATGATACCATGACCTATAAATAAATAAATAAATACTAAAAGAATGTTCCTAAATGCCACTCCCCTCTGCTCCTTCTCTAGATACCTTGTACCTGGTTGCATCAGGTACAACTAAGTGTTCTCCTCCCTGGAGAGCCAGGGCCACGTCTGTCATGTTCACCACTTTAGTTCCAACGCCTAGAACTGAGTCACACACACATCACTAGGCCTCTGAAGGTATCCGCCACCCAGTGTTTTGAAGAAAAGCATGAGGAACATTTAGTGAGGGTGTGGCTGGTGGAGGCAGTTTGGAAAGGATCTCTACGGATGGGATCACTCACTGGCTGGCTTCCCTGGCCTTGCCAGAGAGACTTTCCCACCAGCTACTGTTAAATTGTTAAACAAATAAAGAGTTATGAATGCTTCTCAGGGTGTGTGCCCTTGGGAGCTGCACAGGTGAAATGCTACCTACCTACACCACTCCTCCTTCTCGTCTCCCTCTGTCCCTGTTTCTCCCTCTCCCTCTGTCTTTCCCTCTTTCTCTCTTCTTTCTCTTTCCCTCTCCCCTCATCCTTTTTTCCTTCCCTTCCCTTCCCTTCCCTTCCCTTCCCTTCCCTTCCCTTCCCTTTCCTTCCCCTTTTTCTTTTTAGTTTTTCGAGACAGAGAATTTCTCTGAGTTGCCTAAGCTGTCCTGGAACTCACTCTATAGAGCATATAAATGTTCTGCCTGTATATTTGTCTATGCATCATGTATATGCAGGACATCCACGGAGATCAGAAGAGAGTATTGTATCCCCTGAAACTGGAGTTGTGGATTGTTGAGAACCACCATGTGGGTGCTGAGAATCAAACCCAGGTCCTCTGCAAGAGCAGTCAGTGCTCTGTGAAGCCTCTGAGACACCTCTCAAGGCCCCCTTTAAAGATTTATTTTTATTACTTAAAAAATTATGTGTATGTGTGCATACACATATGAGAGACTGTATTAAAAGGTCACAGCATTAGGAAGGCTGAGAACTACTGCTTTAACATATATGTAGCTGAGGATGGCCTTGGAATCCTGCTCCTCTGGCCTCTCCCTCCTAAGTTCTATGATCACAGACATGCATTCCTCTCCCCTACCCTGTGATGTAGGATGAAACCTAGGGCTTGACACCCTAGGCAAGTGTTCTACCAATTGAGCTACACTGTCAACTCTTTTGTCTGCCTATCTATCTATCTATCTATCTATCTATCTATCTATCTATCTATCATCTATGTATCTATTTATCTGCCTATGTATCTATCTACCTACCTATCATCTGTCTGTCTGTCTGTCTGTCTGTCTGTCTGTCTGTCTGTCTGTCTGTCTGTCTGTCTCTGTCTGCCTGCCTATCTATCTATCTATCTATCTATCTATCTATCTATCTATCTATCTATTTTTGGTTTTTCAAGGCAGGATGTCTCTGTGTTTTTCAAGCCTGGCTGTCCTGAACTCACTTTGTAGACTAGCCTGGCCTCAAACTTACAGAGATTCATTGGTCTCTGTCTCCTGAGTGCTAGGATTAAAGGCTTGTGTCACAGAGTCTGGCTAGTTTTTTTTCTGTTTTGTTTTGTTTTGTTTTTTTTCTTTTTTTTCTCACTGTGTACCCCAGACTCAGGATGGCCTTAGTCTCAGAGTGACTTACCTGTCTCAGCCTCCTGAGTGCTGGCATTACAGGCCTGAGCCACAATACTCAGCTAGCATGGTGACTTTTGAGCATCTGCCTGGGACTTGACACAGAGCTACTGTGGTTCAGTTTGGGAAGATGCTTACTTCTTGTTTCTGCCCCTGCCTCAGAATCTTCCAAAGACAACACACCTGTTCCTCCTGGCCTATACTTGTGTAAAGTGTGTGTGTGTGTGTGTGTGTGTGTGTGTGTGTGTGTCTGTGCCTGGGTGCTGGTGAATGCATGTGGAGGCCAATGGAGGACTTCCAGTGTCCCTTCTCTTTACTTTCTTTCCTTGGGGTGGGGTCTCTCACTGAACTTGAGTTTGTCATTTTGGAGCTCCTGGAATCTGCCAGTTTCCAGCCCTGCGCTTGCATCTGTTCTCCAACCCTAGGGTTATAGGTTGACATGATCACACCTGTTTTTTTTTTAATTCTATTTATTTTCAATTCTATTACATTTATTTTGTATATGTGCATTTATCCATGACTCTTGTGTGAAATGTCAGGGGACTACTTGCTGTGGTTGGTCTTCTTCTTCCACACTGGGATCTGGGGATTAAGCTCAAGGATCCAGACTTTCAAAGCAAGAATTTTCATCTACCAACCAATCTGAAACGCCCAGTAAATAGCTTTAAATTGCAATAGAATAGAGTCCGCAGAAGTTTTCCCTGTGGAGCTGTTCTGGGGTCCTGCTCAGCAGCACAGAGCACATTCACCATGTGGCACAGCGGACCATCTCCATGCTGTGAAAACTGTTCCCGTTACACACTCATTGGCAAGCGGCTCTCCGTTGCCCTTTAAATAGTCCAGTCTGCTTCCCATCTCCAGACCTTGAGTGACTCAAATGGAATGTTATATAAACAGAACAGCACTGTTGCTTTGTGTCTCCATTGGTTTGCTTCTTGTTTGTTATACAAGTCAGAGTCTTACAATATAGCCCAGGTTGACCTTGAATGCATAATCCTCCTGCCTCAACCTCCTAAATGTTGGGATTACATTCATGAGCTGCAATGTCTAGCTAATGTTGATCTTTTGGTAATGGCTTATTTCATTGAGTGTAATGTCCTCTGTACTCACCTGTATCACAGCATATGCCTGGCTTCTCCTTCCTGGTCTTCGCTGATTCATACTCTACCATATGTATATACCATCTCTTACTCATTCACTCCCCTGCCTGGGGACAGTAGGGTGGCGTGTGCTTTTTGGCTGTTGTGAATATTGCTGCTATGGACAAGCTGTACAAATAATTGCTTGAGATCTTTCATTTGGATATACACCCAGAGGTGGACTTGCTGGATTATGTTATTCTAGGTTTATATTAGGCACACACGTGTGTGTGTGTGTGTGTGTGTGTGTGTGTGTGTGTGTGTGTGTACATGCCACGGCATACAATAACTTATGGGTCATAGAATAACTTATGGGAATTGATTCTCTCCTTCTACCATGTGTGTCCTGGAACTCAACCTCAAATTATTAGACTGTTAAGTGCCTTTTCCCATGGAACCATCTCTTTGGGGTTCTCCCCCCAACCCCGTTCCCCTGCCCCATGTGTGTGTGTGTGTGTGTGTGTGTGTGTGTGTGTGTGTGTACACTTGTGCACATGCCTAACAAAAAGATAAGGTCTCATTTAACTCAGGCTAGAATTAGACACAGTGTGCCTGAGGATGGATTTGAACTCCTGCTCCTCCTGCCTTAGTCCTCCCAGTGCTGAAAAGGGCAGGCACTATCTTCTGTTTAGCTCTCAAAGGAACAATTGGAGTGCTTTTTGAAGTGGTTGAGCTGGTTACATCCTACTCCACGGTGCACACGGGTTCCAGTTTCTCCTCTTCTTCACCAAAACTTTATTTTATTTTAATTTTACTACGTTACTTTTGCAGTGCTAGGAACTAAGCTGAGGGCTGTGGGCATGCTGAGCCAGGGATCTGCCCCTAGTCGAGTCCTGTCTTAGCCCCTCACAGGGGGATTTAGGGCAGAAAGACTACTCTAGAGCTACATCCAGGACTCTCACTGCGGCTCTCTAGGAAGGCACTCTGCAGCTGATACACGGTCCTGGTACTCAATTCTTCCTTGGATTGGAGGAACTGAGCTGGGATTCGACCTCCTGGTCTGTGTGGGATTCCTGAAGAAGATGGTTTCACAGCCCTGCGGTGTGTGGGGTTAAGCCTGCAGAGAGCGTGCATTCCTGCTCACTCTTCAACCCCTGCCACTGTTTTATTCCCTTTAGGAGCTGGCGCAAAGTCAAGGATCCGAATACCATCAACTTTTCTGAGAAGCGATTTCAGTAAATACCAGTAAAGAGAGAAGAAAGTCAGGAGAATTGAAAGCAGGTACCCGAAGGAACACATCCACGCACATGCTCAAGGGTAGCACACTTCTCCGTCCCCAGAGGTGGAGACAGACCAAATATCCATCAACAGATGAGCAAGTGAACCAAAGTGTGGCTTGTCCAGATGATGGGATATCAGTCAGCAGAACAGAGATCATAGTGATGGTCCTTGCCAGGGTGGCTGCTCTTGGAACAGGTAGAGAGAATAAGCCAGGCAAGAATAGCACCATTTATACAAAAGAGAAGAAAACCCACAGAAACACAAGGGAGACCAGGCACTAAGTAAATGGGGTGGGGTGGTTCACTATGTCATCCCAGCACTTGGGAAGTACTGTTCTGCAAGAGGATAAGATCCAGCCTTAGCTACCCAGAGAGTTTTAGGCTAGCCTACACTACATGAGACCATGTCTATCTCCAAAACAACAAAAAATTGTTTTAAAAGGACAAGAGAAAAGAAGGAAGGGAGATCAGTAGATGCCAAAATTTGTTTGGAAGTGAGTGACTGCTAATGGACACCAGATATTGTTCTGATAAAAGTGTTACAGACAGAGACAGTGGCTGTACAACATTGTTAAAGTGCTAAAAGCCAGTGGAAAATGCGCTTCCTTATTAATTTCATAATTTTTATTAGTCATTTATTTTTGTGATGGGATCTATTCTGAGGCAGTTCTGGCTTGGCACATACTCTGTAGCCCAGGCTGGCCTCAGCCTGAGTCTCTCAGGTGCAGAGATTTCAGGCATACACCATCACACTTGGCTTCCAGAAGTGTGTGTGTGTGTGTGTGTGTGTGTGTGTGTGTGTGTGTATTTGAGACAATCTTATTAAGTTTTTGGTCTAGCCCAGAACTTACGGTGTGATCTGAACAAACCTTGGATGCAATTTCTTTTCTTTCACTTTTATATGTATGTGCACGTGTGTGTGTGTGTGAGGATATATGTGTGCATGTATGTATACATAGATGCCTGAAGAAGCCAGAAGAGGGTGTTGGATCCTCTGGAGTTGCACGTACAGGTGGTTGTGAGCTGCCTGAGGTTGTGTGCCGGGAACAAAACTTAGGTCCTCTGGAAAAGCAGGAAGTGTTCTTAATCACTGCATCACCTCTCCAGCCCTTCAGACCTTGGAGTTTTTAATCCTCCTACCTCAGTCTTTGTAGTAGTGGGGATTGTTGGTGTGTGCTATCAGGCCCAGTTTTCTTCTCAGACTTTAAAAAATGTATTCACATATGAGAGAGAATTGATGTTCCCTTCTTGCCTGCTTCTCTCATCTGAAAACATTTAGCTATACTGCCCAGGCTAGTCTCACTGGTAATCCCCCTGCCTCAGCTTCCTGAGTAGTAGGAATGTAAACATGTGCTACCATGCTTGGCCTGCAATTGATTTTTTCTGCATTTCACTTATTTTCCTTGACCTGCATAGTTACACAAACCTGCAGTCCCAACTACTTGAAGGGTGAAGTTGAGTATCACTTCACACCAGGAATTAAAGCTAACCTGGGTTATATAGCAAGTCACTGTTTAATCAATCAATGAATCAATGAAAGAAGATTGAGTGACGTATTTTACTTAACATGATGTTTTTCTGCACCTGTTTGGTCAAAAATAATAGACTATTCCTTTTTGTGGTCAAATAATATTCTATTATGTGAATTGCTTATGTAACAATGGCATTTTAGGGGCTAGAAAGATGGCTCAGTACGTGCACTGCTCTTACAGAGAAAAGGAATTCTGTTCCCAGCACCCATGTTAGGTGACTCACAACTGCCCATAATTGCAGCCCCAGAGGGATCCACTCTTTTGGTCTCTGAAGGCACGCACCTTCACATGAGTGCACATACTCACACACAGACGCATACTCGCTATTAAACATTTAAATTTCCAAAAATTAAAAAAAAATAATGTTGTATATTATGTGAATCTTTACTTTAGACTGAAAAAAGTAAGAAGAAAAAAGAAAAAAGAAAATATAAGAAAAGGAAAGGAGAGAGCCAATCTGGAATGTTCTTGCTTTGGGCTGTTGGAGTTAATTCTGCTGGGATTAATTTAACACACACACACACGCACACACACACACACACACACACACGAGAGAGAGAGAAAGAGAGAGAGAGAGAGAGAGAGAGAGAGAGAGAGAGAGAGGAGCCCCAGCAGGGAGCACCTTGGGGCTGGGTTTATGGAGAGAGGTTAGAGCACTTGCTGGGTATAGCATCTCTAGTAATGCAAAATAAACAAACAAACAAATAAATTATATACGTAAATACACAAGTGAATAAACAAATAAATAAGTAGAAAAGAAAACCAGGGTGAAAAAGTAGGACTGGGAAGCTGGCTCAGCAGTTACAAGCATTGCTTCTCTTCTAGAGGACTTGGTTTGAGCCCCAGCACCCGCTTCAGGTGGCGCATAGCGCCCTTGGGCCTCTAAAGGCACTGCACTCACAGCATAGCCCTTTGCCCCACATAAACACACAATTAAACATGAGACTTTTTAAAACGTTGTATGTATGTATGTATGTATGTATGCATTCATTGAGACAGGGTGTCTCTGTGTAGCCCTGGCTGTCCTGGAACTCACTCTGTAGATGAGGCTAGTCTCAAACTCAGTGATCTGCCTGCCTCTGCCTCCCTAGTGCTGAGAACAGGGGTGTGTGCCACCATTGCCAGGCCACAGTGGGTTTGGTTTTGTGTTTTGGTTTTGTTGTTTGTTTTAAGAAAGATGTATGTGCTGATAAAGTGAAGGTGGTAAGTCAGGTGGGAGAGATGCTGAGTCTCTCCTGTATGTGAGGCAGGTTCCTTCTCGCCTCGCTGACTGGTGCCCGTGTGTTTCTTAGGATGCTGCCCATCACCGACTACCTGTTGCATCTGCTGGGGCTGGAGAAGACAGCCTTTCGAGTGTATGTTGTGTCGATTTTGCTGCTATTGCTCCTTTTCTTCCTCTTCCGCCTGCTGATGCAGGCACTCAAATTATTCAGTGACTTCCGCGTCACCTGCCGCAGGCTGAGCTGCTTCCCAGAGCCTCCAGGCCGCCACTGGCTGCTGGGCCACATGAACATGGTGAGTGTGCAGGGACAGAGCTGGGAAGGCTGGGTTACAAATAGAGTCACTGTATGGAGTAGGAGACCAAAGTTCAGAGGAGGCAAGCAATTTGCCCAGGGTCACGCAGTTGGGTTAAGTGTCTCCTGCTGGTTAGCTTTCATAGTATTGGAAGCTGGAATGCAGGCCACTGGGGCCTAAATGGCACCATCAGTGGTCTTGCTGGAGCTGAATGTTATAGTAAAGAACTGCCAGGCAAGATGTACCCACAGGTGCAATAGCCGCACTACAGTTACCAGCACGACCAATTGCTTTTTAAAGAAAAGTATCTATGCCTAGAATGGTAACACCGACAACAACAGGGTGTGGGGGAAGACGCTGGAGAAACGGCTCAGCTGAATGCTCTTCCAGAGGATTCAGGTTCAATTCCTATGCACCCACATGGTGGTTCATAATTGTCTGTAGCAACAAGATCCGAGACCCTCATGTAGACATACATGTAGGCAGAATACCAATGCACATAAAATAATAACTTACTAAAAACTAAAATAAGAAGAATAAAAAATAAAGGTAAGTTTTTTCTATAGTTCTATAGCTACCACTGAAGCAGGGGTACTGATGCCCACAAAACTTGAGTCCCAGGGCCCAGAACGGGGGCAAGAATGGGGATGCTGGAGATTTTGGTTTTTTTAACTTTACATCTCAGGGTGAATCTACTCTTATTCTTTTGTTTGTTTTGTTTTGAGACATGATCTCTCTATGTAACCCTGACTGTCCTAGAACTTGCTATATATACCAGGCTGGTCTTGAACTCATAGTGGTCTGCATGTGTCTGCCTCCCAAGTACTGGCATTAAAGGCACTAAAGGTGTCCACTATCATATGTGGCTATTTTCATTATCTGAACTCTATGATGCTACACTGGGATTCAGACTCTCTCCTTGCATTTCATTTGTGTGTGTGTGTGTGTGTGTGTGTGTGTGTGTGTGTGTTAACAAAAGCTTATCATGTAGGCTGGGCTAACCTCAAACTCATAACCTTCCTGCCTCAGTCTCTTGAGTGCTGGGATTACAGATATATGTCAGCATGCCTGACTTGTTCATTTTTGTCTTTAATTCTTCCTTTGAGACAGAGTCTCACTCTGCAGCTCAGCCTGGCCTGGAATTCATATGTAGCCCAGGCTAACCTCAAGATCACAGTGAATCCTCTTGCCTTAGCCTCATGAGTGTTGAGATTACAGCTGTGAGTAACCATATCTGAGACACCAAGGGTCTCTTTAAAAAGTTAGAGAGCTAAGCAAGAACTGAGAACCCCAGCTTAGGGCTATGGCTACCACCCCATTCAAGACATAATGGTTAGTTTGCATGGTAACACAAACATTTGGTCCCAGTTACTGAAGGATCATCTGAACTCGGGAGCTCATGTTGGGTAACACAGAGACCTTGCCTTTTGTATCTAGACTGGCCTTGAAACTGCCATCTTTTTGCATTCTAATCACGACTCTCTCCTGCTCACACACCACTATGGCGCTCCGCTATCATCTGGAGCAGGGATTTTCAACCTATGAGTTGCAATCCTTTCAGAGACAGAATGATCCTTTCTTTCACAGAGATTGTCTAAGACCATTGGAAAACACAAACATTTACATCATGGTTTTCAGTAGCAAAATTACAGTTATGGAGTAGCAGCAAAAATAATTGTATGGTTGGGGTCACTATGACATGAGGAAGTGTATTAAAGGGTTGTGGCATTAGGAAGGTTGAGAACCACTGATCTAGAGGAAGGGTAAAGATAATTATTTCCTACACACGGAGTTACAGGCCAGTCAGATCTGGAGTTCCCCCCCTCCCACTATGCTGGCTTTGGAATCCAGGCTCTTACACATATGAGGCAATGTCTCACACATCCTGCCCCTCAGGCATGTCCCTAAACCCTCACTGGGGGATTCTGGGATTCTGGTCCCTGAGCCACACCCCCAGCCCTATTGTTTTTTCTTATTTTAGAGGAGGGAGCAACTCAGAGAAGCTTAGCAAGACACCAAGTCTTTGTCTTCAGTGTTCTGGGGGAGAGAGACAGTAATGGGAGGGAGGGAGAAAAGGGAGGAAAGGAAGGAGGGAGGAACAGAATAAGCTGAGTTGTCATGTCTTCATTGTTTCTCTCTGTCTGTCACAGTATCTTCCCAATGAGAAGGGCCTTCAAAATGAGAAGAGAGTGCTGGATACTATGCACCACGCCATCCTGGCATGGGTTGGACCTTTCCTGCCTCTCTTGGTGCTTGTACATCCTGATTACATCAAGCCTGTGTTGAGTGCCTCAGGTAGGGATGAATCAACTTTAAACTCCCAGAATCATCCTAGGGTTACAGATATGTGGGTGCTCCAGAGGAAGTGTTTCTTGGGTAGGGATTTGAGGGATGGATAGAAGTTCGCCAAAGTGGGCCAGGCAAGCAGGTTGTGAGGACATGGGCAATAGTGGGGAGGTGAGTAAGAGTTTCAGGAGTGTTGCAGGCTGTGTACCTGCTGCAGTCACATCTAAGTGACTTATTTATCCAAGGGGTTGGTAAGTAAGTGTTGCTCAGTTGTAGGCCATGACAGTCTCTTCACTAAGAGTGTGACATGCCTACCATGACCAAGCATTTCGGTGGCCCAGTGGGAGCCTGCTGGCAGCAAGGCAGAAGTCAGTACCTCTGTCTGCTGTCCCCACGTATCCAAGTGTGCTCTTTCATCTTTTCATCAACACTCAGCTCCATGGGCTCCTTCTTCCAGGAAGTCTTCCATAATTGCCCAGGGATCTGTTTTCTAGGTGTGCCATTTTCAATCCTAATCCTTCAGGGTAGGTGAGTCTACTCAGGTCTATTCCCCTAAAGTGGGTCCTCAGCATGGCCTTGCATGGAGCTGATCACCTTCGGAGCCAAGAGGGGACTGTTTGGTGTGATTCTGTGTTTCACTTCTTTGCTGAGGTGTCGGAACCACAGCTTGGTATTTGGAGACAGGGTCTTTGTATATAGCTCAGGGTGGCTCACACCAATGATCTGCTCAGGTGTGTGCCACCACTCTGTTCTCTTGTGCCTTAAAATGTTTATTATTACATTTTAGTGTGTGTGTGTGTGTGTGTGTGTGTGTGTGTGTGTGTGTGTGTGTGTTCATATATCTATAACATTGTGGAAGTCAGTTCTCTCCTTTCTCCTGTGAGTCCTGAGGGTGGAGCTGAGGCTCTCAGGCTCAGTAGCAAGCATTTTTACCCTCAGAGGGAGCCACCTTACTGTTTTTTTCTCTTCTACTGTCTTTTATCTTTTCTCTCTTACTCCCTTCTCTTCCTCTTACTCCTCCTCCTCTTCTTCCTTTTCCTCCTCCTCCTTCTTCCTCCACCCTCAGGTTCCTAGGCTGAATTCTCCAAAGAGAGCCTCTTGTCTGTGCTCAGGCACTTGGAAAACAGAGCTGGTTTCCTCCAGTCTCTTTCCTCCCCATTCAAGTCTGTAGCCCTGGCTCCCTCCACAGGAGGAGCAGGATGGAGAGCTGAGAGAGACTGAATGAAGTTAGCCTGGAGCTGGGTATGGGGCCCCAGCAGCTTCCTGCCTTCCTGTCCTTCACTGTGGGCCTGGCCATTCACCACTGCCACTGTTGCCCAGGATGTCCCCATAGCTGGCTGCATTCTTTCTGTATCCTGGAAGCCTTGACTCAGTGTACAGTGCAGTGTTTGTAGGTGAACCATCGCTGGTGACTGGGTGTGTTCACAGGGTTGTGCAACAACTTACTCTTTCTGGTTTCAAAGCTTTTTCATCATCCCACAGAGAGCTTGTGCTATGAGGCAATCTTGCCTCTGATTCCTCCCTGCTGTATCTCCTGGCTCTCGTAACCAGCTTTCTGTCAGCTGGACTTGATGCTTCTGGATGCTTTGGTGTCTGGTTTCTCTCAGCCTCTTGTCTCCCAGGTTCATTCACACCATGGTACAGACCAGTCTTGTGCTTTTTATGATCTGCTTATGGGGCCCCAGCAGCTTCCGGCTCTCCTGCCCCTCATTATGGACCTGGCCACCCTCTACTGCCACTGTTGCCAAGGGTGCCCCCACACCTGGCTGCATTCAGTCACTTAACTGCCAGCTGCTTTGAGCAATGCTGCTGGGAACGTTTTCACACAGGGCTGCACTCTCATGTCCTCCCACCCTGCACCCCGTCCTGCTTTTTGTCCCTTTATCTCTTCTTTTGAAAAATTAATTATTAACATCCCAAGCCCTGCCCCTCTCCCAGAGTCCCTCTCCCCACCTTTGAGAGGGTGGGACATTCCCTGGTATCTCCCCCGAATCCTTGACACATAAAGTCTTTGCAGGATTAGGCACATCCTCTTACACTGAAGCTAGACAAGGCAGCCATGGACATAACAAGTACTGGTAGAGCTGAAGTCTGGCCCCAGGCCAAGGTGCTAAGATAGTTTTTTGTTTACGAGCTCTTCTGAGCAGGGCAGCACGTAGCAGGAACCTTTCTGAAGCCCTTTCCTTTGATATGCCATTACCAGCCTGGTAGAGGCAGTTTCTCCTTCTAGCATGACCATCATGGAGGGACAGTGATGGAGTTGGGAAGGGGACAGAGGATGAGAAAGCCATGAGCTTCCTGAAAAAAAAAAACGGGCCAATAAAGTGAGGTTTTGAAGAATGTGTAGGAGTTAGGCCGGTACAGAGTTCAAGATGGGGAGGCTTGCCAGTCCAGAAGTACGGATGTTGGAAGGTACTACGGGAGTTCAGGTACTCTGGCTTGGATGGAATGGAAGGCGTATACATGGTGAAGTAGGAATTGAGGCTGAGAGTTAAGCAGAATCTGGACCAGAGCACAGAGGGGTTTGCACTTTATTCTGGGGTGCTAGAGACAATGGCAGGCATATGAGCCAGCCAGCAGTGTACCAGCTCTGGGTGTCAGTAAGAATCCTGACTACCTTAGCCTGGATTCCAAAACTAAGAGAGGAGAGGTGACTATCCTGCTTTCAGTGCCTCTTTCACCAGGAAGCCTCTCTGCCTTCCCCTGTGGCTTTCATAGCACCCGGCACACTCTCTGCCTTTTGGCTGGCGTGGACCTCTCCTTCCTTTTCCCACCCTACCCAGGAGCTCCTGAAGGTAGGGAGTGGAGCTGAGCCATCCTTAGGTCACTGGCATCACCTTGCATGGGTTGGGCATGGAAAGACAACAGAAGGGGTGTGTGGATGAAGGATGACTCTGCATACAGTTTGCCAGTGCAGGGAAGTGTGCATTGGTGGCTGAGTCACATTGGGTGTCTCTCCACACAAACCTTTCTATGGTGTACAAGAAGGACGAAGCCATCCATCCATCCATCCATCCATCCATCCATCCATCCATCCACCCATCCATCCATCTATTTATCCATTCATCTTTCCATATATCCATCCATCAATCTGGCTGGAGAGCCACACATCTGTCTACATACTTATCCCCTCATCTGTCCATCCACCCTTCTAATCATCCATGCATCTATGCATGCATGCATGCATGCACGTGTTGCATGCAGTTCTCCTGTACCACCTTTGCACTGGGAGGTGACTGTGCTACCAGCCCCCACCTGGCTTCCCTTGAATCCTTGGACAAAACACACACACAGTTTGTTCCTTTATAACTTGCCAACCTGTTGGTTGCTGCTGTCTCCCACCTGGAAAATGGTGTCCTTAACAGTTTCTTATCTCAGTCTCTCCCACCTACCCTAAACTTCAGTTGATAAATTCCCCTATCCCCCTATAGGAGCGGCCTATGTGACTACTTTGTTTTGAGATCTTACATGGCTGCTGGCTCTTCTTCTCCCTCCAAAGCATGGTAGAAAAACGCTTCCTCTCCTTCCTTGCATCTGCCTTTTCCTCCTGGGACCTGGAAGTCCAGCCTGTACCTTCCACCCAGCTATTGGCCCCTGGCTTTCTTTACTGACAGATCAAGAAGCAATTGGGGAACAGGACCTTAGCATCAGAACTGCCTCCTTCATACACACATTCTTCCAGGCATTCATCCACTCACCTATCCAGCTACCTAGGCAACAGTCCACCACACACATGCTTATCCATCCATTCACCTGCTTAAATATCTGTCCACCCATCACCCATCCATCCATCCATCCATCCATCCATCCACCCATCCATTCATCCATGCATATATCCACCCACTCACCTATTTGCCTATCCATCTTCACATTCATCTATCAGTCTGTCTGTTTGTACATCAGGTTACTCACCCACTCAGTCATCCCTTTACTCACTTACCCAACCACCTACCAACCCATTCATCTGCCTACACATTCATCCACCCTTTATCCACCCACCTAATCACCCAGTCATTCATATACTTACCATTCATCTACCACCCATCCATATTTCTACCCTTCTTCTTATTCATCCACCCATTTATCAACACATCTATCCACCTACCAGCCCCATTATCCATCCATCCTCCATCCATGTATCCATCCATCCAATATCCATTTCTCCTTCCCTTTCTTTCTTTGCTTTATTCTTTTAAAACTAAAAAGAAGTATGCATGCGTGTATGTTGTATGTGTGTGTGCACACATGTGTATGTACACGCTTGTAGTACAAGGAGCATGTCCTTACTGAACCTGAGGCTTGATGTTTTTCAGCTAGGCTGGTGGCCTGTGAGCCTTAGATACTTTGTTTTCACTCTCCAGCACTGGGGTCACAGGTGCATGCAGCCATGTCTGGTTTGATTTTCATAATTTCAATTTTTATTTATTTATGCATTTTGTATGTATGTTGGAGGTAGACGTGAGCCCACACCACATATGTAGAGTGAGAGAAAAACTTGCAAGAGTGGATTCTTTCCTTTAACCATGGGTTTTCTGGGGATCTAACTCAGGTCTTCAGGCTTGGTGACAAGTGCCTTTACCCACGGAACCATCTCCCTGCCCATGGGTTTTTCCCTGGGTTCTGGGACCAACACTCGGTCCTTATGCTTACAGAACAAGTGCTCTTACTTTCAGAGCCATTTTCCCAATTCCTATTTTTTCTGTCATCCATCTACCCTTTGATTCATTCATTCACTGAATGAAAGATTTTCTTTTTTCTTTTTTCTTTTTTTCTTTTTTTTTTTTTTTTTTTGCAGAGTCTCAGGTGTCCCAGGATGACTTTGAACTTACTATGTAGCTCAAGGTGATATTGAACTTCTGAAATTTCTGCTTCCTTCTGGGCTTGTAGGTAGACACCACCAAACCCATCTCATTGCATCAGCTTTGATTTCTCTAGGTCTCTGCTGTTAGTAGTCTTTGCAACATCATCCACAAAGATCTGGGATCCACTGATGTCCTGAACCTCATAGTGACAAATAGCACCCTCCTCTTTGAAGTTCTTGGGAGAATGGAGTCTCACAGTGACATGGGGTTCCTTCCTAGACTTCACTGAAAAGTTTGCACTTCAGAAAATTAAGCAGCAGCTTAACAGCAGGGTTTTATCCAAAGCCACCAGGAGCAGGAGCTCACCCCAACACCCTGCTGTAGGACACCCTGACCTGCCTCATTAGTGCAAGCTCAGCCAAACCTGCCACATCAATTTCCCTGACTGTTAGAGAAGCCAGATCCAGCCAGAAAACTTAGTGGAGGTGGGTTAGAAAAGGAAAATGGACCTTCCTGATTCTCTAACTTGTGACTTGGGCAGTATCCAGCTGTTGGTGTGTGTGTGTGTGTGTGTGTGTGTGTGTGTGTGTGTGTGTGTGTG
>JANHMN010000021.1:3733626-3749322 GCA_030674055.1 Rhabdomys pumilio
ATACACGAGGTGTGCATGTGGTGCACATACAGGTACTCATATACACACACAGGTAAAATACTCATATACACAATAAGCAAATAAACCTAAAAGTAAAATAATAAAAGTACTTGCTACTCCCCCAGAGGACCTGAGTTTAGTTCTAAGCACCTTGTTGGGGAATTCACAACCACCTATACCTCCAGTACCAGGGAATATGACACTTCTGACCCCCCCCACACACACGTGTCATATATACACACTCATTCTCTCACACAAAGTACATATAAAATAAAAATAAATTTAAAAAAAGAAAATTTCTTACTGGCATGCATATAGACTAATCTAATCTAGACAATCCCTCACTGGGACTCCCTTTTCAGGTGATTCTAGATTGTATCAAGTTAGCAAAACCGATCATAAGAGGGAAACAAATCTAGGTGTTTATAGAGGAGATAGAAGTACCTGTATCCAGGTGGAAGGGAAGGAGTGGAGGAGGCAGGGCTGGATCTGGGTAGCCATTAATGGTAGGTCAGAGTCTTTTAAAAATTAGGATGATGATGATGGTTATGTGTCTGTGTGTGTGTGTCTGTTTGTGTGTGCACACATGCACATAGGAAGGTCAGAGGTTTTCAGCAGTCTATTCTCTTCTCTCACCATGAGTTCTAAAGCTTGCATCCTTGTCCTCAAGATTTCACAGAAAGCAAATTTACATGCTGAACATATTTTGGGGCAGGGGGCTGGACCAGAGGGTCAGTTTTGTTTAGTTGCCATTTATTCCCCGAGAAGCAAGCTGTATTTGTGGTGATGCCGGGAGCTCAGGCCTAAGTACCACTCAGTCTCTAGGGAGAGGCCCCACATATTCCTGTCCATGTGGCATCGGGGATGGACAAAATGCAGAGACAGGCTTGAGAAGCCCAGGATGGAGGGCAGACTCCATCCAGGGGGGCAATATAGAAGGCCACGTTCACCAAGATATAAGAGCAAGCGTGTTGATGGAGCAGAGCATCAGAGTGCAGATGGTGAATGAGTGCCTTGAATAACAAGCATAAGCACCTGACTCCATCCAGAGGGAAGAAGGGAGCCTAGGGAGGTACGGACAGTGAGTGGAACAGCCGGAAAGAGGCAGAGAGAGTAGGCAAGGCTGCAAATGCTTTCACATAAGGATGGACAGGAAGTGGTGGTAGCTGGCTCACAGGGATCCAGCCTATGACTGAAGGAAGAGCTGAGGTGTGTGTGTGTGTGTGTGTGTGTGTTTCCAGAGACTCCCTTGCGCCTTAGTGATTCCAAATTCCCTCTCCCCCCCACCCCCAGGAATTATCTGCTTGGTCAGCATCTACGGGACTCATCACAACCCCATAGTATGGCCTGACTCTAAGGTAAGTTTCTGCATTTGTCGTCCTGTGTTCCTGGCTCCTTCTCAGGGGCTTCTCAGGGCTGCTTGCAGGGACTGGCCCTGCTGTTACTAATTCATTCCGTCCTCGTTTATTCACAAAGTCAACAACTTCTGTGTGTCACACTTCTGTGCTTAGCAGTGATAACCTATAATGACACCGCCTATACCCTCATGGACCTTAAAGTAAAGCTCATGACAGCTAGCTGACAGATAAGATCATTTTGGGCTTTGGTAAATGTCCTAAGGAGATAGAAACAGATGGGGTGGGGAGAATTATGCTCAAGGGATCCAGAGAGGCTCCAAAGACAAGGTAATGCCTGAACTGAGACCTAATCATTATGAAGAACAGGGAGGCCTGTTCCAGGCTGAGGAAACATCAAGGGAAAGGCCTCTGAGGTAGAAAAAAGAGCCTGGGTGCTTGACAACAGGAGACAGACATGGATAGGCTGTGTCATAGATTGGAACAAATGGCCCCAAGGTGTTTCAGCTACAGGAGTCCTCAGAGGTTGAGGTGCAAGTGAGCTGGACGGTTGGGACAGTCCCCAGACTCACCCAGGCAATTTTTATCTAGGTATACAATCCTTACCGTTTTGATCCGGACACCCCACAGCAGCGCTCCCCTCTGGCTTTTGTACCTTTCTCAGCAGGTCCCAGGTAAGGCCTCTACTAACCCCAAACATCACTACAAATGTTAAAGGCAGAGCCACTGTCAGATCAGGGGTATGCCCCAAGGAAGCAGGGAGTAAGCCCCACCCACGAGTAATTTTTGGCAACTTAAGTCCCCTCTGATTCCCTAACTGAACCACGAGGTCCTGAATCAGACTGCAATTCCATCCTTGAGATCTGGGTACCCTGGGTTCTGGGCTCACATACTTCCAATAGCTCTGTGATGCTGTCGTCATTCGAGTTCTACAGAGGAAGGAACTGAAGCTTAGATAAAGGCGGTCATCCTTCAGGATGCGTTGGTAGTAATAAACTGTGTGCTAGGAATTGAACGTTTGACTCTCAGGATTGCAAGTCCTAAGGACTCTTGCGTCTCATTTGAACCCTTCCTGCAGGAACTGCATCGGGCAGAGCTTCGCCATGGCAGAGATGCGTGTGGTCGTGGCGCTGACACTACTGCGCTTCCGCCTGAGCGTGGACCGAACCCACAAGGTGCGGAGGAAGCCGGAGCTTATTCTACGAGCGGAGAACGGCCTTTGGCTCAACGTGGAGCCGCTACCCTCTCGGGCTTGAGTGCGCCCGGGCTCCGCGGATCTTGGCGTCCAGGCTCCGCCCGCTCAGGCCTAGACCACGCCTTCAATGGCCTGGATCCGCCCCCAAGATTTTGAGGGCGTTGACTATGCTCCTCGAAAGTACTGGAGGACAGAGCTTTGTAGAGGAGCATCTTGTTGGTGCTGACTTTGTGCCTCAGGACAAGACCCCACCCTTGGGATTTGATTCCACTCCTTGAGGTCAAAGTTTCGGTTTGAATTACTCTTGCCGGCCCTTCAGGGTGAGGGAATCATACTAGGCACCGCCCCCTCGGCCTGGGCAACGCCCCCAGCAGAAATCAGATTACCCTGGCCCTGTGGATTCCTAATCCTAGGCCTGGCGCAGAAACTTCCTTGGACCTAAGAACACTCACCGCTGAGGCTGTATCCTCTGGCTTTCCCTCTGGCTATGCCCAGGTTAGCTTCTAAACCGAGGATTTAGAAGCTGGAGCCTGAGGGTTGCAGTCCTGAATTTTCAACGTCACCTTTCCTGAGACCCATAGCTCCAAGGAAGGACTGTTCAAGCTGAATCTCAGGACTCAGGCTGTTTGCTTTGTTGTTGTTTTGTAGACTGGATCCTTGCAAGCTCCTCCCTTCTTGTTCACCATCCCTTTGCTGAGTTTTCTCAATTTTAAGAGTGAGAATAAAGGCAAGAGGATCCAGACACCTTCCACCTCACCCTGTCCCAGATATGGAACCCAACGTGGGGAGGTGGGCCTCTTGGCAGTCGGGAAGCAACTGGGACATAGTTGTTTGTTCTGGAACTAAAGTCAGATTTTTGGGGACAAATTGTGCACTGTTTATTTGGTCAATAGATTGCATATTAATTCAGTGTCTACTGGCATGGGGTCAGATGCATAGCTCAGCCTAGTTTTTCTTTCTCATCGGAGAGAAGTGAAAGTTGAACAAACAATTATACCTGTGAATGATTATTTACAACATATGACTAATGCTTTAAGCATGAGATCCCTGGTTCCCGGTGAATTTGACAGAAATATGGGGAGTGGAGGGTCAGGGGAAGTCTGAGGCTGAAGTAAGAGCAGAAGTTGAATGGACCACGGGAAGGGAAGAGCGTCCCAGGTCTCTACCTGGGAACAGTGTTTCTAAAAGTCTGGGCTGGGGAAGAGCATGGAGAGCTCACAGCAGTTTCACTGTCTGTTAAATGAGATAATTAGAAGTTATCCAAGCCGTGGAGCACTGCATGGATCAGATGTGAACAGGTGGGAAGACAACTGAGCCCTGGCAAGAGTCATTCCATCTCGAGTTCAAGGCCAACTTGGGTCAGGTGGACACCCAGTCTCAAGAAAACAAGGATTGTGGGGTGTGACCAGAATCTCCATTGCTGGACTACATCAGCTGAGCCTGGGAGGAGCACAGGAAGCATTAGGTTTCATCTGAATCTCACTAGAGTAACTGGGGATTTGAGTGGTGGGAGCAGAATGAAGGAAGGGTAGTGGACAGAGAGCAAACAGCTACAGAGAGTCATGGAAGATACGAGCAAGGACGTGGAAAGACACAGTTAGATCAGGCTTCTTATGAATGGGGCTTGTAGGGACATACTGTGTGTGGGTCAGGGTCCTGGGAAAGATGGAGACTTTGTAGTATGTATTAGGCAAACACTCAAACTCTAACTTATACTCCTGTTAATAGTTCTTGAACTTGAATGTGGATTCCAGGCTGGAACACACATTCTGGAAGTCTAGTATTTAGGGAGCTGGGTTTGGTGGCACATATCTTTAATCCAAGCCAAGGTCAGAAGTGTCTTTGTGAGTTTGAGGCCAGCTTGGTTTACATAAGGAGCTCCAGGACATCTAGGACTACACAGAGAACCTGTCTAAAAGAGAAAAAAGAAAAAAGAAAGGACTAAGGGTTTGGGGTGGAATGTAGCTCAATGATGGAGTCCTGAACTTGACCTAATGGATGTTGACCCCTGTACTGCAAGGGACAGCAAACCATCCCCCAACCAAGACTGTCAGTGCCCCAGTGTGTGTGTTTACATGTGTGAGTGCACTGGAATGCGTGCACGCGCGCACACACACACACACACACACACACACACAAATGCATGAAGAAGGGTTTAAAGACTAAGACTTAGAGATCCCCACGTTACTCTAGTGAGATTCAGATGAGACCTAATGCTTCCTGTGCTCCTCCCAGGCTTGGCTGAGGTATCCCAGCACTCCATTCTGAGCACAACCCCAGCCTTTGTTTTCTTGAGACTGTGTGTCCACTTGGCCCAAGGTGGCATTGAACTCGAGATGGAATGACTCTTGCCACAGCTCAGTCGTCTTCCCACACGCTATTATTTAAATGTCCACACACCGCTCTACAGTTTGGATGACTTTGGATAGCTCACTTAATAGGTACTGAAACTGAGGTCTCAGAGGGAAGCAACTCACTCAATATCCTTACTATAGCATAGGGAGTCAGCAGGTGGCCTGGAGTATCTGCTAAACTGAATTTCAAGACTGTGGCAGTGGCAAAACTGTTTTGTGTCCTGGGGCGACCCCTGGTGTCACATTATGGGATCGTCGGCCAATGTCTACTGTCCACGGTACTTGCCTGCTGAGTGGTAAACTTACCGACTCGTGTTCAATCCGAGCTACTTGGCTCTCGATAGTGCTGTCGCTCCTACATTGTCGCCAGGATGGAGGAGCTCCAAAGCTCATCATTCTCCAAAGTCTTCCCAGTTTTTTCATACGCAACCTTGTCGTCTTCCAGCAACACGACAAAACAAAACAACCACAAACATTTGGTATGGGAAGGCATTATTTGTGAGATCTAATCATGGTAGGGCCCTTTCCTGGAGGTGGGCTTGGGCACCGGACTATTCTCTGCTCCTCAATTTTCCCTGGTACTGTGAGTCTTACAGGATCATAAAGCTCGAAATTCATGAACCTCGTAAGGTGAACAAATGAGAGGAGGAAGGAAGGGATGGGGCCATAGTTCAAGTCACACCCTTACGACCTCCCGCCAACCCTCTTAAGACAGGGTTTCAGGTAGCACTAGGCCTGTGTATACAGTCTGTGTGACTTTTAAGACAACGAGGTTGGGGACGAGGTGTCCTGTTTCTCTTATATGTATGTAAGAGGCTCCCTCTGCTGGTCAGAGGCACCAGTCTATAAGTTCTTCCTCCAAGAATGCCCATGTTTCTGTGTGCATGCCTGCCGATGTGCTACAGCTTGTGTGCACTGGTGACCCTGAATCTGTCTAGGTGATGGCATGCACTCATCTTAGCGTCTGTGTGTGAGTGTATGTGTATGTGTAGGTATGTAATATGTGTTCGCGTGTTTGCGGCAAAGCAGGGAAAACACCATTCACTGTGCCTGCAACCTTCCACAGCAGCTGTGTTTAAGGTGAGCATCACAGCTCCCTGCCTCAATATCAGGCGCGGCCCTTGCAGTGCAGGCTCCACACTCTAGACAGACACTGCCTTTGAAGCAGCACTGACTCTTCACTGTGGCTGGGATGACTCTGAGGCGAGTGTTCCTTTCTCTCTGCCCAGAACTGAGCACTGTAAACTTCCTTCACGTTGCCCTCGGCTCCTGTCTCTCTTTCCCACTCTGCTTCCCCAGGAGTGTTTCTGATGTTTCCTGGGATACCCTCTCAAAGAGATGCTTGGAAGTTAAAACCTTGTCTTAGGATTGCTGCCAGGTAAAGTCTTTACCCTGGAATGCTTGTATCAGGGTCTGCTGCTGCTGAGTTCAAACTAAAACGCAATACTGGACAGCTCCTCCAGCTCCTACAGTCCTATTCTTGTGTCCCGATTACCAAGGAGGGATTTGAGATCAGAGCATACTTAAGTCTCAAACTCTGGGACAAAAGACTGAGGTGCCTATTTAACATGTCAAAATGGACCTGGCCTCTAGGTTCTCCCAGCATCCCTCAGCCCCTACCTGTTACAGGGACTTTACATACCCTGCTGCTATCCTGAACTCTCTAGCCAGGTGATGGTGGTGTTGCTGCTGCTGCTACTGCTGCTTCTGGTATGTGGGTGGCTGGACTGGGCTGTACGTCCCCATGACATCCAACCATTTTGGTTATCCATCCCTTTTGTACTGTTGCCTTATTGGGTGCTGCACCTGGTTCCCGCTTTTCCCTCTCCCCCTTTTTTACCCCTCACCTCACATGGCTCAGCTCAGTCTGATCGTGTTCATTCTGGACTCTTTCAGAAATCTCTACCTCTGGCTATTTATCTACAATAAATATTATTCTCTACCATACCAAGGGGCATATGTATATTCCTTTTTATTGTTTTTTTTTCATTCAAGTGTGAATCCCTTGCTCAAACCACACACCCGTTGAGTGGCAGAGCACAACTTTGACCGTGGTCTGTCTTATACCAAGCCAGGTGCCTTCCTAACAGCCTGTGAAGAGTCAGAGAGCTCGTGAGAGGGCTTGCAGCAGTGAGCTCCTTGACTGGGTGCATCATAGCTGGTGCCTATGGCATCACTCTGTCATAAAGCAGGCATCAAACATGTGCTTCCTTCTGTCCATTCTATCCGTGTGCTAAGTAGTACGGTAAACACCCTCGCCTTCCCTCCCTTCATTCCTCCCTGGATGGTTGTAAAAAAGTAGTAATTAAGGGAAATTGCTTATGTGTAGAAATTTATACTTTGGGGAGGACTCAAGCAGGGCTGGCTTTCTATGCTCTATTGAACATTATTATCTATACTCTATTGAACAAAGCAGCTTGTCTGAGTAGGAAGGAAACATTTCCAAGATGGTGGACTCTTATGGTGGACAAATGGTTCAGGATCTCATGGCCTTTCAGACAAGGTCTCTCCATGTGGCTGCTTGGGTTACCTCTTATCATGTCCACTGGGGCCAAGACCCTGTACTGTAGTGAAACTTGAAGGAAACTGTGGACCTTTTATGATATATAAACACCACTGTCCAGGAAGTCATGGGGACTAACCAGACTCAAGGAGAGGAACATTAGACTTCACCCCTGGACTGGTTCTTTAGAGAAAGAGTCAACAGTCTCCTACCCGCCCCCCATGACTTCTTGTGTATAATATTTTGTTGTTTCCACATGGCATTGCCATCTATGAAGTTCAAGAAACACATAATCAAATTAGCAAAAAATATATAAAACTAAAAATTTTAATTATGTGTCTGCTTTAGTTACAGTTTTACTGCTGTGAACAGACACCATGACCAAGGCAACTCTTAAAACAACAACGTTTAATTGGGGCTGGCTTACAGGTTCAGAGATTCAGTCCAGTATCATCAAGGTGGGAGCATGGCAGCATTCAGGTAGGCATGGTGCAGGAGGAGCTGAGAGTTCTACATCTTCATCTGAAGGCTGCCTTAGGAGAAGACTGTCTCCCAGGCATCTAGGATGAGAATCTTAAAGCCCACACCGACAGTGATACATACAGTTCCTCCAACAAGGCCACACCTACTCCATCAAGGTCACACCTACTTCAACGAGGCCACACCTCCAAATAGTGCCACTTCGTGGGCCAAACATATTCACATCACCACAGTGTCTAAGTGTGTGAATATGTACGTATATGTCTTTACCGTACAGATGGGTTTGAAGCCATCTGACCTGGAACCAGACTGAGGTGCTCTACAGAGCAGTACATGCTCTTAACCACTGGGTCACCTCTCCAGCCCCCTCCCACCAACTCATAGTGGTTTAAATAAGTTTATGTTTTTGTATTAGGAACACTCATAGTTATCCTGGGGGGTAGAATGTGTTCCTTAAAGTGCAAGTTGGATGTACCTTGATTATTTGAGGAAAAAAAAGTGGTGCATTTCTTTTAGCGTTTATTAATTGTGAAAATAACGGATTCACTTTGACATTTTCATACACGAGTCATATTCACTGATACTACTTTTTTCTTTACACCCTACCTTATTCTCTTCCTTTTTCCTGTTGGCCCTTCATCTGTTTTCATGTCTTTTCCTTTCTAGCTCCCACAAAGAGCAAATGTAATGAACTTCAGTTCTGTCCGTTTTCCTGAACACAATGTGACCTCACACTTTTCTATGGGTAGATAATACTCCATTGTATTTCTATGGTACATATTCTATATCTGTCCAAACATCCATTAACAGACAGGCAGACAGACAGACACACATATCAGTTAAAGAAAAGGAGCTTAGAGTCTATGAATTTGGGAGATAGCAAGTGGTGTATGGTGTGTGTGTTTGGGATTGGAGGGAAGGAAGGGAGAGGAGAAAACTGATTTTAAGTATATTTTAATAAACAATTTCACAGCTTCAGGAAATCCTAGAGACTGGCCAGATTCATCAGGCTCCACCCTTTTCAAGCTGATATACGCTGTAAAAAGAGTGGAGACACTCTCTGACCTTTCAAGCTGCCTGTTGTACGTGTGGTGAACTTCGGGGTTCCAGCTTTTGTGAGCCATCGTCTTTGTTAAGACAAGCTTTTGGTGATGCAGCTGCCTTTGAGACATCTTTGCTAGTGTAGGGAACCCTCACCCACACTTCCATAAATTGGACTTTTGCTGCATCTTTATTCTGGTCTGTTATTGATTCCCTGTCTGGAATAAGTGAACATTTGTTTACATCTCCCCAGGAATAGTATCACTCAATGCATCCAACACAACTTAATTTTAAAAATTAATTAATTAAATGAGTATGGATGTTTTGCCCACATGTATTGCACCACTTGTGTCCAACGGAGGCCAGAAGAGCTCATCAGATGTCCTGGGATCAGAGTCACAGACAGCTGTGAACAGCTATACGGGTGCTGGAAATCAAATTCAGGACCTCTACAAGAGAAGCCAGCGTTCTTAAATGCTGAACTATCTTTTCAGTTCATATAGCACTTATTTTCTTTTAAAAGTGAGTTGCACATTTCCAATACTTAATAGCTCAGAATAAATGTTGCTGTACAAAATGGAGAAATGAGACCATAGCAAGACTGAAAGCCATCAAGAAAAGAAGAAAACCTCCAGCTCTATCTGTATCTAGCACCTGGGGCTTATGATTGGCTCATCTGGGCTGCAGCAGTCCTGTCTCTCCAGCTCTTCCTGCTGAAGCTCACATAGACTCTTTCTTGAGCCAGTTTCACTGTGTGCCTGAAGTTGTCCTTGGTGGATATCCAGTGGTCCTGTATTTCTAGAATCTTATGCTTTCTACTGTGGCTTAGGCTTGATCTTCCCAGGTCTGAGCAACTGCCTCTCACATCCTTCTTGCAGGAAACCTTACCTGGATACACAGGGATTGGCCTCAGAGGTTTTCGGGAATTTTGATGTGAATGTTCACTATTGCCACATTGAAGATGCTAAGTTCTGCTGCTAGCTTGAGATACACCCTGGCTTTCTTGGACCACAGCTGCTGTGACCTCTGTGTGCCCTTGAGATTAACCTTAGAAAAACAATTTCTCTAAGTGGCCATTTTGCAGTAGGAAATCCCTTCAGCAATATCCCTCGTGTGTGTGTGTGTGTGTGTGTGTGTGTGTGTGTGTGTGTGAATTAATTAATGAATTAGTTAACTATGGTACACATGAGAAGGTCATAAGTCAACACTGAGGTGCTAGTTCTGTCCTTTCAACATGGGATCAGGCATCAGGCCACTGAGCACTTCACTGGCCCATGGATATATATTGGAATCATTCGTGGTTGGAACCTTGTGTGAGGACATATCTTGTGGGACCTAATGCAAAGTGAGAGATTTCTCTTTAATGGTGTTAGTCTGTCATCATTACTGCTGTCTTCTCTGTACTCATGTCTGCAACTTCAAATTTGCATGCTTCCTTCTTTTCTAAACTTTTTTTTTTTTTAAAACAAAATCTTTCTGTTCCACTTGCTCTTTCTCACTGTGGACTTAAAAGCGATGAACAGTAACCGTGGCACACTTGAAAAGTCTTCTGGCAAACAAAGTAGTCATTTGGTTTTTATTCAGTTAGGATGAAATTTTAACGTGGCACGTCCCCTCCCCCCCAATCTAGTGTATCTTGGTCAGGGTTCTCGAGAGTCACAGAACTTACAGAATGTCTTTATATATTAAGGGAAATTATTAAAATGATTTACAGTCTGCAGTCCAACTAACCCAACAATGGGCAGCTGTAAATGGGAAGTCAAGAATCTAGTAGTTGCTCAGTCCCATGAGGCTGGGTGTTTGACCTGGTCTTCTGTATAAGCTGCAATCCTGAAGAAGTAGGTTCCAACAGATGTGCTGGCAGGTAAGTGCAAGCAAAATTAAGAAGAACAAATGCTTTCTTCCGTTGTCCTTAAGTAGGCCTCCAGCAGAAGGTACAGCCCAGATCAAAGGTGTGCACCACCACGCCTGGATTTGGAACTTGCTCTGTCCCAGGCTGGTCTTGAACTCAAAGATCTGCTTGCCTCTGTCTCCTGGAATTAAAGGTGTACACTACCTTACCTGAGCCTAAGCTTTTAATGGCAACTATGCCTGAAGATCTGGACCACAGATGTGCCTCCATTTCTGGATTGTAGTTCATTCCAGATGTAGTCAAGCTGACAAGCAGGAACAGCCATCACACCTAGCTAGCTTCCAAATAATTGAGACAGGACCTATTGATTTATTCAACAAGCTAAGCACAGTAACCTTGAGCAGACATTCCTAGCCCTCTATGCTATCTTAGCTGTTTCCCAGCCACACGCCCAGAGTTACTTGCATTTAGTCTCTCCTTGGCTCACTTTGCTGTAACTCTCTGTCCTCATGGAGAGCTCCCTTGGTGACTCCTCCCTATGGCAACCATCTTCTTCCTTTACCCCTTGACCGTTCTTCTCCTGGACCCTCATCTGCTTCATGGTGAACTCTTTCTACCTCACTCTTCTCCCCAATACCCTTGGCTGAGATCAGAAGTCCAGCCTTTCTATGTCCAGCTTTTTATTAAAGATTCAGAGATAACTGGAGAACATTCTTTACACTACATTTATACAGGAGACTTTTCAATATTCGAGACAATGCCATGTCCTGACTTGCAGGCATAATGTTATTATATCCTGTGTACAGATTATTCTTGTATTATTCAAATGCTGGTTTCTGTGCCCCCAATATCTGGTTGCAGTCTTTATTCTGAGAATCTCCTGTGTCAGTGTCATGTAAATACTGCTCCTCAGTTATTCCCTGATTGGTCATTAAAGAAGCTGATCGACCAATGCCTGAGCAGAGGAGAGAATAGGACTGAACTTCCTCACAGCTAGGGGAAGGGGAAGAGGAAGAAAAAGTGGGGCTCAGTCACAGGGACAGAGTTCAGGAGACATCATGAGAAAACACGTGGAGCCCAGAGAGCCAGATTAGTACTCTGGGAGGCAGCCAGATTAGTTTAAGGGTTTAATTTAGGGGATTAAAGTAGAGTAACACTGTTCAGCTGTTGAGCTCTTAAAACCTGTTACATAAATATAATAATTTAGTCACTTATTCGGGAGCTAGCTGGGTTAAGAGGAAAACTGCAACAAACACTTACTAGAAAGCCACTAACATGGACTGTAAGTAGATCTCTGGGCACAGAGATCAGCATCTGAATACACAATGCATGAGACCCTCCTCCAACCTCCATCTAAACTTAGCTTCTCAGAACATGGCAGAGTGTAGCCAGATTCTTTGAAAAAATGTTTTACTCTTCATTTCACAGAATGTGTTTTGCCTCCATGTGTGTCTGTGCACCACATGCATGTCTGCTGCCTGCGGAAGTCAGAAAGGGGCACTGGATCTCTAGGAATTGGTGTTATAGTCAGTTGTGAACTGCCATGTGGGTGCTGGGAAGAACAGCCAGTGCTCTTAGCCATCTCTCCAGCCCTGTAGCAAGATTCTTTATCATGTCACAACAGGAATGATCTCTAGCTCAGTTCCCAAGAGAGTCTTACTCCTTCCTGAGGCCCATGATCTGAGCCTCCACTGACCACACACACCTCAGCACCCTAGTGTCCAAACTCCTACCATCTTGGCCCACCACTCCTGACTTACTGCATTCCAGAGCTTTTCTAGATAGAAGTTCAAAACTCCTCCTCATCCCTCTTGCAAACCAGGCCCAAAGCCTGTGAACCACACAGTCAGATTTATCACAGCTCTGACTTCCTTCTCAACACCAGTTTTGCATATTGGTTATTTTTCCTACTGTGACAAATACCCAATAAAGGCAGCTTCAGGAAGAATAAGTTATATTCACAGTTCAAGAGTACAGACCTCCATGCCTGGGAAGTTCTGGTGGCAGTAGTATAAGGCAGCTTTACACATTATATCTGAGATCAGTGTGCAGGGAGAGGGATAAATGCTGTTTTTCATCTTGCTTCTTCCTTTTAACGCTTTTCATTAACATATATCAATTCTTCATAACAATGGGTTTCATTTGGACATTTCATTCGTATATAATGTATTTTGACCTAATCACCCTCCATTACTGGCTATTGGTATCTGCTCTCTCATTTATTCCTGTGCCTAGCTAGTCTCTTTTCTACTTTTATGCCTTTAAAGTTAATTTATTTCTTTGTGTACATGCACTTGGCATGCGTGCAGGTGTCAGAATACAAGTTGTGGTGTCAGTTTCCTTCCACTGTAGAGGCCCCAGGTAGTGAACTCAGCTTTGGCAGAAGGCACCTTTACCTGCCTTGCTAGCCTTTCACATCTTTGTGTGTGTGTTTCAGTGACCTCTATTAGGGTTGCTTGTAGAGGCACTGGTGAGAGGTTATTTATAGGAGTGTGTGCCTATTACCCATAACTAGAGCACATTACCCATAGCTACACCACTGAAGAAAATGTCTTGCTCTCCCAGCAACCGTTAACCTATAGATCACTAGGAAGGGGTGAAACATTGTGACTCTCACCCTTACAGCAGGATGTTGGCAGGCCCGGTTTTGGGCAGGCCTTAGGCAGGTAGTCATAGCTGCTGTGAATTGAAAAGTGTGATAGTCTCGGAGGAAACCACATCACAATACTTCTCTCCTTTATCTGCCTCTTACAACTTTCTGGCCCTTCTTCCAGAATGTACCTTGAGCCTTGTAGGAGGTGGTATAAATGCCCCATTTATGACTGAGCATCCAACAGACACATATTACAATCACTTTGACCAATTATGAGCACCTGCAAATACTATTGTTCACTGCAAAAAGAAGCTTCTCTGCCCAAGGTTGAGAGTAGCATTACTCTCTAGGCATAAAAATAAACATATAAAAGTAATTCGATGGGCACAGCACCTTATACTCTGTCCTGGTTAGTTTTATGTCAACTTGATATAAGCTAGAGCCATTTGGGAAGAAGGACTCTCAGTTGAGAAAATGCCCTCATCCAGATTGCCCATAGGCAAATCTACAGGTCATTTTCTTGACTAATAATTGATGTGGGAGGATGCCACCTGTCTAGTAGCCCAGTGTTGTGTAAGTAAGCAGGCTGAGCAAGCTGTGAGAGTCAAATCAGTAAGCAGGGCTCTTCCAGGGCTTCTGCTTCAGTTCCTGCCATGACTTCATTCGGCGATGGACTATTATGGGAAAATGTAAGATGGCATAAACCCTTTCCTTCCCAAGTTGCTTTTGGTCATGATGTTTTATCATGATAATAGAAATCCCAACTAGTCCACCCCCAAGGATCTATGACCTCCATAGCCACAATTCTATAGGGTTTTGATAGGTTCAGTTCACAGCATCAAACATGAATTCCATCTTGTGGAATAGATTTCAAAACCAGAAAGGAGGTGGCTACCCCCATAACAAAGTTGCCACTATTGCTCCAGTGCATACATGTCGCCTGCTCAGTCATTAATCTAGCACACAGTCTCAGTTGTTTTTCTGTTGCTTTGATAAAAACACTTGACCAAGGCAACTTGGTCAAAGGAAAAGGGAAGTGGAAAGGTCAAGGAAAAAAGTTTATTTTAGCTTATAGTTCAGGAGGGTTAGAGTCCACCATGGCAAGAGAAGCATCACAGAATGTGGTCTACCACATTGGCTACCACAGTGGCTAGATCAGGAAGCTGAGAGCTCACATGTCAAATTCCAAGCACAAGGGAGAGAGAACAAACTGGAAGCAGGGGAGACTTTTAAAATCCCAAGGCCTGGCCCCAGTGATCTATTTCTTTCAGCTTGGCTGCACCAAGCCTCCCCAAAAGGCACTACCAGCTGGGGATCAAGTGTTCAAATGCTGATACTCTGAGGGGCATTTCTCATTCAAACCCTACACACACAGAGTCCACAGGTGAGTAAGACTTTTGATAATTCTTCTTCATCATCTGCACTCCATGAAGATTACCCAGCTGGGAAGGAGGTTCCAATCCAGTTCCTCTTTTTCATTCAGCTTGGAACTCCAGAACAGAGAATGGTGCAAGTAACGTTCAAGGTGAATCTTCTATTCTCAGCTAAACCTTGCTGGAAGTTTCTACAAATTCAGATGTCTGTTTCCATGGTAATTCTAAATCAAGGAGGTGGTTTAGGTTCACCACCACCTCAACTAAGATACCCTTTGTGATTGTTGTGTTAATTGTCAACTTGAGGTGGGCCTTAGGCATGCTTGTGGTCTGCTTCAGAGAAGGCTCCGTAAGTTGCTGAGAAGAATGTATATTCTGGTGTGTTTAGATGGAATGTTCTGTAAATGTCTCTTAAGTCCATTGGATCAATGATGCTTTTAATTCAGATATTGTAAGAATGCAATGTTAGGCTGTGTGGTGGTGGCCATGGTGGCAGAAGTCCAGATCTTTGTGGGTTTGAGGCGAGGATTAGTCTACAGAGCTAGTTCTAGGACAGCCAGACCTACATACAAAAAACAAAACCAAAAACCAAAAACCAAAAACCAAAAACCAAAAGCCAAAAACCCAAAACCCAAAACCCAAAACCCAAAACCAAAAACCAAAAACCAAAAACCAAAAACCAAAAGCCAAAAGCCAAAAGCCAAAAACCAAAAACCAAAACCCAAAAGCCAAAAACCCAAAACCAAAAACCAAAAACCAAAAACCAAAAACCAAAAACCAAAAACCAAAAACCAAAAGCCAAAAACCAAAAGCCAAAAGCCAAAAACCAAAAACCAAAACCCAAAAGCCAAAAACCCAAAACCCAAAACCAAAAACCAAAAACCAAAAACCAAAAGCCAAAAGCCAAAAACCAAAAACCAAAAGCCAAAAACCAAAAACCAAAAACCAAA
>JANHMN010000021.1:3756164-3775929 GCA_030674055.1 Rhabdomys pumilio
GGGAGTTTCACTCAGTCTGAAGTTTCATGGGGTGTAGAGTTCTTGGACTGGGGATCCCTGGAGGTGTCCAGAGACTGACTGGTCTCAAGCCCTCGGGCTCTCAGACCACTGAGAGGCCGTGGAAAGACCGAGACAAGGGGGCATGTGGGAGCATGACCGGCTAGCCCATGGTCGAGAGAAATGAGGGGAAGGGGAGAAGAAAGAGGCTTTGGCAGCACCCCGCAGAAGAAAGGTTACTGTACTTGCTTGGTTGCATGAGTGATCAAGTCTCATGTTGGTCGAGCCGTCTTTTGTCAGGGGTGGATGTCTCAGGGTAGGAGAGGCAGGCGCAGAGCTCCCAGTGAGAATCTCTGTTCTGGGCCCCAGCCATCGCAAGGGTGTAGGCACGCAGCAGGATGAAGACTGTGGGAGCACATGGCAACAGATGCATGTGATTGGCCACCATCTTGGGGTCTTTGGATTCCGGCAGGATGGAGGTGGGGAATGCTTGGGCACGCTGAGAAGGGAGAGCTCTGGTGTCAAGCCTCACGGGAAGTATACCTGTTTAGCAGACTCAGCCAGGACAGTTCTTGTAGACTTGTGGAAAACTTGTCCAGCTGTCTGAGTTATTCCCACCAATTGACACTGTAGATATCCTCTTAAAAGGCCATCCCGCTCCTTTTTCAAGCCTCAAGCTTCAGGATGGTGGGAGATGGTAAGACCATTCCACAAACATGAGCCTCACTTCAGTGGCTGTGAAATGAGTTCCTTCATTAGCAGCAAAATTATGTGGGATGCCATGATGGTGGATAAAGAATTCTGTAAATGAATAGACAATAGTTTTGTCAGAAGCATTACATGCAGGAAAGGCAAATTCACAACTAGAATAAGTTTATATTTCAGTAAGGAAAATGCATGTTCATTCCACGATGGGGCTGGTCTAAGGTAGTCAGCCTGTCTCTGTTGGTGGCGCATCTGGTGCTCAATGGTAGCCATAAGTAGACGAGCCTTGGTTAGTGGAAGCCTGTTGTTGAGACCGTGGATAGTTTCCATCCCTGCCACCTTGGCCACTTTGGTCATAGACGTACAGGTCAATGGCAGGGGTAGCTGGGGAAGATATTAACTACAACCCACAGTGCAAGTATCCTGTCTACTTGGTTACTGAAGTCTACCTCTGCTGAGATCACCTTTTGCTGAGTAGTTACATGGGACACAAGTGTCTTCACATCCTTTGCCCATCTGGAGAGTTCTACCACATCCCGTTTCCCAAAATGTCTTTCCAGCTTTTTAATCACACCCCTTTTAAGAACCCTGCCATGCAGCCAAACCATTTGGCCAAGAAGCAGTATGTAATTGCAGAGTTGATTATCTCCTTTTCCAAGCTAAAGCATGACTATACACACTTGTGAAGATCTTCTCTCACTAGTGTCCTTCAGGATTGTCGGAGAAACGCTGTAAAGTTGCTCCTCCTCTTTTTTGGGTGGTGCCTGTATATCACGTGGAAACATTTGTAAATGACTACTCTTCTGTTTAACAGATCATAGGGCACACTTTATGAGACTGGAGGTACATGCTTAGGAACAGAAGGTGTTGGAACAGGAGTAGGAACCATAGTCATTTTGGAATCTTCTTTAGCTTCCAATATGACACCATTCCTTGGAGAGACCAATCAATAACTAGACCACTCCCATCATGGAATGGACAGTGCATTTTCCTTACTGAAATAGATACTTCTCCTTTGCTGTTTGACCTCTTGTTATATGGAACAGAAACCACAAGTTCTTTAGGAGTGTTGTGCACCTTTTCACATGTACTCCATTTCTGGGGCCTGCAGAAACTTGAGTCTGGTGGTGAGGGTAGATCCCGATTGGCATCAGAGATATTTTGCTTGGCATCTCTTTCAGGGAAGGGTATTCATAGACAACATAGTATTAATTTTTTTAGACAAAGGTGGAGAGGGAAATAGTTCAGGGAGTGGGGTTGGGTATACATTTGCTAGTAAATGTAGGGAGACATCTTCCTTGGGTTAGACATACCAGGTTTTGAGAGTTCTCTGCTCTCAGGTCCTCTGTGTATTTCCATCTCAAGTTATAGGCTCTTACTCTTCACCCAGCTGTGACCTCACACTAGTTGACACCCTTTGACCTGAAGTTGCATTGTAGGTCATTCAGTCTTATAACAAGGGCTTGCGTTTGGCTTTCAGCATCTTCAGGCCTATGGTTGCTCAAGATAGGATTCTCTCTTAGGGCCAGGTGGTAGCGGCTCATGTCTTTAATCTCAGCACTCAGGAGGCAGAGGCAGGTGAATTTCTATGAGTTTGAGGCTAGCCTGGTCTACAGAGTACTACACAGTGCTTCACAAGAAAGGCTACACAGAGAAATCCTGTCTTGAAAAAACAAAAAACAAAAAACAAAACAAAAACAAAACAAGAACCACAAGAACAAGAACAGATTCTCGCCTAGGACACACTTAAAAGCTTTCAGATGATATGAGTAGAATTGGAGCTGGGAAGTTAAACTCGTTTTATTTTCATTTACTGTTTTATCCAGATACATTGAACACAACCCATCAGCATCGTTATATTGCTTACTTTCCCAGAAATGTTAAAAAGTTTTTGTAGAGAGTCATTACCTCCCTTGCTCCTCACAGTGGGTGAGTCGGGACCATTGAGTGCATTTGTCTTGCGTAGTTCTTTAAGCAGTTCACACCATTGGTTACAGTGTTTTCTAGGCCACCAAGTCTTCAGCAATGGTAGTCGTTATTTTCTGTCTCTGTGATAAAACACCATCACCTAAAGCAACTTTAGGAAGGTGGGGAAGGCATGATAGGAGGAGCAGGGAGCAGAATACTCATATTCCATCTATAACAAGAAGAGAGAGAGAGAAAGAGAGAGACAGACACACACACACACAAAGAGAGAGAGAGACACAGAGAGAGAGACAGACATAGAGAGAAAGAGAGGTAAGAAAAGATTATAAACTCTGCTTCTGGTGATGCACTTCCCTCTGCAAGGCTTCACTTCCTAAAGGTTCCATAACTTCCCCACATAACAGCACCACCTGCTGGTGATCTAGTGTTCCAATAAATGAACTTATATGGAATATTTTTCATTAAAGCCACTACAGAAGCTTTAGGTTCTGTTGAATTGCACTTAGTGTCAGATCCCAATAACCCACTAGACAGAAATATCCTTATAATTCCCTCTCTTTAGAACCACTCCTGGCAGCACAATTTGCATTAGTCAAGGTTCTCTGCAGGAACAGACTCAACACAAAGTATTTATATTCTAAAAGGAACTTACTGGGATGACTCTCAGGTAGTAGGAGCTGGGTAGGTCAACAATGGTTGTCTGCACACCAGGTTGAGAGCCCAGTAGCTTCACAGTTCACAAATAGGGGTGCCTCACTGTCTAAATCTACGGATGAAGGCTTTGAGGATGCAGGGAAATTTGCTGTTCTTCAGTAAACACTAAAGGTCAAAAGCTGCAGTCTGACGTTAATGAAGGATAGCCACACTCACCAACAAGGTGAGCTAAGTCATTTTCCCCTCTCATTGGACCTTTTCATATCTTGGGTGGTTGCCAGAGAGTGCTTCCCTCTCTGAGGCAGACTCTCAGTTAATTCTTCCTGGAAACAAACCCTTCCACAGACTCTTCCAGGGAGACATACAACTCTTAGTTAATTCCATATTCTGCCAAATCAGAAATCAAGTAACCATCTCAGTTTCTTGAGCACACCTAGCTTAAATTCCCTTCAGGATTCAGTCTAAAGTTCCTGTCAATTGGATTTTCCTTGACAGTCATTTGGAAAGCTTTCACCTTGGATGAACTCAACCATCCATGTTCTCTGATGACTTGGGTCATAGTAATGATGGACTGGTGTCATGTAAGCTCCTGTCCATCCATCCCCAACATCACTCTTCTGTACTAAGCCCCAGCCTGCTTGTTCCATCCATAGCCTCATGGACATTTTTTTTCATTGTCCCTTTTGCTGCCTGCTTCCCATTTCTGTCACCTTTGGATCTCTCCACAGCTGTCTGCTGTTCTGCCTCTGTCATCCTTTCCAGAATTTCTTCTTATTGTTCCAGGATGATATCTTCACTGGTTACCCCTGATTTCCCTGTGGTCACTCTATGTTCACTTCTAGGTCCTCCTTCCCTGAACTTTCCATACTGGATCACCTGTTTTCTTCCCTGTTCCTCTTCTCTCTTTCCCAGGGCTTCTTCCTTACATAAAAATCCAGCTCTTAAATTGGCCATCCATTCTCTTCTCATCCGGGGACAACACTGTAGGTGTCTTGAAGCATCTTTTGCTTCAAAGCTGCAGAGAAACTTGACCAGTGATGGGGTAAAATTCCCTGAGTTCACATGAATGGTCAGGGAGAGAGGAGAGCAGATATCAGAAGAACCAGATGCAAAGTATCTGATAAAGACACATAGAGAAGTACACAGAGGAAGAGGTCAAAAGAGAGGGAGAGCAAGAGAGATAAGGACAGAATGATAGACAGAGAGAAACAATAGAACAGATAATTTGTGGAGAAATGGATACACAGATACACTCACACATTTATTTAATGTCTAATATATTTTACCTCTAACATTTATCTATTATGTATCCCTGTGCTGTAGCCCGTGCGATATCCCTGCCCGCAGGAACTCACACGAACACGTAGGATTCTTTCGCGGCACTCGGTTTATTTTCCCATCATGGCAGAGAGAGAGAGTTTTGAACTTAGCCGCACCTGTATATAACCTTTGGGGTGGACAATTATGATTGGCTGCTTGCTCAAATTCCCAGGTTCCCCTGCACTGTACATGCGCAGTTTAATGGTGGATATGACGTTGGAAATTAGGCGTACCCAAGACGCTGCGCATGCGCAGTTTGTTACCTCACGCACACAGGCATCAGCAAGGACAGCCTCCTACACTGTGCCATTTACTTATCTATTAAGTATCACATTTATAAATCATTTGTATATTCATATTTATCCATCAATAAATTTTCTATCCATCCAACATCCATCCATCCATCTATCCATCCATCCATCAATTCATCCATCCATCCAGGAAATAGAGGTTGGAGAGATGGCCCTGTGGTTAAGAACACTTGCTGCTTTTGCAAAGAACCTGACTTCAGTACTTAGCACCCACATCAGGCAACTGACAACTACCTGGAACTACACTTCCAGGGGACCCAACACTTTCTTCTGGCCTCCATAAGCATCTACATAAAGTATGTTGGCACACACATATACAAATAATAAATCAATAAATCTTAAAAGCAGATAGGAGAATAGGCTTCAGAGAGGTATGTAAATAGATACATGGATATAAAAAATGACGTGCATAGTTTAATCCACATTGATTCAGCAAGAGTCATAAGTGAATGAGCCAATCAGAAGAATTGGAGTGGTATGAAATTTGATTGAAAAGAGAGTGGGAGCCTCTGAGGCACCATCTCAGGATGAACCTCAACCTTCTCCATCTCAAGGTCAAAAACGACGAGAAAGGCCTGCTGTTGTTGACTGAAATGAGCCACCAGTTCCATGATGTCCACCTCTGCTGGATTGGGGCCTTCTACCCCATCCTGAGGCTCATCCACCCCAAGTTTATTGGCCCCATACTCCAGGCTCCAGGTATTTCTCCAAGGATCACTGTCTGTTCCCTTCCTTTTCTCTCATCTCTTCCTATCCCTGCAAAGGTCAGGCTGGGCAGGGGAGGATGGAGCCATGTCTGATAGAAGCCGCTGCCACTAACCTGACTGACCCTGGGACAAAGTTTCTGGTTTCTCTGGAACAGCAGTCTGTTCAATTGTGAATGATGTAAACTCAGCTCGGTGTGGTCTTAGCAAAGAAAGAAAACCTTCTGGCACGGGGTGTAGCTATGTGGTGAGGCATTTGTCTGCCACATACAAGGCCTTAGGCTGTATTTCTGAAAAAAAAAATAAAAGAAATCTGTAGGCAGAAAAATCCAGGGAGAATGTTCTTCAAACACAGCTGGATTCAGGTCTTAAAAAGTGCTGCTTGAGCCATTCTCTCTTATTTCCTTCCACCTCTGGGATGGCTTCACTCTTCTATGGGGAAAGCATTTCCTGTGGTTCCAGGAAGAGCTCTGGGAATCCCTTACCTTTTTGCCTCATTTGGGTGATAGGACAGATTCTTCATCAACCACTGTGACTTGATTGTCTCATAATATTTTAGACATAAAATGACAAACAACCAGTACATCAAATCAGACAGCAGACTTAAACAGAAGCAAAGTCAAAATGGACACGGGTATCTTCATAGCTCTTTCTTAAATGAAAGCAAAAGGCTAGAAGATAAAAGTCATTTGTGTACTTAAGGTAAAATATTTATTTTATGATTCTTGGCCAAATAGCTCAAGTAATGAACTAGAATAAAAATGTGGACCTGCTGGGTGTAGTGTGCACTCCCTTAAGGCTACAAGTACAGAGGCAGAAGCAGGCAGATTTCTGTGCATTCAAGGCCAACTGGTCTACAAATTTATCTTTTCACAAGTAAACAAATATACAAACAAGCAAAGCAATGTAATGACTACTGTGTCATAGGACTCAGGATATAGCATGGCCAAACATTATTACAGTCACTCATCATTTCTTTAGGGTCATTCGAATGAATAATCAGATCAATTTATTGGGACATTTCTCAAGAGATTGTTACCAGGAGCTGAGGTTATGACATCCATTCTATCACAGTTCTAAAGTAGGCCAGATAGACCAGAACTGAAGAGAACGAAAGGTTTGGAGTTCAGGAAGCTGAGGTTGAAGAGGCACACAACACACAAAGGACTCCACCTATCTTGGCTCAGTGTCTTACAGCTTCAGTCCCTTCTCAAGACTTGAAGCTGAAAAGTGACTTAGGAAGGAGAGAGGGTGAGTACCTCAAAAGATCTGATGGGTCAGCTGTGTCTGGTTGGCCCTGAAGCTGCTCGTTGGCTGGAGAGAGGTAGTGGTAGCTCTTCAAGGGAAACACATGGGGGCAGCACCCTGTGGTCTCTGAGGATAGGGGAGCCCTAAACTCTAAATACTTAATGCTTAGCATGTGTAAAGGAAGATATATAGAGATTTTTGGGTATGTCTAGGTCACATTCGAGACCCATGAATGAGTCATATTTAAATCCTATCTGGGATAATCTCAAGGGCACAATTAGATCATATCAGACTGTCATATGCCCATGTCAGATCATATTGTGTCATCTCAGGGAAGGTCATATGTGTTGTGTTCATAACTATGTCCATGTTTTATGTGCAGGGCGTGTCAGGACATGTCAGAGAGCTGGAATATACAGTGTGTCCCATGTCTTTGTTAAAGGTCTCTATTTAGGGTGTGGCATTTAGATGTGGAAGACATGATGGACGATGTAACAGCCACGTGAAGGCATGCCAAGGCATGTCAGGCTGTCAGGCTGACCTTTGCTCTCCTGGCTACTGTAGCCTGGTCTGGTCCTGCTTCACCTCCTTTCCCTTCCCTTCTTCCTTTATCTCTGTTTCCTTCCTGCCTTGCTGTGCTTGGAGGGGAAGTGCACAACCCTGTTTGGGGCTGAGAATCTCTACCAACTCCTGAGGTTCACCTTTAACCTCTCCATGGCCCGATTGTCCTCCCTCATGGCAGCTGCGGTGGCCCCCAAGGAAATGATTTTCTATGGCTTCCTGAAGCCCTGGCTGGGTGAGTACCAAGGTCAGGGACAGGAGATAACCTTTTGGGCCAGGGGAAGGTACCACCTTTGCCCACTGCCATCATTGCCCTCCCAGGGGACGGGCTCCTGGTGAGTTCTGGTGAGAAGTGGAGTTACCACCGTCGCCTGCTCACACCTGCCTTCCACTTTGACATTCTGAAGCCCTATGTGAAGATTTTTAACAAGAGTGTGAACATCATGCATGTGAGTTTGGGTGTATTTGTGTTTGTATGAAATAATTTCTTTTTTTTGGGGGGGGGGGGTTGAGACATGGTTTCTCTGTGTAGCCCGGGCTGTCCTGGAACTCACTCTGTAGACCAGGCTGGCCTCGAACTCAGAAATCTGCCTGCCTCTGCCTCCCAAGTGCTGGGATTAAAGGTGTGTGCCACCACTGCCTGGTGAGATAATTTCTTTTTAACACTAAAATTATATGTGTTAATATAAAGTTATATATATAAGTATAAAATTACATATAGATATATTTGAGATAAGTTTTTTGAGATAGGGTTTCTCTGTGTAGCCCTGGCTGTCCTGGATTTTACTCTGTAGCCCAAGCTAGCCTCAAACTCACAGAGATTTGTCTGCCTCTGCCTTCTGAGTGCTAGGATTAAAGGCATTTGCCACCATTGCCTGGTTATATATTTGTTGTATGTATATGGAAATTTTGCCTGAATGTATGAGTATATTTAGTCATCTCTCCTCCTCCTCTCTCTATGTGTATAGAAACACAAATATATACATATATGTATACATATATGCAAACACACACACACACACACACACACACACACACACATATATATATATATATATATATATATATATATATATATATATATATGTTATTGTTGTATGTGTATTGGAATTTTGCCTGCATATATGACTATGTGCTTGTAGAATCCAGAAGAAAGCATTAGATCTCCTGTAACTGGAGTTACAGACAGTTGTGAGTCACTATGTAGGTAATGAGAATAAAGCCTGGGTCCTCTGTAAGAGCAACAAATGCTCTTGCATATGCCTACAGCCCCATATGGGGTAATTTCTGTAGCCATATACCAATTAACATTCATTGAGTACCTACTATGAAGCAGAAATACTTCATGATGTATGTTGTTGTCTCTTGTAATTTTCACGCTGCCGTGAGGTACAAATGCCATGACAGTCACATTGCGGCTGATGAAGCCAGGGGTCATAGAGGTCTCCATCCAAGTTCACCAGCCACAGGACAGTGTGCGTGCCAGAACAGCCACCGAAGTACAGCTTATGGGGCAGCAGATGAGGTCTAAATATGTTTCAGGATATTTGATCCCCAAGATTGTGAGCCAGTAAAACCTTGTTGTAGTGTGGTTCAGCCCTAGCACATACTTTTTATCCAAGATCTTTCAGTTTATTGTAAACAAGTAAGTTGTAACCCAACTTTAGCCCACACCTTTAACCCAAGAACTTTCTCTAGACAAGAGATAAATAAAGTCAACAATAGATCAATAGGCAGAGCAAGCATTCAGCTGAGAGAGAGTGAACGTAAGGAAGCAGAGAGGAGGGACACTGAGGTGAAGGGCGTTTAAGGCAATGTGGAAGAAGGCCCGTTTTTCCTTCTGGGATGTAGGAAGTTCAGCTGGGTGTTTTCTCTGCCTGTCTGAACTAGCTAATAGTGTCTGGCTCCTGAATCTTCATTGGTAAAATCTGAATGGCTGGATTTTGTTTTTAGAACAACAAGATGAATTGTTGCTGAAGGCTTCCCAAGCGGGAACTAGGAGAGGGAAATGCTCTGACCAAAGAGCATACAGAGTTAGACGTGAACTCAGAGTTTCTGACTCCCAGCCTTGTGTTCTTCCTAAGTCTGACCTATTCTGTAAGGCCTGAGACAGAGGACCCAGGGGGTGTGTATGTGTTGTGGTGTGTGTGTGTGTGTGTGTGTGTGTGTGTGTGTGTGTGTGTGTATCTACCCTGGTGTTTGGAGTTGGCCAGGAGCTCAGGAGCCAAAGCCTAGTTCTGCTCCCTTCTCTGGCCAGGCCAAGTGGCAGCGTCTGACCACCAAGGGCATTGCCCGTCTAGACATGTTTGAACACATCAGCCTGATGACCTTGGACAGTCTGCAGAAGTGCGTCTTCAGTGTCGACAGCAACTGTCAGGAGTGAGTCACAGTCTTTGTCGGGGAATCTGAGCATGGATGAAAGGAGCAGGAGGTTGGGAAGGTGTGGGTCCCCTATCAACTGTCAGCCATAGTGCACCAGTACCAGCCGGCTCAGGATGCTAAGGGTCTTCAGCAGTGGTGAGTATGGCTGGTATGAATGACCTGGGAGACTGTTTCCAAGAACAGCTCATTTATTGAGATAGTGGGCCTAGCTTATATAGCCTAAGTCAGGGGGCGGGGAGGAAAAAAGACAAGGGAGGAAGTGTTGCAGCAGGGACAGGGACCTTTCAATCATATCAGCTAGATTAGCAGACTGCCAGTCACATGATTTCCGAGAAGCCTGTGAAACAGAAGTTTAACTGGCTTTATCATAATGTAGCCTTTGTCTCTATGGAGTTTGTGAGTAGGCTCAAGCCTGATTCGGGTAAGGAGCAGCCTCACTCCTGCTGTACTTCTGAGAGATGTCTGTGCTATAGTCTACACTCTGCATGTATAGTCACACATATGTACCATTACATGTACATAAGGCAACTACATGAACATGTACATGCAAGAAACACACACACAAACACATACCGAAAAAGGTATGATTTATTAAATCGAAAGTGATAACCAAGATTGGTAATTACAGAGAGTTAAGTGCCTCCCTCTTTCTCTCTCTAACATGGCGCTAAACAGTGCACCTCCCCCATTGCCTTTCTGCTGCTGTGATAAGACACTGTGATCTTATATCAGGAACGGTGTATTTTGGATTACAGTTCTAAAGGAGAAGTCCCTAATGGCAAAGAAGGCATGGTAGCTGGTGGCCGAAGCAGGACACTACCTGATCACATTTCAGCTACATCCAGAAAGCAGAGAGCACAAACTGGAAGTGGGGCTGTAAATTCTCAAAGTCCACTCCTCCAACAAAGCTCGCACCCTAAAAGTTCTATAAGCTCCTCAGAAGTGTCATCAACTGGGAACTAAATGTTTCAATACATGAGCCTCTAGGACACACTTCTCAAACTATCTTCATCCTTCCCTCCCTCCCTCCCTCCCTCCCTCCCTCCCTCCCTCCCTTCCTTCCTCCCTTCCTTCCTTCTCTTCTTCATTCCTTAATGGTATTTTACTATGTTGTCTAGGCTAGTTTGTAATTGATTAGATACTTCAGGCTAGATTTGAACTCATGACCCTTCTGCCTCCATTGTCCAATTGTTAGGACTGCAGTCACAAGTCACCATGTCCAGCTAGTGGGCAGATCTTAAGGATGTTGTATACCTAGCAAGAAGGGCATGGACTCCATCCTCAGTTTTCCAACTGGGAGTCATAGTCATGGCTGAGACTGGACAATTGACCCA
The DNA here is from genome assembly GCA_030674055.1 of Rhabdomys pumilio. Classification (NCBI taxonomy): domain Eukaryota; kingdom Metazoa; phylum Chordata; class Mammalia; order Rodentia; family Muridae; genus Rhabdomys; species Rhabdomys pumilio. The sequence goes on from JANHMN010000021.1 coordinate 3,767,307, forward strand.
ATAGAGGAGTGTCACGGGATGCAAGGACCTGAAGGAGGATAGGAACTTGATACAGAAAACAGGACAGAGTTGTAAGAAATCAGCAGAGAAAAGATGGAACAGATGCTGAGTTAGGGAGATTGGACGAGTACCATATCTAACCTTCCGATCTTGGAGTACAAGGCTACTCATGGGAAGCGGGAAGGAGAGAGACATTTGCTTGGCCTGATCCCTTTTCTGGATAAATCCTGGTCCTGGAACTCTGGATGGAACTTCTCTGAGGTTTCATAGTCCTTCTTCCTGCCTGCCTTGCAGGTCTCCGGGTGAATATATTGCTGCGATCCTGGAGCTCAGCTCCCTCATAGTGAAACGGCACCACCAGCCCTTCCTGTACGTGGACTTCCTGTACTACCTCACTGCTGATGGGCGGCGCTTCCGCAAGGCTTGCGACCTGGTGCACAACTTCACAGATGCTGTCATCAGGGAGAGACGTCGCATTCTCTCTAGCCAAAGTGTTGATGAGTTCCTGAAGTCCAAGACTAAGTCTAAGACTTTGGATTTCATTGATGTGCTCTTGCTGGCCAAGGTGGGCTCGTGTGGGATCCAAACTGAGAACTTAGCCAAGAACCTTGACATTAAATGTTAGATAAAACTTAGACTTGATCAAGAGAAAGTAATAGATGGTGTTTCTGATAACTAAGGGCAGGATAAAGAGACATTTTACAGGTGACTCTGTTGAACACTATGAAGGAACAAACAACAGGAAATTGAGGAAACTACAAGAGACAGGCTCTGGAGAAGATAGGAAAGATATCTGGTGTGCCCGGTGGATATCAAAGTCTGTCTCAGATCAGCATCAGGAGTTCTAAGACATGGAATGAGTTGAGGGTCCTTGTTTTTGTTTCTAGGATGAACATGGAAAGGAACTGTCGGATGAGGACATCCGAGCAGAAGCTGACACCTTCATGTTTGGAGGTGAGGGTCCCTGTGTAGGGTTACAGTGAGGGCAAGGGTCTATCAATTCCAATTAGGTGCTGTGGGGAGACACCAGATCTTCCATCCTACCTATCCACTGCTTTGCTTGGGGACATGAATGCTCGAGTACTGTTTACTCTGATCTGTGTACTGCTTACACTCAGACCTTCCTGTCTGTCTCCCAGGTCATGACACCACAGCCAGTGCACTCTCCTGGATCCTGTACAACCTGGCGAGGCACCCAGAATACCAGGAGCGCTGCCGGCAGGAGGTGCGGGAGCTCCTCAGGGACCGTGAGCCTGAGGAGATTGAGTGGTGAGCCCAGTGCCATGAATAGGCTGTGAGCTGCAATGGCAGCTACTATTTTTGATTTATAAAATAAGATTTATTTGTTTATTTATCTATTTGCTTATCTGTTTGTATGTGTGTGTATCTTGTTGGGGGTGTGCACGTGCTAAGTAGACATGTGGAGGTCAGAGGAACTTTCAGAAATCAGTTCTCTCTTTCTACCATGTGGGTTCTAGGGACTGAACTTGGCTTGTCAGAATCAGCAGCAAGTCTCTTTACCTGAGGAGCCACCCACCTGGCCCTACTTTTGATATTTTTGGTCTAGTTATGTGGTTCAAGCTGGCCCTAACTCAGCATCCTCCTCTCCTGTGTCACCTCCTGGGATTACCTGAGAAGCCAGGACATTGTTTCTTAAATCTCTACTGGCAGACCCCTGTGAATTCCTAGATCATATCCTCTGTCTACTTTTCCCTTGGGTTATGTATCCTTTGCTTGTTGCTTGCATGATTTACACACACACACACACACACACACACACACACACACACTTGTGAGAACAGACAGAGAGGATTCTAGAGGTCCGGGAATGACCTTTTTGAATACTATTGTGATCTGTGGTATCTTTATATATATATATATATAAAGATATATATATATATATATATATATATATATATATATATATATCACATATAGATTCTTCATTTCTGTGAATAACATACTGTCTCTTCCTTCTGGTCTTTAAGTTCAAGCTTTTGGAATTTAAAGAACTTCTGGTGTTCTGTCACAAAGATGTCACTTACGGTATTCCATTTAGACTTTGTTGATTTCTTTTGTTCTCCTTAGTCAGTCTGGTAAGGAGTGGGGCAGATGGAGACTGGGAAGTGAGTATGGAACTGCAGTCAGTGGCGCTCAACCCATAGCTCAGGTGTAGTTGACAATACATGCTGCACGTTTATTCTCACACAAAGACATGACAAACCTTGGAAGTGACCGATGTAATAATGAACTTGATAGGTCCAGTGTTTTAAATAGTGGAAAGTCCCATCCTAGTCAGAGCAAACAGACATTTACTTTCAACTTACTCACTTTTAAAAAGGTTGACTTTTGTTTCTGTCTGTGTGTGGGTCATGGGCATGCACACATGAGTGTGAGTGTCCTCGAAAGCCAAAAGGTGTCAGATCCCCTGGAGATGGAGCAACAGCTGGTTCTGTTCCAGCAACAGCTGGAAGTGCCGTCGGGCCCTCTAGCACAGTGGTGCGCACTCTTACTAATCTTGTTAAGGCAGTCTTCTTAAGCTCAGGCTGGCTTCCAGCTCAGTGGCCAGCCTAAGCTGGGATCCTCCTGTCTACCTTCTGAGTCTTGAGTGCCTCCGTTTAACTTTTAAAGGTCTCTCATGAAAATAAATGAGAACAGTTAAAGATATCCTCTTTGTTTTTTGGTAATGGTATCTTTTGATAAGTATGGTTTTTTTAAAGAAATATTTCTAAAACATTAATACCTAAAATATTAATATCAAGTTAATTTCTCCACTATTTTTTGTTTTGATTTTCTAATGCTTTAATGTTTGATTCAGAGTTAAGTATGGTGGCTCACTCCTGTTCTCTCAGGACCCATGAGGTGGAGGCATAAACCATCCTTGACTATATAGGGAGTTCAAGACCAGCATGGGCTACATGAAACCTTGTTGACAAAAATAAAACCAGCACATATCCAGGTATAGTGGTGCAAGCTTTTAAGTCCAACACTTGGGAGGCAGAGGTAAGTGGAGCTCTGAGTTTGAGGCCAGCCTGGTTTACAGGGAGTTCTGGGCTAGCCAAGGCTACATAGTGATACATTATGTCAAAACAAAGTAAAACCCATAAAACATGGCTGGGGTATTGGCTCAGTGGGTAATGTACTTGCTGATAGAATGAGGACTTCAGCTTGAGTTCCCAGAATCCATGTGAAAGTCTACACCAGCACTGGAACACAGGGGAACAGGAGGTGAGACTGTGTTGACCAGCCAGTCTAAGTAAAATGTGCAGTTCTCATGTTCAGTGAGAGACACTGTCTCAAGACAGAAAATGTAGAGGGATAGAGAAAGATGTCCAAGGGTGACCTTTGGCTTACACAACACACACACACACATAAAAATAATGAACAAATATTTCTGATTCATCTTAAATTAACTTAGTTTCTGGACTCATGATCACAGCGAAACGTAAGAGTTTCTACAAGTGACAGTGAGTCTGGCCAGTACTGTTTATGCATTTACAGGTGCGTGCGTGCGTGTGTGTGTGTGTGTGTGTGTGTGTGTGTGTGCGCGCGCACGTGCTCAGGGGCACATGTGCGTATGCTTGTGTGTGTGGGCTTGTGTGTGTGTGCGCACGCGCGTGGGGGCACGTGTACGTGTGCTTGTGTGTATATGCTTGTGTATGTGGGCGTGTGTGTGTGTGTGTGTGCGCGTGTGTGTGCATGAAGTCCATGTGTGGAGGTTAGAAGTCAGCAACTCTTGAATAGGAGTTGTTTTTCTCTTAACACCTTGTGTGGTCTGCCTAGTGAATTCAGGTGGTCAAACATGGGTACAGGCCCTCTAATTACAAGCATTCTAGCAGGCTAGGGCGTTTTTATCACTGGACAATTGTGTGGTGTGTTCCTTAGGGACGACCTGGCTCAGCTTCCCTTCCTGACCATGTGCATCAAGGAGAGTCTGCGGCTGCACCCCCCAGTCACTGTCATCTCCCGATGCTGCACCCAGGACATTATGCTCCCAGATGGCCGGGTCATCCCTAAAGGTGTGGACTGTATGAGGAGATGGACTCCTGGTGGTCCCCAGGGGCAGCACTGACTTCTTTTCTTGTCCAAAAGGAAACGACTGTATTATCAGCATCTTCGGTGTTCATCACAACCCTTCAGTCTGGCCAGACCCTGAGGTGCGACTCCTCCCACTCTCTAATTCTGGAACCCCGGGGTGGGGGGGGGAAGGTGTGGCCCTTACCTGGAAAACCAGATCTGTCACTCTTCTGTTTCCATATCTGTCTTTTCTGGGACTGGCTGGGTGTGCATAGAGACCCGACCCACAAGTCTAGTCTTGGTTGACCTGCAGGTCTATGACCCCTTCCGCTTCGACCCAGAAAACCCACAGAAGAGGTCTCCTCTGGCTTTTATTCCCTTTTCTGCTGGGCCCAGGTGAGGCGAGAGGGCTTGGGGTGACTGAGAGCCTGATGGCGGGGACAGGGGAAGTTGGGATGGTTAGGTTCTGGGTCTCCTTCCGGCACTCTACTTAGGGTATGTGCAGAGGTCTAGAGAGCCAGGGCTGGAAGGTGAAAGGCTGGAGGCCTGTGCTCAGAGCCTTGTCCTGATCTGTCTGGGGCACAGACTCTGAGAGCGTTTTGGGAAGGGCAACAGAACATCCCAGGAGCATGAGCGCATCTTCTGCTCCTCAGGCTGGCGCAAGCTCAAATCTTGGGGGCTGGTTAGGTTTCAGTTCAGTAAGAGTCCCCACCCTGTCCTCCCGCAGGAACTGCATAGGACAGACTTTTGCCATGAGCGAGGTGAAAGTGGCGCTGGCACTGACACTGCTGCGCTTCCGCGTCCTGCCAGATGACAAGGAGCCGCGCCGGAAGCCGGAGCTGATCCTGCGCGCGGAGGGCGGGCTGTGGCTGCGGGTGGAGCCGCTGAGCGCCAGCTCTCAGTGACCCAACCTTCTACTGTCTCAGTCACTTTCCTCTGTGGAGCCCAGAATAAGCAGAGTCACACCGAGAGCCAGCAGGATAACGCAGACTCTAGTAGCCTGGCTGAAAAGAGCCTGGGTCTGCTATCTGAGTCCAAGAGCCTTTCTGGGTGACCCACAAGTCCTGCAGACTGATGAGAGCTGCACCAAGCTCAAGAACGGCCTTTATTCCTTCGGCATTAGGGAGGCACTACACATGTTTAAGCAGGAAAGAATCAAGCTTTCCGGGCAGATTTGAGGCAGTTTTCTTTTGTTTTGAGAAAGGGTCTCAGCTTTTAGTGGATATAGCAGGCTGGCCTTTAACTTGCAGCAAATCTCTGGCCTAACCACCTGAGTGGTGCAATTAGAAAGTGGGCCACGGTGCCTGTCATATCTGAAGGGATATTTATTAGACATGAAGAGCACTTCCCCACGAGAGAAGCCTTGGGGCCCTTCAAAATGGTGTTAAATGATGTCCAAGGTTTATGATGTCTAAGGACATTGAGGCAGCTTAAATTTAAAATGACATCACACCTGCAGGCTTCCTGTGTGGTGATGTCCTGACTCCTCTTGGGGCTGGGGAGGTGGCTCAGCGGGGAGACAGGAGGATCCCAGGTCCTCACTGGCCAGCCAGTCTTGCTGAATCAGAGCTTCAGGTTCAGTAAGAGATTCTCTGGAAATAAGGTGGATAGTGATGAATGGAGACACCTGACATAAACCTCTGGCCTCCTCATGAGCATGTCTGTATGTGTCTTTCTCTCTCACACACGAACACACACACACACACACACACACACACACACACACACACACACTGAACTTTCTTGTCTGTTCTAGGATTTGATTTTCCTCCTCCTACCAGGAAGTTATTAAAACATTTTCATGACTTGAAAACTAGTCTGGGCTATATAGAAAATTTAAGGCCAGCATTGAGAGACCTTGTCTCAAAACTTAAAAACCAGAGTTTTACATATCTTTGACTTGAGAAATGACTTTAGAACAAAAATGTACACTTTTTAAAAAAAGAACTCGAGTGTTCTGTTCTTAGAGTATCGTTAGGTTTTTGGTAGTGATCTGATTGAAGCCCAGGCCTTGCACAGAATCCTCCAGCACTGAGCTACACACCCCCCGGTTCTTAGGTTTTCAGTGGTCTGTGTGTGTGTGTGTGTGTGTGTCTAAGACAGAGAGAGAATGGGAGAGGGAAGGAGGGAGGGAGGGAGAAAAAGAGAGAAGGGGGGACTCATGAGGGGTTTACAGCAGTTAGCTCCGTGACTGTGTGCCCGAAGACCCAAGCATCATAGCTGGTTGTCATTCTGTCATAAATCAACCGTGCTGTTTGCTGACCATGCATTAAAGAATATTGTAAGCTACCCCCCCTGTTGCATGTAAATGTAAGAATTTGCACTTTGGGCAGGGTTCACCAGGGCTGGATTTCTGTACCTTGATCACTATTATCTAGGGTAGCTCATCTCAGGGGGAAGCAGCCATTTTTTAAGATGGCTGACTCATAATGGAGTGTTCTTTTAGATAGTGGTCTCCACAGAACTGCCTGGGCTTCTCTTTAATGTGTATGCTGGAGCCAAGAGGGTGCATTCCAGTGGGGGTACAAAGGAAATTGTTCTTTATGACATAAACTCCACTATCCAAGAAGTTATGGATGTTGTATAGAGTCAGAGAGAGTGGGACTAGTGTTGTCCTGAATCAGACAACATTCTTCAGAGAAACAGAATCAAAATCTCTCTCTCTCTCTCTGTCTCTCCCCCTCATCTCTCTCCCTCTTAATCCCTCCCTCTCCCTCCCCTTCTCCCTTCCTCTGTATGTGCACAGAGGGAGGAGACAGTTTGAGCCACTTGATGAGCTTGCTGGGAATCAAGCTAGGGTCCTCTGCAAACGACTACATAGTCTTAAACGTCTGAGTCAGCTCCCCAGACCCGTTTTATTATTTTCTTTTTTCCCCACATAAAAGTTTCTAATATGGGTATCAATTGCTACAGGGAGTTCTGATGTGATTTTAAGTATTTAACTCATTAATAGTTTTTGTATATGTCTGAGAGTGTTTGTTCATGCGTGCAGGTGTGCAGGTGTGCATGTGTGCATGTGGAGGTCAGAGGACAATCTGCATGGATCTCCACTATTCCACTGACTTTGAGACAGGTTCTCTTTTTTCTGCTGTGCTTGGGCATCCAGAGCTGTGGCTCTCAACCTGTGGTGGTTACCCCATTGGCAGATGTGGCTCTCAACCTGTGGTGGTTACCCCATTGGCAGATGTGGCTCTCAACCTGTGGTGGTTACTCCATTGGCAGATGTGGTTCTCAACCTGTGGTGGTTACCCCATTGGCAGATGTGGCTCTCAACCTGTGGGTGGTTACCCCATTAGCAGATGTGGCTCTCAACCTGCGGGTGGTTACCCCATTGGCAGATGCCTAAGACCATTGGAAAACACACATTATGATTCATAACAGTAGAAAAGTTACAGTTATAAAGTATCAATAAAAATTTTATGGTTGGAGTCACCAGAATATGAGAAACTGTATTAAAGTGTCACAGCATTAGGAAGGTTGAGAATCAGTCCTCTGAGATTCTCCTGTCTCTACCTCCAGTCTTCCTGCAGGGGCATAATGGGATTACAGATATTCAACCTTTGTCCTACAAGCTCTAATTTTGATCTAAAGCAAAATGCATTCATTCAGTTTCTAAACCTGCCGTCATTTAAAATAATCCCAACACTTCCTCAAAAGTCCCAAGTCCACAGTTTCCTAAGACAAGTGAGTGGAGCCCTTAATTGTGAAGTCTTAGAAGAAACAAACAACAAATGAAAAACCCACCTACTAAAGTATTTCTAATATACACAGCGTAGTATAAACATCCCAGTTCAATAGCGAGAGTAATGTGGGCATAGAAAGGAAAATAGGAAAAGAAAAAAGAAAAAAAGCAAGACTGAAATGTACCACAAAAACCCCTGTAGCTTCATATCCTGCATCTGGGGCTCTTGATCAAACCATCACTGTCCCAGAATCCTTTGCAGCCTTGTCCCTTCTGTTGCTTCTTGCAGCAAAGTGGTCTTTGGGAGAGGGGTACTTCCACTTTGTGTCTGAAGGATTTCATAATAGATATCTTATTCTCCTGGCATCTCCTAATATCCTGGGGTCTCCATGTCAACTAAGCATTCAAATTCTCGGTGCTATGCACTGCCTGTCAAGGCCGTCCTGAGACACATTGCCTGGCTTCAGTGGCATTCTGGTAGCCTGGTGCAAGCCTTCAAGTCTCTTGCTCTCATATCTTTCATGCTTGCTAAAGCAATAGTATGTGACATTGTTGAAATGTTCTGCTGCCTCCAATGGCCTCTGTGTGCCTTGAAAGTTGGTCCTGGGGAAATGGTTCCCTAGGTGACCATTCTGCAGAAGTGAATCACTTCAGCAGCATTCTCAGTTCAGACTTTATCTTTTCAAATGTAATCAGACTGTTTCAAGATGGAGCCAGTAGTGGACAGGGTCTTGCCTTGAAGGCACCTGCCCTACTGTCCCAGTCAGGAAAGGAGGCTTCTCTTTAATTGGTTAACCTGAGCATGACAGCTGTTTTCTCCTCACCATCCCCTCCCTTGTCTGCAATTTCAAACTCTCTCACACTGCTTCCTGTGCATACTGCATGAGGTCATGTCTTCCTGTGCACACTGCATGAGGTCATGTC
>JANHMN010000021.1:3775939-3828259 GCA_030674055.1 Rhabdomys pumilio
GTGCACACTGCATGAGGTCATGTCTTCCTGTGCACACTGCATGAGGTTATGTCTTTCTGTGCACACTGCATGAGGTTATGTCTTCCTGTGCACACTGCATGAGGTCATGTCTTTCTGTGCACATGTGGGCAAGAGCAATGAGCAGTAACTATAGCACAACCTGACTATAGCTCATCCTCAGGCTTCTTCTGTCAATCAAATCAGTTCATTGACTTGAATCAGCCTCATTAAGTTTTCAGGGCATGAACTGAATGAAGCCATTGGATGTCCTGTGGGTCAGTTATCAAAGGAGTTCTGTTCCTCTCAGAAATTTTGCTACCACACCTACACATTGTGGTGCTCTGAACACCAGTCAGTGTTATAGGCCAGGAGTTATAGGTTAGAGATTCACCAGTCTGACCATGAATAAACTTTAGCAAATAAGAGGTATAGGCACAATTTTTTCTCAGTCTACTTTAGTAAGGGTTCAACCTCCCCTCTAGCCCACTACTGAACAGATGTAGTGGAATAGAAAGGTTATTATAGTATACTGGGAAGTGGACCTGTTTAGAAATAGTTCTTTAGGGCTATTTCAATCATTGTTGCTTTCAGTCCAGTCCACTAGCAAACACTAAACCCAAGTCAGCAACTGCAGACCAGTTTACTTGGTATACACCCCCCAGGAATCAGCAGCTCTAGTCCAGTCCACTCAGTAAGCACCACACACGAATCAGCAAGGGCGATCCAATCCAGAAGAAACCAAGAGGCTCACTGTCCACCCATGGCATCCACCGTGGAAGCAGTAGGAACCTCATGAAGTCTTTGGAGAGTTTCTCTCTAGGAAGTCACCACCAGTGAAGCTCAACAATGCAGTGTAAGGTGAGCCATACGTGTGTGTCATCAGGAAAGAACAGAGAGGCAGAGGGAGAATGTGAACCAAATGCTCTGCCGTCATATTTACATTCTTCTAAACATTACGTGCTCTTTAAATGTGTCTGCTATAGCAAAACACCCTTTCACCCGTGTCTGCTTCAAGAGAACATTCTTTTACATGTCTGCTTTAGCAAAACATCCTGTTACCTGTGTGCCCTAGCAAAGCATCATTGACACAACTGACTTTCCAAAGAAAACAGTAGTTTCCACTTCAAAGAGACTTTGCTAAGAGACCATGGATACTGGCCATGTCCATACCTAAACCTCATGCACAGAGTATGGTGCTAAATTACATTAGTCAGGGGCTGATAAAGGGAAAACGCACAAGGCTACGAACTTCCTCTCTTCTTGCCGTCAGAGGCAATTATCCAGGCATACCTCCTGATACATACTCCCTGACCACATGTGATCAAGCACATCCTGTGTAATTGGGACAACTGACCTCATTTACAGAAGTGAAGAATGTGGTTTGTTACCTTACATGAACAACAGCTGTAGAGAGAATCTCTTGTGCACTGTGTAGAAACAGCACTTGCTAGTCAAAAAGCTGTTGGGCTATTAGCTTACGCAGGAAACAGGAGGTGGGAGTTCCAGTGGGCAGAGAGGAATTCTGGGTTAGAATCAAGGGCAGGAAAAGATTTCACAGTGGACTCTGAGGAGACAGACGTGTGAAACTGAGGAGAAGTAGCCAACCATGTAGTATACAAAGAACAGAATAAACAGGTCTTATTCATCACAAGCTGGTCGGGAATGAGAAAAAACTTACGGCTTCAGCATTTGTTCACAGTTAAGTTGCAGAGCAGTTATTTGGGGAACTGTGCCACGGGTGGTAAAGCCTGTGTTTACAAACAGCCCTCAGGATCCCAGGAAGTTATCTGTCCTAGGGCGATAGGGCTTACACGTTACAGGCAATTGTGTTTTACAGATTTCTTAAGCAATTTAAGTTTAAAACATAAAATTAGCTACCAAAGTTAGAATGCTCCATTCAGACCTGCTTACAGTGATTTAGGGATTTTTTTTAAATTGGATATTTTATTTACATTTCAGATGTCATCCCCTTTCCCCCTTTCCCCTCCCTAGAAAACCCCTATCCCATGCCCCCTTTTCCTTTTTGCTTTTATACAATTTTTAAAAAATGTTAATCAAAGGCTTTATAAGTTTGGTAATGCTCAATCAGAAGTGTAACCTAATACCCAACCTAGATATATCAACTATCTTTGACTGGTGGAAACACATGAACATCTGCCTCTATGTCCCCCCTCTATTTCTCTCTCTTTCTCTCTCTCATCACCTAGATTCTCCTCTCCTTCTCTCCTCTTCTCCTTACTCCTTCTCTTCCTCTCCGTACTCCTCCCACCTTAGCTCCTTCTACATATCACCCTTCCCATTAAAATAAAACTTTTCTCTCAAAATACAATTAGAACATAATTATGCCAATTTGTACCAGTGAGGTACAAGATAGTCCTAATACCCAGTCCATCATTTTGTTGACTAACCAGAACCTCTGCCATCTCTTCTAACTAAAACATTTAGTTCTGAACCTGTATTTTTTCTTGGCTTTAGAATGAATGTCAGCTGAAAACCATCCACTCAAATCTTTTCTCTCAAAGTAAATAGCCAGGATTGGCTATGAGCCTATAAGTTTTCAACCCCATCAGAAATTCAGAATGACTGAGTTAACTGAAATTATGGGAAGCACAAAGCATAGCTTCTAAAACTTAGCCAATTTATTGAGACCGCTGAACACCTGAACAGCCCCTATACTACCGAACCTTGGAGCATCAAAACTTCAGCCTTCTGGCCCAAACTCATCTGACAGACTTTAGTGCTGCAGAATTATTAAGGAATGGTTACTCTGTCTAGGCAGATATAATCAGTCGACTATTCTGCAAGTGTGTCCTTTTCTGGACAGTAATTTGTCTGTAGATGGAGAGAGGCAATTCTTGCCTAGTGGCTATCTCACCACAACTGGAGTAACTCCAAGGATGCTCAATTTCTTCTTAGAATCCAAGACAGGAAGCTGTCAGGAGCAGACAGGTCTCTAATCAACATGAATATTAATACAGAAATGTTTGTAAAGTCAATTCTGTGGACTTCAGACGTTTTGAAAACCAACTATCCATGTAAGGCAATCTGGACAGTTGTCTGTTAACTCCTCTCAGCTATTTCTAAATAAAATATAGAAAACACCCTAACAATAAACTCAAAGCCATGAATTTGCTATAGTTCCTTAACTCATTGCTAACCATCTCAAATCAGTTAAAAAAGTTAAAGAAGGACTGGGTCTAAGCCTTGTATTTCTAAATGTGTTATACAGGCACAATGCCCATGAGAGTATCAATATTCATTTCACTTTCATAGCAATAAGAAGCTTATACCAATGAAAACCTTAAATTTGAAATCCAAGTGAATTTTGTACCATTTAAGAAATTATAACTTCATCTTGATACTAAATTATACAGATTTCTACCAATAGGTTATGGCTATGAAATAAATCCTATCTAATCCTCCCTGTTCCAACAAAACCACTACTTTTCCCTAGAAAAACAGCCCAATATTAACCACCTTAGTCCCCAAGCCCAGGGAATAGGGGCGCTGACTCTTCATTAACTTCTTCAAGCTGATTACAGGCATTGAGATATTAGAAGAGGGGTGGGGGGAAGAGTAAATTGATAAGCCTCTGACGCTGGGTCTTCACTGCATCCAGATGGAATTCCAGGACATCAGAGGTTTGAGCAGGTCTCAGCCTGTTTATCTTTTGAGTATAGGAAGGCTACTGATTTGTTTGAGTTGATTTTATATCCAGCCACTTTACTGAAGTTGTTTATCAGGTTTAGGAGTTTTCTGGTGGAAATTTTAGGGTCATTTAAGTATACTATCATATCATCTGCAAATAGTGAAATTTTGACTTCTTCCTTTCCTATTTGTATCCCTTTGACTTCCTTTTGTTGTCTAATCGCTCTAGCTTGGACTTCCAGTACTGTATTGAATAGGTAGGGTAAGAGTGGGCAGCCTTGTCTCGTCCCTGATCTTAGTGGGATTGCTTCCAGTTTCTCTCCATTTAGTTTAATGTTGGCTACTGGCTTGCTGTATATTGCTTTTACTATGTTTAGGTATGGACCTTGAATTCCTGATCTTTCCAAGACTTTTAACATGAAGGAATGTTGAATTTTGTCAAATGCTTTCTCAACATCTAGTGAGATGATCATGTGGTTTTTTTTATGTAGTGGATTACATTGATGGATTTCCAAATATTGAACCATCCCTGCATTCCTGGGATAAAGCCTACTTGATCATGATGGATGATTGTTTTGATGTGTTGTTGGATTCGGTTTGCGAGAATTTTATTGAGTATTTTTGCATCAATATTCATAAGAGAGATTGGTCTGTAGTTCTCTTTCTTTGTTGGGTCTTTGTGAGGCTTAGGTATGAGCGTAATTGTAGCTTCATAGAACGAATTGGGTATTGTTCCTTCTGTTTCTATTCTGTGGAATAGTTTGAAGAGAATTGGTATTAGGTCTTCCTGGAAGGTCTGGTAGAATTCTGCACTAAAACCATCTGGCCCCGGACTTTTTTTGGTGGGGAGATTTTTAATGACTGCTTCTATTTCTTTAGGGGTTATGGGACTGTTTAGATGGTTTATCTGCTCCTCATTACACTTTGGTACTTGGTATCTATCTAGAAAATTGTCCATTTCAACCAGATTTTCCAATTTTGTTGAGTATTGGCCTTTGTAGTAGGATCTGATGATTTTTTTTTAAATTTCCTCTGTTTCTGTTGTTATCTCTCCCTTTTCAGTTCTGATTTTATTAATTTGAGTACTGTCTCTGCGCCCTTTGGTTAGTCTGGCTAAGGGTTTGTCTATCTTGTTGATTTTTCTCAAAGAACCAGCTCCTGGTTTTGTTGATATTTTGTATAGTTCTTTCTGTTTCAGCTTGGTTGACTTCAGCCCTGAGTTTGATTATTTCCTGCCGTCTACTCCTCTTGGGTATATTTGCTTCTTTTTGTTCTAAAGCTTTCAAGTGTGCTGTCAAGTTGTTAGTGTGTGCTCTTTCATGGAGTCCCACAAGTTTTGATAAGATGTGTCCTCATTTTCATTAAATTCTAAAAAGTCTTTAATTTCTTTCTTTATTTCTTCCTTGACCAAGTTATCATTGAGTAGAGCATTGTTCAGTTTCCACATGTATGTGGGCTTTCCGTTGTTTTTGTCCATATCAAAGATGAGTCTTAGTCCATGGTGATCTGATAGGGTACAAGGGATTATTTCAATCTTTTTGTATCTGTTGAGGCCTGTTTTGTGACCAATTATATGGTCTATTTTGGAGAAGGTACCATGAGGTGCTGAGAAAAAGGTATATTCTTTTGTTTGAGGATGAAATGTTCTATAGATGTCAGTTAAGTCCAATTGGTTCATAACTTCTGTTAGTTTCATTGTGTCTCCATTTAGTTTCTGTTTCCATGATCTGTCCATAGCTGAGAGTGGGGTGTTGAAATCTCCCACTATTATTGTGTGAGGTGCAATGTATGCTTTAAGCTTTAGTAAAGTTTCTTTTATGTATGTGGGTGCCCTTGCATTTGGGGCATAGATGTTCAGAATTGCGAGTTCCTCTTGGTACATATTTCCTTTGATGAATATCAAGTGTCCTTTTTTAATCTTTTTTGATTACTTTTGGTTGAAAAACGATTTTATTTGATATTAGAATTGTTACTCCAGCTTGTTTCTTGGGACCATTTGCTTGGAAGACTGTCTTCCAACCTTTGAGGTAGTGTCTGTCTTTTTCACAAAGGTGCGTTTCCTGCATGTAGCAAAATGTTGGGTCTTGTTTATGTATCCAATCTGATAGTCTATGTCTTTTTATTGGAGTAAAAATAAAAGAGTCCATTGATATTAAATCGAGTCCATTGATATTAAGAGATATTAAGGAAAAATGAATGTTGTTTACTGTTATTTTTGTTATTGGCAGTGGAGTTATATGTGTATAGCTACCTTCTTTTAGGGTTGTTGGAAGATTACTTTCTTGCTTTTTCTAGGTTGTAGTTTCCCTCCTTGTGTTGGAGTTTTCCACCAATTATCTTTTGAAGTGCTGGATTTGTGGTAAGATATCGTGTAAATTTGGTTTTGTCATGGAATATTTTGGTTTCTCCATCAATATTGATTGAGAGTTTTGTTGGGTATAGTGTCTGGGCTGGCATTTGTGTTCTCTTAGGGTCTGTATGATATCAGTCCAGGATCTTCTGGCTTTTATAGTCTCTGGTGAGAAGTCTGGTGTAATTCTTATAGGTCTGCCTTTATATGTTACTTTACCTTTTTCCCTTACCGCTTTTAGTATTTTTTCTTTGTTTGTATATTTGATGTTTTGATTATTATGTGATAGGAGGTATTTCTTTTCTGGTCTAAACTATTTGGAGTTCTGTAGGCTTCTTGTATATTTATGGACATCTCTTTCTTTAGGTTAGGGAAGTTTTCCTCTATAATTTTGTTGAAGATATTTACTGGTCCTTTAAGTTGGGAGTCTTCCCCCTCATCTATACCTATAATCCTTAGGTTTGGCCTTCTCATTGTATCTTGGATTTCCTGTATGTTTTGGGTTAGTAGCTTTTTGTATTTTGCATTTTCTTTGACAGTAGTGTCAATGTTTTCCATGGTATCTTCTGCACGAGATTCTCTCTTCTATCTCTTTTATTCTGTTGGTGATACTTGTGTCTATGACTCCTGATCTTTTTTTTTTTTTTTTTTAGGTTTTCTATCTCCAGGGTAGTTTCCCTTTGTGATTTCTTTATTGTTTCTACTTCCATTTTTAGATCTTGGATGGTTTTGTTTAATTCCTTCACCTGTTTGGTTGTGTTTTCTTACAATTCATTAAAGGATTTTTGTGTTTCTTCTTTAAGGGCTTCTATCTGTCTACCAGTGTTCTCCTTAAATTCTTTGAGAGTGTTATTTATGTCCTTCTTAAAGTCCTCTATCATCGTCATGAGAAGTGATTTCAATTCTGAATCCTGCTTTTCCGGTGTGATGAGGTAGGTGTTCAGGGCTTGCTATGATGGGGGAACTGGGTTCTGATGATGCCATGTAACTTTGGATTCTGTTGCTTACGTTCTTGGTCTTGCCTCTCGCCATCTGGTTAACTCTAGTGCTACCTGTACTCAATGTCTCTGACTGAAGCCTGCCTTTCCAGTTATCTTGCTTGTGTCTGGTCTCCTCCGGATCCAGATGTCTCTGTGATCTTCTTCAGCTGCTCTGAGTACAGTGGTACCTCTAGGATGCCTCAGGATATGGTGCCTCCAAGGTAGCAGAGTAGCTAAGTGTCTGCTGTTCTGAGTGCAGTGTCTCCTCTAGGATGTCTCAGGATCAGGTGCCCACTGCTCCAAGTGCAGTGTCTCCTCTAGGGTGTCTCAGAATAAGATGTCCACTGCTCTGAGTGTAGTGGTTCCTCTAAGGATGTCTTGGAATATGTTGTCTGTCGCTCTGTGTTCAGTGGACCCTCTACCACTCTAGGTTCAGTGGAGTGGACCCTCTATGATGTCTCGGGAGGAGTCCAGTGTCCACACCAGAGTGGATAGGGTGCGAGTCTGCACCAGACCTCAGATCTGGGAGCCTGGCGAAAGGGCAGTGCCACTCCGCAGGGGCAGGGGCTGGGTTTGGGCTTCTGCTGTAATCTGAGCACTCCCCGCACCCAGCTGCGGGTGGAGGGCAGTGTTTGGGTCTTTTTACCTACCACTCTGGGTTCAGTGGACCCTCTATGATGTCTCCGTAGGAGTACGGTTACCACACTGGAGTAGACAGGGCTCGGGTCTGCACCAGGCCTCAGATCCGGGAGCCAGGCGGAAGGGCAGTGCCACTCCGCAGGCAATTTAGGGATTTTCTAACCCAGAATTCCAAAGTTCTCCACATCCCTTCAGCGAATCAGCCCCAAGTTCCTCCTAACCACATGGTCAAGTTATCACACCAATGACCTCACTCCTCATACAAACTTTCTGCATTAGTTACCTATCTATTCTCAGTGATATACTAGCTGTGAAAGTAAGTTGAGAAAGGAAGGGATTCCTTTGGCTCACAGTTGAAGAGTCCAGCCTCTCATGGTGGCAAAAACATGAGGCACCTGGTCACATGACATCTTAAGTGAGGAAGCAGAGAAACTTGTGAGTGGTAATTCAGTCATTTTCTTAGTTTTGCTCAGCCAGGGAACACAGTCCTGGGATGACGTTGCCCACATTCAGAGTTGTTCTTTCCTTTCAGTTCAGCCTTTCTGAAAGACTCTTTTTCTTTCTTTAAAATTTATTCAATACAACATAATCTCCAGCTTCGCTGAGGTGGCTGACCAGGTCCACAACTAAAGCTGCCTTCACACTGGAACTCAGTTGTTGAGCCAGCCCAGCTTCAGCCTTCTTGTCAGCTCTAGGGGGCACAGAGCTCCTTCTGTAGGTGTCTCTGTCTGCCTCTCCACTTGTGAGTCATGCAGGCCATTCACCCTCTGGAACTTTGGACCGAGGCCTGCCAGTCTCGGGGCAGCTGTGGTGCAGACTGGCAGGCACAATCTCCGGAGATAGGTTCAGGTAATCTCAGAAATACTGGATGCCCTCATTCGTAAGGTACCAGTAGAAATATCTCCAAGAAAACTTCTCTTCACGTAGCCTCGAGACTTGAGAGACTGCATGGCCTTCATTACATGAAGGCTGGGCACATTTTTGTCTGCCAACTTGGGGTGTTTGGGCATGTGGACATCTTTTTTGGCAACTTCCTTAGAAAGGAGTTCATAGATGGCAATCCGATTCTTCTTGGGAATCAGCATGGCGGTGGCTGCAGGGTCCCAGGTGAATGTTGGCAAGGAAGCCTGAAAGACTCCTATAGACACTTTCAGAAGTTAGCTTCCATGGAGATTTGTAGATCCAGAAAGATGACGGTGATCATTGACCATTATGACCATTTTATCAGCATTTACATATATTTATCTGAAGATATGACATATGTCCTGCATTTACCGTATTATATATAGCCCAGGTTGGCCTTTATTCTTATTCCTCTTGCATCAACCTCCCAAATGGCCTGATTACAGATATAACCCTTGGTTTATTTTTAGCTTAGCAGGTTTATTTTTAGAAACTGGTATATGTGATTATGAGGTTGGTAAGACCAAAGTCTATGACACCTGGTAGGACTTCAGAGAGATACTGAAGCTTTGTTTTTAGATCAGACTTCCTTCTTGACTGTTACAGTTAGTGTTTGCTCTCAGGTCCTTCCAGTATTCAGTGTCCTGAGGAGATGGTCAGTTTCCTCTGTTCTCTACTCCAGAAGTCTGAGTTCCAGTCCTCCTGATAGAGAAGGATTTGGCTGGTCATAGTAGCAGAAGGAGCAGTCAAGAGTTTAATCAGAGCAAGGAAGGAAGCAAGAATATACTCTTTGAAAAAGAGCCATTCAGGACTAAACGATGGCTCTTTTAAATGATTAAGAACACTGGCTACTGTTCCTTAGGATCCAGGTTCAATTCCTACTACCCACACAGTGGCTCAGAACTTTGTGTAATTCCAGTCCCAGGGGATCTCACACTCTTTTCTCTGCAAAGATTCTGGAATCAAGCACGTATGTGGTGTAGACCCATATATGCAGACAAAACATCTCTAAACATAAATCAAATAAAAAAAACACCAAAAATGCGAAATCAAGCTGAACAGCTATGGCTTCAACCCTGACCAGCGTGGGCCTTGTACTGCTCTGTTCTGTATGGTGTCTTACCTTGTGCTGCCTCCAGTGAGGACTCTCAGAAAAGGCATGTGTTTCCCTCAGGGGGTTACTTCCCTAGAATTCAGTGTCGTAAGCAGTTGTGGAATCGTAAGACTTTGCATGTGCTTTTAAGTATCAATAAAGTTGAACAGTTTACTAGGGGAAAGGGAAATCCTTTGTGAAAAATCCCCTGGAGAGGAAGTCATGAGGTTGCTTTATTTTGATCTCTCGATCATGGACCCCTAGTCTCCATAGTCCCTCATTTCTTTTTTGGTGGGCCCTGAGTTGATGAGTTGATGATTGACCTCTGCCCTTATCTTTCTGTATTAACCACCAATAAATTACACCTATACTCTGCTTCAGGACTTTGAGCTTGCTTTTATCGGGCAACCTTTGAGCTGGCCCACCCATTGTTCTTTATGGCTTAGCTTTGGGGGGACTGTTGACTCCTTTTATTTCTCTAATAATGGGAAGCATGACCATGGGAGGTTTCAGTGATTGCTAAGTTCAAGACATGGCAATCTAGGGATTTCTGGACAACATACACGCCTGTTAAGGTCAATGTCCCATTTCATGATGAGAAGACAATTCATTCCAGACTTGTTCATTCTTGCCTGTACCCCTCTGCTCACAGCCTTTCAGTCTGACTCCTTTCCTCCACACAAACACTCTAAACTCTGACCCTTTAGCTGCCAGGTGTGTTTTAGACAGAAGATTAACTCTTTAGTCTGACCATAGCTGTATTCTCTGGTCTAGTTAGGAATTGTTTCTATCCAGAGGCTGGGATGCTAAGGGATAGGACTGAACCCTGCCAGACTCTAGGTGGTGAGCCAAGGCATTCCAGAGTCAGGTCTGCAGTCCTGCAGTGAAAAATTCTGTATGCTGCAACCCCACCAGTGCGATGTGCATAGAACCCTGGGAGATGCTCAGGGGACATCCTGTTCTGAGAGATGCATCCTGGCACCTGTACTTCCTCCTTCATGCTTTTATCAGCAGACTTGGAAGGGCAGGGGTGGCTGTAAATGTGGTGGCCCAGAGTCGCCTTTGCCTTTGACTCAGAGGTGTTGCTTCCTAAAAATAGATCACTTGCCTGTGTGTGTCTGTCACCCTGAGTCCCTCCCCTCCACTCCAGTCTGGCCTGGCCCAACTTGTTTTGGCCTGCTGCCCAGAAGAAAAGGAAGTGGCTGAACCTGGCGGGATTTGATTGGTTGAGACTAGCCTAACCCGGCCTCCCACACAGCTCACTGCAGTCAGGAAGCAGGAGATAAATGCTTTTCGCAGGAGTGTGGAGAAGATCATCGAGGACAGGCCGCTCCTGAGACAACGACCAGCTTGGGGTGTGAGGCAAGACAGGGTCCTGACTCTGATGAGCGTGAGTTTATCAGCACTGGGATCGCTCCATGAAGCCAACTGGCACAAGTGACCCTGGGTTTCTGGATAACTGTCCTTCAGGCAGAGCCATTCCAGACTTTCAACAGCCCTTGTCTGTGTGTTTCCCCCTCCTTCTCCCTCCCATTCTGTCTCTTCCTGCATCTCCCTCCCCTTCTTTGTTCTACGCCCAAATCCACAGTCTCTGCCCTTGCTCAAAATTCTGAAGTTTTCCGGGCTCCTCTTTCAGACCTCAGAATCTCACCCTGTGTCTGTCTGCTCAGCAGGATGCTTCGGCTAAGCGTGTTTGGGCTGGACCTGGGCTCTGTGGTGGCCTCATCATGGCATCTTCTGCTGCTTGGAGCAGCTTCCTGGATTTTGGTCAGAATTCTTGCCTGGACTTATGCATTCTGTGAGAACTGCTACCGCCTCAGATGTTTCCCTCAGGCCCCTAAAAGAAACTGGTTTTTGGGTCACTTAGGCATGGTAAGTATGGCAGCATATAGGCTGGGGTATCATTGTGTATGTGTTCCTTAGAACTCAGGAAGGGTCTAGAGCCTGTAGTAGGGAGAAGCAGGGAAAGCTAGTTGAGCCCCTCTCTCCTCATCACATCCCCACATCCGCTTGCCTTTCTGTCAAACCAGGGCTTGGCGGCCTTTCTCTTTTCCATGCGAGGCACTAGCCCCATTGTGGGTCACCGTCTCACCAGGACTGAGGTTTCCTCTATGCTTGGACGGTGTCATATTCAGTGGCTCCTGTGGTGAACAGCACAGAGCAGTGGCATCTCTGGTATATTCAGTTTCATTGTTGGATTTGAGGTCTTCCTTCAGTATGTCCAAGGTCTTGCCTCCTGCCTGGCTCATCTCTCTTGCTTTCAGATCAGTGTCTGTAAGTTTCTGGGTTGCTTCTTGCCTTGCAGGATTCAGCTGTGATTTCTCACCTCTGCCTATTCTTTGGGGACAGAAGAGAAATTGTATGGTTTTATTCACCTTCAACTTCTTGGCCACTCTCCTTCCTCATCTTGCCCTCTATCCTGAAGATGCATTAGTGGGCTCCATTATGCAATACAGGTCAAAGACAAACACTTTGAACGTTGGTAGTGATTATGTGAAGGGCCTAGAGTTTGTGTATGCTAAGCACCGACTTTATTCCAAAGCCATATCACAGCATGTCCATCTTCTCTTTGGTCTCATCGCAATGACTACGCTTCCTGGGAAGGCCTTAGTTACTACTCAGCACCTTCCCTGGTCACCAGAGTCCCTTGCTCCATGCTGCTCCATGTTGCATAACCAAGTCTTGGGATTAGATATCATTCACAATATAGATATCACCACCAATCCTGGCCGTTCAATCAAGTACTGCTTCTCTCAACAGAACCCTCTTTCCTACCAACATTCTCATTGAACAATTGTTATCCAATGTCTTCTCAGCATTTCCATCCTTTGTACATACTAACCTATCAGCTTCCTGACAGTTTCCTTTCATCTCCCATTAGTTCACATGCCACTGAAGACTCAAAGTCTGAGGTTCTTGACAATTCATTTTTGTCCTTTAGGCAATTGGAAAAATGTTGCTTTTGATGACCAAAACTCCCACATGTTCTGTTGTGTTATCCACAGTGGTACTGTAGAGTCAGGTGACACGTCAGCTCCTATTCATAGATCTCCAAGGCAGCTGTTTCTGTACTAAGACTCAAGTTGTTTTCTTCTCCTTCTCCTTCTCCTTCTCTCCTTCTCTCCTTCTCTCCTTCTCTCCTTCTCTCCTTCTCTCCTTCTCTCCTTCTCTCCTTCTCTCTTTCTCTTCCTCTTCCTCCTCTTCTTCCTCCTCCTCCTTTTCTTCCTCCTCTTCCTCCTCCTCCTCTTCCTCCTCTTCCTCCTCTTCTTCCTCCTCACCCCTCCTCCTCTTCCTGTTGCTCTCTTCTCGTTCTTCTTTGTTTTGGGGGGCAGAGTTTTTCTGTGTAGCTTTCTCTGTCCTGGAACTTGTTCGGTAGGCCAGGCTGACCTTAAATTCACAGATACCTGCCTGCCTCTGCCTACCAAGGGATTAAATACTTGTGCCCACACCATCAGGCTTCTGCCATCTGCCTATGGACAAAGGGTCATTATCATTGGTTGTTCCCTTTCCTGCTTGTTTCTCATTTCTCTCACCCTTGTGATTTCCAGGTCCCTGAATCCTGGCTCTATCTCCTTCATTTTCTCAAAGCTCTCTGGTGCATTGGGTTGTCCACATTTCCTAGAAGCTCCTATTGGTTCCTGAATTCCATCCATTCTTCTTGGTCTCCTCTGAGCTCCCTGAGGCCCTTCTCTGTCCACCGCTGGGTTCCCTCCCCCCAGACTTTTCCACATGACTACCCTGCAACCCTCTCCCATTTTCCCTCTCATGTCTTTCTTGAAGCATTCTTCTCACCCCAGGGAACCAGCTTCTAAGCCAGCCATCAGTTCCCTCCTTAGATGACTTCCAAGTTCACATCTCTCTGGAACTGGGAATCAAGATGTGGAAACCTCCACGATTCTTTGCTGCAGTACTGGGGAGGTGCCCGCACAGAGCTGGTCTTAATAGGCTGTGGTGAATTAGGGACAAGTGAGAGAATTGGGTGTTGATGAAATTAGCTGTAAGTTTACATGTAACTGGAGTGGAGGATGGAGGAGTGAGGAAGGAAGGGAGGAAGAGGAGAGATAGATGATTTAGCTATAGGAAAAATCCCATAGAGATAAAGATAAACATATACAGGAGAGAGGGAGTGATCAGATGAAGGAAATGAGAGAAATCAGAATTATGATAAAGAAATAAATACACACAAATATATTGAGATCTATCACTCTAATCATTTTCCTCTGCTACCAGTTACCTATCACATCTTTAAATGTCATCTACCTATGTTGTCTATCATGTATCTGTCTATACATCCTCTATATGTCCACCAGAAGCATATCTATCTATCTATCTATCTATCTATCTATCTATCTATCTATTCATTGATCCTTCAGTTATCTATATCTACATCACGAAAGAGAGATGAGAAGGATGATTCATCAGAGAGAGGGATGTGGACAGACACGTGGGTACAGAGGAACACATGTAGTTGAACTATCGACTCATCAAGAGACTCACATGAGTGGTCCAAGCAGGAGGGTTAGAGGGATGAACATATTGGTTAGAGGACAGGAGCATCTAAGACACCATGCATGGACTGGCCTCGTCCTTCTCCATCCTCAGATCCAGAGCAACGAGGAAGGCATGCAACTGGTGACTGAAATGGGCCAGACTTTCCAAGACATCCATCTCTGCTGGATGGGACCAGTCATCCCTGTGCTGAGGCTTGTTGACCCTGCATTTGTTGCCCCTGTGCTCCAGGCCCCAGGTGTTCATTCTAACATCCCTACCATTAGCTTCTTCTCTGTTCTTGTCTAAGCTCCTTCTATGTCTGGATTGACCAAGGTGAGCAGCAGATGGGGCTATCTGACAGTGGCCATGTCTTTGTGGCTAACCTGTAGAATGACTTCAGATAAGGTCTTGAGTCTCAGTTGATGCTTAAATCTGAGCTGTGAGTGATGGAAGCTAAACCCAGTCTGATCTAAGTCAGGGAAGAAAATGCATTGGCTTGGAATCTACTTGGAAATAGAACACTTGCCTACCGTGAACAAATGGTAGGTACCATCCTATAACTGGTAATAATAACTTTTTGTTTCTGTATGTGTCTGCCTATGGTTGTAGGTACAAGTGTGTGGGTCCATATGCATGTGTGTGTGCGTGCATGTGGAGGACAGTAGACAATCTGAATTGCTATCCTTGAAACTCTAACTTTATTGAGACCAGACTTCTCTCTTTTCTGAGCTTTTCCATTAATCTGGACTGTCTGGCCAGTAAGGCCCAGGGATTCTCCTATCTCTACCTTCCCAGCAGTTGCAATGCCATACAGACATTTAAAAATATTTATTTTTGAGGCATTTATTTATTTACTTTGAGTTACTTTGTAGCCTTAGCTGACCTGGAGTTCACTTTGTTGAGTAGGCTGGCCTTTTGAACTCATAGAGACCCACCTTTGCCAGCCTCCTGAGTGTTGATATTAAAGGTGTGTACTACCATGTCAGACCTTTATTTTTATTTTATGAGTGTTTACCTGTGTGGATGTATGGGTACCACATGTATGCAGTACCCTCAGTGACCATAAGGGGGTGGCAGTTCTTTGGAACCAGAGTTACAGGTGGTTGTGAGTTACCATGTGGGTGCCTTGAACTAAATCCAGGTCTTCTGCAAGAGCTACCTTACTGACCCATCTCTCCATGCACAGGGATAGGGTCTTTAAGGTGTGCTTTATTCAGAATGTAGTGATCTGAGAAGAGAGTAGGTGAGTCCACCACCTGAAAAATTGCCTCATATCTCCTCTGTAGCCAACGAAAGTGGACAGGTTTTCTAGAGCTCAGTTCCAACCCTTCCGTCACAAAGTCAGTCTTGCCATTGAGTTCAAGGTTTCTTTCCTTATCATGTCCTACATTTCTTCCTTCTTATCAACCCTCCGTGCTGTTGCTGTGTTCATACTAAAGATGCTGAGTTTGACAAGGCTCTGTGGTGTGGGTCTTACTTACATTTGTTTTGGTATTCCCCGAATTGGGAGTAGATAACTCAGAATAGCAAACTGTAAGCAATGTGTGCATCTTGCATTATTTACAATGTGTACATACAGGTTCCCTTAAAAATACAAAGTGAAGCCGGGCGGTGGTGGCGCATGCCTTTAATCCCAGCACTTGGGAGGCAGAGGCAGGTGGATTTCTGAGTTCGAGGCCAGCCTGGTCTACAGAGTGAGTTCCAGGACAGCCAGGGCTACACAGAGAAACCCTGTCTTGAAAAAACAACAAAAACAAAACAAAACAAAACAAAAAAACAGAGTGCAGATGGGTCTGTATAGAACAGAACAACATGGTGCTTTTTTTACTTTCCATTTGCCCCTAATGACATTCAATGATATTCTTGCAAGATGGGTATCTCCTGGGTGAACAGCTGAGGTTGTGGGAGGCATGTAACATACTGTGAACCGTCCCCCACCTCCCCAGTTCAGTAAGTCTCAGCTGCCACAGCCACCTTGAATAGAAGTGACCCAAGCTGGCGATGATTTGCAACAAAGCTGGAATGCAGGGAATTGCAGGGAAAAATGCACCAGAGTCCAGAATGATCAGCTGTGTCTGGTGGGCCCTGGTGATACATGATGGCTGGAGAGGGCAGATGCAAGTCTTCATGGTGGGCACATAGCTTTGAGAATATAAGGGCCCTTAATTCTGCACACTTAATGCTTAGTATGGCAGAGAGGAGACAGCTAGAGGGGGTCTGTGACACATGTAGGTCACACTTAGGACTTGAATGGGACCAAATTGAAGTGCCAATCTGGGATTATCTGAAGGACAGAAACAGGTCATGTCAGACAGTTACACACTGTATTGTGGCATGTCAGAGAATTCCATGTGTGTTCTTTATGACAGAATGATGATAACATGTGCCCCTTTCATATATACCAGGATGTCAGAGAGCCACATTGATGGTGTGTCCCAGGTCTTTGCAAAGGCTTGTAGAGTGTTGTACTTGTCTTGGATGAGGAAGACATGGTAGCCCATGTAGCAGCCCTGTGAAAGTATACTGAACCATGCATGCCCTGTCAGGTGACCTTTGCTGTCCCTGCTGCTGCAGTCTGATCTGATCCTGCCTCACCTCCTTTTTTTTTTTTTTCATGTTTTCTTTGTCCCTGTCCCCTTCCTGCCTTCCTGTATTTGGAGGGGAAGTGAAATCCCTGGGGCTGGGAGTTCTCTCCCCTCCTGTAGTTCATCTGACTTCTTCCTGGCACCTAATTGTCCTCTTCCATGGCAGCTTTGGTGGCCCCAAAAGACACAACTTTCTTACGCTTCCTGAAGCCATGGCTGGGTGAGTACCTCAAGGTGAGGGTCAGAGGACACCTTGGAGTGAGAGGAAGGTACCACCCTTGCCCACTGACATTGCTGCCATCCCAGGGGATGGCCTCTTCCTGAGTTCTGGTGAGAAGTGGAGCCGACATCGCCGTCTGCTGACACCCGCCTTCCACTTTGACATCCTGAAGCCCTATGTGAAGATTTTTAACCAGAGTGTGAACACCATGCACGTGAGTTCCTCAAACCGAGGGTCCCACATAGAGTGTTGCAGAACAGGTCATGGCTTCAGACAGATGCACTCTGAAGGCGCTGTTCTGTTTTGTGGTCTCAGGGACATTAGTTTTCTTTCTGTGTCTCACTTTCCCCATCTTTAAAGTAAGAATAATTAATTGTACTTAAAAGGTGATCAGAATGGCACCCTAGAGTCATACTCCTAGCATGTAGATGAGTTCATAGCAGACCAGTAGCTACTTTTTTTCACAGAAGCCCTGGAAAGTCAACCAACAGTTGGTGTTGACTACAGAAGAAGCTCTTTCTGTGTAGGAGACTAGTTTAGACTTCACTGATCTAATGCTGGCCATGGCGACTCACTTCTTAACACCTGCATGGGGAGACTCAGGAAGAAAGATTGTGAATCAAAGGCCAGTCCAAACTACGTCACCAAGACCTTGTTTCAAAAAAAAACTAAGATCCTTCAGGGAGAAGTTCATTGGGGAATGAGTGAATATGGTCAAAACTTATTTAAAAACCAAACCAAACCTAAGGTCTTTTATAGAGCTGAGTTCACTCTGGTTGTCAGGTATGGAAAATCCTGGTTTTAAAAGGGTGAAAGCAGAACCTTTACACGGACTCACTGTAACGACTGAGGGTGGAGCATTATAAAACACTGAAGCCATCTAGAGCCAAATGATAATTCCCGCTATCACTTATTGAGCGCCTTCTGCGTATGGAGCATTAGGCCAGTTCCATGGACTCCATTGGTCGATGTGATTTTCTTATTGCTGTGTTGTAGAGATGAATATGACTGTCATATTATGGGTGATTAAATGAAAGGTCAGAGAGGTCAGTCTTCTCCAGGTTTACAAGGAATAAGAGAGCAGGAAAGGTAGAGGGAACACTGAAGTGTACTTTACAGGTGATAAGTCACGTCAATTTAATTATTCTGGAAGACTTGACCAATCTAGAAGGCAGCAAGCTGACCAAGGGCACACAGAGACAGAATTAAACTCAAGGCTTTGTCTCCTAACCTAATGTTTTCATCTGTGATAGTGACGTCTTCTGCTACCACCAGAGTAGGTTTTCCCTGGTGTCAGGACCCTTTTCTGGTGTTTAGTGTTGAGAAGGAGCTCCAACCATCAAAGGCTCGTCCACATCTCTGTCCTTCCTCTGTTCAGGCCAAGTGGAAGCACCTATCCTCGGAGGGCAGTGCACGTCTGGAAATGTTTGAGAACATCAGCCTCATGACCCTGGACAGTCTGCAGAAATGCCTCTTTGGCTACAACAGCAACTGTCAGAAGTGAGTCCCTGGCTCTGTCTTGGAACATGAGCTGTGTACCAAGGGCACACATAGGGAGCAGAGAGGAGTTATGTTAAAACTGGCAGTGAGGGTCAGGAACTGGAGAGAGCGAGTGGTCCCACTTTGGAGGTGGAATAATTTGCATAAAGGCAAGGAGATGTGGGCGGGCAGCAGGCGAAAGTTGCAGGTCAATGTGAGGCAACTTCAAAAGACTGAAGGTTGTGTTACAGTGTTGTCGTAAAATTGTCTTAAGTAAAAACAAGAGAGGAAGATTTAGTCTGTCCACTATTTCAGTGCATCATTGTGGGCAGTAAAGGGTGAAGTACCTTCCACCATGGTGGCAGAGATGGACAGAGAACTGGTCAGGGCAAGCTTCCTCCGTCCCTTTCATTCATGTAGCCCTATCCAGTGGGAAGAAGCTGTAACACTCATTTCACTCCGTCTGGAAACAAAACTCCATCTGTGACGTACAGACAAAAGCTTAATTAATCTCCCAGGCACATCTTGGTGTGATGTATGTTTTCAGAGCTAACCACTGCAGGCCCTGTCTTAAGCCCATATATTTTTTATTTTCTTCTTTCCTTCCCTCCCCTTCCTTTTTCCTTTCTTGACAATGTCTCAGTCTGTAGTTCGTCTGGCCTGGAACTTACTATGTAGATTAGATTGGCCTTGAGCTTCTGATCTTCCTGCATCCACCTGCTGATTTGGGGTGATTTTGGGATCACAGTCAGGAGCCAGCCAGCTCCAGCAAGTGGCCAGGTCTTAAAGATATTGAATGACCAACCAGAAGGGTGTGAACTCCATTCTGAGTTTCCCAGAGCATAAGAGAAGGTGTCTGTGTAGGAAGGGGTTCTTTGTCACAGTGACCTTGGGCATCCTAATCATTAGAGGAGCTTCAAAGAGATACAGGATGCAGGGAACCTGGAGAGGAGGCTCTGAGCCTTGTCAGAGTCGCAGGACCAGCTGCTCAGTGAACGAGGGAATGAAGTGATGTCCATGTATACCCTGAGATCCTGGGTCAGGAGGCTACTTGTGGGGAGCAGGAAACAGAATTTGTGTGTCATGGATGCCCTTTGCTCGATGAATCCTAATCCTGGGACTCTGGCTGGAGTTTTTTTGTGTGCCAAGTCCTTTCCTCTCTCTGCCTTGCCCTGCAGGTCTCCCAGTGAATACATTTCTGCCATCTTGGAACTCAGCTCCCTCATAATAAAAAGGTCACAGCAGCTCTTGATGTTCGTGGACTCCCTGTACTACCACACTGCTGACGGGCAGCGCTTCCGCAAGGCCTGCGACCTGGTGCACAACTTCACAGATGCTGTCATCAGGGAGAGACGTCACACTCTCTCCAGCCAAAGTGTTGATGAGTTCCTGAAGTCCAAGACTAAGTCTAAGACTTTGGATTTCATCGATGTGCTCTTGCTGGCCAAGGTGGGCTTATGTGGGGTCTAGGTTACAGGAACCTTCATGGTCACTGTTAGGCAGAAGCTGGTCTTGACCAGGAGATATTGGGAAGATACAGACAGTGCTTATGAAAACTGGGTACCACACAGAGTTTCATTTTAGGTGTGACTCTTTTGAAGGCTCTGCTAAAAGAGCAAAACGTGGGTAGAAAACTAAGAAACCAAGGAAGAAGCGGAAGCAGGTTGTGGAGAAGACACAGGAGGCACCTTCTGTGTGTAATGGGTATCAGTCTGTCTCCTACCACCTGTCTTACGGTTTCACTGTTGTGAAGGGACTTGAACAAGGCGACTCTGATAAAGGACAACATTTAATTGAGGATGGCATACAGTTTTAGAGGTTCAGTCCGTTATCATCCTGGAGGGAAGCATGGCAGTGTGCAGGCAGACATGGTGCTGGAGTAGGAGCTGTGAGTTCTCCGTCTTCATCTGAAGGCAGCCAGGAGGTGACTGTCTTCTGTCTTCTGCAGTGGGTAGAGCCTGAGCATAAGGAGGCCTCAAAGCCCACCTACACAGTGACATAGTTCCTTTAACAAAGCCACACCTCCTCCATTAAGGCCACACCTCCTAATAGTGCCACTCTCTATGGCCAAGCATTCAAGCATTCACATGGGTGTTCTGAACACCACCTCAGA
Organism: Rhabdomys pumilio; assembly: GCA_030674055.1. NCBI lineage: Eukaryota > Metazoa > Chordata > Mammalia > Rodentia > Muridae > Rhabdomys > Rhabdomys pumilio. Next base: position 3,796,441 of record JANHMN010000021.1, read on the forward strand.
CTCGGTGTGAATTATGAGTCTTATTTTGTTTTCAGGATGAACATGGAAAGGAGCTGTCCATTGAGGACATCAGGGCAGAGGCTGACACCTTTATGTTTGGAGGTAAGGGTCCTGTGTAGGGCTACAGAGATGGTAGAGATCTACCCATCCCTAGCAGTGTTGTGTGGAGACCTCGAGTCCCTCCGTTCTTTCCATCCTCCTTTTGGAGCCTTCTGTCTGGATACAAGTCCCCCACTGTGCTCAAACAGGCCAGAGACTCAAACCTGTTTGTGTGTCCACCCTTCAGGTCATGACACCACAGCCAGTGCACTCTCTTGGATCCTGTACAACCTGGCAAGGCACCCAGAATACCAGGAGCGCTGCAGGCAGGAGGTTCTGGAGCTGTTGAAGGACCGAGAGCCTGAGGAGATTGAATGGTGAGCATGGTAGTCTTTGCTGTTGCAGCTTCTGGTCACCGTGCTCATTGCTGCATTGCCTACAGGGTGTGTCTGTGTAGCCAAGGCTGACTTACAGAGTCTTAACACCTTTGCTTTTAGGGACTACATGCCCAGTTTGACATCTTCATTTAATTAATCATGTCTCACATAGCAAGTTAGGGTTTGAAAATTGGGAGTTTTCAAACCCAATTTGGTTTTCCTGATTGTCTTCCTCCCATCTCATGAATTTCCTTCTGGCTTTTGTTTGATTCTTCTCCTTGTCATTCATAGATACCTCTTCTTCAGTCCTTGTGAAAAGAAATCCCATGGTGTATCTTTGTCTACTTTTTAGTAACATTTTGTACATTTCAATGTACAAGGGCTGTCCTTCCATTGGTCCTGAGTTCAATTCCAAGGAACCACCTGATGGCTCACAACCATCTCTAATTGGATCTGATGCCCTCTTCTGTTATGTCAGCAACCGCATACACATATACATAAAATCAATCAATCAGTCAATCAATCTTAAAGCAAAATACCAAGGGGAATGAAATGATTTTGATTGTCTTGCCATGAAGAAATGACAAGTCTTTGGAATGATAGATATTTTCATTAATGTATAGTTTTGGTGCTTCTCATGTATTGAGCAAATCTATCCTACATTTGGAGGGGCCATGTGGGGAAGAAAAAAAACTCGAGTGGGGCAGGAGAGAGTCCAGCGGCGGGTCCCACAAGGGCCTGCAGTGGGGTTCCACCGCTCTTCCCACACCGCCGGCAGAAGGGTCCCACATGCATGCAGCTGCCATGGGCTGGCGGCTGCAGCTCAAAGTTCCAAAGTTCCAGGTGACACGTGGAGTCCGGTTTTCCAAAGCTTTTATTGTTCATGGCGAGGTGAATAAGTGTAGATGGTATGCGCTTCCCCCCGGCCCCCAAAGTCAGGGGGGTCTCGCCTTTTATAGGAAAGGGGAAAAGGGGAGGGAATAACTTAATTAGCTACGCCCCCCAGCCTTTAGATAACTCATTAATATTTAAATCTCTGGAGGTGGAGACCTCTACCTCTGTCCTACGTGATTGAAGGGTGCAGGTTAAATGGAGTTACCTCATCCAAGGCCCAACAGGGCCAAGAATTTTTGTTTGGTTTTGTTTTTAGATAGGGTCATACTGTGTTACTCTGGCTGACCTGGAGCTCACTGTGTAGATCAGGTTGTTCTCAGACTCTTAGAATTTGCCTGCTTCTGCTTCCCAAGTGCTGGGTTTGAAGGCGTGTGCCATCATGATATTCAAGCATTTGATTATGTGATTATTTATTGAGACAGCTGCTTGTTCAGGTCAAGAGAGCCTCCAGCTTACTCTTTAGCTGAGATTGACTTTGACCTCAATCCTCCTGTCTCCATTTCTCCAGTACTGGAATTCTTTTCCTGGCTGCATTTAATTCTTTTTTGTTGCTAATTGCTAATATTCTTAACATCTTCCTCCAGACCATCTCTCTACTGCCCAGCAGTGTGTGGACTGTCTTCTTGTGCCTGCCTCAGCTCTGTATTCCACAGGCCTCAATAGTTACTTAGTATTTAATAAAATGTTTTTATATCTATTACTATAGTTTCACAATAAGTTTTAGTGAGTGGTAGATTGGATCCCTCTTTTCTCTGCATGGACTTTAGCTTCAACTTTATTAGATATTCACTCGTCTAACTAGAATACAGTTGTTGAGTGGGGATGCCATTAGTGGTAAACATTTGCAGGGCCTATGAAAAACCAGTCCTGAAAGGATTGTCAGGCACAAATACATACACAGACACACAAACACACACATACATACACAGACACACACACACACACACACACACACACACAGGAACTGGCGAACATCCTTGATTCATCTGGAATATGATTTGTTTCCTGACTAAGGATGAGAGGTAAGTGGCAATGATCCAACCAGATGAGGTGAGGCTGAGCCCAGTCTTGATTTTGCTCCTGAACAATTGTGTGGTGTGTTCCTCAGGGACGACCTGGCCCAGCTGCCCTTCCTGACCATGTGCATCAAGGAGAGCCTGCGGCTGCATCCCCCAGTCATAGACCTCCTCCGCCGCTGCACCCAGGACATTGTGCTACCTGATGGCCGGGTCATACCTAAAGGTGCCCTCAAGGTCAAGGGTGAAGGGAGGAGCAGATGGGACTCATCTGAGTAGGGTGACAGTCCCTAGGGGCAGCTTGAGCCTACTACTGACTGGATCCTCTTACCCACCAGGGAACATCTGTATCATCAGCATCTTTGGTATTCATCACAATCCTTCAGTCTGGCCAGACCCTGAGGTGGGGGCTCCTCCAAGCATTTCTGGGAGGGACCTGTGGAGGGGATGCTGCCTCAACCTGGAAACAAGAAGCCTCCATGTCCACTCTTTTTCTGGGGCTGGCTGGGTATGCGCACAGAAGCAACCCTAGATGCCTCATCTTGCCTCTTCCCTCAGGTCTACGACCCCTCTCGTTTTGACCCAGAAAACCGTCAGAAGAGGTCACCTCTTTCTTTTATTCCCTTCTCCGCGGGGCCCAGGTGAGACCAGATGGCTTGTGGTGATGGGTAGATTCTGGGGCTATCAGTGGGAATAGGGTGGAGTTGGGATGATGGTTGGGTTGTAGTTCTCCTTCCCATCCTCTGCTCAGGGTATGTGCAAAAGTCTGCAGAACCCAGGGTTGGCAGGTGAAGGGCTGACCAGGCCTGATCCGCACTGGGTCAGGTTGGGTCCAGGCGTTCCTGTCTAGGTTCCAGCACAGTCAGAGTCCTCACCCTATTCTCCCGTAGGAACTGCATAGGACAGACTTTCGCTATGAATGAGATGAAGGTGGCGCTGGCGCTGACACTGCTGCGCTTCCGCGTCCTGCCAGATGACAAGGAGCCGCGCCGGAAGCCGGAGCTGATCCTGCGCGCGGAGGGCGGGCTGTGGCTGCGGGTGGAGCCGCTGAGCGGTTGAGCGCAAACACCCCAAACCTGACCTGGGATTTCTTCACCCCATCCTCCAATTGTCCTCTCCGGATCCCAGAATTAGCGTGGCTCCACCGAACACCAGCAGGGGACGCTGGAGGGCCACAAAACCAGCACTGGCTTCACTGAAGAGAAGGGATTGATTGATGTCTTTGAGCCAAAGGACCCGTGTGCTGATTAGCCCAGCAAGGCTTTTCCAGGACAAATTTAGACTTCAGATTAGCAGAGGGAGTCGAGTTTCCGGCCCGCTTGAAACTCTTTAATCACGAAAACAAAGCCTTAATTACACTGTTTCCACTTCTCTACGCGTCTTCATTATGTTTGAAGCTCTCCTCCAGTTTTTTGACTTCTTAGTGCTGCACCAGTAGTGGGCTGCCACACTACACCTGTGGGGGTCGGGGTGTGTTTGTAAAGTTTGAGTAAAATGGTTTCTCAGAAAAGGTATATCTTGGCACGGTTGAGAAGTATATTAAATGACTTTCTAGGTTTGTGGTACCCAAGATCACTAAGGCATCTTAAAATGAACAAAGTCACACTTCCAGAATCCTTCATTTAACCTTTGTCCTGGGCGGTGTTCATTGAGAATTCCACTTACTTCACAAGAATCTTAGAATTCTCCTTTCTAGTATCACTTTTGGGCTTTGATTCCTCCACCCTCATCATGAAATCTTTAAAACAGTGTCAGATGGACATGGTGACTTGTACCTGAAATCCAGTACCTGTGGCAGAGGATTGTGAGTTGGAGAGGATCTTGGGATACATAGAAAGTTTGAGGGCAGCCTAGGCCTGGTAGGACTCCTCCTCCCCCCACCCCCCATGTCCTCTGCCTGGCTAAACTATTAGCTTACATTCCTAAAGCTAGCTACCAGGGTCTCTTCCTTTATTTGCCCACTTCCTCCTTTGGAGGCTGACTACCAAAGTACATCTATCAAACTATTGAAGTAAGGCCATCAAAAGCCCTCTTTGGTTCCCCTAATTAACATGCCTAATTAAACACCTCATCCTAACACAGGGTTTCCCATTTTACCTTTATAAACTGTCACTTACTTTGCGGGCCACCTCTGTCTCCTCTCTACCCAGAAGCAGTTCTTTGTCCCATTTTGGGACAAATAACCCTCTTCCATCTTGTGTATTTTTAACCCCTTCTTCCTTTGTCCTCTAATTCTTGTCTTTGTTTCTTATTTCCTGCCCTTTGTTCCTCTGAAGCAAATAAGCCTTGGGGGTCCTATGCAGTTACTTTTTCTTTCCCTTTGCTTCTGCCTAGGATAGTGATGATTTACAGATGCAGGGGGTGGGGAAGTGTGGGTCTTTGCATTCCACAGACTGTAACAGACTGTAAGTGAAACCCTGTGTAATTCTTAAAAACACAGCTAGGCCTGTTTCCGGTTGGCTGCAGAATAATCTGTTGGCCTCCTGACCACGGAGAATGGTCCCTTGGCAGGCAGTTTGAGAACAACAGGCATTAAAAAGACTAGTCTTCCTGGGTTCAGTGTAATGTCTGCTGAGGGATCTGAAAGTTCTCAGACCTGACATCTGGTGTGCTTGATGACAGGACAGAGGTGACAGTGAGGTAAATGGAGGTGGGAGTGGTCTCTAACATTCTGCCACTGCCAGGATGACTGTCTTTCTCCTCCCATTCTCACAGAAACCCTTCAGAACCAGGTGTTCTAAGGCAGTTTCCTCCTATTTGAAATGTTCCATCCAGGAGGAAGAGGGAAGGCTTATGAGGTTCAGTGGGCAAACAGTCTCTTACAGAGCTAGCCAGATTTGGTTTTGTTTGATTTGTTTTCTCTAGACAGGGTTTCTCTGCTTACCCTGGAACTTGCTTTGTAGACCTTGAAGTCACAGAGACCCGTTTGCCTCTGCCTCCTGAGTGCTAGGAATAAAGGTGGGTGACACAGTTGCTCCCCTCACCAAACTCTTGACGCTCCCTCTTGAGGTTTTAGAAGGAACAAACAACGATTGGGGAGGACACTGAGTGAGCTCGGGGTTGCAGCTTTCCTGGGTTGCTGCCTGTCTGTGATGGGTGGACTGTTTTGAGCTATCCCTGCTTCTGTAAGTAAGCTCTCACAAATACTTTGGTTAATAACCTCAATTACAAAAAAAAAAAAATCTCGGATTCACTGAGTTTTACTTTGGTGTAATTGTCACTTTGGTCTGTGGTGAACACTGTGTGACACTATTCCTGGGAAGATATGAACAAACCAGACAGGGAAACAATGACCGATCAAAGTAATGACACCACCAAAGTCCGACTTAGTGAGCCAGTGAACTTTATGGGGTTGCTTGCAGGAGTGTGGGTGCAGTCAACCCAGCAGGTTGGAGGGTGTTCTTTCCATTTGCTCTGAGCCTCTTCCTAACAGCTCAGCTTATCTCTGTTCCTTCTACGTAATTTTATGAAGCATGTTTCCCCTTGCCTGGTCTCCTTGCCCGGTGCTGTGGTCCTCACGACTTGGCTCTGAGATAGCACCTCTGCTGGCTCCACTTAGGAAGCCCATGCTTGGTCTGGCCATGTTGCTGGCCTGGCTCTATAGCACTGCAGACCACTCTTCCTTCTGGCTGTACCAAGCTGCTCAATGTTGTCCCTTCTGAGAATGACAGGAGACATCACTTGCCCTTCACCTATCAGCCACCCCGTGGCTGGCCCTGTCAACTTCCAATGACTGTCCTGGTCTCACTCAGCTCCCATGATAGCTCTCTGGTCTCTGCTTGCTGCTTGCCTGGTGCCACAATGGCTACTCTGGCCTCACACAGCTCCCTTTAGCTTTGTGAAAGAAAACATGAAAGAAATTTTTATATTTTAAAACTGACCAGGTAACTCAAAGGCTGGGTGAAGAATATCCTGCCCCATCCTCCTTAGCTTCTGCCTGGTCTGACTCCTAATCCTCTCCTCCCTTCTCTTCCTGTCCTGTCTCGAAATCCTGCCTTCTCTTTCACCGAGCTCCTGCCATCTTTATTTAGCCAAACAACAATTAGAGAAACAATTAGGGAAACTCCCCTACACAGCTAGTCTGAGAGTCTCTCCCAGCAGGCTTTACTGTTTTAGATATGCTTAAAAAGGGAGGGGTCTAGTGAATCTGGTCAGTTTCACTGACTTCCTTAAGCTGTTGAGTTATTTCTGGATATTTTAAAAAATCATTTATATTCTGATCTTAATGAGGGTCCCTACAGGATAGAATGTTTCACTGCCCCTTAGAACAGTGTTCTTAACCTTTCTAGTGCTACAACCCTTTAATATAGTGCTATATGTCGTGGTGACCCCCAACCATAAAACTATTTTCATTGCTACATCATAACTGTAATTTTGATGCTCTTGTGAATGATAAACATCTGATATGCAGATGGTCTTGGGCAATCCCTGTAAAAGGGTTGTTTGACTCTCAAAAGAGTCCTGACACAGTTTCCAAACCAATGTCTTAGAATATTTTGTTTCATTCTTAGTTTCCCCTTAAACCTCTTCTTTCTTTCTTTGCTCTCTCTCTCTCTCTCTCTCTCTCTCTCTCTCTCTCTCTCTCTTGGTTTGTTTTTTGAGACAGGGTTTCTCTGTGTAGCCCTGGCTGTCCTGGAATTTACTCTGTAGACCAGGCTGGCCTGGAAATTCCCCTGCCTCTGCCTCCCTAGTGCTGGGATTAAAGGCGTGCACCACCACTGCCCAGCAAACCTCTTGTTTCTTAATGAGCCTCCCACAAAGATGGAAGGTTTTATTCTCGGAGGACAATGCTACACCACATACTAGTTCCTTATCTGGGATAAGTAGATGTATGTATGTATGTATGTATGTATGTATGTATGTATATGTATATGTATATGTATATATGTACTTGTGTGTGTGTTTGTGTCTCTCTTTGTGTGTATGTGTGTGTGTGTGTTGCATCTCTCCAGGGAGTTTTTTACACAGCAGTGATTCTTTAAACAATCTCTCTCTGAGAATACCCACAGGGCTATTCTGGATAGAACCCAAGTCAGTCCAAAGGGGATCAATTCCATGATTTGGAAGAGCTAGAGGCTTACTTAGATTCTAATAATATAGAGGGTAGACATCTGCTCAGCTCTTGTGCTGTTTAAGGCTTATTGTAAATATAAAGGTTGTGTGCCTTTTATCTGGGAACTGAATGATCAAGGTGGGGCAGAACCCCTGGCTTGGGATTGTAAATTTCTACAATACTTACCTTCTTTAAGCAGCAGTTTGCTGTTCTGTTAGATGAGAAGTTCTCTCTCCTTTGGATGTCATCTACCACTTGGGTCTCTCCAGGTGACACCCAGGGTTCTGGCCCAGATAGCTGAAGGAAGCATGGTAGGATTGCTTCGGTCTTATGATGAGAATTGTAGTCAGTGAAGAGGAAAGACAGAGAAGGGGTTGAGCAACGCAATGATATGTCTTTATTAGGAAAAGACATATGAGGGTGGAACATCTCTAGTTCCTGAACCAGAGAGCACCTCTCTTTGCTTATAGGCTGGGTAGTTATAGGGCAGCAATGGAAAAGAAGGAAGAAGTATGGGGCAGAGGTCTGTGTAAGGATGACTTGATTTCTGGTAGACCACTGGCTGGAGATAGCCATAGACCCAACAGGTGTCCATGCCTGCGAGGGACGGCGTATATTTTGCTCTGCTCCAAGACTCCAGGTTTCTGACATGTGGTCTAAGACATTTATTTGGTCAGTGCCTTTCAGTCACGTAGGGCAATGCCTCTACCAGCCCCTCTACAGGTAGAGGGTGTGATTACAGGCCTCAGCCTCAAGAGATTTCCATATTAATAAGTTACCTAAAGGCCAGAGGGTGTAGCCAATTAAGTATTCCTTCCCAGACCCTCCTCCTTACAAATGGTATTTAACCAAAGGCCTGCCCTAGGGTTACAGGGGTACAGCCAGATTTATCTACTTCCCACCATGACAATAACCCTTGTAAAAACCATGGATTTCCTCATGTCTTTGGGGCCCTGCTGTGGGGAACTGTGGAGAAGGCCATTAACTAATGAGCCACTGCCACCTAATCTCCCACTTGAGGATCTTTCTACATTCCTGCCATGGAGGCCACCAATTCAAACAAGCTGGCCAACCCAGCAATGACCCAGCCAAGCGAGTGCCAGTAACCAAGTCTCTACCGAGAGATGCTGTTGGGGCTTTCCTCCCTCTCATTCCTCTTGACTGCAGGCCAGTTCAGCCTGTAAGTCCCCAGTCTCAACTCTTCCGTGGCTACCAGTGGCGCCTGGTTGCCCAGGAGTCTGAGACCAGTCGACCCCCAAAAGCCTTCTTGTCCAGGGGTCTCCACTCAAAAGCCCTGTCCCCGAGGGACCTCAGACTGAGATCTCCCCATGCTCGAACGGAGCTCCGCAGAGTCTGCCCGGCACCGCGTGGAGAAAACTCAGTCAAAATTCTGATGCTTCTGCTGTCCAGAGCAGAGGTTCCAGCCGACTGAGGCGGCAGACACGTGGGGACCACAACCACCCAACAGGATTCACGCCCACACACACTCGCGAGCTAATTGTCCCACAAAGAAAATTGCAAAACTGCTTTTATTTTTTTGGCTCACAGTTGGTCATTTCTAGGGACAGCTAGGGAAAAGAGTCAATTAAAGATGGACAGGGGTACAGAGGGAAGACCATGTGAAGACACAGGAAGAAGATGGCTGTTGGCAAGCCCAAGAGAGAAGCTGGGCTGGCTAGTTTATGTCAACTTGACACAAGCTAGAGTTATATGAAAGGAGGGAACCCCAGTTGAGAAAATGCCTTCATAAGATCCAGTTCTATGGCAATTTCTTAGCTAGTGATTGGTGGCAGAGGGCCCAGTCCATTGTGGTTGTTGCCATCCTTGGGCTGGTGAAAGCAGACTGAGCAAGCCATGGCTTCTACATCAGCTTCTATCTCCAGGTTCATGCCTGTTTGAGTTCCTGTCCTGACCTCCTTCCACAATAAACAGTAATGTGGAAATGTAAGCCAAATAAACTGTTTCTTCCTGAAGTTGTTTTGGTCATAGCATTTCATCCCAGCAATAGCAACCTTAGATAGAAGCCTTAGAAGAAACCAGCCCTGCTGCCATAATACTTCCATCCCAGGCTTCTGGACTCAGAATTGGTCTCTCACCAAACTTGAATTCAGTGATCCCACTAGACTGGCTGGCCAGCAAGCCTCAAGAATCTTCTGCCCCCTGTCTCTGCGTTCTCAGGGTTACAGGCAAGTCACTCCACCCAGCTTTTTTTTTTTTTTTTTTTTTATCATCGGTGCTGCAAATTGAACTTAGTTTCACACAATTGTGCTGCAAGCCCTTCACTGACTTAGCCATCTCCCCAGCCCTAATCTCACAGCTTATTAAAGATGACAGCAAATTTGCAAGCTTAAAAAAGAATGCCAGGCAATAAATAAACAGCTGTCATGGCCATTATTGGGAACTGACAAGGTGAGACAGGAAAAATCTATAAAATAAAACAAAACAACCCCAAACCTAAGTTGTGCTAGTTTATAAAATCATCATTGTTTAATTAAAATGCAAGGGGTTTATAAAATGGCATGGTCATGGTCTTGTGCTTAACCATCACAGGAGCTGGGCAAAGATGTGCCCTCTGTGTTATCAGAATCTACGTTCCTATCAATACTCCTGAGTTATTACTATGTTTCATTTGGGCTGTTCTTAATTCTACTTGGCCTCAGGGTCATGCTTTCTTGACTCCTAACCCATGCTGCTCTCTCTCCTCCTTCACCTTTTCTCCTCCTCTGTGGTTTTCTCTAGACACCACAGACCCTAAAACCCACCTATGTCTCTTCTGCTCGACTATTAGCTGTAAGCAGCTTTATTTACCAATCAGGAATAATTTGAGGGCAAGGCCACTTAGCCACTTGGGTCTACATGCAGACTCTTTTGTCTTTAGGGCAACCAGGTCTTAGGGGTCACAGTTAGCATTACAATACACAGCAAAAGATCAAACAACAAAAAAAGTAAACCATTGCTGGGGGCAGAGACTCCGACCAATCAAACTGCAGAGATAAAGATTCTTGGACTGTAGCTACCTACAGTTGTATAAAGAGCCCCAGGATTTCAGTTTTGGGGAGCTGTCAGCTGTGCTGAAGAGAGTTTTCTGGTGATGCAGCTGCTTTTGAGCCATCCCTGTTCCTTGTAAATAATCATTCATGCTCTCATTCGAACCCCAATTACAAAAACTCATCCGTTCACCACATAGGGCACTGGTGAGGAGAAATTGCATGGTCCTGGCTATGGGTAACGAAACATTACTGAAGCTGAATAGCTTGAGGGTGGACCATCTGTGGGGGTGGCGAACGCTATCGGCTACCTTCCCCTATGTGGTACGGAATAATGTGTCTTCTTACTATGTCAGAGGTTACATGGCTTCTAAAATGGGTACAGAGACATGCAACCAAGGCTGAGTCCTCTACCCAGAGGGATTATCTGGGTGGGAACTATGAGTCAGTAGAAGGGAACCAGAGGTTGGGTGGGGATTCTGATATGGCAACCTTTTCCTATACTGTATGGGATAGTGTGCCTCCTTATATGTTATTGGTACCATGGCCCCTGCAGTGGTGCTGAGAGATGCAATGAAGGCTGAGTCTTCTATAAAGAGGAGGAGTTTGGGTCTGGAGTCTGGGGGGAAATCATGTGAGGCACTCTTCCTCTATGTGGTATGGGGAGGCATGACTGCGTGATGGGTAGAGCCTGTGTGTGAGTGTGTAGATGTCCTAAAGATGTTTAAATAAATGTTGTCTATAGGAGTAACATGTAAAGAATAACAATGTCAACAGGGTACCAGAGAGGTTGTGTGGCCACTGCTCTAGATAGCAAAACAGGCTTTATGCTGAGATGGCTGCTCAGAGGGAAATGGCTTTTGTAAGAAAGGATGCAATAGAGTTCTCGGTGTCTTGCTATTTCTTATTAGTTGGCAGGATACAAGAAAAATGCACAAGTTAGATCTATGCTGAAGAGCCCCTTCCGGGAATTCAAACCTTGGCACCCATGAAGAGTCAGGTATATAAAAACATGACATTTGGGCCATATGAGGGGTGACGAAAGCACAATGCTAAGTTGTAAATTTGTTTGTTTTCTACTAATGTTAATATTTGTGCTTGAAAAAAATGCCAGAAGTGGCTTTGTCTCAGCTCTTGGATGTTTCCAGGAGTATGAAAGACAATAAGCATCATTTGGTTAAACAAGATATAAACAGGTTAAAAGGATTGAGTGACAGAAGTAGGTAGCTATGTTCCTAAATAAATCATGTAAGCTTCCCTCCTGGGTACACCCCAATTGTTAACCCAATAAAATTGGTGGCTGAAGGCATAGCCTAGGAGGTGGGTGAACATTTCCCCATTAGTCCTAGGCTAGACCAAACAGCTCCATTGTTCACTGGAGGCGAGGGAAATGCATGGAGACTATGAATTGCCACAGAATGAGACAGCCAGACAATACAAGTGGACACAGTCATTTTATGTTGCATCTGTGCTTATTAACAGTTTACCTTAGTGTCACCTTCGTTGTGAACTTGTCACCTAACACTTGCTCAGAACACAAGGCTCTCTCTCAGAGTGCTTCACTAGGTTGTCTCCATAACCACTATTCATTATGGGATGGTGATTTGGGACTTTAAATTGTTGTTTTGCTATCTGTAGAAAAAAAGTTTCATTTTATATAGCTTATACAATGCTAACTTTTAAATGTCTTGCTAGCTTAGAGACCCCTTTGAGAAACTCATAAGCAAGGATGAGAAATCCATTCACAAGGAGTAAGTAAGGTCATAGTTAGGGTTTTACTTCTGTGAACAGACACCATGACTAGGTGTTATTTCTGCCTTCATCTAAAGGCTGCTAGCAGAATACTCAGTTCCAGACAGCTAAGAGTAAGGTCTTAAAGCCCATGCCCACAGTGACACACCTACTCCAACAAGGCCACATCGCCAAATAGTACCACTACCAAGCATATACAAGCATATACAAACATTCACATAAGGGTATCCAGCCAAGGAAGAAACAAATGCTCCACAAAAGCTGTAGGGTTGTTGATTGAAACTCTCAATGTCAGGGGTCAGGTACCTTCCTAGGAACTGTTCCCAAAGAGGTCCTAGAGGTCCCCCATATACCAAAGCTATTGTTGTTGGCTGTACTCTAGAACTAAAAGAATAATATGACCCTATAGCTGAAGATGTCTCACACTTTTGCAGAACAAGAATTCCCCCAGGCTGAGTGCTGTGGGTAGGGGCATCACATAGCCTCAGCTCTGCACGCAGAAATGGTGCATGCCTTTCTCTAACTTGAAAGATGCTCTAAAGCCAGGCTTGGCCTGGTCCTGGTCTCCTGGGTCCTAAACCCATAAATTCTTTCATCTGCTGCACCTTGTCCTTAGATGATGTGGCAGTTAGGTGAATCACCTTTGTCCATACCCCCAATCTTTCCCAACCTTCCATGAAGAAGTATCCAATCTTAAGGATCAGGTGCTCATGGTTTCTCTTAACACAGCTTATCCTATGTCTATATCTTAACCATTTTCTCAGTCTGGGAGAAGGGAGCTGGGCCTAAGAGGTACTAACTGGTCCAACCCAGCTTGGCTCCTCATAGCATCCTCCAAGCCAGGAACCAAGGACAACAGGGCTCCAGAGCAGGAGCAAGGAGGCTATGGGCAGACTCTGCTACTGAGAGAAGGTGTCAGGTAGCTTGAGGTGGAGCTGTGTAGGGCCATTACTAGAAGGTGGCAGGTAGCTGGAGGTGGAACTGTGTAGAGTCATTACTAGAAGGTGGAGGGTAGCTGGAGGTGGAGCTGTGTAGGGTCATTCTAGGAATGTGTTGGACACTCCTAAAGGTTAGTATAGTTCCAGAAGCCAGTTGGCCTAGGGGCTGAGGATTTCTGTGGAACTGAGGCATTGGTTATTTCCTTATGTAAGCATGCTGGGACTCTTGTGTCCTCCCCCCAGCCTTGAGCAGGCCTGAACAAGTCATTTACCACAGTAGACCAAAACAATAGGATCCAGGAGGCACTACCTGCCTTGGCAGCTTGCAGTCTGCTACAGGAGACTTGAGAAACCTCCGGACTGCAATCCCCTCACCCACACCGCTGAAGGCATTCTGGTGGTGGTGGTGGGGAGTTTCCCCTTTATATTTGAAAGCAGAATATTAATCAGAATAGTTGTCTTGGCCCCATGTTTTCTCTTGCCCTCCATTCCCTTTTCATTCCCAGCCTTCCTTTCAGGTGAACCCAGTTGACTGCAGCTGCTGGCCGGCTACAGAATGGTGCCCAAAATGAGGGACCTGAAAATGGAAGACTAGCTGAGGAACACTGAGAGCTCTTGGGGTAGAGCTCTAGGGAAAACGGAAGAAGAGTATCCCGAACACTTGGTGAACAATGAACAGCATTGATGCTAGCTAAGTTATGGCTGTGTTTGCAGGAAGTGTGTTTAAGAGGATACGGTCTAGGTTGAGTAAGTGTTGACCCGATGTGAGCTCACCTAGAAGGTGGCAGTGAATTTGGGGATAGGAGAATTCTAATAGGCATTTGCCCACAGCCTAAGAGCTGCCTCAGGCAAGAGGAGCACGGTTAGAAAGAATTGGAAGACTGAAAAACGCAGGGCACTGAGTAGTAAATATCAGTAGCCACCACTACATCTCCTAAAGAAAGAGATGAAGAGTCAGATCTTGAATATGAGAGAAAGAAAGGGCTTCAGAAAAGCAGTTGTCCTCTCTGGGCTGTGTTAGCAAAAAAGAAGGAAAAGGCTGTTTCAGAGCTCTCCTAGAAACAGGAGAAAATTCAAGAGACGTCTTGTAATTTTCTCTGGCTTTTACAGGAGAAATCCATAATTCTGCTTTTTTTGTTTATTGTTTGTCCTTGGCATTCCAATGTCTGAGTGTGTCAATTGTCTGTTTTTTGTTTTGTTGTCTGAATGAATAGTGTTCTCTTTCATGTTCAAAAGACAAAAGCAGTTAAAGCTGCTACGCATCCACCCCTTGGTCTAGTTTAACTTGGTTTTAAAGGCAGTCTTAATATGCACAGCAAAAGCTGATAAGTAAGTTACCTTACAACTATAGCTAAGAGTCGAGCTGAGTTAGAAAAGGCTTCCCAAAAATCGATTGTCGGTATAAGCTGCTTTTAAAGGGACCAGCAGTTTTTGGGATTCTATAAGGAAGCTAAGTGTTGTTTGTCCTAGAAAAATCTTTGTGACAAGGTGCTTTTCTCTTGAAATTACAGCTAGGAAAAGCAAGAAAATTTGTTTGGTCTAAATATATAAGATGTGTTGTCACTTCATTTTTGTTTCTGATTGGTTTTAAAGGTATAACTATATTCTGCATGTCTTGGTTATAGTTGGTCGGCCTATAAGTTATTGGGTATGATTAAAAATTTGCAACTTTGGTAACAAAAGTTAGCTTAAAAATGATAACTCAGGAGTTATTCAGAAACCAGATGTATAAAGATAAGATTTAAAAACAATGTTTCTTTAGTGAGATATCAAAAGCTGCACTATCATGCATTTATATATAAGAACTGGCAGCAAAACTTTGTAACATAATGGTAAACTACTCAGTGTTAATTTTAGAGAAAATAGATTGTTTACATCATTAAAAATTGATTTTGTTTCCCAGAATTATGGTTATGCTCTAATGTTGCAAAAGAAACTTAAAAATATAGTTAAACTGCCACTTTTCCATTGGCTGCAGTTGGCAGTTTAATCGTGAGTTTGGGATTTTTTGACTCACCCGTGTTTATAGGGAAAAAGATATAGCAGGTAGAGTTAAATTAAATTGTTTAAAAAGCAAGCAAGCAAGCAAACAAACAAACAAAACACAACTGTGACACAGTATAGGACTACAAAAGATAATCTTTGGCCCAGGCCTCAAGAAACAGGCCAAGATTAAGAACATTTACATTTGAATTAAGACAATGCAGTCTGGACTCAGCAGAAGCTTGGGTGACAAACATTCCTTTTGTCTTGGTATCCACTACCCCAGCTCCTAGAAAGGTATTTTCTGGAATTTGATTTTTCCCTTGCTTGTTTCTGGGGGGGGGCGGGAGGGGTAAATCAAAGACCCAAAGACATTCACAATAGTCTATGGGCCAGGAGTTATAATGATTATGCTGGAAAAATTAAAATTATGGCTGCTTGTAGCTGTACCTGCTGGCAAAACAATTGTTCAACTTGTTTTGGTTCCTTTGCCTCTGATTCCTTTCAAATTTGTTAAGAATAAAAGAGGACGAGATGGCTTTGGTTCCTCTAATGTATATTGGGTTCAATCTATTACTAGCAAGAGACTTAATCTTAAATTAATAATTGAAGGAAAAGGTTTTAAAGGATTAGTAGATACTGGGACTTGTGTAATAATTATTAGAAGACAAGATTGCCTTCAGCTTGGCCTTTATCTGATACTCTAACTCAGCTAAAAAAGAATGGTTTTTAATTAATCCAAAACAAAGTTCAAACTTAAGATTTATAAAACTAATGGGGCATTACAGCCTGACTTGCCTACTCCAGCTGCCATTCCAGTAAATGCATATAGAATTATTATAGATCTAGAAGATTGTTTTTATAACATTCCTTTATATTTCTGATAAAGGTGGGAGGTTTGCATTCAGTAAATTTGCTCATAATTTTTGAGAACCCATGGAGTGATATTGTTAGAAAGGTTTGCCTCAAAGAATAGTTAATTGCCTTACATTATAAAAAAAAATTGTTGTTGCTTTAATACAAGAAATTAAGAGATGGAATCTTTCAGTGTATATTATTCATTGTATGATATTTTATTAGCTGATCTCTCTGAAGGAGTTTTTCTGCAAGCCTTTGCTATAATATAATAAGCTTTAAAATTTTGGAGTACTTGGTGCTCCAGAAAAGATTCAAAGACAATATGTTTTCAATATTTGAGACCTCCGTTATATCCTAAGCACGTTGTGGCACAGAAAAGTCCAATAAAAAATAGGAAGTTGGGGCCAGAGGGATGGCTCAGCTTTTGAAGGCTAGGCTCATAACTAAAAATATAAGAGTTGAATTCCCAGCAACCACCTGGTGGCTCACAACCATTTGTGGTGGGATTTAGTGCCCTCTTCTGGCTTGCAAGTGTACATACAAAAAGAAAATGGTGGGCTGGAGAGATGGCTCAGCCGTTAAAGGCTAGGCTCACAACCAAAATATAAGAAAATGGTTTGCTTTTAATTTGATTTGCGTTTAATGATTTTCAAGAGTTGTTAAGAGATTAATTGGCTAAAACCCCATCTTAAGCTTACTACAAGGAAATTTAAACCTCTGTTTGATATTCTCAAGGAGGATACAAGTCCTAATTCTCCCCAACAATTAACTGATAAAGAAAAAATAGCTTTGCTGAAAGTAGAGTAAGCTGTTAGTTATCAACAAATTATATAGACTATGATAAATGTTGGCTGTTTGTATAATTGCTACTCATGTGCTCACAGCAGCCCTTTGGCAAAAGGAGCCATTAATGTGGATTCATCTTTCTCCAACTGCAAGTAAGGTTGAACATCCTATTATAAAACTATTGCTGTGTTAATACAGGATTATAAGATAAAATCCTAAAAGCATTTTGGATAAAAGGTTTATTCCTTCCTCCAAATAGCAATTAAATTGGTTATTGAAAAATAATGATATTTGGCCTATTACATGGTGTGGGGAGCCGACAGAAGGCAGCTATCATCCGTGCAGCCATCTTGAGCCATATACCCTGACAAGAGACTTGATTATAACAGTCTGCAACAGCTGAGCACACTCTGATAACATCTTGTTTTAAATACCCAGGATCTTCCCTTGGGTGTGAGAGACTTAAGGGTATGATTTAGAGATAAGACCTAAGGGTGTGAGTTAAGGGCATGACTTAAGGGTGTGACTTAGAAGTGAGACGTATAAAAGGCTAGAGGCAGACAGAAGAAATTATTAGTTGGTAGGCATTAGACACTCAAGACTTGGAAAGAGAATTAAGCATTATGTAGTAGGCACTTGAGATTCAAGATAGGTAACTAGGAACTAGACACTTGGACTAGAGAACTCAGATGAAACTTGAGACAGAGAACTTGGGAGAACTGGGATTAGGACCTGAGATTTGGTGCTAGGAACTTGGGACTAGGAAGTAGGGACTAGGAACTCAAGACTTGGGACTTGGACTAGGAAGAGAGACTGAAGAATAAATGCGATTGAATCACACTCTGTCTAGTCTCCATTCCTCGTGTCTGTACCTCTCTCTCTCTCTCTCTCTCTCTCTCTCTCTCTCTCTCTCAACCCCGACCCATGGACTGGAGCAGCTTGGGGCAGTGCGGGCTATAACAATTTAGCCCCCAAGGCTTTTGGCAGTGAGGGTTCCAATATTGATAAAGTGGTCCACAACATTTTGGCCCCCAAACATGGGCTATTGTGGTTCCCAACATTTAGGTGCCTAACGTGGGGCAGCTCAGGCAGCAACAACATGGCAAACTTTTTAGGCAAATTTGATAATCATTATCCAAAAGACAAGTTGTTACAGTTTTTCTCTATGCATGCTTTTATATTTTCTGTAAATTTACTATGCATGCAGCCCATAGAAAAGATGTTTACTTTATTTATAGATGCCTCATCTATTGAGAAGGCAGTATATGCAATTAGATCACATGTTCATTTTCTTGAGTTTCCCCTGCTTCAACACAAATAATTAAATTACATATTGTAGCCCCTGTTTGGAATGCTGACAAATCATGCTTTCAATTTGTATACTCATAGCCAGTATATGGCTTGTGATTTATAATTGCTTAAAATTGTTCCTTTTTTAGATATTGCTAATTCTCAAATTTTATTTATAAAAATACAGCTTAATTTATAAAACATGTACTGTTTCTTAACTTTATAAGACATTTAAGAGCTCATATTGGATTGCCTAGATCCCAGGGCAATGCCAGAGCAGATTTGTATACTAGGCAGATTATGGGTCTTACAGAAACAATTGACCATACAATCTTATTCTTTACGGCATCACAATAGTAATAGCTTGAGACAATAATTTGGCATTTCTAGAAAGTGTGCAAGTTAAATTGCTAAAACTTGTTCTCAGTATCCTCAATTTTTTCATAATGGTGTTAAGCCTTGAGGACTTATACATAATCAATTTTGGCAAATAGTTGTTACTCATTTTTGATTTTAAAAAATTAAAATATGTACATGTGATGTGACACCTTTTAGGCTTTCTAGTTGCAACTACTTTAACAAGAAAAGCAACTGAAAATATAATTAGTTACTGCCTATATTATTTTCCTGTGCTTGAAGTTCCAAACCAGACTAAGATAGGTAGTGGAACTGGCTATTGCAGTTATTTGACTACAGTCAAACTTTTGAGATGTTTTGTTGACAATTTAATATTACTGAGACTCCTTATTATTCTCAAGGACAAGAAATAGTGAAAGAGAGATTATGAAACTTTAAAATAATATCTTCATAACTCTCTGAGTGTGGAAAAAACAGCTACTGCTGCTTCTTCCCTGGTTTTACAAGAAACTCTGAGAAATTGGCTTTTTAAACTAGAAAGGAGGAATTATACTCCCCAAGGTCACCAAAAGCACACCTTGCTTTTGTCTTATTTGTTTTAAATCTTCTGCAAACTGCTGCTAAAGGTCTGTCTGCAGCTGATCGCCACTGGCATCCAGTCACTTCCAGCTCATTTGCCAGAGTCATTTGGAGAGACCCCTTAACTAATACTTGGTGTGATCCCAACCCTGTTTTAATTTGGGGTTGTGGGTCAGTCTGTATTTTCTCAGAAAAAGAAAATGGAGCCCAATGGCTTCCTGAAATACTGGCCTGTCAAGTGGACACAGATCTTGAGCCTAATAATTATGATTCTAATAATTATGATTCTAATGATGAAGATGGTTCAAAATCTTTATCAGCCAGCTGATTTAACAAGGCATATAATCTCCACTCTTACTGGAGAGTGCTTTTTATCATTACTTAAAGTCACCCACTATATACCTGGTGGCCAGACTGTGTCTGATCCCTGCTAATTAGCAGTTGGATTAGATACTGGAACATTTCTGCTCTCAGCCTTATTTTCTACATTGCTTGGATAATCATGTTGCTTTTAACCATTGAACCTTGTATTTTAAGCAGATTAGTTGCCCTCACACAAGATTGCTCTGAGCAAGCTCAGCTTTCATCATGGCAATTACACATCGCTGTGAAGAATTGCATTTAGTGCATGCCCACAGGTCCTTTGGTCTGAATGTGGTTTTGGTCTATGGGAAAGTGTGTGCCAATGATGGCCAGTTAGTCAAATATGGGTAAGAGTGTTCTTGAGCTCCTATAAACCTAAGGCAGAGGCATACATCAATAGGCTATATATGTTTTCCTCAAAGACGAGTAATATAGGAGTAATATAGACACCAACCTAAGCCAGGCATGGTCGCCCAGCCACTCAAGACCCTAGATTGGATGAAATTTTGTGCCCCATCCAGATATTGGCACTGCCATCTTAAAAACTTAAGGGGGAACTGTGCCGTCCCCCCAGCCTTGAGCAGGCCTGAATGAGTCATTTACCACAGTAGACCAAAACAATAGGTCCCAGGAGGCACTACCTGCCTTGGCAGCTTGCAGTCTGCTACAGGAGACTTGAGATACCTCCGGGCTGCAGGGCTGCAATCCCTTCACCCACACCGGCTGGAGCAAGAAGGCATTCTGGTGGTGGGGGTGAGGTTTCTCCTTTATAATTGAAAGCAGAATATTAAACTTTGGGTTTTGATCAGAATAGCTGTCTTGGCCCCATGTTTTCTCTCGTCCTCCATTCCCTTTTCATTCCCAGCCTTCCTTTCAGGTGAACCCGGTTGACTGCAGCTGCTGACCGACTACAGACCCTAACTACTCATTTTTTTTCCATGTCTTCCTAGCTGAGTCCTCCTCCTTCCTCTTCCCCTTCTTTCCCTCTTTCTCCTTGTTTTCATTTTGGTTTTTCACAGTATTTCTTATTCTCCATTGTCCTGGGTCTCTTGCCCTCCCTGATTGCCAAAAAACTTCATATTTCCTTCCTCTGTCCACTGTCTTTGAATGTCCTTGTCTCTTTCCTGGGCCTCTGTAAAAATTGAAGTCATGGCTGTATAGACTGATGTATATTGTTTAATATGCTATTCAGGTTCCATTTAAGAAAAAGGACTCCTTCTGCCTGGACCCCATCTATTCAGGACCCCTCTCAGTCTCCATTTACCAATGCCTCTCCTCCTTTCCTGCACTTCCTAGCTTCAACTCTGTTCCTCTGGCTGGGCTCTCAGTCCCTGGTCTTGAACTGGAAACCCCAGTTATGGCTCTTCCTTTGTTTCCGCTTTCAAAAGCCTGGGCTGCTGGAAGACAGACTGAGCAGCCAGTGGGCAGGGTCTCTAGTCTCACAGACTTCTAATATTGCACTGAAAAACAGAGCCTGCTGTCCACCCAGCCTGTTTGCACAAGAGCTCAGGAGATGATTGGGGACCAGGTTGGTCAGATTCTGATCTCCTAGCTTGCAGATTCCCGAGTCACCCTTTTACTTAGTGTACCATGTCCTTGGAGGGTGCAGGGGTGCTGGAAACACATAACTCAGATTCACCTGTGTTCCACAGGAGAGGATCTAATCCCAAGGTCCAGGTGTACATGCTGGGTAACCCTTCCCTGTTTCTTCTCTGTGCCAGGCTAGCTCTGCCCCAATCTTGACTACTTTCCTAGTCAGGGAAAGAGCATCAAGAGCTTGGCTTGTATTGAGCAAGCCAAATACAGCCTTTTACAGCATCCTGCAAGTCAGGAATCAGGGATAAAAAAATTCCCGAGGAAGAGGGCATCAGTTGTACTGAATTGTTATTCTTGTGAGAAAGTGCCAACCTGGAGGTGGTAGAGCTGTCTTGTCCTGGTCTAGGCAGTAGAGGAAGCCAGTTGACTAGGTAAGGCAGCAGCAGGGAACTGGGCAACCACTGAAACAAATGTTTCTGAATAACTGAACCCCTAGTAACTTCTATGTAATTTAGGGAGGTCTTGATTCTGACCAGTCATTCCTTTCTCCTCCCTCCCCTCCCCCATTTTCTGTTTCCTTCATCCTAATGCCCCTTCTCCTCTTCTTCCTCTTCTTCCTGCTTCTTCCCCTGAGTTTCATTATGTCTCCTTCTTCCTCCTTGGTCTGCTCCAGGCTTCACAGTTTTCACTATTGAGAGTCTCTGGAGGTCCTTGTTGCTTTCTTTGCCTCAGGAACTCATGCTCTGTGTATCTTCCCAGCAGTATCCCACAGCAGAGCTGGGACTGGGGCCTGAGGTGGCATCCTCATGACAGTTCTTGCTGCTGGTTGGGGCCTTTGGCTCCTGGCTCACATTCTGATCCAGGTCTATGCTGCCTATGGGAATTATCATCACCTCCCCACATGGAACTGGCTTGTGGGCCATGTGGGCATGGTAAGTATGGTATCAGAATGGGTGAGTGTCAGGGTGTGTGTGTGTGTGTTTTTTAAGGGGCCAGAAATGAAGCTGAGAGTGATGGAGTGGGTTATGATGACCTTGGGTTGACCTTTCCTTTTCCCCTCCCTGTGTTCCCCACCCCTAGGTTGCACTGGCATTTACAACTATCTTCCTCACTCTGGAAGACACAGAGAAGTTCTCAGGGTGGGATATACAGAGTGAAGACCCCTGGCAGTTCCTTAGTGTCTGTGACTTCAGACTTCCTGACAGAAAGTCCAGGACCTTTATTATTTTTATTTTATCTTATATTATTCTAATGTAAGCCCATCTCTGGCCTTCTACTGTTTTCTACTATTGATCTTTGATCTTTGCACACAGGCGGGCACAGCTGGGCTACAGCAGAGCTGCAGGCTGACTTTCCACTGCCCTTCCCTGGGCCACTTCCTCCTTATCATGCTTTTCTTCCCTAAGATAGACGGTGAGCCCTGACTTGCTACCTGGATACAAGCTGTCCTCTCACCCTCCTATGAACCTTCTTTGAACCCAACCTTTATCCCATACTATGGACTTTGATTTATATCTGCCCTCCTACTTAGGTAGCTTAGCCGTTTGCGACAGGCTCAGTGTGGGCTGTATACAGAGGTTCAGGATGCTCTGTCTGAGGGTGCTGGGCAGCCAGTGCTGGAGAGTGGGAGCTGCCACCCTAATAGAGATGTAGAGGTCACTTCTGTTCCCCTGGAACCTGCCAAGGCTGGAAGGTCCCTGGTGTGTGGCCCTTTGCCCAAGAGAGGAACTGGAGGTTTTATGGACCTTCCAGAAGGCCGTAGGAAGTCACACTAACTTGTCTACTGGGCCTGGAGGAACATGTGGAACTCAGACAAGAATAAGGGAAGGCTGTGATTCCTTTCACCTTTGCAAAATCCAGACACAGGTTCACTTTAGAGGCTGTGTCATTTCTAAAGCCTGTAGGAAGGACCTCCTGGTACCCCTAGGACACTGTCTTAGTGTTTTCCAGAGGAAAGGAACCAATGGTTTACACACACACACACACACACACACACACACTCAACTCACACATTGTCTCAACTGCATATGCATACACATACACATATGCACATACCTAAGCACACATGTACACTTACACACTTACATGGAGTCATACATCAAATAGTGATAAGGACACATTCTGAGAAATTTATCTAGAGGTGATCTTATCATTGTGTTGACCTCAGAGTCTGCTGACACACAAACCTACATGGCAAAACTTAATGCACACTTAAGATATGTGTTACCTAGCTGTTGTTTCCACTACATCATGGTATGTTCTCATACATTTATTTACATAAATGTATCTAAACATAGAAGAGCACAGTAAATATAATAAGAAACAGGAATTCTCTGGCTCCATTGCAACCTGGTGATCAAAGTCATTTGTGCAGTCTGTTTTTGATGAAAATATCAACAGCACATGATTATGTACATATAGTCATGTACACATACTCATACATATCTATGCACATATATAGAGTGGAGAGGAGAGACACATTATATTGCACCATGGGAACTGGCTTATGTACTTATGTAGACTGTGGTGTCTTTCGATATACAGTCTTAGAGGAATCTTGGTTGTGTGATCAACTCAGTCTCAGAACAAAGGAGTGACAATCCAGGGGTGCATGAAGGCTCACACGTAAATGCTGGATTTCAGTGTCACAAGGACCTAAAGTTATGGTGTTTGGTGTCAGGAGAAGATAGATGTCTCAGCTTAGGAGGTCAGAGCAAAATTTCCCTTGCTCTATCTATTATTCTATGGGGCTCCTCAGTGGTTTGGATGGTGCCACCCACACTGTGGAGGGTGGGACATCCTGACTGTCTTGATGCAAATGCTTCTGAATCACAGACACCCAGAAGTCACGTTGTATCAGCTTCCTGGGCATCCCTTAGCTCAACCACATTGATTCGTTAAGTGAACCTGAAGGTATATGGTTTTTTTCAGGTTTCTCAATCAGAGGAGGGCATGAAGGATGCTATTTAGCTAGTATGGAAACTATCCCTAGGGCTTTATGTTATGAATGAACCCATTGGTTTCTATTTTCAAACTGTGCCACTCTGGCATTGCCAACTTTGCAGACACCCATGCAAGCTGATGGTGTGGCTGTGGCATGGGAATCCCACCCCCATGTTTCTGTGTGGCCCCTGTAGATATCCAGTCCTTTTTCTCTTCTCTCTCAGCTTCTTCCCCTTCTCTCCATGATGTTTACCAGCTCCTGTGTTACTCTCTTCCTCTACTGTCATGCTGTTCCCACCTGGATCTTCAGTTTTGGGGACCCTGGAGGTTCTTGTCCCTTTCCTTGGCCTTGGGAACTCACATTCTGCACATTTTCCCTCACAGCTGAGCTGAGCAGTATGGTCTCTGCTAAGATGTGTTTAGAGGGTTTCTGTAGGAAGAGTTGCTCGAGCCATGTGCATGCAGGGGCAGGTGGCTCAGTGGACAGCAGAAGCTGCTGGGGCCCAGGCCTGGCATCAGCAAAGTCATCTCCAGGACCAGAGTAATGAGAAAACTTCTGGCTGGTGGAAGCTCAGAACTGCTATTTCAGTGCCACCCAATTCTGCTGTGTTGATCTTTCTGTTCTTCTATTAGCTGGTCATCTTACGTTCATTGCTTTCCTGCTCAGGACATCACAGTGTGGCAGGATCCCTTTCTCCTGCTGTTTTATTCTCTGTCTTGGGAAGGAGTAGTGTCCCAAAAAGACCATGGCTCTGAGACCTGCAAAGGTCCACTGCCCTTTCTGGCTGCCAAATTCTTTTTCAGTAGTGAATGGTAGAAACTTGACTTCATATGGTCCAGAGACAGAAGGGGAATCTCTTGACTGTGCAGACTACCGAGATCCATCCACAGGCACAGCTGGATCTCTCTTAAACCATATTGCCAGGAATCAATTTTCTTTCATTTTTACCCTCCTCTGCATCACTGTTCATTCAGGGTATGTCTTTCTTTATGGTGAAATGAGTCCCAGAAGTTCAACTCTATGGGAGAGCTCCCCACCTTCTTCCCCAAGTTCTCAAGATTCAGTTAATTATTCTGGTCTGATTCACAAGACACATTCCTCGTTTGGTTACTGTGACTCTGACTGCCCAATCTTCACAGGATCAGTCTTCCCAGTGCTATTACTTGGGGAACACAAAACAGTTGGATGGAAAATTCAGGCGATGGACTTCCCAGTCCCATGCATGCCTTATGGGAAACGATGGCCTAATGTCTGCATCCTCCATACTCAGACTCTTTATTGGGAAGATGAGATAGAGAAGAACCCAGGCTAATATGTTGTTTTAGATTCAGGTTGGGATGACACTTTTGTTGTGGTAACTGAGACTACATCGGGATGCTAGGTGGGAGCTCTGTCAGGGCTCAGTATGGAACATGAAGAGGTGCTGGATAGAATTACCAAAATTTTCTGTGGCTAGGTGGAGCTGTGTCATGGGTTCATTTCAGTCTTGCACCCATCTTCACTAAACTCTGCTCCAGTTTGACACTGTACCAGCCCCTGCTTGTCCACCTCTGAAATGTTTGTGTTCCTTCCAGCTGCTCATGTGTCCTACGAGCAGGAAGGATTGGCCACACTGATTATGCCCCTGATCCTGTCACACCTGAACATCACCCATTTACCTGGTCTTGTAGCTTGTCTGGAGCATAATTCTGTTGATGTCTTCTGTGTGGCTACACTTGCTGTAGGATCACATTTACCTGTACATGTGGGTTCCTTATATACCTGGTATGTTATACTGGGGATCATATGGAAAAGGTCATGCCTTGGCTAGGCTGGCAACCTTGACATTTGAGCATGTCAGATGTTATTTGAGCAGGTATTCAGATTGTCTTCTCTCTCTCTCTCTCTCTCTCTCTCTCTCTCTCTCTCTCTCTCCCTCTCTCTCTCCTTTGTTACATCTGGCTTCTGTTTTGGGTTTGCTCCAAAGTCTTATATGTTAAATTATTTTCTCCTCTATAACCAAATCCTCCAGGAATCCTCGTGGATATATTGCTGCCATCCTGGAGCTGAGTACACAGAAGGAACAAAGAGCCTCTGCTGCACATAGACCTGCTGGACCATCTCACCCCAGATGGGATGCATGACCTCACTGTTGCTGTAATCCTGGGAGAGGTGTCACATCCTTTCCAGATTTGGATGGCTTCTTTAAAGATAAGGCCAAGTCCAAGCCTTTGAACCTCATAGATGTGCTGCTGCTGACCAAGGTGGGCTTCTCAAGGGGTGGAATGAATACTGACACCAAATGTCAGGTCTAATAACTTGGTGCTGCGGAGCCATGGTATGTCTTTTTTGTTAGACATAATGGACACATTAGGCATAGAAAGATTTAGGCACACAAGACAGCCAAGTCTGAAACTTTGAGAAACCTAAAGCTTTTTTAAGTATATATTATTGTGTGGCACTGTCCATGCCTATGCTGACCACTGCACCAAACCCGTGTACAGGACAATCCCTTTAGTCATGGCAGTAGGCTTAGCCAAATGGGACCATAGCGATGATTTTTCTATTGTCTACACACAGTTTCTAAGTGATAAAGTATTACCTGTACGTGTAGCAGGGTTTACATAGCAGGGAAAAGGCTAGCATGTTAGCATCTCGTTGCTCATACAGAATAACAGGTACACTTCATTAAGTTCCCTCCGAGGAAGTAAAGAGAGGACAAAGAGGGAGGCAAGGAGCAAGGGATACAGAGATGAGAGGGGGAGAGAGTGATAGAGAGAGAGACAGAGAAGACTGTTCTAGAGAATTTTGTCAGGTTCTCTCCATGACAAAGGAGAAGTCTATATACTTGCAACCTGAATGACTCCAAAGGACATAAGACTCCCTGGACCCAGCTCATCAGAGTGGGAACAGAGGTCTTTGCAGTAACTCTTCACCTCTAACTTCTGAGGCAAATCGTCATAAATTTATCTTGCATATCGGACCGCTAGCCTCTTTCTAAAAAAAAAAAAAAAAATCCTCCTCGTATAGAAACACGGAAATATTTATTCAGGAACCAAGCAGCCACCATGAAGTGTGTGGAATGGGAACCTTGCTGATGGTGACCAGGAGATGTGTAAGAGGTGTCATTAGCCACCAGTCCATGAGGATGAAGGGAGCAGAGCTGATGAACAGGGTTTCAGATGCCTGTGAGTATGGGGAGACAGATAAATTCTGTTTGGGGTGAATGAATCAAGGCTTATATAGTTTAGTGGAAGGGGGTAGAGATGTCCAGTAGGTGAAGGCCATTGACTGAAGGGTAAGGTACTGAAACAAAGACCATTGCCTGAAGGTTAAGGGGCTGGAGCGGCCTTATTAGCATGGGAAGGCATTCCAGGAATCTCAGGTACTTGCTGAAGAGGTTTCTTTTTGGGAGAAAGGAAGCTGAAGCTGTAATTTCACCAAAGCTATGTATGGTGGCTTGAATACGCTTGGCCCTATTAGGAGGTGTGGCCTTGTTGGAGTAAGTGTGTCACTGTGGGAGTGGGCTTTTAGATCTTCCTCCTAGCTACCTGGAAGTCAGCCTTCTCCTAGCAGTCTTCAGAACAAGATGCAGAATTCTCTGCTTCTTCTCCAGCACTGTGTCTGCCTAGATGCTGCCATGCTTCCTGCTATGTTGTTAATGGACTAAACCTCAGAACCTGTAAACTAAACCCAATTAAATGTCGTTTACAGGAGTTGTTTTGATCATGCTATTTCTCAACAATGGAAACCCTAAGAAACTATGTAACATTCTACAGATAGAGGGTTTGGGTGTTTTGTGATCCCCAGATAAAGTCAGAGAAGGAGAAGCCCTGCTAGTAAAGGATGTCCACTATTTGCTCTGAGCTCAGGACTTTCCAGTGACGTCAGACTTTGACCTTAATGAGAAGGGCCCAACATAAGAGTTCAGTGAACTTTGGTGTCTGGAGCCCTTGGAACTGAGGCACTTTGAGTTCTAGCCTTATTGACAGGATGAAGATGGAAGGAGCTGTCAGATGAAGACATAGTGGAGGCTGACATCTTTATGTTTGAGGGTGAGGTCCCAAGTGTGAGACTACAGCAGGCACGCCATCCTTGGAACATCTTCAGAGGGAGAGGACACTATTCCTCCATTCCTCCATCCTTCTCATGGTTTATAACCATCTGTGTGCCATTCACTTGGTGGTGCTGAGACAGCACAGAGACCCAAGTCTCCCTATCTGCCTACCCTTCCTACCATGACACCACAGCCAGTGCACTCTCCTGGATCCTGTACAACCTGGTGAGACACCCAGAATGACAGCAGTGCTGCAGGCAGGAGATGTAGGAGCTCCGGAGGGACCGTGAGCCAGAGGAGATTGAATGATGAGCCCAGGTCCTTGTCGTCTGTTCTATGGCCCTTCTACTTCGCTCTGCTCCCCAGATGGGGAAGCGAAGTTCTTTTTGCTAATTCTTCCATTAGTGTTCAGTAAGCACAGGAGCTGAGTTCAGAGGCAGATGCTCAGCCTGGTCAGCAAGAGAAGGGTTAGGAGAGAAAGATCTGTGTTGCTGAGAGAACAGCAACAATGTCTGCATAGGTCCAGAGAGTACACTCTCCTATCCTTTTCCTAGAAGCATCTTTTCCTTCCCTGAGTGCTCACTCTTTTAGTTCTTACTGTACCACCAGGTCTGGGGATTCACAGGGACACCTGGTGATCTATGTGCTGTCCAGTTCCCCTGGATCATCTATTCATAATTCATTTATTCATTCATTCAAACCTTGTCAACCGTCTTCCTACCTCAGTGTTGTGTCAGAGCCCATCTAGGCTCCAGAGAGTGGAGGTGGGCTCAGGCCAGGAAGCTGCCTGCCAGAAGCTCTCAAATAGGCAGGAGAGCCCTCATTCAGAACACTTTACCAATTCTTCATGTTTTTATATTCATGTATTTTATACGTAATAGTGTTTTGCCTGTATATATGCATGTGCATGTCTGGTGTCTAGAGAGGTCAGAAGACAATGTGAGATACCCTGGAACTGTAGTTACTGGTGGCTGTGAGCCATTGTGTGGGTTCCAGTAACCAAACCTCGGTCCTCCGCAAGAGCAACAAGAGATCCTGGGTCATCCTGCAGCCCCTCTCCGCTTCTCTGCTTTTCTAATTCTTATACATAGTGGATACTTCTGAGCCTTGTGTTAAGATGGTTGAGAATAAGAGTTTGCTGATCTACATGGGCTGGCAGCCTCTGTTTTGCCCCTGGACAATTCTGTGGTGTGTTCCTTAGGGATGACCTGGCCCAGCTGCCCTTCCTGATCATGTGCATCAAGGAGAGTCTGCGGCTGCACCCCCCCCCAGTCATGGTCATCTCCTGATGCTGCATCTTGGACATTTCACTCAGGCTGGGTCATCCCCAGAGTTGCCCATTGGACAGGGAAGGACTCGGGAGGAGACTGGCTGGTGCTAAAAACCCCTTGCATTTTTGGCTGGCCACAAGTCTTTACAGGGAGGGGTGATGACTTCTCCATTCAAGCTGTACTTATTCTCTGGGCAATAAGAAACCAAAGGGAGGTATCTTAGCAGGAGAGGGGCGAGGATGAAGGGCAAGTTGAGGCTCTGATTCTTAGAGGCAAACCCTTAGCTGTACTATATTTCTACCTTTGACCTTCCATTTTAATTTCATAAGATTCTTCTCTTGTCTTGATTAGAATGGATATGGAGTTATTGGGTCCTTTATAATTCCTGCTGGGAATAAAGAATGGTGTAGTTGTGTGGAAGGCAGCTTACCAGTTCCTATGAGGAGAAGACCCACACTTTTACACGATCTTACAGGCTCATGGGATATGTGTTCTCTACCAGGACGATGGATATATACACGCAGGAATTTTCACTGGAGCTTTGTATCAATTAGGCTTCACATTGTTGCTATCCAGCACCTGACAGAAGCAACCCAAGGGAAGAAGAAATTGCATGAGTGCAGTCTATCATTGTGGGCAAGGCATGAAATGGGAACATGAGGTGATATAGTTAATGTGTCTACATGGAAACTGAGACCTGGTCTGGAAGCAAAATCAGGCATAGTCTCTGAAGGCTGGTGACTCTGACCTACTGTTACCAGCCAGGTGCCATGTCCTAACAGATTCATTGTCTTCCATATAGTACCACAAGCTGAAGACCAAGTACTCAAAGCATGAGCCTATTGGGCATTTCAGATTTCAATAACACTGGTCTCTGAGCCCACTGCAGCTCTTTACTGCAGTACATGGGACCTTGTACCAGCCCTGAGTAGGTCAAAGACCTATGCCACATTCATCCTGTCTAACCTCTGGCCACTGTCACACCTTGAAACTTTGTGACATACATACTCACATGATTTACCTACCTTGGCTACTCAACCATGAATCAGCATTGATTGTCTCCAGGACTAAATCTGGTGCGGCATCAACCCAGTCTAATGTGAGAGAATGCCAAACAGGGGGCCAAGTGCTCACTCAATGCAAATGTACCAGAATCTTATCTCAGAAGGTGAGGACATACTAAACAGCTGGTACACCGAGGGCTAAAAGAAAGAAAAAGCAGACAGAAAACATGTACACAAACATGTTTGTGTACATGCTAGTTGGTTAGTACCCCAGTGGAAACATGCCAGAACAAATCTCTCTTGCAGCCTCTTCCTTCTCCTCTATCTGCTCTTTCTAGTCATGACTGCCTGGTAGCTTGACACAGTCAGTCAGATGTATGTAGCCATATATAGGAGTAAAAAAATTGAAAGTATATAAACATCTCCACCCTTCTACATTTGAGACTCTAGCTGTTTGGCTCTAGCTGTCTGGAATAGTCTGTCAGAATCCTGCTTACCTAATAAACTTCCTGACTGAAGAAGCCTAGGGGTCCTATTTCTTGGATTGGAAACCCTGCTATACAATGATTTCTGGGGTACAGTCCAGAGCCACAGCATAATCTAAAGCAGGAGCCAGATACAGAATAAGAGTCAGATCCAGATGGAGACTTGGAGCAAGAGTCAGTCCCAGACACTGGTTCAGAATATCCTCAGGAGCAGAGAAAGACGCTGCTCACTGGAGAGCAACCCTAAGTCTTACAGAAGCTGGGGAAAGACCATGAAAGATACCAAGGGGAATCCAGATGTCAGGGAATCTGCAATTTCAGTGAGTAGTTCCTGTTCATGGATGGACTGGGGATAGAGATTATACATCAGCCTCGAAGGACGATAGCTATTAATCTAGACTAATATGACCATCAAAAATATCTGCCATGACTAAGAAAGATAGAAAAACCTTCTGAGCTAAAGTCAGGGTGACGGATTTATTTATTTAATTTTTTAAAGCTGGGAGTGGTGGCATACTTTTAAAGCCCTGCACTTGGAATGTAGGGACCCATCGGGATGCGTTGTGGTTTAGATGGAGGGAGTTGGAAGGAATAGGTAGAGGGGGCTGGAGGAGGTAGATATGACCATGTTTCATTATACACATGTATGAATGTCTCCAGAATAAAGGAAAACTTAAATAAACATAAATTACATGAAAAGGGTGTTTGTTTGTTTGTCTATTTGTTTTGTTTTTTCGAGACAGGTTTCTCTGTGTAGTCCTGGCTGTCCTGGACTCACTCTGTAGACCAAGTTTGTTTGTTTTCTAAGATGAGGAGTTGGAGCAAATTTTTTTCTGGGTACTCAAAAAGCAAATGCAAATCTTGAGAGGAAAGTCTATGTAAATGACCCATAATGGCTCACCACCTCCGGGCACACTGCTAGCCTTTCAGCTCTCTGGCCCACGTCCGCATTCAGTAGTGTTCTACTTCTTAATAAATTATCTGTTTTTTCTACCTTACCATCCATATGTCCCAGGTCCAATTTTTGTTCTGGGAAATAAGAATCTAGAAATCTGGCCAGGTGGTTTTTAGGCTCTAATCTGCACATATAATACTTCAGTCCTTTGGGTGTTACTGGGTGAGGCCCTCGGCACAGCTTCTAATCCACAATTTCTACAGGTGAGTTTTGCTAGCCCATCTTAGCCTTGCTCTCACACACCTCCCTCCTCCCTCCACATCCTTGATCCAGCCCAGCCCAGCCCAGCCCAGCCCAGCCCAGCCCAGCCCAGCCC
>JANHMN010000021.1:3828269-3843269 GCA_030674055.1 Rhabdomys pumilio
AGCCCAGCCCAGCCCAGCCCAGCCCAGCCCAGCCCAGCCCAGCCCAGTCTAGCCTCAGCTATGTTCTTCTAGCTGGGCTGTTGATCCCTGGAATCTGATCTGGGAAATCACTTGTACAGCTTCTAAAAGAAACATGTCTACCAAGACCCTGCATTGTGTGGAGGTAGGGTTTGACTGCTGCCTGGCTGCACAGCTGGACAGAAATTCCAGTCTCCCAGTTCTGCACCAAGAGTCTTGCAGGCCTTCCTCCATACAGACATGCATAAAAGCTCTGGAGAAATGCAGGGATGTGCCTGGCCTTGGTTTCTTGGAGTAGCAAGTTAATGATTTTTTAAAGACACAATATATCTTGTCTCTGGAAGGGCAGGAGGGGCAATAAAGGTGGGGCTCGTTGTCACCTTTGGCCATACCAGTTTTGTCTCCTACGTCGTGTGGGAGGGGTCAGGTCCTGAGGATCTTTTCCATGCTCAGTGTGACCCTGACTCGGTTCCACCGTGCAGCTGGCTGACTCGACCTACTTTCTTGGCCTCATGCCCAGACTGGGAGGAAACTGACAGGTCTGGGAAGGATTGGCTGGCACACATGAGCCCAGCCGTCCATTGCTTCCTTCAGGCAATTATCCAAAGAGGCCCCAGAAGAGAGAGATTGAGGAGCTGTGGGAGAGACACCGCTCGTGAGACAAGGTATCAGGCTAGGGGAAGTCGAGCTCAAGGGTACTATCCTGGGTTAGAGAGAACCCTGCTCATGTCTGGGGTGGTGTTGGGGAGCCAGATGATTAAAGCGGGGTGACCACCGTGATCAAGCTGGTCCTGAAGATATAGAGGTTTCTAGGTAACAGCTCCAGGAAAGCTTGGTCTCACACATGCAATTTGGGACACTATTCAGACTACTTTTTCTGTCGTCCGCCTCTCGTTCTGCTCTTATCTCTCATCTCACTGTCTCTCTCCTACATTGGGTCTCCACTACCACCTGATTTGACATCAGGATTCATGATCCCCACCCTGTCCATTGTTACAGAGTGTCCCTGTCAATTCCCTGAGGTTCAGGAACTCACATTCTACCCTCTGTCTCTAGGATGCAACATCTGGACCTCTCCTGGCTGGGACTGGGGCCCATGTCAGCCACACCATGGCTACTCTTCCTCTTGGTTGGGGTTTCCTGGTTCTTGGCCCACTTCCTCACCCAGATATACACTTTGTATGCAAAGCGTCAATGTCTCTGTGGTTTTCCCCAGCCGCCCAAGAAGAATTGGTTTTGGGGTCACCTAGGCATGGTGAGTATGGCAACAGGAGGGGTCTGGGTTGTAAGGGTGCGGAGACCTCCCAGTGGTCAAGGAGCTGGTTAGAAGGATGGCTTGGGGTTTGGGTATGTGGGTGCATGAACAGAGAGTCAGGGATCAGGTGGGCTAGGGGCTGGGGTGTGAGGGTGCAGAGATCCCCATGGATGTGGGAATTTTGGGTAGAATGGGTTAGGGTCTTCAGGTGCTACATTTCAATTTCTTCTCACATTCCAGGTTTTTTTATCCCCAGTCTACTCTGAGTTTATTTCTAGTCTCTTTTCTGTTTCTGGTGCACACTGAAGGGCTTCCAGAATGGGCTTCATAGCTCCAAGACCCCTCACAACCACACATTGTCTGCTGCTTAGGCCTCCTGAAGGGTTCTGGTTTAGAGTCGGCTTCCTGTCTGGTCCATTTTTCCATTACTCTATTTCTGGGTTTCTGCTTTATTCCAGGAGGGTTTTTTTTTATGCCCTCTCATACACCTCCAGCACACCTGGGCCACTGGATAACTCTTTTCTAACTCCTCACTTCCTTTTCCTGGATCATATCTTCCTTAGATTGCTCTTTTCTACCAAGATTAATCACTGAGGCCTGTTGCACAATCTGGATAAGGCTAGAAGACTCATCCTTCCTCGACCCTAACAATTATACAACATTTGAACTTTAGCATAGGTCTGTGCTCTCCTTCGGTTAACTTGGTCTTAGTTGCTTCATTTACAGTTCTCATAGCTTTCAGCATGCACTCAAGTCCTTGGAACTACTCACAAGATCCTTTACCTTGTGGGTAATGGTTGCTTTTTGGAGAGATGTCACTTTTATGGATACTTAGGGGTCCTTATTGCTGTCTTGTTATCTGCTGAGGTTTCAGTGTTTGAGTCCTTTTGCATAGTTGGAACTGGAGATTTTTTGGTATATGCAGTCAGAAGAACATGTGTAAGAAACCTTGGGGAACTAACCCTGACATTTCCCTGTCAGGATCTTGCCTTAAGGCTTTTCCTGGGATTAAAATTGATTCCACCTGAGAAATTAATCTTCTCAAGACGAAGAGAGCTTCTCTGAGATGGACAGTGTAACAAAATAGCTTGTCTAGTGACCATAAATTGCAAGCTTGATACCAGGACAAGACAAAACAAGAAGCAAGGATTTCTTCCTCTGTCCTCAACATCCAGGCACATGTTCACTACAGAGGCTATATCACCTCGAGGGGCTTCAGGAAAAACCTATTACAGGTGCCGAGGAAGTATGTTAGTGCACTCCAGAACACCAGAAGCAAAACATGAATACGTGTGTACACAAACAGTAAAATAAACACACCGCCACACAAGTGTGTGCACATGCACGCACACACACACACACACACACACACACACACACACACACACACACACGCAGGCGCGCGCACATATACATATTTACATATGCACACAGATACACCATTCTGCATTTGTTAGCAATAGGGACAAATTTAAAAAATTAAATTTTTAATTTACTTTTCACTGGATGATTTCATTATTTCAGTAATGCTATAGAGTACACTGAGTCAAACCATCATGGCAGAGCCTATTGCATATCTAGGTTACGAGAGACCACTTTTTGGTCCCAGCAGACAAACCTTTCCTCATGGTACTTTTGAGAAGATTGCAGACAGTTTTTAGATAATGGTATTTTTTTTAGCCAAATGTATCTAAACATAGAATAATTGCAAAAATTGAAAGACACAGATAGTCTTCAGTTGTGTTACAGTTTTACGTGACCAAGGTAGTGTATTCAAAGGAGGAGAGAGAAGGAGAGGAGAAAGAGAAGGGGAATGAGGAAAGAATTGTGGGAGGGGATTGCCGGGAAGGGGATAGTGAGCAGGATGTAAAATGAATAAGTAAAAAAAAATGAAATTAAATAAAAAATTCATCATGTATCTCAATTCTATATGTAGTTGTATAGATATATAAATGAACACAATACACATATAACATGTACAGGTATGTAAATGAGAAAGAGAAGAAGATAGGGATCAATGAATAGGTAGTTAAATATGTAGATAAAGTTTGGACTTATGTAATAAAGGAGATTGAGAAATCCCACAATGCCACATGAAGTTGGAGGGCCATGAAGCTGGCGGCATAGCAACTTAGTCTTAGAACAAAGGCCCAGTGTAAAGTGGAGTGTCAGACATAAATGCTGCAGTCCAAAGGTCAAGGACCGGATTTCTGATGTTTGAGGGCACAAGAAGCTGAGTGTCCCAGTTTTGGTAGGAAGGGTGAATCTCCCCTTCCTCTGTCTCTTGTGTCATTTGGATCCTCACTGGGTTGGATAGTACCACCCACACTGTGGAGGGAGGGGTATCCTGCCTCAGCCTCCTTCAGTAAATGCTAATATGCTCTGAGAATGTCACGGATGCAACCAAAAGTCATGTTGTGTCAGCTCATGTGGGCATCCAGCCAATTTGATCCCTGAAAAGAGCCATCTCAAAAAAATTGCCCTTGTCTTTTCCCCCCAGTCCCCTCCCACAGAAGAAGGCATGAAGCAGATGACTGAGCTGGTGGCTACCTACCCCCAGGGCTTCATGACCTGGCTAGGTCCTATAGTTCCTCTCATCAATTTGTGCCACCCTGATGTCATCCGATCTGTTCTCAGCGCCTCAGGTACCCATGGGGAGCTGCTGGTGGTGTGTCTGTGTGGGAACCTCAGAACTTCTAGTCATGACTTCCATTCTTGTGTGTGCCCTGCAGCAATCCAAGTTTCCCTTCCTGTATCTATCTCAGGTGTTCTGCTTTTTTGTGTACTTACCATCCCATGTCAGTCTCTTCTTCCTCTACCCCAGTCATTTCCTCTCTCCCCATCCTAGCATTCTTGGTACTCCTGGGATGCCAGGAGATCATGAGCAAGGCTCTGTTCTAGAGGAGCTCAATCTGGAAGAGACACTTCATCATCTGTGATCAGGAATGGCTCTAAGGAAAATGAGTGATGGCTGAATGGAGAAGTGAGATCTCTGCTAGTACATGTAGGAAGGCTTCCAGGAGGAGAAATCATGACCAGACCAGACATGACCAGATGCTAGACCAATGAAGGTCTAAGAGAGACAAAGCTAGGTATCTAGAATGAAGACAAATCTATCCTGCTAATAGGAATGCTTACAGTAGAGCAGACTGTGTAGGGCTGCAGCCCATGTCATCCCCAGGTACAGCGGTGAGCCAGTGTATACTAATGTGGGATTCAGCTATTCTATATTTTTCCTCTTCCTTTGGTTTGCCCATCAAATCTTTATTGCTCACTGAATAGTCCCAGTATCTTTCTTAGGAAGTTTTACTCCAGCCTGGCACACTTACTCTGCCCTCTGACCTCTGACATTACCTTACTGGCCCAGGTGGGGCAGGGGACGGGGCAGTGTTCCCTAGTGACCATGGCTTTAACATCTGCCAGGAAGGCTGCCTGCTGTCTGTGCATAGACAGCTCTCTGTTTGGTGTGAATGATATCCACATGGTTTAATTCAAAGAATAAAGAGAATCTACAGGCTGTAAAGGCCTAGGAGGTTGTCTTCAGGCCTTACCATCCTGGTCCTCACTTCCCCTTTCAGGAAAGCCTTTTCATCAAGGTCTAAATGATGAGTCTCAGACCATGGGGAGCCTGCCTCACTCTTAGAGTTTCCAGGAGTTCTGGACTTGTAATTAATTTTAATTTGCTGGCCTGAGCCACAAGACAGAGAGTCCTTATTAAGTCACTTGCCTTTACTTGATCTTGGGAAGACCTGGGAAACACAAAGCAGATGCATGGGTAAGAATCCAGGCTATTGATGCAAAGTCCCAGGATCAGGTCTCAGATACTTCACTTACTGGGCAGGAGACTGAGCTCAAGGGATTTGAATACCTAGCTTTCAGTCTGGAGAATGGTAGGGAAGAGAACCCAGGCTTATGCTGTGTTTAGGATCCTAAGAGTGAATGTGTCTTTCTGTCCCTCCAATTGAGGGTTGAGGATTGCTGTGTACAGATGTCTGGAGGAAACCCAGGCAGGACTCAGCACAGAGAAGGAGAAAGGGTTAGAGAGAATTCCCACGTTCCATCTGCCTCCCACACAACTAATCCACCAATCTGGCAGCCTAGGGAAGCAAGCTCCGGGTTCTCTTTGTTTCCTCTAACTCAGGAGTAGAAAGAGGTGTATTGTACAACTATCCTGGTGTGTGCTGCGGGGAAGCAGGCTGACGATGGTAGGGGCCCTGGCTAGGTGGTAGGTGGTGGCCATTTGTATAGTCTTCCTACTTTTGTGAAGCCTCTTCTTTCTGCTCCAAGTGGGCACTGCTGGGCCCTTCCTCCTCTGCTCCGGGTGGGCACTATACCTGCCCCAGCTTACCCACTGCTGAGGTATCTGTGCTGTCTCCAGCTGGTCAAGTGACCCAAGTCAAGGTGGTTGGGCAGTAGCAGTGATTGATTGCCTTGCTGGGTAGCCAGGACAATATACGTTATCCTTGGCTAAACATGGTTTATACCTGGGATCAGGTGAAGATGGCCCTGTCTGGGACTCCTAAGGGGTCATGGACATAGGAGGAATGTTGGATTCTGTGTGGTTGAATAGTTGTTTGGGATTGTATTTTTATCCTTCTGATAATATTTTGACCATGTTTAGGGTTGTCTCATATCTGTCATCCAGAGTTACACTGAGACATGACTGAGATCTTTAAATTTGTGTAAGTAGGTCTTAGCATGCATCCATGTCTGATGTTAGATTGCATCTGTTACACATCTGAGATGCTAATGTGACTATTCTTTTTATCTATGTACAAACGTATGTACATGTGTTTTTATGGGATTGCACTTGCATTCGTGTGCCTATGTGTGTGGAGGCAAGAGGCCAGCATTGGATGTCACTCCTCATGAACCATATACCTTGTTTTGGGGAACAGAGTCTCACTGTGACTTAGGGATCCTTGATTAGGTTGTGATGGATACCCAGAGTCTACTTGGTTCTGCTTCCTTTAACTGGGATTAAAAGTGCACGTCACTACAGTCAACTCTTTATGTGGGTGTTGTGGACAGAACTCAGTTCTTTCTGCTTGCATGGCACACATTTTTCCAAATGAATAGTCTCCCTACACCCAACAGTGGCCATTTTAAGATAACTTCTGGTACACACTGAAAATCATCAGACCTTCTCTAATGTGTTTGACTAAAAACGGCCCCCATAAGCCCATAGAGAATGACACTATTAATAGATGTACCTGTGTTGAAGAAAGCATGGCTTTATTGGAGGAAATATGTCACTAGGGGGTGGGCTTTGAGGTCTCAGATGCTCAAGTCATGCCCAGTGTGGCAGTCTTTTCCTGTTGCTTGTGGACCAAGATGTAAAACTCTTAGGTCCTTCTCCAGCACCATGTTTGCCTACATGCCGCCATGCTTCTTGCAATAACAATTATGAACTGAATCTCTGAACTGCAAGCCATCCCCAATTAAATATTGTCCTTTATAAGAGTTGTTGTGGTCATGGTGTCAGTTCACAGCAATACGTTACATTAGGTAGAGCCATGTCAAGGAAAACTATGTGTGGTTTAGCTATGTTAGCACATGTTAGGTGTTAAGATGCTGTATTGGCTAGTTTTGTGCATCAACTTGACACAAGCTAGAGTCATCAGAGAGAAGGGAGACTCAGTTGAGAAAATGCCTCCATGAAATCCAGCAGTAAGGCATTTTCTAAATCAGTAATCAATCGGGGAGAAAGCCATGAGCTAGCAAGCCAGTAATCAACAACCTTCCCCAGCTTCTGCATTAGTTTCTGCCTCTGGGTTTCAACTCTGTTTGAGTTCCTACCCTGATGTCCTTCAATAATTAACAGCTATGTGGAAGTGTAAGCCAAATAAATCCTTTCCTCTCCAACTTGCTTTTTGGGTCATGGTATTTGGTCATAGCAATAGAAACCATGTAGTATGCATCTGTGTCACATGTATGTCAGGAGATGACAAAAGTGCTGGATGAATGGGTATGCTAGATCTATGTAAAGGTCTCAGAGTGTTGTGCTGTGTTGGCATGTTAGACCATGTAGGAGCCTTATGAATGCACACTTGGGTGTGTTATGTAGTGTCAGGTCACAGTTTTGTCCTTCTTCCTCCTATAGCTTCGTCTGGCTCCTGCTCACCTCTCCTCTGTTCTCTGCCTCCTCTATCCTTCTCCACAATCTTGCCTTTCTGGCTTGAGGTGGATATGCACACCTCTGATGAGAACACCAAATTCTTCCCAAGTTCGTCCTCTGTGTTCTCCACTGGTCCCTGATGATTCTTTTTCATGTCAGCTGCAGTTGCCCCAAAGGATGGCATCTTCTACAGCTTCCTGAAACCCTGGCTAGGTGAGTCCTTGCAGGTCAAATGATTGGGAATAACCCTGGGGTCCTGGGTCACTTTTGCCCACTGCCAATGGTCACCTTCCCAGGAGATGGGCTCCTGGTGAGTGCTGGGGACAAGTGGAGCCGCCACCGTAGCATGCTG
Organism: Rhabdomys pumilio; assembly: GCA_030674055.1. Classification (NCBI taxonomy): domain Eukaryota; kingdom Metazoa; phylum Chordata; class Mammalia; order Rodentia; family Muridae; genus Rhabdomys; species Rhabdomys pumilio. The sequence goes on from JANHMN010000021.1 coordinate 3,836,013, forward strand.
ACACCTGCCTTCCACTTCAACATCCTGAAACCCTATGTGAAGATTTTCAATGACAGCACCAACATCATGCATGTGAGTCCCCAGAACCCATGTGCCCATCTGGAGTCTAGAGAGGGGTGGGTAAGGAACTGCAGACAGATCTAGTTCACAGTAATGACTCTGAGGGACCATGGTTCCCCATTGTAGTTTTCCTACAGACTTGATTCCCCATGTGTGATTTAGTATTAATTTTTTTCTTCTGTGTTCATGATGACACCATAGAGTCATGAACCCTTACATGATGGGTGCTCAGGTGTTAATTTTTGATGACCTGAAAACTGAGCACAGACATGGTTTGGCAGTTCCAAACACACTGGTTGTTTCTTCTGGACAAAGTCTAGGTCACTGGTGGTTTATGATCAGCTATGGATCAGGTGGGTAGCTCGACTGATTCAGCTCAGTTCTCTTATGTTTGAAGCTTGCAGACTTCAAGATAATTTAGACTGGATTTGGCAGGGAGAACTCAGCACGTGTTGCCACGGTTCTTTCCTCCGTGAGGCACAGACAGAGTTCCACAAGAGTGAGAGAAGCGGATGCAACATGAAGCTTAGACTTAATTGAGATGGTGTCCTCATCATCTCACCAGTTTTTGTTGGTCAAATCATAAGCCAAACACAAAATCAAAAGTGGGTCAAAAATCTAACTATTGTCGCTGAAAAATCACAGTGTACTGGATGTACCTGAGTAAGCTAAGAACTGTGGTTAGGGCCACAGAATGGTCCCTGACTTGTAAACTGATGCTAGCTTGTTTACTGGTTATGGATTCTGCTAGAACATACCAGATCCTTGAGTCATATGGAAAAGCCAGTCATTGATTCACTGCACAGCAAGCCGTATGTATATCACTCCAGCTTTTATCCTTTCTTCAGGATACCCACAGTCCGTGAGAGCAATGCGAGTGGACTACAGTAGGAGCTCCTTATGACCTAATCATAATATAATAAAGTGTCAGAGAAGTAGGGAATTTTAATAGTAAACTACAATGACAAATATTGTTATATGTAATAATATGATTGAGTCTTAGGGAATATTCTTCTATAACAAACAGAATTTAGTCTTATTTTTACTCATGGAGAGGCATCACTGTATCCACAGGTATTATGCCGTAACATCTGAGATATAGCCCAAGTTAAGGACTCCATGATGGTTTATTCTTGGCATGTCTAGCAAAGTTTGTCAAGGAACAATGGAAGTCTAACATTCTCAGCAAAGGGAGAGTTTTGAAACCAATTTACAGAAGTGATGATGGGAAGGACACTGTGTGTTGAGTACTTATCACAGGCTAGATCTGATGTGAAGTCCCAGTTCAATAATCTATGCTGGCCAACTTAATTTCCCCAAGCTTAATTAATTAATCACTTAATTTCCAGTGATTACCTTTTCCTCATTAGTGATAAATCTGAGGGTCATATATCACAGACCTTGTTCACATTATCCTTCAGGAAGTAAGTTAAAAATGGTGCACACAGGTTTCCCCTTAGTTTAGCAGATGAGATCAACTTACTAGATATGTGACAAGCAAAAACTAGGAGAAGAGAATTAACTGACTGAGGGAGCACAGAACATGGGAATCAGAGCTGGGACCTGAACTCAGGACTTCTGACCCAATCTTGGGTCTTCATCTGCTATAGTAACTGCTTCCACTGTTACTCGGTTTAAGTTATCCCTAATAACTGGGCTGAGATTCAGAAGACCGGTTTGAGGGTGCCCATTTGAGTAGTTGGGATTGGGCTGAGCCTTGGGGAGCCAAGATCCAACTCTCCTCTCCTTTCTTTTCAACAAAGGCCAAGTGGATGCGCCTGGCCTCAGGGGGTAGCGCCTGTCTGGACGTGTTTGAGAACATCAGCCTTATGACCTTGGACACTTTACAGAAATGTGTCTTCAGCTTCAACAGCAACTGTCAGGAGTGAGTTTCAACTTCAGGCCTTGGAATCTGGTCCATAGACTCAAGGCAAGAGGTAGAGGAGGGAAGGCTGGCCAGAGCAAGCAGAAGAGACTCCATGGAGGAAGTGGGTCAGAACTGACACTGAGCCAACCCCGCGGAGGATGGAGTAGCCCCTCCTGTGAGGTGGAATTGTTCAGAAGAAGGCACAGAAATTCAGGTGAGACAGATCATGGGCATCTGGCATGAGGCATTGGAAGGAGGTTGGGAGACCAGAAGTAAGCAAAGTATACAGACATTGAAAGTCAAGAAAAGCGTGGAACTTCATTTTGTGAGTTAAGGTGAGAGGTCTTCATTATCTATCACTATAACAAAATATCTAAGATTATCAAATAGAGGAAATATTTATGGTTTCAATGTAATTTGGATCTGTGCCCAAATTTGTATCATGGAGGGAACCACGTGTTGGAGGAAACACAGGCAACTAAGAAGTAAAGAGAGACAGAAAACTGAGTTTTAACACTCCTTTAAGGGTGCACCCATAATACAGAAGAGCTCTGTAGACAGTGACCGCCTTTTAAAAGAAAATAGAATGGATGTTGTAAAAGGGAGGTAAATGAGACTGGCCATAGCAAACTACAAGAATTGATGAGTTCTAATCTGGGTGGACAATACAGGGAGGAGGAGGAGCAGAACTGGACCCTGTGTAAGAAAGGAAAGAGAGGAGTCGGGTGTCCACACTATGTACTGAATGCTTAGGGAAACGCCTAGGCTCGTGGGGATGGAATTAAGGGAGAGAAGAAACTGAGTATTCATTGCTGGGATTACATACATAACAAGATTACATATGTAACAAGTCTTTCTGGCTTGAGATAGCTTTCTTGAGATGTGTCTTACTATGTCACCAAGGCCCACGCCTATCACTGTTGCCATAGGCTCTAGATGACTTGGGCTACTTGGTATCCTGTTAGGAAATAGTTCCCTCCTTCTGCCTAGAGATCTTCCCTCAGGTTTTGGGTCTGTAGTATTCCTGCTTCTCTTCATGTTCTCATTGTGCAGGAAGCCTAGCCAGTATATTGCTGCCATCTTGGAGCTCAGTACCCTGGCTGTGAAAAGAAATGAGCAGCTGCTTCTGCACATGGACCTGCTCTACCGCCTCACACCTGATGGAATGCGCTTCTATAAGGCTTGCCGCCTGGTACATGACTTCACCGAAGCCGTCATCCAGGAGCGACGTCGCACTCTACCCAAGCATGGTGGTGATGATGTCATCAAGGCCAAAGCCAAGTCCAAGACTTTGGACTTCATTGATGTACTGCTGCTAACCAAGGTCGGCTTCTTATGAGGTGCAACGGAGCTTTTAAAACTAATTGTTTTCTTCTTTTAGATAGAGTCTCGCTGTAGACCAGGCTGACCCCAACCTCATGTCCCTCCTGCCTCAGCTTCCTCAGTGCTAGGATTACATATGCATGGCAGTCCTTTTGGCTTTAGGTAGCTTTCTTGAGATGTCTTACTATGTTGCTAGTCTCATATTCAGGACTGGAGAAATGAATTTTCCTGCCCCAATTTCTGGCACTACATGCTTGTACCACTCCTCATGATTTTAAAAGACTGATTCATTTATTTTTGTTTTGTGTGTATGAATATTTGCTTACATGTACGTATGTGCATCACATGCATGCTTGGTGGCTGCAGATGCCAAATGAGAGCATTGAGTCCCCAAGAACTGATGTTATAGATGAGTGGGAGGTGTCATATGAGTGGTGGGTGCTCTTGATGATTGAGCCATCTCTCCACCTCCAACCCTTTATGATTTTATAAGGAATAGAGTGTATGCTTGTATTGAATGTAAGATGATGTGATGCTTTATGTTTCAGCAATGACTTGCACTTGGTATAGAGAACATCTAGAATCCATAGAAAGCATTTGAGGCAAAGAGAGACAAGTCAGAGAGAAACACATTGTAGAGAGCATACTGGGGTATAGTCAATACAGCTGTTCCAGGTCTGAAACCGAAGGGCCTTACTTGGTAAGTGAGTGAAGCATAGTATCTGTATTTGGGTCTATATCTTTGAGGAGAGCTGCACATAATTTCATAGTCAGCATAGATCACATATAGCAGCCATATGGGCTAGGAAGGTAGCAACCACTCCCTATTCCTACATCTTCCCTTCCCAGGTGACTTGCTTATTTTACCTTTCATTAATTTGCGCAAAAATGTCACAGTGAAATGCGTTATTTTATAGTTAAAAACCAGTCTTAGACTTGATGTGCCAGGGTTGGGTGATACCCAGGGGGACCCCCACCTGCTCAGAGGAGAAAGGGAAGGGGATGGGGAAGGATTGTAGGAGGGGGTGACTGATGTCAGGTATCTTAGTTATTGTTCTACTGCTCTGAAGAGACACCATGGCTAAAGCAATCTCATAAAAGAAAGTATTTAATTGGGGCCTTGTTTAGAGTTTTAGAGGATTAGTCCATGATCATCATAGTGGGAAGCAGACAGGCTGGACTGGAATGATTGCTGAGAACTTTACATCCTGATTCATAGGCAGCAGGCAGAGAAAGGGAGAGAGAGAAACATTGGGCTTGGAGTGGGCTTTTGAAACTTCAAAGCCCACCAGTGGTACACCTCCTCCAGCAAGGCCACACCTCCTAATCCTTTCCAAACAGTTCATTAGCTGAGGACTAAGCATGCAAATATGTGAGCCTATGGGACCATTCTCATTCAAACAGGATTCACAACAGGGTTTACACAACAGAAAAAGATATTATGAGTCATGGAGGTTCATAGGATAGCACATCTATGTCTTCTTGGTTTCAGAGAAAGCAATAGGATAAACAATGAGAGAGAAAGAGAGAGAGAAAGAGAGAGAGAGAGAGAGAGAGAGAGAGAGAGAGAGAGAGAGAGAGAACAGGAGGGGTAAAGTAAATGAAGAGTAAATAGATAATAGGAAAGGAGGGACAGAGGAGACAGCAGAGTGAGCAAGGAATATAAGATTAATTTTAAGCTATAAAATAATGCATTTCACTGTGACGTTTTCATGCACATAAATCACCCTGCATTTCTCTCAAATTTTCTCAAGTAAAGAGGGGACTTTATTTTTTAATATAAACAACTTTAACCAAGTGGTGAGGTAAGTTTTATAGGTTTGCAAACCTGATAATTTCTAAAGGAAATATGATAAATTCTCTATATTCTCTATATAGACTCAGTCGTGGGGTAGGAGAACCAGATGAGAAAAGCCAGAGAGGGAACACATTTGGAAACTAGCAATTGAGAAAGAAGGGAGAAGGGGAAGTTAGTCCACTTACCAACCACACACACTGTGACATCATCTATCCTTACACAGTCACATGCTGCTCCTATTTCTCCTGTCAGTCTAAATCTTCCCATCCTGCAGACACAACCTGGTGACAAATCAAGTAGCAATACAGGAAGAATGGTACAAAGGAAGTCCACTCTTCCCACCTAGTGAGCAAAGTCAAAGACTTAGAGCAGTGATTCTTAACCTTCCTGATGCTGTGACCCTCTAATACAGTCCCTCATGCTGTATTGACCCCAAAATATAAAATGCTTTTTGTTGCTGCTTCATACCTGTAATTTTGCTTCCCTATGAAGTGTAATATAAATATTTTTGGAGATAGTGGTTTGCTACGTGTTGAGGAAAACTGACTTAGAGCAATGCTTAATCTCTAATTGCCAAGACAAGTTGCCCTGCAAGAATTCTATTTAGAAGGTGGCTAGTCACTCTTCCCACAGAAATCACTCATCATACAGAAGGAGAAAATACCCATGAGTCTTTGATTCCTTTAACTAGGAAAAAACAGGAAGCCAAGAAAATACCTGTGTGTTGGTGACCAAGAGAGATGCAGGAAAATGAAAGTCTTGTGAGCCTGGTTGAAAAAGGATCTCTAGATGTTATTTTATGTTAGACATGGGAGCTCTCAGAAGTTTTGTGATACAAGAACTTGCCTTGACTTGACTCCAGGATGAAGATGGAAAGGAACTGTCAGATGAGGACATCCGAGCTGAGGCTGACACCTTCATGTTTAGAGGTGAGGGCATCAGTGTGAGACCAGGGAAGGGATAGGAGTCTCTCCACCTCAGGAATCTGGGCCTCTCCATTCCCTGTGTTCTATCTTCCCCTCACCCCTTAAAACATCCCTGCTTGAGTGCTGCCCACTCAGTGGTGCTGAAACAGCCCAGAGGCCCAAGTCTATCTGTCTGCTCTTCAGGCCATGACACCACAGCCAGTGGACTCTCCTGGATCCTGTACAACCTGGCAAAGCACCCTGAACACCAGGAGCGCTGCCGGCAGGAGGTGCAGGAGCTCCTGAGGGATCGTGAGCCTCAGGAGATTGAATGGTGAGCATAGGTCATGGTAGCCTGTCCCTGAGTCCCTCTCCTGCTTTTGTTTCCTAGGTGGGGAAGGGAACTATTTAAATAAGTCTTCTGTTATTGGCTGGTGGGTGAGGCATCTACTTCATCAGCAAGGAAAAGGTCTATGCATTGGAAAGAAAAATGTAGACTTCAAAGAGAATTATTGACAAGATAACACTGTGTGAATGCAGATGATGCCACTTTGCATGTGTTGAATAAATGAACTTCCTTTCCTCTCCTGGACTTCTGTCCTGTTTAACATTTCACCATGTCTTCCCTTCCTGATAGGTTGTTCTTTTGTTCTCTAATTACCTCCTTACTATTCTGCCCAGGGAAACATAAGAGACATCTGGGAATAAAAGTCATATGTATGTTTTCATGAACCTTTGAATCATCCATGCATCTACACTTCACTCCCCAAACTATCCCACACTGCCTTTCCATCCCAATTTGGTGCCCAGTCTGTGCTGAAGACTTAGCTCAGAGACCAGCCTTCCTTGGCTCTCAGCTTGGTGGGAGAACAGTCTTAGGTGAAGGTAGCCCTAAGACCCACGGGAAGGCATTGGATGGAAAGTATAAGAGAATCAAGTGTAGGAGGAAAGGATATGCTTGTTTGGGAAAGTCACTGACTATCTGTGTGGGACTGGGGAGTGGTAGGTCTAAGGACGTGATGGCTGATGGAGGAGGAAGTCAGTAGGGTGACTGGTAGCAGGAGGGTATAAAGAAAAGGAAACGGGTAAAGAGGAAAGAAGACGGGGAGAAGGAGGATAAAGAGGGAGTAAGGTGATGGAAGGACCTGAGACAAGAGAAATAACTCAGAGAAGACAGGGAGGAGGAAACGGTAGATGGGATAGATGAGGGAGAGAGACAGGAGAGCAAACAAGTTAGATCCCTTTATTCTTTTCTTTGCATTTTACTTTGGTTTTTTTTTTTTTTTCCATAAGAAATATTTGCT
>JANHMN010000021.1:3848269-3890363 GCA_030674055.1 Rhabdomys pumilio
CCTGATACCAACTTCTGTCTTAGTTACTTTTCAATTACAAAGGGACACTATTACCAAGACAGCTTATAAAAGAGCTTATTGGGATTTACAGTTTCAAAGGATTAGTCCATGCCCATCATGGAGGGGAACATGGCAGCAGGCAGGCATGGCACCAGAGCAATAGCTGAGAGCTTACACTTGATCCACAATCGGGGAAAATAGAGGGAGAGCTAAGTGAGAACTCGATTGCCTTTGAAACTCAAAGCCCTCCCCTAGTGATACACCTACCCCAAGCAGGCCACACTTCCTGATCCTTCCCAAACAGTTGTACCAACTGGAGACCAAGTATTCAAATATATAAGCCTACGGGGCCATTCTCATTCAAAACACCACAGTGGGGTAGAGGTGGTCATTCTCTCCTCAACTAAAAGAAAAGATCTTCTCTTTTCCTCTCTCACTAGCTAATATATTCTTTCCAAACCTGCTTCATGCCATAATTGATATCTGGGGTCCTGAATGTCTCATTCCTTGATCGGGTGGAACAAACAAACTTTGAGATCAGAAAGGATGGGAAATGAATGAGCCTGTGGTTCTGAGAATGGAAGACGCTCCCTCTGGTGGCTAGTTTGAGAACATCAGGCTCTTAGGTCAATTCAACTTGTGAGAGACTTTGTGGAAACTGAGTGTGACTGTGTGCACTTGTGCAAATATGTTCATAATGTGTGCCATATGTGTACATGTGGAGGCAAATGTGTAAAGTGTGGAGGAGGTTTTTATGTGTGCCTCTTTGAGTATGTGTGCTTACATACTGTGCTGGTTTTTAAGTGAGTGTGTGAGGTATGAGTGTGTGTGTGTGTGTGTGTGTGTGTGTGTGTGTGTGTGTGTGTTGCAATCACTGGGGCTTCTCTTAGAGCTACCTAGCCTTGTTCTTAGACCTGACCTTTGCAGTGCAGGCCACACACCCCAAACATAGGCCTTGGGAGCAATCTTCAGTCCTGAAGGATGGCCATGGGTGGGTAACTATCCCAGCTCCAGCGATGACTCGACGCTCGTACTGTCTCCCAGAGACCCACAGTATGTCTGAGCTCAGGTGGACACTGTGCAAACTTCAACACATGCCTTTAACTCCCCCTTCCCATCACATTCCCACTGTGTTGCTGGTTTCCAGGGATTATCTTTTAGCACCTGGAAGATAAAACATTGTCTAAAGGTCACCTCCAGAGTAGAATTTGAGCTTCACTTCTTTTTCTTACACCTGCTTCTAGGAAATCTAAAATAGGGAAAACATGGTGACCTGCTCAGGCACACCCACGGGCACATGTATGAGCACACCCTTAGAAATTTGAGGCTCAGAGAAGGCGATGATGCTGATTCTCAAAACTCACACATGTGGAGTCCGGTTGCACGTTAAGCATGACATGTATCAGTTTCCTGTAGCCATTCTTTGGCTATTTTGGGAGTTCTTCTTTCTTCCACCACTCTCCGTTTCCATCCACCTGATCAAGCCCCTGACACTAGATAAAAGGATAGAGAGGAAAGAGATCCCTGAATAAGTTAGGAGTTATAAGGTGGGCAATGCCATCGTTAGACTACTTCCTGCCGATGAGGCGTGTGGAGTTCTTAGGGGCAAGTTTGATCTTCAAAGTTAGAATATCTAATTTCTTTTTGTTGTTTCTTCTTTGCACATGAATACTTAACAAACTGCAACCAACAACAACCAATCAACCAGTGTGCTGCTCAGCGCTCTAGCACGTATACATCCTCTAAAAGCCCCCAGAGTGCCAAGTACCGCACAATCACAGAAATGATCTGCAGCTGGAAAAATCACATCCCTGAGAGAGCACAAAACAAATCACAGTCAGCTGCTGTGAACAATCTAAAGAAGCCCCCTATCCCACACCAGGGATTAAAAGGAAAACATATTCTTATATTTCTGTGTTTAGCAAAAAACCAAAATTTCAAAAGTGTCACTAATTTCCTTTTTAAAATATAAATGATCATGAAGACCCCCAAAGTTGGGAGACCCTTACTCAAGTCTCAGGAAGTCACGGCCACTCACAAACTACAAGACACCGTACCTGGATGCAATAAGCAGAGGTTTATTAGGGAAGAGAGCTGGCAGCCAATGGTCAAACTGCTCACTCGAGCAGGAGTGGAGTTTGACCCTGAGTGGCGGGCTAAGGGGCCTTTTAAAGAGGAAAACCACAAACCAGGTGAGTGAGGAGGGGGTGAGGGGTTATCAAGGATACATAACATAAAAATAGCGAAACATTCCAGAGGAACCCACCCTGAATGATTTAGTGTCATGTGAAAACTTCTCTGTACACCCATTCTTCTCAAAAATGTAGCTTTACCATGTCACTGTGCCCTGCCCTGTCATTTATCAACTATTTCCGATTAACTATTTCTCACTTGCTCCCGCCACAGCCCAGTCATTGTGTTTCGCCACCTAAATGACTTACATTCTTTACTTTCCTTTTCTGTACAGCCAGTTCCCTAAACTGGCCTGGCTCGTTTCAGAGGAAATTTTCCATGTCCTTTAAAGAAAAACCTAAAGGAAAGCCTGTATATATCTTATTAACTATTTTTTTTTAATAATTTTTCATTCTTTAATCATAGTACAGAATAATAAAGGCTGTGCAAGCTACTATCTACACCTCATATAAAAAAAGAGGGCTGAAGAGATAGCTAGGTGGGTGACTGTGATCTAGTTGTAGGTGGAGACACACTCTTGTCTTCTTGTTAATTCAACAGGGTGGATCAGGGGTCTAGCTAGACACCCAGCAGTAGGAAGGGAGAATCACCTTAAGATGATGTACTCTTTTTTTCCAGACCCTAGTGCAGTGCCCAGCAGCCAACATGGGGTTGATCTGATCTGCTCACCTTTCTGAGTCAGTAATTTTCCCTTTTTCTTTCTTTTTCTTTTGGACACTTGCAAGAGTCTAGCTACACCTTTTAAACTCCCTAACACTCTGGACTTCCTAACTCCTTTTCTAAAGTTCTCTTTTCCATCAAGTGACTGCCTGTTACTATGTGGTTCATCTTCATGATGGCTTGGCTTTTCTCTTCTCCTCCTTGACACAGCTTTAAGGATGACAGCCCTGGGAATTTCCTTTGAAACGCTAGTAAATTAACCTTAATCTGTCAGAGTCTGTTCTTGTCCTTCAGTTTCTTTTTATTAATTCCTTTTCTGTTGCTGTGGTAAAGCAGCTTGACCAAGGCAACCCATAAAAGAGTTTATTTGGGGTTATGGCTCCAAAGGGACAGAAAACATAATAGCAGGTGGACGTGGGGGCTGAAGCAGAAAATGAGAGCTCACATCCTGAACCACAAGCACCAGAGAAAGCAAACTGCAAATAGGGTGAGGCCTTAAATTCTCAAAGCCCATCCTCAGTGACATGCTTCTTCCAGCAAGGCCACACCTCCTAACCCTCCTCAAACAAGCCACCAAGTGAGGACAAATTGTTGTTTTTAACAAAACCTCAATTGTTTGATTTTGCTAATGAACAATCAAGAACCAGATGCTGGGGTGAAAGTTGACTACCTCAGAGAGGCAGAGGAAGTACCCAGCTGATCTTTCTCCTCAGCCAGCATCCCAGAAGCAAATCTCCTTCCTCACCATCTCAGAAAACCTCCTCCAAACTGAATCTCCCTCCCCTCTACTTCCTGTGTGTCTCTCTATCCATCCTCCTGACTTCCTGTTACTCTCTATGGCTCATTCTTAATAATCCCGTATTCACTTCCTGTCAGCTGGTTGCTTACTCTGCTACTTGACCTAAGGTTGGCTTTATTTTAATCCTGTTTACAATATTCAAGCACAAAGCTCTTGGATTAAAGGTGCATGCTAAGGGGGAGCCAAACCACAACTACAAACAGGTTTTTCCAGTAAATTACACTATCTCAGGGTTCAGGGTCTTATCAAATATCCTGCAACAACAAAGCATTCAAATGCCTTAGACTATGGGAGATGTTTTTCACCTAAACAACAACATTATTGAGACAAAACAAAACAAAACAAAAAAACCATGGGGAAGCAATTCTTTTGTTATCATACAATGAGTCTTCAGGAACTCCCCAAGATCTCCAGTAATGTTTCTTCCCTGCCTTTTAAACCTTTAATTAGAAAAAAAAATGAGCAAAAACAAAAAGCAAAACAAAATTCCTGTTCCTACAATCCTAAAGGGTATTACATTTGTGCAAACATAAGGACCTGGGTTCAAATCCCCAGAACCCATAGAAATTCAGGTATAATAGCACACATCTGTAATCTTAGTACTTTTGTAGAAAAGGATGTGGAAATGGGAGAACCCCTAAAAGCCAGCGAGTCATTGAGCTTGGATTATACAGCTGCAAAATCAATAAGCAACCCTCAAAAAAAGGTGGCCAGTGCAGATTGACACCCAAGGCTGTCTTCTGTGCTATGTTCTGCTCAGGGCTGCTCTCCACCTCACCATTACATGTCTCCTTCCTCTCGCTGTGTCTTTCAGTTCATATTCACATCAACCTATGTTCTCCCAACTGGGCTGCTGATTCCTAAACTCTGACCTAAGGACTCGATCACGGGGCTGTACTCTGTGTTCCTGCTTCAGAGAGTAGTGTCTCTATCCAGACCCTGGACTGCTTCAGAGCAGGATTTGAATTTTGCCAGACTGTGTAGCTGGTAGGCAGAGGCATCCTGGAGCCTCCCAGTTTTGTGCCGTGAAAGGCTGCACGCAGGTCTCAGACCTCGTCAGAGAAGTTTCTTTGTGCAGTGGACAGCACTTAATGCAGAGACTCACAGTGAATGGAAATAACACCATACCACGCCCACATGGGCCCCACAGGACTCAAGGATTTTTGTGAAAGTTGGGGCAAAATGACTGGGAGAGTCAGAAGTTTGGGAGGATAGGACCAAACAATGCCTTCTGGACATGACAGGACCTCTGCTCTAGTGAACTTACGGACGCTGCAGCTCGAAACCCAAGACCTGCACAAGCTTAAGACAGACAACATTCCGGCCCTGGGGAAGGGATCGTGAGCCCCTAGCTAACAGCTGGTGGTGGTGAAGACTCAGTTTTCATTGAAGGTCTGACAACTTGAATCAATAGGCTAAAAAAAAAAAGAAAAGAAAAGAAAAGAAAGAAAGAACGGAAAGAAGGAAAGAAGAAGAAAAAGAGGCATGTAGGTCAGGAGCTGATCTGGAAGGAATTAAGCTGAAGAGCAGAAGGTGAATCTAATCATCTAATCAAAACACATTTTATGGATGTATAAAATTCTCAACAGATTAATAAAAATATTGTGCATATAGTTCTTTAAACAATGGAACATGCTACCGCACAGTCCAGAGCATAGGAGATGGCCTGTGACCAGGCCTGGCCTGGCTGCATTCCCCTGGCACCTGAACTCCTGTTAATGATTTTACTAGATGTGCCAGTCGTCTTGGAAGAGTCGAGATACCCCTACTTTGTTCTGAATGTAGGACTCAGGCTTATCTCTGCTAACCTCAGAGTTTTGCCCACTCCCAAATCTATCCTGCCCGCAACCTCCACCCCCATCCCCACAATGTGATCTAAGGATCTGGTGTTCATGCTGTGACCCTGAATTGATTCCACTCTGTACCCTGCAGACCCAACCCCCTCCTTTTGGCTATCTGCCCAGGAAGGGAGGAGGCAGATGGGCCTGTGAAGGATTGGCTGACACAGTTGAGCTCAACCTCCTTCAGGGCAGAAGCCAGGAACAAAGAAACTCTAGAGGAAGGAGAATTGTGGGAAATTTACTGTTTCAGAGAGAAGGTGCCTGGCTAAGAGCACTCATATAGGCTAGACAGAGCACTGAGCCTGGTTGCTTATTTCCAGATAATCAGCTATTTGAAGCCAAAAAGCTAGAGTGCTCCTGTTGGCTTCAGACACGGGTTTTCCAGGTAACATCTCCTGGCAGCCTCAGGCATTTTGGGTCTCTCTCTCTCTCTCTATCTCTCTCTCTCTCTCTCTTTCTCTTTCTCTCTCCCCTTCCCCTCCCTCCCTTCCTTCCTCCCCTTCCCCTTTCTCCTTCCATCTTACTCCTCTCTTCACCCAATGGAGAATTTCTGGTATTCCTTTCCTCCTACAAACAGCCTTCATTATTCATATCCCTGGTCCATTATCCCTGATGGCCCCAACCCTCTTGTGACCTCCCAATCTCACTGTCTGTCCATCTGCCCCACAGGATGCCACAGTTGGACCTGTCTTGGCTGGGACTGAGGCAGGAGGCCTCACCATGGCTGCTTTTGCTGCTGATCGGAGCTTCCTGGCTCTTGGCCCGTGTCCTGACTCAGACCTACGTCCTCTACAGAACGTATCATCATCTCTGTGATTTCCCTCAGCCCCCCAAATGCAATTGGTTCTTGGGTCATCTGGGCATGGTGAGTGCAGCATCAGATTGTGGGTCTTTTATTTCGGAGTGAACGGACCAGGATCAGCCTTTCTCATATCCCTGCCCTCCACTCCATCTCTACTTGGCTCTGGATTCATTTCTGGTCTGTCTTTCTTACACTGCTAGACACTGAGGGGCTTCCAGGGTAGACCACACAGAGTGAGGGCCCCTAGTGTCCCCTCGTTGTCTGCTGGACTTGAGGCCTCTTGAGAAGCTCTGTCCAAGGTCAGCACCATTTTTCTGTCAATCCATATCAGGGCTTCCATATTTTTCTGGGGTAATCTCTGGAATTCCTTTCCTATCACACATGGAGCAGGAGACCTATGGGTGGTCTTTCTGCCTCTTGTTCCTGAAGCACTTTTTATTTAAAAGCTGGAAGTTCTTCCCTAAGATGGACCATTGAGTCCTGTTGCCCGACCTGGATAAGAGTTGTCTACTCACCCTCCTTGACCCCACACCTTGAACTTAGACCAAGTCTGTTCTTACCTTTGGGTGACTTGGTCTTAGTTGCTTCACTTGCAAATAGCAAAGCTCACAACATTCATACATATCAGTGACATCACCCACAGGGTGCTGTTTGGTGAGAGCATGGGGGCTCGTAGATAGGAACTGCTGCCCATCTAGAGAGTTAGTGGTCACCTCTTGTCCTGGGGTTGACTAGTTCCTGCTCTGCAGACCTTTTGTGTCATTGGAACTGCAGACCTGCAGGGCATGCAGACACAAACATGTAGGAGAATCCATGTGTTGTTTCCACTCTGTTGTTGTGATAAAACACTGACCAAAAACAACTTCAGGAAGAAAGAGTTTGTAGTCAAGGCAGGCACTCCAGCAGGATCTTGAGACAGAAAGCGTGGAGAAACACTGCCTGCTTGCTCGCTCTCAAGCACGTGCTTAGCTAGCTTTTGAAAAATACAGTCCAGGACCATCTGTGCAGAAAATGGTGCCACATAGAATGGACTGGGCCCTTCTAAGTCAACTAACAATTAAGACAGTCCCTCAGAGACATGCCCACAGTCCACTCTGATCTGGGCAATACCACACAACTGAGACTCCCTTCTCAGGTGAGTAGAGGCCCTGTCAAGCTGTCAGGTACAACTAACAGGCTACAATGTTGCCTAAACACCCCTAAGCCCCATGAGACCTTCCCTGATGGTTTTCCCTGGGGTTTAATACCACTGGAGAACATTCATCTTCTCAAGTCAAGGTGGCTGTCTCTGAGGTAGGCTGTATAACTTCTCCATTGGCCCTGGGATAGACCCTTGAGACTCAGCGGTAACCCTGAAAAAGATGGAGCAAGACTCAGCACAAACCCATTTAGTGTAGGCTATGTGCGCAAACCTTTAGAGCATAGTGCTATCCTGAATATTGTAGGTATTTGTAAGACAATGGTGTTTATGTATCTAAATACATCTATACATAGAATAACAATAATAAAAGATGTTATGCATAGGAATCCTTTGGGTCCATTATGAGCTTGTAGGACCAGAACCACACATATGTAGTGTGTCAGTGATAAGAAAATCATTATGCAACACATGAATGTATTTATATGATTATTTAAGTACATATGTATATGTGTATATAGAGAGACATGATACATATATAAATTCTATACAATGCACACACGTATATATTAAAAAGTGAGGGCAGAGAGGGGGTACATTGTGTTATGATCATTGACTTATGTAATTATGGATTCTAAGCATGCTACAATATGCCATCTGCAAGGTGGAAGCCAACCTGTAAATAATTCAATCTGAGGCCAAAGGGTTGGCATCCTGTGTATGGGGAGATCCTTGAGGGAGAGAGGAGGCGATGGGATAGTCTGTAAATGTAACTTTTATTTGCAAGAGGAATTGTTGTCTCTGATGCGTACTGCCTGAGCCAGCTAACTCCTGGCCTCTGTCGAATCTTACCTAGGCCTAGAAGTTTTCAGTCTCTGAAACTTACTGATGAATAAGCTGACCCTTGTTTGTTCTTTCTGAACTCTGACTGGCTGGTTTAACTCAGTTGTTCTGGCCCAAACACCTCTCCAGGTTGACTGATCCAATCTGGCCTCTCTCTCTCTCTCTCTCTCTCTCTCTCTCTCTCTCTCTCTCTCCCTCTCCCTCCCCCTCTCCCTCCCCCTCTTCCTTCCCCCTCCCCTTCCCCCTCCCCTTTTCCCTCCCCCTTCCCCTCCCTCTCCTTTTTTTCTTTTTCTCCACACTATTCTTTTAAGAAGCTTTCCCTTCCTCTTTCTTCTTGTGAGAGTTGGGCATATCCTAGTCTGTCACCTCTTCCTCTGATTCATCACTTTGTCTGCCACTCAATTAGACATCACTTTCAAACATGGGAGTTTCTTTCTACAAATCAACTTTACCTTGATTGCTTGGGATTAAAGGTGTGTACTAGGGTGTGACTGTATTCCAATCAGAGAGATCAAAGGTGAGTGTGAAGGGCTGAGCCACACTACAACTAGAAACATTTTTTTTTCTAGTAAACAACACTAACTTGGGGTTTACAGTATGATCAAATATCCTGCAACAAGAGTCCAAAAGTCAAGAATTTGCACTGTGATGTCTGTGGGCAGAAGAAGGTATCTATTGCAGTCAGGAAATAAGGTTGAGATTCTTTTATTTAATTGCTCTATATTACCAGTCCTTAGCCTAGGGGTCTCCACACACAGGTTGATATGTGTTGCATATCAAATATTGGATATTTATATTGTGATTCATAATGGTAGCAAAATTACAGTTATGAAGTAGCAACAAAATAATTTTATGATTGGAGGTCACCACAACATGAGGGACTGTATTAAAGGGTCGCAGCATAGGAAGGTTGAGGACCACTGCTCTATGTTTCTTTAGTGGGTTGGATGGTGCTGCCCCAGCCCGTAGAGGGTGGGTCACCCTGGCTGAGACTACTGATGCAAACACTAATATCTTCTGGAAACACCATCCTAGAGATAGTCGGCAGTCATGCTGTATCTGCTTCTCTCTGACCATGTCGTAGCATAACGCGCTTGACCCCTAACAAACCACCTCAGGAGGTGACTGTTCCTCTCTTGCTTGTAGATCACTCCCACTGAGCACGGTCTGAAGGAGGTGACAAAGTTGGTGGCCACCTACCCCCAGGGATTCATGACATGGTTGGGTCCCATCCTCCCTATCATCACTCTGTGCCACCCTGACATCATCCGATCTGTTCTCAGTGCCTCAGGTACTTAGAGGAAGCTGCTGGTGGTGTGCCTGTGGGAAACTGAGGGCTTCTATCTCTGCGCTCATGTTTCTATGTGATTTCTGAAGTAGCCTAGTCCTTCTTGCTCTTAGCTTTCTCCATTTTTTGCTGAAGATATTAGAAGGAAACCCAGGCTGGACTCAGCCCAGAGGATGGTAGAATCTTTAGGGCTCCCTGTGGCCCTCTGCCTTAGCAGTCCTTTTCTTGGAAAGCCTAGAGATCTTGGGATTCCTCTCTACTCACCTTCATTCAGAGCTGAGAGGAAAGTGTCCTGGGCACTCATGGTGCAGTGTGCACCACTCGGGGTATATGCTATGGGTAGATAAAGACCTGGCAAGTGGTTATCTCCATCTTCCATCCACATCAAAGAGGCATCTGTTTTCTGATCCAAGTGGGCATTGAACTAGCCTGTTTGTCTACTGCTGAGGTCTCTGTGCTGTCTTCAGCTGTGCAGGTGACCAGAATGCAGATAGATGGGACTGCTGTAGTGATTCCCTTGCCTCTGCCTCACCTTATGTATGCCTGCAACTAGAGTGGTCTGGCCATCTCCTGATCACACCTGTGACCACACTTGATCATACCTGTGACCACACCTGATCACACCTGTGACCACACCTGATCACACCTGTGGTATTGGCTCTTCTTCTTGTTATTACTAGCACAACTTCATTGAGCAAAGATTGGTTTTTATTTGTGATTCAGGATTCATAGTGATCAAAGAAAGACAGACACATAACTGGCTAGAAGATGAGAGGAAAGGAAGAAGAGGGAAACTCAGTTCAAGATGTTTCAAAGGGATTACTCTACCTCCATTCTCTAGCTAAGTTCCACTTCCTAAGATTTCTAGAATCTTCCAAAATAAAGGCAGCATCCGAGGACAAAAATCTTTCAAAAGCCAAACTGATGAAGGGTATTTCATATTCACACTATAACAACTGGTGCATGTTGTCCCAGGTATGAATCAAGTTTAATCAAATGAATATGGCCCTATCTGGAGCTCACATAGAGCTGTGGCCACTTAGAGCACATCTGTTTCTTGCTTGAGCAGCTGTTTGAAATTATACTTTTTCTCTTGATGAAAACACTTTAGCCACTTGGGAGTTTTCTGACATCTGTCGCATTTTCAGTCCCACTGAAATAGAAACATGGCTGAGATTTCTTGTTTGAGGCAAGTCTGATGTCCAATTGGACCACATCAATGCCATATCTGTGAGATTACTGTGACTATTTTAAAATGATATCTGGAACCTACCTATGGGGGCACATTGAGATATATCAGATCATCTATTCCCATTTTAAAGTAGATGGGGTCATTTAGGGTAGGTCCGTTTGCTTCAGCCATGTTAGCCCATGTTACCCCCTATATATCCATGACACATATCTATATTAGGAGATGTCAGAGCATGCTGGGATGGTCAGGTATTCTAGGTCTGTAGAATGTCATGCTACACTTGAAGGGCCGACATAGTCCTATGTTGTAGTTCAGGATTCATGGTGATAAAAGAAAGACAGACATAGTCAATATAGACTATGTTGAAGCCAAGTGATAGTGAAGAGAGTTGCTTCTATCTCATCTAGCTAGTATCCTGCTTCCTCTTCCTCCTCTTCCTCCTCTTCCTGTCTTCCTCTTCCTCCTTCTCCTCCTTTTCTTCCTTCTCCTCCTCTGCATCCTGTGTTCCTTTTTCTAACCATGTCATGCTGGGTTTGGGGCAGACATGAATAGGCCTCGCTGAGCCCTGCCTCCACACTCTCTGAAAGTTCATTTCCTGCCTCTTCATGGCCCCTGATCTTCCTTGTTCATGTCAGCTTCAGTTGCCCTAAAGGAAGTAATCTTCTACAGTTTCCTGAAACCCTGGCTGGGTGAGTACCACAGATGAAGGACCCAGGAAAATCCCCAGGGGTGGATGGGAACACGATACCATGCTCACTGCCATCACTGCCCTCCCAGGGGATGGGCTCCTGGTGAGCGATGGGGACAAGTGGAGCAGCCACCGCCGCATGCTGACACCTGCCTTCCACTTCAACATCCTGAAACCTTATGTGAAGATTTTCAATGACAGCACCAACATCATGCATGTGAGTCTCTGAAACTCAGGTTCTCAGCTGAAGTCTGAGGCAAAGGAACTTCAGATAGAGCTGATCTGTTCTCTAAAGGGTTAACATGGATGTCTTAATTAAATTTTCCATTGCTATGAATTGTGCAGGCAGACAAGTACTGAAGAAGGAGCTGAGAGTTTCTGCATGAATGTATCTTGATCAGATTATAGTCAGGAGTGACTGTCTTGTGGGCACCTAGGAGGAGGGTCTCAAAGTCTACCTCCACAGTGACACACTTCCTCTAACAAGGCCACACTACTCCAACAAGGCCACACCTCCTAATAGTGCCACTCTGTGGGCTAAGCAATTTTAAACCACCACAGTGGGGCCATGGTTTTATTTTTCCTCTCCATTTTGTATCCAAGACAATACCATAGAGCCATGTCGTCACACATGGTGAGTACTTATAAAGAGTTAGGTTCTATTTTTCTCAGGTGGTGGCCCTAAAAACTAAATGCAGACTTGAAAATTACCTAGAAACCGCCAGTAAGGAGCAAGGCACTTCCACACACACTGATTTTGAAACAATAAGGTCTGAGGTTGCTAACAGAGGTGTGGGTCAGGGGGTTGGTTCTTCTGAACAGAGTATGGGTCACATATGTATGGCGTGTGATCAGCTGTCAGTCAGTTTGCCCGATAATCAGCATAATTCCTTGATGCTTTGCGATTTTACCAACTTCAAGCTAATTTAGCATAGTTTCAGCATCCTGGGCTTGTTCCTACTACACAGGGTTCCATAGGAGAGAAGCTGGAAGTCATCTGAAGCTTAGGTTTCACTGAAGTTCTGCCTCTTCCTTTTCCCAGAGTATATTAGTCAAAGTCATCAATCTAACACAAAAACAAAGGGACATTGCTGGAAACTCACCTTACACTGGGCTGAGGAATAAGATCGGCAGCAGTGTGAGAGCTGCATGAAGGGCCAGCAGTTTTCTACTTGCTAGCCGACTGCTCGGCTTGCTTACTTGTATGTGAATGATATTTTTATATTCTAGCTGGCCAATGTAAAAGACACACAATCCTGGTATTTTATCTACAAGTGGGAAGCCTTAGATTAGGTTTTGAGCTATTCTAACTTACACCCCAGCCATATGTCCCTTGTTACTTGCTATTTCTCCTGGCTACATGGTCATAGTCCCTCTCCTATCATGGAGGCTTCTTCTCCCTTTGTCTCCTCCTTTCTCCTCCCCTGATCTGTCCTGAGACCCTTCACTCATCTTCAAGTCCTGTCTTTCTTTTTTTATTGCTCAATAATTGGCTTTAGACTTTTATCGATCAATTAACTTGGGGAGCAAGATTTGCAGAACAAAAGCTGGTGTACTTGAGAATTCACTTGTCTTGGGGCAACCAGATCTTAGGGTACAGAATTTAACGTTGGAATGCATAGCAGCCCCAGACCAACCCCAGACCATACAAGATTCCTTATTCAAATACAGAAGGTAGTCAGGTATCTTGCGCACTCCTGGCTTCCATCCTTTCTTGAAAGTATATAAACTCAATGGGGCATTACAAATGCCCTTCAGAGGAGGCAACGGATGCTTTATATTGTGTAATTTAGTTCTGGGAACTCTGCTTTTATAACAAGCTGAAACAAGCCTGATGTTTGCCCATGGAAGGCCATCTCTGGATATCTCAAGGTTTTCTGAAATATCTGTGAAATAGTACAGGTGAAAAACACTGGGATGATTTTTTGCTCAGAACATTTAGAAAAGATGCTTAGAAAACAATGGATATTGCCATACCTGACATAGAGATCACTTTATGTCCAACTTATGACACCCAAGATAAGGAATAATGCCATTTACTGAATTCTTAACATGTTGTGGAACTGATGGTCATGACCCAATTCCATAACTTATGCTGCAAATTTCATTTTTAACAAACTGGTGAGACAAAGGTTACGTTTTCCTCATAAAGAATGAACCTGGGGTTTGCAAGCATTAAAGAGTTTGTCCCAGATAGCAAGTGATCTAGAAACAGTGGCACACGGTCTCCATCTCGGTTTATCAGACACAGTCAGAGTTCCTTGGTGCTGAAGACATACCAAGTACGACAGAGAACAATGCGCTGACTGACGGTGCAGAGCATGGCCGTCAGAGCTCAGGCTTAAACTTAGGGCTTCTGGTCTCCACTCCTGAGTCTTCATGTTCCACCTAACAGTTTCTCTCGAACCCCCACCTGGTTAACCCTGGGGTCAAGTGTTTGGCCAGAGACGTGGGAGGATTATTTGGGGTATCAGTTATTGTAGTTGTGATTGGGAAAAATCTCAAGGAGCTCAGACCTGGTTATGATATTGCTTCTTTTTCTGTAAAGGCCAAGTGGCAGCGCCTAGCCTCAGGTGGCAGCACCCGTCTGGACATGTTTAAGAACATCAGCCTGATGACCTTGGACAGTCTGCAGAAGTGTGTCTTCAGTTTTGATAGCAACTGTCAGGAGTGAGTCCCTCCCTTTGGCCTGAGAACCTGGAGTATGGACTTGGAAGGTGGTACAGTAGGAATGGGTGGCGAGTAGGGAAAAAGGGGGCTTCTAAGAGAAGGTGATTTAGAACAAAGACCACAGATGCAGGTGAGTAGATCATATTCATCTGGTATAGAGGAGACACCTTAGATATGGAATTGTCAGGTTGACACGAATTAGATACTTTTCTTACAGTTGTAACAAAATAGTTGATAAAAGCAACTTAAGAGAGGGTTTATTTTAGCTCACAGTTTGAGGAAAACCCCAGGGTGGCTACCTTGTGTCTGCAGTCAGGAAGCAGAGGGTGATGAGTGTGCTTAGGCTTATCTAGCTTTCTCCTTTTGCACACCTGAAACTCAGTTCTCATTTTAAACACAAACACGTGTACGAGTAGAAGTTATTCCATGACCTGAATATTTATACCATCTTGAAATATCTGTCACTCAAAAGGTCTATCACCTTTTCTTTCTTTTTGCTTTTGTTTTGTTGTTTTGTTTTTATTATTTATTTATTTATTTTTTGTGACAAGATTTCTCTGAATAGCCCTGGCTATTCTGAAACTCACTCTGCGGACCAGGCTGGCCTAGAACTCAGAGATCCATCTGTCTCTGCATCCTGAGTGCTGAGATTACAGGTATGCACCATCCTGGTGGGCTATCACCTTTTAATTCAGCCACACACATGTTCTGAGGACTAGATAGAATGCTTTCAAATTGATTGGCAGAAAACTAGCTAGAATAAATTCTAGTCTATTTGCTAATTGATGCCCCCCCCAAAAAAACCCCAAAACCAAAACCATATGATCTAGGTCTCCATTGTCTGCATTTCTCTTTGACATTCTGGTCTCTCAACTTCCAATCATAGTTTCCCTTTAAACTCTCCATACAGAATGTAATTGTGTTTCTGGATCAGCATTTTAAATTCTACATTTCTTCTACAAAAGTTTCAAAGGCCTAAGAACCACATTGTCAGGATTATTACAATTATGACCCCACTTCTGGTACCAATTTCATGTATTATCTGTGTTTCTCGTTGGTGCAATGAGAATCAACTTAATAGAGGGAAGGGTTTGCTTAAGGGAGTCACTGTGGAGAAATGTGAGACTGATGATCACATTGCATACACAGTAAGGAAGCAGAGTCTGAAACACTCATTTATGGAATAGCGTTGCTCTTATTAGGATGAGTATTCTCATCTTAATTAACACAGTCTTGAGAATCCAGATGTTGCCGGGCGGTGGTGGTGCACGCCTTTAATCCCAGCACTTGGGAGGCAGAGGCAGGTGGATTTCTGAGTTTGAGGCCAGCCTGGTCTACAGAGTGAGTTCCAGGACAGCCAGGGACTCAGAAAAATCCTGTCTTGAAAAAACCAAAAAACAAACAAACAAACAAACAAACAAACAAAAAGAATCCAGATGTACTCAGAATTTTGTCTACATGATGATTCTAGATCTTGTCAAATTGACGCAGTATACTGCAACATAGTATCTAAACTATCCGCCATTGAAAACCCGGCCAAAGGTGGGAATGTTCTCCTATCATTTCTACCACAGGTGTTTGTGTTTACAGTCACTTCTGTTGTTGTCACAAAGTTTTTTAGTGTACTTAGTTAATTTTTTAAAGGGGGAATTTTTTTTGGTTGAGGTTTTTTTGTTTTGTTTTTTTCTCACAGTTTTGCTGATGGCTCTTTGATGCTATTGTTTTGTAGAGAACATGTGTTAAGGAAAATGTTTTCATCGTTTCAGGAGGTAAAGAGAGTCAGGAAAGGGTCAGGGTCCTAATGTTCTCTCCAAGGCACACTTATGGCCTAGCCACCCTTGATTAAGCCCTATGTGTTAATGCTCTTGACACTTTCTGAAAGCCCTGGAGATGGACGTTTGGGAGACATCTCCAAACCACAGTAAATGAGCAGGATCACAGCAGCTCTGTAGATACTATTGTCTTGTACACAAGATGGAACTGTAACTAAATGCAGGGATCCTATAGAAAAGACCGGATTATTGAAAGAAAAAGAGTTCCTAGCTGAGTGGGGTGTTGGAAAGCAGGTGGATGAGAGCTAGATTTGGGGAAGGAAAGAAAAGGAAGGAGTGACATCTGTGATGCTCTTGGATGCTCATGAAGATGGGCTATAGAGAGATAAGTGAGACTTCACAGTCAAATGTCACCACGAATGGCACTCATGTATTTGTGTGGCCATCTGTTTCTGACTACTGAGTATCCTGTTGGGAAATATTGAGCTTCGGTTTTGCTGAATTCTTGCTTCCCTTCATGCTGTACTCATGCAGGAAGCCCAGTGAATATATTTCTGCCATCTTGGAGCTCAGTGCCTTAGTGGCCAAACGGTTCCAGCAGGTGCTTCTACATGTAGACTCACTCTATCAGCTTACCCATAATGGGCGGCGCTTTCACAAGGCTTGCCACCTGGTGCACAACTTCACGGATGCGGTCATTCAGGATCGACGACGTACTCTCCCCAGGAAGCACGAAGATGATGTCTTCAAGGCCAAGGCCAAGGCCAAAACCCTGGATTTCATTGATGTGCTGCTGCTGACCAAGGTGGGTTCTCACGAGGTGCAATAGTGATGCTTAAACTTAATTTGTTGAGTGTGATAACGGACACCTTTAATCCCAGTATTCCACAGGCAGCAGTAGGAAGATCATGATGAGTTTGAGGCCAGCCCGGTCTACATATTAAGTTCCAGGCCAGTCAAGGATACACAGTGCAACTCCACCTCAAAAGAAATTAATCAATTCATTAAATAGCTCTTTTTGTGTTTGCAAGGTTTGGGGTTTTGTTTTGTTTTGTTTTCGAGACAGGGTTTATCTGTGTAGCCCTAGCTGTCCTGGAACTCACTCTGTAGACCAGGATGGCCTCGAACTCAGAAATCTACCTGCCTCTGCCTCCCAAGTGCTGGGATTAAAGTCATGTGCCACCACTGCCCAGCGGGTATTTTTTTTTTTAAGATAGAATCTCACTAAACAACCCTGGCTGACCCTCAATCTCATGTTCTTCTTGCCCTCACCTTGAACACTCAAACTACAGATGCGTGCCAGGTATGGTTAGCATTGTTTAGACCAGTCTGACTGTGTTGTCAGTGAATGGATCCTGCTGTCCCAACTTCCCAAGTCGAGGACTACACAGTTGTGCCACAAGCTCGGCTTTAAGGGGTAGGATTAATGACAAGGCCAAATATAAGATCAAAAGACAGTTCTTTTTGAGACTTGATGTAGAGGCTACCTAAAGGCCATGGAAGTCATTTGAGGAAAGGAGGGACAAGCTAGAAAGAAAAGTTATAGAGATAACAGCAGAACCCACTCAACACACCCCTGCTAGATCTGAAGCTGAAGGACCTCAGATTTTACTATATTTATAACTTAATATGTTGTTGAGAAATCATATCTGTATCTGTATGTATGCCTAGAACTGTGTGCCTGCAAGATCAGGGCAGTCTATCCGTTATCCCCAACAATAACAGCAGTCAGCCTAGGATTGTAAAAATGGCTTCCTATCTATCCCTGACTCCTCTTTTCTCAGGTGATGTGATGATTTCATCTGTGTGTTCAGCAGATCTTACCCCATAGGAAAAGATCAATACATTATGAATCTCACAAGTTTCACAGGATATTTGGCACATCTGTGTCTTCTTCATTTCAGGGAGTATGAATAGATGGAAAAGGAGAGAGAGCTAGAAAGCAGGAGATGGAAGAGGAGATGGGTGTGGGAATAAGGAGAGGAGATGGGAGCATGGAAAGGAAGCAACATTGAGAGCAGAAGAGAATATTTTTAAATTAATTTTTGAGTGTGCAAACTAATGCATTTTATTATGGCATATTCATGCACAAATACCACTGCATGTTGAGAAAACTTTATTCTGGAATGTAAGCAAGTTTTCTCCAATCACAGGTGAGTTCTACAGGTATGCAAGCCTAATAGGTTCCAGAGGACAGGAGATACATTTTCTGTATGTAGCACCCACGAATCGAGTGAGAGAACCCAATACAAACTTCAGTGCAGGGTAAAACAGTCACAGGGGAAAGCATGGAAATATTTACAAGTGAAAAAGAAAGAGAAGGAGAAGTTTAGTTGCTGGTCGTGTGTAAGATGACATCACCTGTGCTTGCACAATGTCATATTGTTAGTGTTTCTCCTGCCAGTCCAACCCTTTCTGTCTCAAAGTGTGCAGCATTTCCCTTGCTGACAGGTGGGTAGGGAGACACCAGTCCCACCAATTATGGAGCAATTGACAGAAAGTGATCCACTCCTTCCTAAGGAGGAGATCCTTGTAATGAGAGTAATGTTTACGCTCCAACTTTAAAGGGATGCAGCCATGAAGTCATCCTATGTGCAAGGTTACTTGCTCCTTTGTTCCCTAGAAATCTCTCACCATGCAGAAACCGGAAAATATTCAGAGGTCGCCAACTCCTTCAACAAGGAAAAACAAACAAACAAAAAGCAGGAGGCAGGACAGTCAAGAACTAGATCTAGGGGTGGAGACCTCTGATGATGATCAAGAGAGATGCAGAGGCACAGTGGGCTTGGGATCTAAGAGCTGTCTCGAGTTAGACATAGACCCAGAACTGCTGTGATCTGGTGTCTTGTCTTGTCTGTCTCCAGGATGAAGATGGAAAGGAGCTGTCGGATGAGGACATCAGAGCAGAGGCTGACACCTTCATGTTTGAGGGTGAGGCTCCCCGTGTGGAACTACAGACTCAATAGGAAACCTCCACTTAGGGAGCGTGTTGAATGGACCCTACCCGTTCAACTGTCATCCCACTATCATCACAGACTCAATAGGAAGCCTCCACTTAGGGAGCGTGTTGAATGGACCCTACCCGTTCAACTGTCATCCCACTATCATCCATCGTCCCCTTTCCCGTCTTTCCTGGGCTTCTCCTTGCCTGGTTCCTACCCACTTTGTGGTGCTGAAGTAGCTTTGAAACCTAAGCCTCCTTGTCTGCCCTGCAGGCCATGACACCACAGCCAGTGGGCTCTCCTGGACCCTGTACAACCTGGCGAGGCACCCAGAATACCAGGAGCGCTGCCGGCAGGAGGTGAGGGAGCTCCTGAGGGACCGAGAGTCTACAGAGATCGAGTGGTGAGCATAGGTCTCGGTGTCTTACTGGGCCTCTCCCCTGGCTCTGCTCCTCAAGCAGAGGAGGGATCTCCTGTTTATGATTCTTCCATTACTACTTGATGGGAATAGTATCTGTCTCATTAACAAGAGGAAATTTATGCTTTGGGACAGAAATATTTAAACTTCCAAGAGAATTGCTGACGATATAATAGTGTGTGAGGGCAGATGATGTCACTTTGCAGATGTTCGATATATATAAACTTTCTGTCCTCTCCTTTGTCTCAGATGACATTTGTTCTCAATGTCTTCCCTCCCTGCCTGTTTGTGCTTCTCTTCCCTATTTCCTCCAGAATAGGAATTCATAAGTGACACCTTGGGGTACAATGTTCTGCGCAATTCACTGTATCATCCACCCATCCATTCAGCAAATTGTCCCATAATAAATTCCCACAACAATTTTATGAGAAGTCCATCCTGTGCTAAGGATGAAGCTGAAAGAAGTGTTGTCAGGAGCTCCAAGCTTGGTGGGAGAACAGTCCTGCATCAGGGCACTCCCCAGGACACACTGGCAGGTGTGAGGTTTAAAGTAAGAGAAACAAAGATACATTTCAATTTAGGATCCTGAATGAGAATTGGGAGACGTGTGGTTAGAACTGAGGTCCAGAGAAGAGGAGGTGGCAAAAAAAAAGTACAGAGATAAGAAGAGGGGTGTTTTATGACTTTTCTTGGGGAGATGTGAACAAATGCCTACTTGCCTTCATGGACAACAGGCCAAAAAGTGATCAAACTCATTGGCAAAACAATGAGTTTATTAGGGTTACTCACGTGAGTAATGATGAGGGGCTGTTTATAACTAACTGTATCACTGAAAATCTCACCCTAATATAGATAAAGACTCAAAAAAAAAAACCTACATTCTTGGAGCTCCTAGAGAATCTCTGTCCAGTTATTACCTTTTATTTAACCTTGAGGAGGGTCTTGTGGGTCTTATAGGTTTCAGAAATTTCCTAAGACTTGTGAGTTGCTCACACTTTGATCCTTATAAGTTTTATGCACACCCTGAGTCTTTTGGAGTTCCCTCTGGGATGGAATGTTTTAGTTTAGACAAATATGTTACATAGTGAGGCAGAAGGGTGTTGAGAGGAGGAGGAGGATAAGAAGTAGTGAGGGAAATGTGTTGGAGAAAAGGAGATGAAGAAAAGGAGAAGGAGAATGTAGGAGAAAAAAGAGGAGTGATGGAGGATAGGGAGAAGAACAGGAGAAAAAGAAATAGGAGAATAAATGGAATGACAAGGGAGAAAGATGATCACAGGAGAAAAGAGAGCATAGAGAGTTTGTATGTGAAGGAACAGGGTGGGAAAAAGAGAAAAGTAAGACAGTGTGGAGGAAGCGACAGAAGACAGGAGGACGGGAGGAGAGAAGGAGGAGAGAAGGAGGAGAGAAGGAGGAGAGAAGGAGGCAGTAGGAATGGAGATCGGTGGGGTGATAAAGAAGAGCAATCACTGTGTCTGCATTGCTTCTTAATTCATTTTAATTTTACTTTGTTTTTACCAAAGGAAGACTTCTTCAAGCAATTTTGAGTTGCTTTTTATGATGGACATTTGGATGTGTTTGGTTCAGAAAAAGCTTCTAAAACCTGACTAAATTCTCTCCAGTATTTTCCTACTTCTTTCCTTGGAAATGTTTTAGCACTGTGAGGAAAGGTTATATGGCCAACACAGGGCCTGATCTGTTTTGCTCCTGGACAATTCTGTGGTGTGTTCCTCAGGGACGACCTGGCCCAGCTGCCCTTCCTGACCATGTGCATCAAGGAGAGCCTGCGGCTGCACCCCCCAGTCACGGTCATCTCCCGTCGTTGTACCCAAGACGTGGAGCTCCCAGATGGCCGAGTCATCCCTAAAGGTGCCCACTGGGACAGGGAAGGAAGGCCTTGGGCACATTGCAAGGTTTATTCAGCAGGTTTACCCTCCTGGTCCCGCTTCATACAGGTGTCATCTGCATCATCAATATTTTCGCGACTCATCACAACCCAACTGTGTGGCCCGACCCTGAGGTGCTGTAGCCCCGTCCTCCCATTCTTTTTCATCACAAGGACCCTAGAGGAGGGAGCAGGTTTGGGCTGGGGAAATCAGAACTTACCGACCCTAGCACATAAGGGATTCTGTCTCTGGCTGTGCTAGGAGATGCCACTCACTGTCTCTTTCAGGTCTATGACCCTTTCCGCTTTGACCCAGAGAATATCAAGAACAGGTCACCTCTGGCTTTCATTCCCTTCTCCGCTGGGCCCAGGTAATGCCAGGAGGCTTCAGATGGTGGGGCAAAGGTTTAGGCAAGATGGAAAGGATGGAAAGTTGAGACAGGAAGGATCCGGATTTCCTTCCTGCATCTTGGCAGGTTAAGTAAAGAGGTATAGAGCAAGGCTTGGGGAAGTCCAAGAACCACAAGCCTCAACTAATGTGCTCATGTGAGTTGGGCTCTGAGGTTTGACTGAGTTTCACCGGATCCAGAATGCGTCGCAGACGGGTCCCAAATAAGTTAGTTCCCCCTGGGTGCCCTCCACCTGGCTGACTAGTGGGGGAAGGTACCTAGGCCAGATTGAAGGGTGGGTCCTGTATGGGACTGGAGTCACAGTCAGAGTCCCCACCCCGTCCTCCTGCAGGAACTGCATAGGACAGACATTCGCTATGAATGAGATGAAAGTGGCGCTGGCACTGACACTGCTGCGCTTCCGCGTCCTGCCAGATGACAAGGAGCCGCGCCGGAAGCCGGAGCTGATCCTGCGCGCGGAGGGCGGGCTGTGGTTGCGGGTGGAGCCGCTGAGCACACAGTGACTCCTTGCATTTTGGATGGGTCTCACCCACCCACATGCCTCTGCAGATGTCACCTGTACCAGAGGCTCGCCGAATACCAGTAGGGGGCGCTGGAGGACAAGGGAGAACCCGCAATTGTGGTGGGGCGGGAGGGGTTGATGTCCTTCGGCCCAGACCCCTGACTTCATCTGGCTGTTCACGGGCCTCTACATTGTCCTTTAGCCTAGTTGGACTCAATCTCTCGGGCAATAGGGAGCTAAGGGGAAGTGCCTAGGCAGAATAGACGCCAGGCTCGAGCTCAGAGAACCTTCCTTCTAAATTGAGGTACATTTCCATTACCTTTACCTCCATTCTAATCTTAAAACTCTCATTCTGGGACTCTTCAGCGTTTCTGTGAAAACTAAAATTTTAGGTTTATTAAACCTAACAAGTCGGCTATTTGTTGCTGGGTTTATTTGGTTTGGTTTGGTCTGGTTTGGTTTTTTGTTTGTTTTTGAATAGTCTCACTACACTGCCATGGGTGCTCTCAAATTCCTATTCTTCCTCTCCCCCCCCCCCCAAATTGCTAATGCCTCATTCTATTATGTTTTTTTCTATCATGCCTTTGTGTTTTTTCTTTTATCTTTTATAGATTTTTTTTCATACAGTGTATTCTGATTATGGTTTCCTTACCCCTATTCCTTCCCACCTTTCCTCTTCCCATTCAGACCCAAGCCCTCTCCATCTCTCATTAGAAAACAAAGAGGCATATACTGGTACAGCACAATACAACACAGTAAAACAAAACCAAACAAGTCAGAGCAGCACAAAAACAACCAAATAAGCAAAAGAGCAGAAGAAATGGCACAAGAAACACACACACAAGGAATGCCATTTTAAAAAAAAACATGAAACTGGAAGCCATGATATATTTAAGAATGACTTGGGAAAAAAAAATGCCCTGACTTAACATTACGAGACAAAGAACCTTCAAAGATGCTGTAGAGTTCCTTTTATGTTGGAAAAATATGAGATAAAGAATATTCAGAGATTCTACTGAGTTCCTTTGGTGTTGGCTATCTACTGCTGGGCCTGAGGCCTGCCCATAAGAATGGTTTGTTCCCCAGTGAGCCTAAACTTTTAGTCTTAAAGGGTCTTCCAGACAGCTGGGACTAAAGCCTGTGGGGCTATATCCCCTAGCTGCTCTGCGTCAGTGAGGACAAGGGATGGAGTTGGGAATGATGGGTGGTTGTTTGGGAACTGAACAATCATCTATTCCTGCTGGCAGGGAAACAAGGACAGACCAAAGGATCTGCCTCACACAGAAAACAAGTGAGATTGTCAACACTACTTACAAAGGACAGACAAAGGGCTACTTAAAGAAGCACAGAGGACACAGCTATTTCACAGAAAAAAACCACCCTGCTTCTGACAACTCTTGAGAGCTTCATACTGGTGCTCCTTATAAAGTCTTTCTTTCTTTCTCTGTCTCTCTCTCTCCCTCTCTCTCTCTTTCTCTTTCTCTTTCTCTCTCTCTCTCTTTCTCATATTTCTTACTACTTATATAACATTGTGAATCTTGTAATTTTCAGGGATTTCCTGACATTTGTGGTGAGGTGTTTGTTGGGGTCTGGAATTACCACTCAAACCAAACATTGATTTCATTTAAGCAAGAGTAGTTTGTTGAACATATTCCTTAATGCTGGATGTCCAGGACCACAAAAAGAACTTGGGACCCTAACTGTAGTACTAATCTGATCTCTGAGTAGTCTTTTTAAAAGAAAAAAAAAAACAGGTTCAAAAGTTTAAAGTTCAAGGAGGGGAGTAGTTGACTTACTAGGCAAAGTATTATCAGTTTACCTTTAAGCCGATTGGTCCTGAGTAAGGTAAGTTGGATGGTAGACGGGTGGTGAACAGGAGAATTTCAGAACATTGAGATAACAGAGTATGAATATTATAATCATAACTCTTTGTCTTATTAGTAGCATTCTTTAGTGTCAGTCGCAAAACCCACAGTGAGCTCATATGCAGGTACAGGAAGGGCTGCCTGGTGGTAAGCTCTGACTTAAGATATTTTGGATACAACAGTTCATATTGACCTTTGATTTGATGGGTCCTATGTAAAGCTTTGTGGAATTTCTTAAGATTAGCAGACCTCATACAGAACATTCAGAACACACAGAGCAAAACAGGATATATGGTTGAGCCAAGTCACTTCTCTGTGTCAGTGACTGGCCAGCACGTTACAGCAACAGAATGAAATAGCTGGCAGGCACGGAACAAAATGGCTACAGCTATTCTGGGTGGGTGGTGAGGGTCAGACTCTAACAATGTTTACTTTCCGAGCCTTTTGAATTTTGTTTACTTCTTAAATCTTAAAGCCTCTCTCTAGACTCAAATGTTTTGGTTTGAAGGAAATTGCTATACTACCAAGGTCCAGCTTTGGTTTGGTCAAGGAACCCTGATGATAGTGTCTGGGAGCAGCAAAAGAATGACTCAAAGTCAAATCAAGGGTTACAAGCTGATAGCCTATGTTCTGCTCAAGATAGCTTTTCAGACACCCCTCTCTCTGTGTTCTGCCATTGGTAAGAGAAAGTTTTCTCTTGCCATTGTAAAAACTCTCTGGATAGCTCCTGTCTTGAGGAACAAAGCCCAGTCTTTTATTTACACATCAATTCAGTCATTACCCCAGGTTCCCTTTTGATTATCCCATGAATCAGCATTCCATGAGCCCAGACCCTTGATTCTTAGGAGACAACAAGCACATTTTTTTAATTGCAAAAGAATTCAAAGATCTGCCTGCCTTTGTTAAATACAGACAATAAGCTAGCTTGGTGGGATCCTGCCCTGAAATTATCATTCCTACCACACTGGGCCTGGACCTAAACTCTCTCTCTCCCGGGCTGACTTTGAATTCTGGAATCTGCCTCACAAGTTGGCTCATAGTGTAGCTGCCTTTGTTCTTTTAGATCTATGAAGCTCCTTATATAATTCATATTGCATCCTTATATTTTGCATAGTTTTCAGAGTTCTTTCCCATAGCCTTAAGGTCTGTACTGAAGGTCTCAGTATTTACCATTTTTCTGAAACATAGACAGACCCTTGCCTCCCGGACTTGTGCTGCTTCTAATTATCATGAAGTCATTAACCTTGGCAGAGAGAACATTTCCTGATAACCCTAGCAGGAAGAAAGGAGGAACGTGAAGTTATGTATATGTGTATGTGTATACACACACACACACACACACACACACATACATATATTACATATATATATGTTACATATATACATATATGTACACACACACACACACACACACACACACACACACACACACACACACTACAAACAAGCCTTATGCCCATAGCAAGCATTGACACTCATTGAAGCCCACACCCTGATGGCTCTGTTCAAGAGACAGGAACCATTCCTGCCATGGCCAAGGCAGACTCGGCACTCTACAACAGTAGTATATGTAATAGGAAACACTCTTCAGAACTATGGTTATACCTGAACTCACCTTCTGTGCTATAGGAATCTGAAGACCTTCAGGTCACAGAATTCAAGTCTTTCAGATGATTACGTACTGGTGGATAACTGGGATTATTGTCATCTATAATAAGAAAGTGGTTAAGCATGCTGACAGTTGAGGGGTCCACACAAGTGTCTAGGCAGGGAAGCAAACACATGAAGAGATGAGAATGAAACCTGGTTTATACTGACTTCATCATACTCGGGGAGTCTGATGCCAGGTGTTCGTTGTCAGCATATTTAAAACACAGTGTAATTTGGGGAAAAGTTTCCAGGCAGCACTCATTCCTATTCCAGCTGTACAATAAAACTTAACAGGTGACTACTTAAAAACTCCTTTACCAAGTAAATGTGAGCTTGAAGGTGGGTTCTATAGTTAAAAAGCCTAGAATATAGTGCGGTCTCTGACAGATAGCATAGAGGTCAGCAGGCTATAAAATACATGTGATATCCTAAGAATGGGTTTTAATTTCTAGAGAAGGAGAATCTAAACATTCTGGGTAATTTAGGTGAGGTCTGCCTCCACAGCAAAAAGACCACCAGACTATTAACAATATTTACTCCTTGCTCTCTGGGCAGGAAAACAGGTACTTTATCTCCTCCATTGTGGACAGGCCCCTGTATGTTTAACATTCACGATTCCCTAGTGGTCAGTGGGTGCAAGGACCTTTGTGCCTTTAACAAACTGCTGTTGTAGAGCGCCCAGGTTTGCTTTCCAGCACTCGCTTGGCAGCTCATAACTCTATAATTCCAGTTCCGGGTGATGTGATTCTTTTTTCTGGATTCTGAAGGCACTGCATGCATGTGACACACATGCTGTTAGTTGTTAAAAGTCCGACCGCAGTTCAGAACAGACCACCCCAGACCACACGGTTCCGAGTGGGGGAGGTTTATTCAGGAGATAGGGCAAAGGTGGGGAGAAGAAGGTGGAAGGATAAGAGAGAAGTAGAGGCCGGCCATGACCACGTGGAGAGAGAGGAAGGGGGGAGGGGACAGAGAGGCAAGAGGGTAAGAGAGAGGGTAAGAGAGTAAGAGATTAAGAGAGAGAGGAGGGGGCAAGCAGCCCCTTTTATAGTGGGCCAGGCCTACCTGGCAGTTGCCAGGTAACTGTGGGGAGGAGCATACCTGGCTGTTGCCAGGTAACTATGGAGGTGGAGTTTAGACAGAATACTAACAATAGCCCAGTCTAGACTCCAAACAGGTTTTCATGTATCTTAGTGGAATCTAATCAACTCATGAAGAAGTATGTACTAGGCACTGACCAAATCCTGTACCTGTAATGATAATCCTAATTTCTGTTTACTAGCACCCCCCCACAAACACAGCTAAGCACCATGTAGTGTTCTTGTCCTCCACTAAATGTAGTGGGCAATTGCTATTGATATCTTCAATCACATAGACTCTTGCCCCTGAAATTCAGTTGTCATAGTTTCCTGAAGGGACCACACTACTCCACAGTCCTCCTTATGGCTCGTCCCTCATATTTCCTAATTGAATCTGTGATCTTCCCATCCAGTGAAATCACAGACTCTTCATAATGGCTCCAAGCAATGCTCCCCTTTTTTGTACCACTTACTTTCTTACCTCCTACTTTCTAATTCCTTCTCACTTCTTCATCTCATCTGCTTCAAGATGACTCATTTCTGGGGTCATTGGTTTCCCTCACAGGCTTCTCTGTTAGCTGTTGCTGTGATATCTTGTTACTCCCAAAGTTGCAAGGAAAAAGACCATTGATTCAAATCATTATGGCTAAATTAATTAAAGAAAGCAATTAATTAAAGCAATCTTTTTTTTAATTCATGTATACAAGCTATCTCCTCCTATGGTGGGGTTCAAGATGTCAGCATTGGATGTGGACAAGATAAGGGTTTTAAATCTCAGGGATTGGGGGTTTCCAAATGGGAGATTTGGCAGACAAATAGAATTAAAAAACAGAATATAAGCATAGCAAGTTAGTCAGAATGGCCTTCTGAAACAAAAACATGATTGCAAGACGGTCATGAGGTAGTCATAACAACAGTTGGTCATAACCACAGGTGGTCATAATAACTGTGTGAAACAAAGACATTGTTGGTATTCTGTCTAAACTCCACCTCCACAGTTACCTGGCAACAGCCAGGTAGGCCTGGTCCACTATAAAAAGGGCTGCTTGCTCCCTCCTCTCTCTCTTACTCTCTTAATCTCTTACTCTCTTACTCTCTTACTCTTACCCTCTTGCCTCTCTGTCCCCTCCCCCTCCTTCCTCTCTCTCCACATGGTCATGGCCAGCCTCTACTTCTCTTCTTCTCTCTTATTCTTCCATCTTCTTCCCCCCACCTTTGCCCTATCTCTCCTGAATAAACCTCCCCCCCCCCTTGGAACCGAGTGGTCTGGAGTGGTCTGTTTGCTGCGGTCAGTTGTCTGAGATAACAACTAACAGACGTGACTGCCATTCCCAGAGCAGGCAGTTCCAAACCATTTGCAGTTAAGGTTGCAGATGGGACAATCATAAGCAGGAATGAAACCTCATTTGTTTTTACTATAAGATGGCTTTCAAACCCAATATGAAAGCAGGCTGGTTCATCAGTCTTTTTAAAACGTGTCCTTAATTAAAGGATTGCAGTGTTACAAAGGATTGTAGCTGCTATATTTTTGGGAGGTTTGTCTTCAAACTAGACTGCCTTGCCCTATCACTGATCAATGACTTTATTTCAGTACTGGATCTCTACTGGGTTCTTGTGGCTGTGTTTCTTTTGGTTTTCTTTTGCTCATGCTTTCCTTACTGTTCCCATCAGCTGGGGATGACAGAGGGCACAAGACATTTCTAAGATATATACATTTCAGCAGAGTATGACTTTTTTTTCTAGAACACCTTCAATATCTGAAAGGGTAGTAGGCAAACTCTCACTCGGGATCTTCACAGTGAGGCCATGTCTGTTTTGTTTGTTTGGTTTGTTTTGATTAATGACTCATTGAGTTTTATTAGGATTGCTCTGGTGAACGTGGGTATGGAGTCGTTTACTGGAGCATGGGTAACATCATTGGCTACACTACTGGAAAAAGTTACTCCCTCACCCCTTCCTCTCTGGTCTTGCATGCCTTTAGTATAGGAGTCACAATTATTCTAAAGCCCTAATGGGATTATTGTAGTAATGCCTGGCTACTGATCTGTGATTAAGAACCTGAAAATGTGGTGGAAATTCTGTGTCCTGATTTGCAAACCTAGTGCCACAGAGTAAAAGAAAAACAAAGAGAAACACTTCTCAGCTAGGTGTCTGTTTAAACACAAAAGTCCCAAGAGAATCCAGCTGGAGTGATGCCATGGCGTTTGTGTGCAAGGCAGTTGCAATGTTTTGTAAGAACCTGACATCTCCAGCCCTGCTCAGAAGTTCTCTGTGCTTATCAGTCAAAGCCCCTGGGCTTCTGTCCTGGAGGACACATGAGGAATGAACAAAGTTCAATTGTTTTTACTGCCTTTAAAAAGCCAAATGGGACATCTTCCTGCAAACTGCCAAGCTTGCCTGCCCTAACAGTCCCCAGGAAACCAATTCTAAGTTTTGCCAAGACTCACAGAAGGAGACTTTTTACTGACTCTTGGGGCCTCATTAAAAGTTGACAGGCAATTCCAGTCTCCACTTCATTTGCACAAATTACAGAGCCTCTGGGGACCAGTCACAGAGATGCAGGCATCTGAGGCTGCTGCATACACAGCTGCAGGCTAAGACTGGGAAATCACAACTACTCACTTTGAAGCAATGCTCCCCAGGTGTTTTTTTCTGTTTGGTTTCAAGCCTAAACTTTAGTGTCTGCCTAGGAATCTACCTACAGTGAAGTACTGCAGATGTCTCTCTGCTTCTACAAGTCCCAAAGGTTCTTGAGGCCCAAGCAGCCAAATGTTACAGAAAGCACTGTGACATTCTGCCATGCAGAGCAAGGTCTCCATGCTTCTGGTACACAGGATGTCCTGCAGGGCTCTGACACCTCCACTGCAGTGCTCAACACCTTGTCATGCAAATGCCTTGTCAGCACTGTCCTTTATGCCTTGTCAGCACTGTCCTTTATGCCTGACTAAAGCCACAGCCCTAAGGGGGCAGGAACACGGGGTCTTACTTAAAGATGTTCTTCCTGCCTCCATAGAGACTGTGCTCAGTAACTCTGTTGGGGAAACAAGCAGAGGCTGAGAGCCAGCCCATGAGGAGAGTGCCTGTCTAACAGGTGCAAGGTTTAATCCCCAGCATGGAAAAACAGCACAGAACAAAACATAACAAAGCAAAACAAAGAAACTCCACAGTGGGTTGTCCAGAAGGCTGGGGAGGTAAAGGCATGGCTGCCTAATGGAGTTGGTTTTGTGACTTGAATTCAGTCCCAGGAACCAGATTGTGAATGGGGGGCGTGGGGGGGGCAATCCTTGTAAGCTGTCCTCTGGCTTCCACACATATGCTGAGGCATGGACAGCCACTCACCTATGCACATACTTACACATAAAATAAATACACGAATAAATAAGCAAATGAATGTGATGCAATTTGAGAAAGAAAGAAGGAAAGAAAGGAAGAAAGGAAGGAAAGGAAGGAAGGAAGAAAGCAAGGAAGGAAGGAAGAAGGAAGGAAGGAAGGAAGGAAGGAAGGAAGGAGAAGGAGAAAAACATCAGACAGGGCTGGAGAGACGGCTCAATGAATAGAAGCACATGCTGCTCTTGAAGAGCACCCAGGTTTGGCTCCAGAACCCACATAGAACAGCTCACAACTCCTGTAACTCCATTTCTAGATGGACCCAAGGATTCACAACTTTCACGGATGTTGGCACACACATGCACATACATGCCTCTCAGACAAGGACACACATAAACACATAACTGAAATTAAACCTAAGTCCTTGTTTTAAAAGCAGAATCAAATTACTCACTTCTTCAGTCTGTGTGGCTGGACACTGAATTTTAACATTCCTTGTCTTTAACTTTCCTGAGATGCATTTTTCGTCCTTTGAGCCCTCCTGTCCTGTGCGCCATCATCTCATCATCCACAGTGTTAGCTTACAGGTGACAATGGCCTACGTCATCATCTGCTGTCATCACCTGCTGCTGCCAGGTGCCGGCTGTGTATAAAAGGAGTGCTTGCCACCCCAAGTCTGTGTTCCCACGTCTCTCCCTATTTCTGTCCTTCTCTGTGTATGGCTGGAACCCCTGCTCATCTGCACAAGCTGGGAAACCCCATCTGCCCCCATATACTTGGAGAAAATTCCAGGCTAACATGTCAGTCGTCATTCCTCATCTCCCCATTTCTAATAAGCCACCCAAGTGTGCTCGCCCAGAGGCTGAGTTTTTGACCCTGTATGGACACCATCCCAGCTCCTAGCTGGCACGTCATCATTCTTTGCCTAAACTCTATAAAAGCCCCCTTGCTTTACCCTGGATGTGTGTCTTCACTGACACACATCACCACTGCGACTGGCGAACCCAATCTGCAAGAACTGCCTCCTAATTAACCTGCCTTTATTTACTTTTAATTTAGTCTAACTTGGCTGTGTCACTGAGGGAGAGAAAATGCCTATCACTCTGCCCATCCCCCCACACCCCCCACACTCCCCACCACCCCCACACCCCCGTCCTCAGCTCTGCTCCCATCTGTCTGTCTGACTACATGTTTACTGGTCTGCTTCTACCCCTTCTCTGGGCTCTTCCTTTCCCTCAAATAAATCCCCTTATACCAGATCTGTTGCATAGAGTGAATTCTCAGGGGAACATCTTGGCATTGGCCCACTTGGTACCCTTCACTGAATTATAGTTCATAACACTTAGTATCCCACAGTTGAGTATGATATAGGTTCCTGGGATGATGGGAAAGTCCTTTCTAAGTGGAGCCTTGTCTGTCGTCTTTAGCATCTGTCCTCCCTGCAACCTGAGTGTCCTGTCGTAATCCTGTCTTTCCTTGGATGAGAACTTACATTCTGACATCAGGTTTTTCTTTTCTTTTCTTTTCTTTTCTTTTCTTTTCTTTTCTTTTCTTTATTTTTGTTAATGTTGGTCCCTCTGATATGTAGGGTGGGAGCATTCTTGGCTTCTTCCCTGCCTATATTAATTATTTTCCTCATTACTGGCACAAAATACCCTAACAAAGCAATTTAAGTAAGAAAGAGATGATTTTTGGAACACATTTTGAAGGGCATCATTCTCTTACATCTGGAAAGGCACAATGGCTGGAGCTTGAGACGGCTGGTCACACCACATTCAAAGTCAGGAGCTGTGATCACTGGTGCTAGCTCTCTTTCTCCTTTGTGTGAAGTGTAGGACCCCAGCCCATGGAGTGGCAGCAACACATCCACAACGGCCCTTCCCAGCTCAGTCTAATCAAGATAACCCATCACAGAGATACCCAAGTACCTGTTTTCTGGTTATTCAAGCCTAACCAATTTAATAAGATTAGTCACCACACAGCCTCTGGAACAGGATACCTCAGCTGAAATGCCATCTCCTCCATGAAGTCATTCCCATTTATCCTGCCCTGGTCTTTGAGGATGAAGTTTCTGGGCTAGTTTTCCCCCTCTGCCCGCCTCTCCTCACTAACTGAGTCCAACTAGTGCAGCCTGCGGGAATACTTAGTCATTTTATTGGCTTGATCTTGTGCAGATAACCACAAGGGCAATGAGTTCAGGAGAGCATAGCCAGGTCGTGTCCAGAAGTCAGGACTTCACAGCCATCCTCCTCGTCATCAGCTCTTCCTTTCTTCCTCCCCACCCTTCTGTGTTGTTCCCTGAGCCCTGGTGGGCTCATACAGCTGCCCCCTTTAGGGCCAAACACTCAACAGTCACTTATTCTTAACACTTTGACTAGTTATGAGTCTGCATTAACTGTTGCCTACTGTCAGAAGCCAGGACCCTCGCCCCTCACCCTCACCCCCTATCTCTCCCCACCTACAACCTCTCCCCACCTGCACAACCTCCCCTGCAGCTTGGCAACCACAAGATCCTGCCTGGCAGCTGCAGGTAGATTCAAAGCAGTGTACGGTGTCTTTTGAGAAAAGGAGTTAGATCATCAATTGTTTCAGGGCACAGGCCGAGAAGATTCTGTATTTTCCCACTATACTTTCCCACCACCTGGCCTCTCTTACCCCCTCCCCTTGTAAAGCATATCATAAAAAGGCGCCTCGTGCCCAAATATATGACTCTTGACAAGCAACTGCTTCCTTGAGTCCTTTCCCTCTCTCATCCGTTCTTCTTTTTCAGGTTGGGGTCTTCCTCCCCCCCACACACACACACACAAATTACAGGACCCGAGGGTCGGGTCAGCCTACTGCAGGAGAAGCTTCTCTGGCAAAGTTTGAGAGCAGCAGTAAACCATGGGCATGAATACAAACACTGGGAATGCAGTTTGACAACAGTACTGGGCTTCCTTTTAAAGCCCATAACCACTCCTGCCATGGGCTCTTGACAAGGTTCACAGTGCTGGGCTGTAATCCCAGCTCATGGGAGGTAGAGCCAGGCAAGACTAGCAAGAGCTCAAGGTGACCACACAATGAGTTTTAGGCTAGCCTGGGCTACATGAAGCTCTGTACAAAAAACAAACAATAAAAATCCGGAGGATCACAATATAGCTTAGAAAGTAAAGAATCTTGCCACTAAACCCTATAGCCTAAAAAATTCAGATCCCTACACCTTATACGGTGATGGAGAGAAGTGACTCCTGCAAATTTGTCACCAGACCTTCACATGTGTACTTACATGTACCTCCACCCCGACTCTAAATAAGTAAATAAATAGATAATGATGATGATAGACAGACAGAGTAAATGAGTCATGTGTGATTGTTGGTGCTGGGCCTTCTCTGAGTGGGAGATTAGGATTACCTAGGGCACAGTCTTTATTTCCACATCATGTTTATGTGATTCTGGGGGTTGGCCTTAGGGTCTTTGTCTGTTAGATGACACCTCCAGGCCTCTGTGTGTGTGTGTGTGTGTGTGTGTGTGTGTGTGTGTGTGTGTGTGTGTGTGTGTATGAGACAGAGAGAGACAGAGAGACAGAAATACACACACACACACACACAGAGAGAGAGAGAGAGAGAGAGAGAGAGAGAGAGAGAGAGAGAGAGAAGGAGGTATAAGTATGTAGCCATAGCCAAGACAGAAAGACAGATTTGGAACTCAAGATCTTTTTGCCTTGGCATCTCAAATGCTGGGATTACAGGCGTGAGTGATCAGGTCTGCTTTGTTTTAAAATATTTGTGGAGTACCTACTATGTGCTAGAGATGAAATATGTTTGGAACTTAATCCTACTTTTAACAATCCCAGCAAAGGAAAGTGTCTAAGTCAGTGTTCTATTGCTGTGAAGACACACCATGATCATAGCAACTATTAGGAAAGAAAACATTTAATTAGGGTTTGCTTGGAGTTTCAGAGTTTTGGTTCATTATTGTCATGGTGGCAACATGGTGCCACAGATAGACATAGTGCCACA
Organism: Rhabdomys pumilio; assembly: GCA_030674055.1. Classification (NCBI taxonomy): domain Eukaryota; kingdom Metazoa; phylum Chordata; class Mammalia; order Rodentia; family Muridae; genus Rhabdomys; species Rhabdomys pumilio. The sequence goes on from JANHMN010000021.1 coordinate 3,882,229, forward strand.
GATAGACAAGTAGTTTAGAGTTCAACGCCTAGATCCATAGCAGCATGAGGAGAGAGTCACTTGAGCTGGCTTGGGCTTTTGAAACCCCAAAGCCCACTCTCAGTGAAATACTTTCCCAACAAAGCCAAACCTACTCTAACAAGGTCATACTTCCTAATCCCTCTCAAGTAGTGCCACTTTGTTGTGACTAAGCAAATACATGGGAGCCATTATTCAAACTATCACAGAAGGTGACATCATTCAGATATTATGAAAGAAATGCATAAATACATGGTGATTTTTGGTCACTGGTGTTGATTATTGTGTTCTTGGAAAATTCTTTACGTTTTTTTAAGATCATGTATTTGAGATCAATTAAAGAAAGGGGGAAATGTCTGCATGGTCCCTAATTCAAGTGTATGAAACAGGGGAAAGAGTGGGGAATAGTATCTCTGGAGGGAGGAATGGGTTCTGACCTGCTTCCTGTCTGCAGCTCCAAGCACAGGCTTTGCGCACAGAAGGGGCTAACTCATGCTTGGTGGAGGAGGTGACTTGTGCTTCTTCTATTTATTGAGCATTCTCTAGGTCATTCTGATGGAGAGACTCAGAAAGGCACGGGCCCAGACTGGGAGTAAAGCTGAATGGACTTTGCTTATTTCTAATTGTTTCACCAGTGACTGCATACTATCTGACATGCAGTAGTCGCTTAACAAATATCTCTAGGAGGAAAGAAACAGCTGTTGTGTGACAGACTTTTCCTGGGGAGACAGAGTACATACTTGTCTATTCACCACAGAAAGGGAATCAAAGTAATGGTTGCACCAAAGTCCGACTCTGTGAACCAGTGAGGTTTTATTGGGTTTACTAGCAAGAGTTTGGGTAGAGGGAAACTTATGGTAGCCTATATAGACACCCTGAGTAAGACATATGCATTCTCATCCACCATGAATAAAACAGTTCAGACAAGCAAGGACTGTCTCCTAAAGGAGATAAATCAAGGATCACCATGTGGGGTCAGGAGAGGCCTTTGTCATACAGAGTAGTACCTAGGTCTTCCTTAGATGGCCTCTCTTCCAGCCCCTCCAGTACTTTAGCACCCACTTGGAGCTAATCAGGATTCCACCTCATCCCAGGCTCAGGGAGTGCTCTCAGACCCCTTTTCCCCACTCCTCGTGATCCCCAGTGGCCTCTGGGTACACATACACAGGAATTTCAGGATCAAAGCATCTGCCCCAGATCTCAGTTTCTTGTCCAGAAGAACATGGACTGGGATCCCTATCCTGGACTGTGGTTCTGTCTTCCCTGAGAGACATTTTGGCTCTGGCTGTGCTCCAGTTCTGAACAGCAAGGCCCTGCATTTTGCCTCTTGATATACCATGTGGGCAGAGGTGTTCCCATATTCTAGCTGCAGACTGAAGCCCTCTGGCTCTTACATTCCTTCCACCCCCTATTCCATGATATCTCTGAGTTTAGAGCGTCGTATGGCATAGATGTCTCATTTGTAGCTGGCTGCACTATACAGATATTTAATCTCTGCGCTTTGACCAGTGGTGAGTTTTTTAATTAATACCATTCAATACACAAAGTTCTCTGAAGATATCTGTGGCGGTTGCACTGGCTAGTTAAGTGTGAATTTGACACAAGCTAGAGTAATCAGAGAAAATGGAACCTCAATTAAGAAAATGCTTCCAGAAGATCGGGCTGTAGGTAAGCCTATAGGGCATTTTCTTAATTAGTGACTAATAGTGGAGGGCCCAGCTCATTATATGTGGTGCCATGCCCAGGCTAGTGCCATGGTTTTTTTTTTGTTTGTTTGTTTGTTGTTTTTGTTTTCCCGCTTCCCTTCTCTCTCTCACTCCAGCCCAAAGATTTTTATTTATTTATTATATGTAAGTACACTGTAGCTGTCTTCAAACACCCCATAAGAGGACATCAGATCTCATTACAGATGATTGTGAGTCACCATATGGTTGCTGGGATTTGAACTCAGGACCTCCAGAAAAGTAGTCAGTGATCTTAACCACTGAGCCATCTTACCAGCCCATGGTCCTAGTTTTTATAAGAAAGCAAACTGAGCAATCCAATAATCAGCACTCCAACATGATTCTCTGTTTCAGCTCCTAACTCCAGGTTCCTGCCCTGCTTGAGTTCCTGTCCTGACTTTTTTTGATAATGAACTATATTATGTGGAAGCATAACCTGAATAAACCCTTTTTATCCTTTAGTTGCTTTGGTCATGGTGTTTCATCACAGCAATAGTAACCATAATTAAGACACTCAGATATTTGAATGTTTAGTCATCAGTGGATAGACTGTTTGGGAATGATTAGGGGGTGTGGCTGTGTTGGAGGAGATGTGTCTCTGAGGATGGGCTTTGAGGTTTCAAAAGCTCATGTCTGGCCCAGTGTCTCTTTCTCTGCCTGCTCTCTGTGAATTGGGATGTAAAAATCTCAGCTACTGCTCCAGTGTCATGCCTCTTAGCTTCCCAACATGACAATCATGGCCTAATCATCTGAAACTGTAAGCAAGCTCCCAATTAAAAACATTCTTTTATAAGAGTTACCTTGGTCATGGTGTCCCTTCGCAGAATTAGAACAGTAAATAAGACAGCATCTAAGACCTGTGAGTTTCTAACTGTGGGTTCTTGTCCAGACTTTCTGTACCAGGCATGCGTTTCCTTCTGGAGAACAAAACTGAAATCCAACCAGAAAGTGGTTGGATATTCCATAACATGTCACTATTGCATCCATGGGCCGCCTTTCAGTGTATGATATCTAATACACAAGGGAGGAAGCTTCCTGGTCCATACTAAGTTTATTTCTCATGTCTTGAGACCAGTGTGAATTGTGTCTTTGGCAGTGGAACATTATCTGGTGCAGACACAAGAAGAATGTCAATAATCCGTATTGTCTTGGATAAACCTTTTTTTTTTTTTAAACTCCATTCTTTCTTTCAGTTAGCCCATGTCCACTAGGGTTGCCCAGTGGGTGTAAGTACCACTGGACATGATTGTCTGCAGCCTAGTTCTGCACATCCGTGTTAGTGAAATGACTGCCCTGTCCATATCAGTTCTCCGTGGGCATCCATGCATAATATTGATTTGGATGAGACACTTGACTGTGGCTCCACCTGTTGCCCACTTGCTCTAAAAACGCTTGTGTAAGAGATTTATGGCAGTGTCCACAGGGGCGAGAGGGTATTTACATCCTTCAAGGGAGAGGGGATATTTGCACCTCTCAACAACAGCCATAGGCCTCCTAAAGCCTATTTGTGAGTGTGTGGCTATGAGCTGTGTGAAGCAACTGGGTACCTGGTTGAGCACAGGCCCCGGATAATACCCTAATGGGACAGTAGGTGTTCAGCCCTGCTCCTGGGCCCTGGTTCCTTTCACTTATCCACAGCCCCTCCCAAAGAAAGGTTTGTGGCCTTAGGTCACGTAGCACATATAGAGGGTGTGACTACAGGCCGCAGAGCCTCAAGAGATCTCCATATTAATGAGATACCTAAAGGCCAGAGGGCATAGCCAATTAAGCATTCCTTTTCAGACCCTCCTCCTTACAAAAGATATTTATCCTCAGGCCTGCCCTGAGGACACAGGGTAGAGCTTCATCACTTTCCACCACAATAAACCTTTTAAAACCATGGACTTCCTCATGTCATTGGGGCCTGCCGTGGAGAACTGTAGAGGGGCCCTCCAACCAATGAGCCACTGCCTAATCTCCTGCCAGGGGACCTCTAGGCGTTCCAGCCATGGAGGCCCACCAACTCAAGCAAGCTAGCCAAGCCAGCCATGACCCAGCCAAGCAAGTCGCCATGACCAAGAGTCTCTACCCCTTGGGGCACCACCGGAGCTTCTCTCCCTTATCCTTCTCGGCTGCTGGCTGGTCCAGCCCATATACCCCCCCACCCCCTGGTCTTGAGAGACCCCCATAGGGGGATCCCCACTCAAGTCTCAGGACGGCGCACACTCAAGGACTCACAAGAGACCGGCTTGATGCAAACACATGAGGCAGTTTAATATCAGAGCTCTGGGTCAGCATGTATTTCACTCAGGAGACAGAGGAGCTGACCCTGAGGCTCAAAGGATTAGGGCTTTTATATGCGAGGAGTGAGGGAAGTGGGAGATTTTCACACAGGTACACATGATTGGTTGCTTTACATTTTTGAACATCAGCAGGCTGTGGCGGGCCCAAAATGGGGAAGGGTGGAAGAACAATAGATGGCCCATTACTCATTTGGACATATCTCTGTTCTTTTAAGGATGTCCTTGCATACTTTTTATCTTTCATGGCCGGCCAGTTTCTTGGATGATTCAACAGGCCTTTGTCTTGTAACTCCACATCCTCTGTAACTAATTGACTGGGTCCAAACCTGACAGGCATTTTTAACTATTTAGGTTAGGGAAAGGGAATCACAGGGCCCTGCTATTCTTATTAGTTTGGGCCTATTTCAAAATTTTCTTCCAGTCTCAGTCCTGCAGTCTCCCAGTGGGCGCCTGGATGCCCAAGGGTTGAGACTAGCTAGTCTTCCACCAGCCACCTCAGCCTGGAGAACTTCAACCCAAGAGCTCTGCCCCCGCAGGACCTCAGACTGAGATCTTCCCACGCTCAGAGTGGAGCTCAGCGGGTTCTCATAGCCCAACATCTGCCCAGTGCTGTGTGGAGTGAACTCGGTCAAATTCCCATGCTTCTGCTCCCTGAACCATGGTTCCATCTGCCTGGGGGACAGACACATGGGATCCACAACTCAGCCCAACAGGACCCACGCCTACGAGTGAGACACAGACCCACACGTGAGTCAGTTACAGAACAAGTCAATTTAAATAATGCCTGCTTATAACATCCATCTGCTGAGGCCACAATTTGACATGATAACTGGACAGACTTATAGACTGTCCAGATGTTTTACAGCTGTTTTCTAACCCATGTTGACTTCCCTGTGACCAGGCTTTTCATAAACCCTGTAAGCAGCCTTTGTGGCACAAGAGAGCAAATGATTCATGCTTTAGTAAGGGCATCTGCTTCTTGATTTCCTCGCCATCTATGTGTTAGGCATTTACAGGGATGGGTGATGTCCCTTCTAATACTTTATTTAGCTTAGCTATTGGCTCAGTTACTGGAAGGATTTGGTGGCCGAAATGACACTGACTCCAGGATAGACTATATGGTATTGGTGACAGGATTTGCAGACACTATACCATTCTGATATTAACATGCCAAATGGTGGGACTATGATGGTAACCTTGAGGAAGTAATCTAAAGGTGCACTGTTGGACATTCCACATGAAAGCAAATTACGTAGATCTTAATGTTGTGAAGTTCAGTAGAGAAAAGCAATTGTCTTTGGACAATAGCAAAGACAAGGCACCGATGTCTGAGCTGTACCCTAAATGATGGAATCTAGAGAGATCTTAGTTGAAAGATTGAGTATTCAAACCAGGATGACCAAAACAGTGCTTGGATTAGAAGAGTTTTCCGTCCTTTGTTTTCTGACTCTCCAGAAGTGTAGAAGCATATTTTCTTTTCTATTTATTTGCAATAATTTGCTATTTCCTATGAGGTAGGGTCCCATGTGATTCAGACTGGCCTTGAGAAATGCCTATATAACTGGAGATGACTTTGAACTCCTGATCTTCCTGCATCTGCTTTCTATGTACTGGGATCAGAAGGATATCACAATGTCCGGCATCTCTTTATTCAATGTAGAAGTATTCAAGTCAATTCATATTAGATAAATATTACATGTTGTATCAGTGGAGGTTTTTACCAGAAGATAGAATTTATTTGAAAAACAACCAGTCAGTTTGAAGCCATCAGGTTCCTTCTTTGGGGCATGGAGGAAGTTAAGCCTGATTACTGTCGGGTATGTGAGGGAGGAAAGCTATATATGTTTCCTTATGTTGTTCTGAAAGCACGTTTACAAAGCTACAGAGTAATGTACTAATTTTAGGTAGGAAAACTGTTCTGTATGATACTATATGTTAGCATTCTGTCTATGCTCCACCCCTCAGCTACTGGCAACAGCCAGATGTGTCTGACTCACTATAAAAGGGGCTGCTTACCCCCCACCCCTCTCTTTCTTGGTCTTGTTCCTGTCTTCCTGCTCCTGCTCTCTCCTCATTCCCTTCCCCCCATTCTCTCCATGTGCTCACGGCCGGCCTCTACTTCTCTCCTTCTCCTCTTCTTGTTCTTGTTCTTGTTCTTGTTCTTGTTCTTGTTCTTGTTCTTGTTCTTGTTCTTGTTCTTGTTCTTGTTCTTGTTCTTGTTCTTGTTCTTGTTCTTGTTCTTGTTCTTGTTCTTGTTCTTCTCCTTCTCCTCCTTCTCCTTCTCCTTCTCCTTCTCCTTCTCCTTCTCCTTCTCCTCCTTCTCCTCCTCTTCCTCCTTCTTCTCCTCCTTCCTCTTCCTCCTCTTCCTCACTCTCCTCCTCCTCTTCTTTCTCCTCCTCTTCTTCCTCCTCTCTCTCTCTCTCTCTCTCTCTCTCTCTCTCTCTCTCTCACTCTCTCTCTCTCTCACACACACACACATACACACACACCCTCAGAGGGCCAGTCATCAGTCAGGTCTGACCCATTTCTTAGGTTGCCTAGAAACTAAACCCTGAACTCTAGGACCCAAGGGGTCCCACACCTGATCTTGAACTTATAACTGATGGACCCAGAGCAGACAAGAAGAAGCCATTTGGTGTGTAATCACTGATGTGTTTATAAAAAGATAAAGAGATAAAGAGAGTATGTTCTGTGGGTGTGTGGAGAGCTCTTGCAGTAGCTGGAAAACCCTGGTACCAGATTGAACTGCTTTCTGGCGATCTCCAGGAGATAGACAGGACCCCTAGATATTCTCGTGATGACCTGATATCTAGGCTGCCTACCTGATTCGTTACCAATTTTTCTCTCTGGACGCTGATACGAATAGTTTGGTAACAGTTCCCCATCACCCAATGGGTGCAACATTGTCTTTGACTGCACCTCCAGACACTCCACTGGGTTGTCTCCTGAAAAACCTCAAATCTCTAAAATTAATGCCTGATTTGAGGCCTTCTAAACTGATACACCTCTGCAATTAGGTCTGGATTTGGTACCCTCTAGATAATGGTTTAAAATGGCCACCTAATGGCATGCTAGACCCAGTCATTTTAAAGGGTCTTTATACATACTGCCAGCAGTCTGGTAAATGGAAAGAGGTTCCCTATATCCAAGCATTCATCTACCTTCGCTCTAATACCTCTGTGTTCTGCTGTTCCCCACCCCAGGTTTTTTTTAGCCATCCTCCACTGGTCAGGGTAAAGAAAAAAAGGAGGAGGGGAAGCTGATGGTGAAAGGGGAGTTGGGGTGCAATGTCTCTTAAACTATTTCCTGCTGTGTAGGGGCGTAGTCCATTGTGGGGAGTAGCTGGCTTTCAGCATCAGGGTCCATGATAGATGTGTGCATCAGGTTCGTCTGTGGACAGCAGCTGGTAATCTTAAGAAACCCAGGTTATAGAAGGGAAGGAGGATCCAGATCCCCTATTCTTTCTTTCTTATTCAGGAAAAAACATAACCACAATAAATTACATAGATTTAGCATGTGTATGCCCACACTGTGGCACTTAAATGGAGGTCAGAGGACAACTTCTGGGAGCTATTTCTCTGCTCCTACACTGTGGGTCTACCAAATCAAACGCTGGTGATCACACTTGGCAGCAAATACTTGTACCTGCTGAGGCTTCTTGTCTTTTGTATTAAGGACCTGTTGCCCTGCTAATTAAGGTAGAAGTCTACCATTGTCCAGATAGCCTTCTGTGCTGGGTGAAAAATGGTGGACTCCCTTTATCAGCAGGGCTTCTCCTTCTCTGGGGGGATCAAAAACTTACACACACTTCTATCTGCAGAATGTCATTTAGCCTTTGTTAAGATTACAGATTCGATTTCCTTTCTCCTGAGAACCCATTCAGCTTGCACCTGAGATTCATGGAACTCCTCTCCACGACAATGAGGCATCTCGGAACCTTAAGCCTTCAGCCAATAACGTTTGCTTACCCTGGATATCCCTGCTCCATTAACCTAAAACTATATAACCTTTGAATCACCCCAAGTAAAGTTGATCTGTCTCCCAAAAGCTGATCCTGGTGTGTGATTGTCACTGCTGGTGCTCAGGCAGAAACCCTGTCCACAGACTGCTC
>JANHMN010000021.1:3890373-3943785 GCA_030674055.1 Rhabdomys pumilio
ATTGTCACTGCTGGTGCTCAGGCAGAAACCCTGTCCACAGACTGCTCCCTTCATCCTCATGTCATTGTCACTGCTGGTGCTCAGGCAGAAACCCTGTCCACAGACTGCTCCCTTCATCCTCATGGGCCAGGGCCAGTGATTCTGGGGGAGAAGGGAGACTCACAAGGACCCATCACTTTGGGAGTTGCATTTTAAGGTTTTGGAACTTTAAAAATTTATTCTTTTGACAATTTAAGGACTTTTGCTCCTATTCACCTAGATTCCTCTCTCCAATCCTCCCAGCCCCACTGCTAACCCTGGACTCTTTACAAACATCTGCCCCTCCTACTTTATGTCTCTTATTTTTGTAAATAACCCGCTCTGTTTAATTAGGGCTGCTTGGGTACAGGGTTGTTCACTCCATTGTGGGTACCTCCTTTTCCAGCCCCTCCCTTTCTAGTCCTTCTCAGGTCCAGACTTGTCACTCTTATTCCTTAGAGTAATGTGTCACTTTTCTGAGGCCAGAGTTTTTCTCTGACCAGGGAGGACACAAAAGGCCTTCAGAGAAGATACAAGGGCTGCTCTTGAGGTTGTGGACTGATCCCAAGGAAGACTGGGGAACTCTCTTGAGGTCTCAGTTTGCCTCTTGGGTCCCCAGTGCAGCCTCTTGCCATCGAGGGATCTTCTGAGTGGCAAAGAATTGCTGCAGAGGACAGGAATAAAGCATTTAAGTCTATCACCTTACAGAGTTATGGTACAGGCAAAGGGGGCCAAAGTCTACTCTGCTACTGGACAGGGTAGTCCTGGTGACCTCCACCAAAGGCCAATGTACATCTCAGACTGCCATCCTTCAGAAGATGACACAAGCTTCTGGTATGGAAGTTCTCAGAGTAAAGGGATTATTAGAGGTGGGCCTTCAACTCAGAAAGCAAATGAGGTCTACCCACAATGTGGATTTCTTTACAGTCTGCCTTTGGAAAAACTGTATTTATTGTCACAAGTGATAGATCTAGAGGGGCTGGCATTAATCCGTCATGTATATGTATCTTTTGTGTTGCCTGTAACATCTCTATGTGTGGATGTATCTCAGTTATCTTTCTGGGGCCAGAGGAGTCTCAGTATCTGTGTAAGAGCTCAGGTCTGACTGTGCCCCCTGTGCAAGGACGTGCACTCGAAACATTTATGGACATGCTTGGTGCACCCCAAATGGTGAGAGGTGGATAAAGGTGTGTGGAGGGTGAGTCTCGATCACAGATGTACAGGAATACAAGGAATACAGTGGCCATTGTGGGTACCTTGTCCTACTCTCCCGACTGCCTATGCACATTTAAAAAGTACATTTCTAAGGCCCCTTTAATCTACTTCCATACATCTGGGCTGGGGCTAGGCATGGAGTTTCTCTAATTTCCTTCCCCTCTCTCCATTTCTCAATCGTTCTCTCTCCTCCTCTCTTTCTCCCCTCCCCATCCCACCCTTCATCCTCCTTCTCAATCCCTTCTGTTCCCCACACTCCTCTTCCCTGTGTTCCCTCCCTCACACCCACTACTCAGACTCACACTCTTGGTGCAGAAAGGCTCCACCTTCTGATTCTCCACCCCACACCCCCTGCTGGAATCTCAGCTGGATTCCAGCTTCCATTTTTAAAAAATGAGGTAAATTGTAAATGTGCAATTTTCTCTTTAATGGCCACAGCCCAGAGGCATTGAGGTGCACTGTAAGGCAGCCAGCATCTCTCCCTGCTGTCAAAACCTTGGCATCACCCCCAAGGTCCCAGCAGCAGTCACTTCCCCTTCCTGTCCGGAGTCTGGTCAGCTGTGAAACTGGCTTTCCATCTCCGGGGATGGCCGTGAAGGGCATATCCTAGGACCAGAGCCAGAGCTCACACGAACTCGTTCCTGTGTTCTTTCACTGAGCATCACATTTTTTGGACTGATACATTGTACCATGTATCCTATTTTTAAAATTCAAAATTGTACTCACTTAACATAAAATTAAGCGTTAAGTTTAGTTAAGTAATTAAGCATTTAAACTGGGTAGTCCAGTAGAATTTAGTCATCCACATGAGGTATAACTACCATGTCAATTTAGTTCTGAGTCTTTTTCACTGCTCCAAAAGAAAGTGCCGTATTCAGTACAAAGTCATGAAAAAAAAACCTCCTGAGATTTAAAAACAATAAAATATCTGTTACTAATCATTCCCCATTGCAGCTCACCTGTTTGCAGCATGGAAAAGCAAGTAGGGTCAGCAAGGTAGCAGAGAGGAAAGATCCTGTTAGAACTGAGTGAAGGAGAACCCACCATTCCCCACCCTCCAAAACTGGGGCAGATGAGACCTGCTGGACTCAGGGACAGAGAAGAGTGAACCACAGCTGCCAGCCTCTTCCTTTTCTGCACCAAACGCAAGGTTGTTGAGGGAAGGAACCTGGTAAGGATCAGAGAGAGGGCAGAGAGGCAGAGAGTAGCTTAGCTGTCGGGTGGTGATAGACCTCTGTGAGAGTAATCAGGCGTTCCGGTTCTGCATGGGCTAGATGCCAAATTCCCAGCCTACATGGTGAAACTATGTTCCCAAAGCATAACACACCAAAGTCACAAAGAGAAAATAGCACTGTCAAGAAGCCAGAGGCAGAGCTCTGCTAGTACCAGAGGATGTATCTCCCTGGGGCTTCCACAAGTGTCACACACAGCACAGCTCGCTACTTAGGGCTCATCACTTCAGTCACACAGCCCACAACACCTGCTGCTCACAGATTATTGATCATCTGCCATGAGTCACGGAGATGGGAACAAATAGCCTTGTGTCACAGCTAGTGAGGATGCAACTAAGCAGAGCCTGCATCCCTTTTCCCTTTTCACAGACGAAAGGGAGCCTGCTCAGGATGCAGTGAGTAACACTATGCCAGTTCACATACAAGAGGCCTGATTATATTCAGTGGCTTATTTTTTAAAAACTAAAAAACTTGAAAGTTGGAGGGGGATGGGCTTGAAAGAAAGAGTTCTGAGTGAGTTGGAAGGGAACAGAAGAAAAGAATATGCGTGAATAGGATCAATAGAACACATTGTGTGTGTGAGAAAGCTTGTTAAAGAATATATATCAAAATTGTTTTAAAAGAAAGAAAATACTCTTCCTGCACTGAAACCTAGTTCAGAATATTAAGTCCTAAATAAATGTTGGTCAGTGATTAAGTGTTGTAGGGGCTGAGAGAGATAGGGAGTGAGAGAGAAAGAGAGAGAGAAAGAGAGAGAGAGAGAGAGAGAGAGAGAGAGAGAGAGAACACAGCAGGTGCTTTGGGCCAATCCTGAAGCCACATTGGGCTCCTTGACTTCCTGAAAGAGATTAATGAAGGGTTATGACCTAAGTCCCAGCCTCCTGGGTGAACCAGAGACTCAGAATTTGAAGGTATTGGGCTGGCCCTCATATACTCTCTTATGAAACACTTATGTAACACAACCCCAGCCCAAACCAGGGAGAAACAATTGGCCAAGAAATAAAGCCATAGCTTACAGAAAAGGTCTCTGGGTACCCAGAGATAGCCCAGTGAACAACTAGAGTCACTGTACAAAGTGGAGGAACCAAGAACGTAGCATTTTACATCCTACCTGGTGGGTGCACTGTGACTTAGTGTCTCTACGCTTATTTCTCTTTGATAAATAGGCCTAAATTATTCTTTTTTTTAAATTTTAAGATTATGTTTATTTCCATTTACTGTCTCCTTCTTTTCTTCCCTTCCTCCTTCCCTCTTGCTGTGGTGTGTGTGTGTGTGTGTGTGTGTGTTTATTGGATGACAACTTGTAGGAGTCACTTTTCTTTCCCATGTGTGTCCCTGGGATCCAAGTTGTCAGGCTTGGTGACAAGTACCTTTTCCAGTGAAGCCACCTCCACAGCCCAGAAGTTTTTCATAAAATATGTTGGTACGAGGAGTTTGGCACAGTATATGTGACTTCTTAGAACAAGTCCTCGTCTACATCCCCACATCAACCTTTCCTTGAGCTGGGGGCTCTGTTCTCTCTTCCAGGCCCAGATATTCATGAAGGACATAGAGTATGCCAATCAATGTGTGACCACTGGAAAACAACAGAAAACAGTCAAATCTTTTTGCTCAACAGTCTTGTGGCTTCGTTCTGCTTTTTGTCTGACCCAGAGGATGTCCAATTAATAGAAACTGTAGCTATATTACATCTCAGGCCTCCATCAGCCCCTGCTATGCACAAAACCTGTGTTCAGCGCTGTAGACAGGAGGCTGGTCACAGCCCACTTTACTGTCTCTTCAATCTGACTCCAAACACATGGGGTCTTTTTGTTTGTTTGTTTGTTTGTTTGTTTGTTTGTTTTTGGAGACAGGGCTTCTCTGTGTAGCCCTGGCTGTCCTGGAACTCACTCTATAGACCAGGCTGTCCTTGAACTCAAAAATCCACCTGCCTCTGCCTCCCAAGTGCTGGGATTAAAGGCGTGCGCTACCACTGCTCAGCTGTACACATGGGTCTTTTTTAACTGGAGAAATCTTAGAGAAGAAAAATGGTGATAATCAACCCAGAACATCAAGTCTTTCTTGCATTTATCTTGAAGTATCTGAATGACATTTCTCTCCCTTGTCTGAGAGTTTTCAAAGGTAGCATTGAGTCCCAAATGTCTTTTACCACTAACACATAGTAGGTATTCCATGAATAAAGAATAACTGAGCCTGGTAGTTCATGCCTGTTATCCTAGCGCTTGGAAGTGAAGGAATCTCAGGTTTCAGCCTAAACTTAAAAATTAATTTCTCAAAAGACATGCTCCAGGAGAAACGCATTCCAAAGACTTATACACATTCCAGGAAGGGCCTGAGATAAGAGGATTAAAAGGTTATCAGAAAGCTGGGCCTTAAGTGTAATAAACCTGGGTAAACAGGAGCTATGGTAAGACTTAGCTAACATTCATTGTCATAAGATAATGTGCAAATATGAGTTGCCAAGAAACCGAGTGTGGGAGCAGCCATTTGAGGTCAGCCTTTGTGGTTAGCATTGTTTAAGAGGTGACTGTAAGATTGCCCTCGTAAACCCTGTGAAAACCGTACAAAAACTGCTCTTAGCTTTAGCTTGGGGTTCCTCTAGCCTGCATGTGGGGGAACCCCAGTGCACTGAATCAATAAACCTCTTGCTTTTGCATTGGATCCCCTGTCTGTGAGTGTTTCTGTGGGAGTTCGTCTTCCAGGTTTGGAACTTTGGGTCCAACAGAAGGCTGAGACAGTAGGATCTTGAGTTCCAGGTTAGTCGTGGCTACATACTAAGATGCTGTCTTCAAAACTACATACAGGTGCCACTCAAGTACTTCAGTTGGTAGAGTGGTTTCCTATCACATACAAGGCCATAGCTTGCACCAACACCATATAAACCAATCATTGAGATGTGTACATATATATACACCCATACACAAATAATGAAATAAATGTTTAAAAAAAAAGAAACTTAAGAAGGCAGCCTTCCGCTAGAACAAGAAGATGGTTGTACCAGTGTTGAAGAGTCCTTCCATTTGTAGGTTTCTCCTTCCTGAGATAAGCAGCTGCCTGAGTATAAACAGAGTCATTAAACCTCATGTGTGATGTGTTCCTTGATTAAGTAGAGAAAGAAGTGGGAACAGCAGAAGTAGCTGTCATAAGTGATAAAGACAACCAGGCTGGAACCTAAAGACTATGTGCTAGACAAGCCCTGAGAGGAAGCTCAGCTCCAGCCTAAATCCACTGCTGATTAGGGGCTGGGGAGAGCGCAATGGGCAGAGCTCACAGGTCACCTGCTCTGCATTGTGGACCAATGCAGAGAGAAGAGAGGTGGTCAGTACTCAAGTTTTAGACAACAGTGAAGGAGTGTGAGGAGGGGAATTTAGTGGCTACAGGAGCAGAAGAACATCACCCTTAGGGTGGACTGAGCAGCAGCATATCATGCAGGAAATGGTGTTTCATTTGAGATGCTCTGTTCCTGAGGTGGTGTGATGGTTAATCTTATCATATTGATAGAACTTAGTGTTAGTTGTTCTAAGAAGTCCGACCGCAGCTCAGAACAGACCACTCCAGACCAAACGATTCCAAGGGGAAGAGGTTTATTCAGGAGATAGGGCAAAGGTGGGGAGAAGAAGGTGGAAGGATAAGAGAGAAGAGAAGTAGAGGCCGGCCATGACCACGTGGAGAGAGAGGAAGAGGGAGGGAGGGGACAGAGAGGCAAGAGGATAAGAGATCAAGAGATTAAGAGTAAGAGAGTAAGAGAGAGAGAGGAGGGGGCAAGCAGCCCCTTTTATAGTGGGCCAGGCCTACCTGGTGGTTGCCAGGTAACTGTGGGGAGGAGCATACCTGGCTGTTGCCAAGTAACTGTGGAGGTGGAGTTTAGACAGAATGCTAACACTTGGAATTACCAAGATTCTAAATCTATGTATGGGCTTGTCAGGTAGGGATTATTGTGATTTGGTTAATTGAGGTAGGAAGGTTCATCCAAAAAGTAGGTGCTGCCACTCTATGGGCTGGGGTCCTAGACTATATATAAATGAGAAAGAGAGTTAGCACAGGCTATCCCTTCCTCTGATTCCTGACTTTGAATGCAATGTGACCAGCTGCTTCAAGCTCCAAACCTCATGCCTCCCTGCTGTGAGAGAATTCCCTTTCAAACATAATCCAAACTCATTCCTTGTTTCCTCCTTCCTTCCTTCCTTCCTTCCTTCCTCCCTCCCTCCCTTCCTCCCTTCCTTTCTTCCTCCCTTCTTTCCTTCCTTCCTTCCTTCCTTCCTTCCTTCCTCCCTTCCTTCCTTCTTTCCTTCCTCCCTCCCTCCTTTCCTCCCTTCCCCTCCCTCCCTCCCTTTGTTCCTTCCTTCCTTCCTTCCTTCCTTCCTTCCTTCCTTCCTTCCTTCTTCCTTCCTTCCTTCTTTCTTCCTTCCTTCCTTCCTTCCTTCCTTCCTTCCTTCCTTCCTTCTTTCCTTCTTCCTTCCTTCCTTCCTTCCTTCCTTCCTTCCTTCCTTCCTTCCATTACTTTGTTTAAGTATTTTGTCCCAGTAATGAGAAAAATAATTACTACAGGCAGGGAGGAAGCAAAGGACTCACTAACCAGAGAGATTCACACATACGGAAGACCTGAGGGCAGAAGATAATTTCTCATCCAAGAAAGAGAAAAGGTTGTTAGGACAGAATACACAGGATGTACAGTGGCTCAAGATGCTTTAGAAGACAGACAGCTCCACCTTGAAAGGACTTTCCCCATCATCGCAGCAACTTATACCATTCTCAACTGTGGAGTACTGAAGACGATGCACAGGACAGGAGGCTCAAGGGATGCCACCTACACCTGAAATATGCATCTCAGGAAAATTAAAGAAAAGTAATCTTTATTTTATAGGGATATTGTGATCCACAGTGTCCAGCCACTCAGGTTGAATAAGAGAGTAATTTACTTGCTGTTTTTGAAATATGAATTTATTTTTGTTTTTACTTATATGTATGAGCCCTTGTTAGGTGTGTGTGTGTGTGTGTGAGAGAGAGAGAGAGAGAGAGAGAGAGAGAGAGAGAGAGAGAGAGAGAGAGAGAACCTATGGAAGTCTGAGGCTTTGGGTTCTCCTGGAGCTGGAGTTACACGCAGTTATAAGAACCCTGTTCTGGGAACCTACTTAAAGTACTATGCACTCTTGGCTGCTGAGACATCTTCCAGGCCCTGTTAGCTATTTTTTGTTTGTTTATTTGTTTATTTGTTTTCATTTATTTTTAGTTTCTATGGTAGTACATTTACTTACTTATTGTAAGTATGTGCATGCACATGTGTATGTAATGTGGATACCTATGGCCCAGCATGTGTGTGGAGGCCAGAGGACAACTTACAAGGATTGGGTCCCCCCATCCACAATCTGATTTCTGAGACTGAATTCAAGTTACAAAACTAACTCCATTAGGCAGCCATGCCTTTACATTCCCAGCCTTCTGGACAACCCACTTGTGGGGTTTCTTTGTTTTGCTTTGTTATGTTTTGTTCTGTGCTGTTTTTCCATGCTGGGGATTAAACCTTGCACCTGTTAGACAAGCACTCTCCTCATGGGCTGGCTCTCAGCCTCTGCTTGTTTCCCCAACAGAGTTAGTTACTGAGCACAGTCTCTGTGGAGGCAGGAAGAACATCTTTAAGTAAGAAGACCCTGTGTTCCTGCCCCCTTAGGGCTGTGGCTTTAGTCAGGTAAAAAGGACAGTGCTGACAAGGCATTTGCATGACAAGGTGTTGAGCACTACAGTGGAGGGAGAGGTGTCAGAGCCCTGCAGGACATCCTGTGTACCAGAAGCATGGAGACCTTGCTCTGCATGGCAGAATGTCACAGTGCTTTCTGTAACATTTGGCTGCTTGGGCCTCAAGAACCTTTGGGACTTGTTGAAACCGAGGGACATCTACAGTACTTCACTGTAGGTAGATTCCTAGGCAGACACTAAAGTTTAGGCTTGAAACCAAACAGAAAAAAACACCTGGGGAGCATTGCTTCAAAGTGAGTAGTTGTGATTTCCCAGTCTTAGCCTGCAGCTGTGTATGCAGATGCCTGCATCTCTGTGGCTGGTCCCCAGAGGCTCTGTAATTTGTGCAAATGAAGTGGAGACTGGAATTGCCTGTCAACTTTTAATGAGGCCCCAAGAGTCACTGAAAAGTCTCCTGCTGTGAGTCTTGGCAAAACTTAGAATTGGTTTCCTGGGGACTGTTCTGGCAGGGAAGTTTGGCAGTTTGCAGGAAGGTGTCCCATTTGGCTTTTTAAAGGCAGTAAAAACAATTGAACTTTGTTCATCTCCCATGTGTCCTCCAGGACAGAAGCCCAGGGGCTTTGACTGATAAGCACAGAGAACTTGTGAGCAGGGCTGGAGATGTCATGTTCTTACAAAACACTGCAACTGCCTTGCACACAAACGCCATGGCATCACTTCAGCTGGATTCTCTTGGGACTTTTGTGTTTAAACAGAGATGTGGTTGAGAACTTTTTTCTCCTCATACCCCACTCCCGCTGTGTGTGGTAAGACAGACCTAGGACCCTGAGTGTGCTTATTCCAACTGTAGCACACTCCTACTAGCCCACACTCTCTACCCTTGCCATTTCTTTAAACTGGGTTATATCTTTTCTACATTAATTTTTTTATTGGATATTAAATTCTTTATATAATAGAAGCTCATTGTGCACCTCTTCCCTAGTCCTATTTCACATTGTTGTCTGGAGAGCAGAGTCCAGAAAGGATAAAGACACAACCAGAGTTCTGGGCTCTAAGTATTTCTGGAAAATGAGTCCAGGGGATACATGAGAATGGAACCACACATCCTTGCCTGGCCTGGGACAGAGAGGACAGGAAGGCCAGCATATCTGTGACTTTACACATTCAACCTCTGACCTATACAGGTCAGCCCAATGGTCACTGGGCAGATGTCATCTGATACACACATTCACGAGGATGGATATGTGTATTAACGATACCAGTTACTATGAAAACATGTACAAGTATCAGTCAATTCAGTAATGAGCTTGCAGGATAAGAAGGAAGCCCTTCGAAAGTATCCTTTGACAGCAAGTGCCCCAGGTGAGGATCTGTCCTCCACTCTTTGGCAAACAGATGATGTTCTAGGAAAAAACATCCATGCCATATACTATACTGAAATGTCCACATCAAAAATGCTTGTGTTCTCTGTCTCCTCAGCTGAGGCAAATAGTAAAAAAGGTGTGGGCAGAGAATACTGTATTTATTCTTTCTATTTGTTTTATTAGCATGCTTCGCTAAGGTTGGACATGGATTTTTCTCCTCCATTTTATTCTTTGCATCTGCTGAGATGTACAGCTTCTCTGTCCTGAAGGGTGTTCTTTTTAAAATTCCAGTAAGATTGTCCTTGAGCTTCCTTTTAAGTTTATTATTAAATCCTTCTATTAATCAATCTAAGAGCCCCCAAGAAAAGACCCCTGTCTTCCCTGTATGTAACCCAGGGTTGTCCAAAAGAATGGATGCTTTCCAATGAAGGCAGTGTAAAACTGTGGGAAGACAAAGATAACAGAAGCCACAGTGTGAGAATCATTGTGTTCCACTCTGAGGTGTTAGGCTAGCATCCTGCAACAGGGTTTCTGCCAGGAAGGCTAGACTCTGGCTGATAGGTACAGATGTCCTCACGAAGTTTAGCCAAGAAATGTTGTCAGTTTTGTCCCTGGATGTTCACATCACGCATTAATACATTAAGTGTTGAACAGTGTCTCAGTTAGGCTTTCATTTCTGTGAAGAGACACCATGACCTTGGCAACTCTTACAAAGAGCAACATTTAATTGGGACTGGCTTACAGTTTCAGAGGTTCAGTACCTTATCATCATGATGTGAAGCATGGCAGTGCGCAGGCAGACTTGGTGCTGGAAGAGCTGAGAGTTCTACATCTTGATCTGAAGGCAGCCAGGAGAGATTATCCTCCATAGGCTCCTCCAGAGGAGGAGACCGGCTTCCATCCTGGGTGGAGCTTGAGCACTAGGAGTCCTCAAAGCGCACCCCCACAGTGACACATCTCTTCCAACAAGGCCACACCTATTCTAACAAGGACACACTTTCTAATAATATCACTCCCTGTGGGCCAAGCATTCAAATACATGAGTCTATTGGGGTCCAAACTTAGTCAAACCACTACATACACTCTCTCTTTTCAGATTTGTTTGTTTGTTTGTTTTGGCTTTTTGAGACAGGGTTTCTCTGTGTAGCTTTAGCTGTCCTGGAACTCAATCTGTAGACCAGGTTAGCCTCAAACTCACAGAGATCTGTCTGCCTTTGCCTTCTGCATGCTGGGATTAAAGATGTATGCCACCACTGCCCAGATTTTTTTAAATTAATTAACTATTTTATTTTGTGTTTTTTCTGCATGTATGCCTCTGTACTATGTGTGTAAGTGCTCACTGTGGCCAGAAGAGGGCATCAAATCATTGAGAACTGGAATTACCTATGGCTATTAGCAGCAATGTCGGAAACTGAACCCAGGTCCTCTGCCAGTATAACAAGTGCTCTTAACAGCTGAGCCCATCACTCCAGTGTGTCTTCTTTTAATAAAGAGTTTGTTTCTGGATATATATCTCAGTGGTTGAGCGATATGGCCTTTGGTTCTATCCTAGCACCACACACAAACACACACACACACACACACACACACACACACACACACACACACACAAACACATTTGCAAGGAGCACAATAAAACTAACCAGGACAACACGAGAAGTAACAAATGGTTTTGTTTATGCCAAAATTAGATTCTTGAGAATGCTAAGAAACTATTAATTATGAAAACTTTCCATGTTCTACAAGGGAACAAACTGGAACTGAAGAGTTCTGAATCTATCAAGAGACACTTCCATGAAGGTGAGAGCTGAATCATCTTGCCATACGTATTTGTCCTTTGGGTATTGTCTCCTGAGGCCAACCTGGTAATTATACTGAGAGAGCAGAAAACCCATGTGGGAAGAAAATATCTTAAGTCATGAAATATGAGTGGCCATAGATAGAACTAGAAATTAAAGACCCTATAAAAGAGTTAATATACACTTGACATCAAAGGCAAAGGACACATTGTCCAATGGGAGAATTGTGTACACTTTTTTTAAGGTCAGGGTTGACAGCCACAGGAATCGTGGTTAAAGAACACTGGAGACCCTCAGGCTCAGAGTCTGTGGACTACAGAGAACAATAACACATTCCTGTCAGTTTGAGAGGAGGAATCAGAGTACAGCACAGTATGAGGAACATTGGATAAATGACAGTCAGGGTTTTTCTAAAAGGTGCAGGGTTTGGTCAGTGTCTGGTGGACATGTTTCTTTGAATCACTTTGAGTCCATGGATATGCATGGACTCCTGTATTGTGTGGAGTTTTAAATACTGACGCCTTTGCCCAGGATCGGCTGTGCTACCAGCCCCTCCTGCCTTCCCTTTCTCTTTATGTGCCTTTACCTCCAGGAGGTGATTGCTCCACCAGCTCCCACCAGAGACCCTTGAATCTGCAGATAAAACACACATACACAGAGAGAGGGTAGGGAAAGGGAGAGGGAGGGAGGGAGAGAGATAGAGACAGAGAGAGTTAATTCCTTTACAATTTGCCTTCTTGGCACAATTGATGGATGTTACTATCTCCCACCTTATTCATTATCTCTGCCTCTCCACCTGCCCTAAAGTGGCTAGTCCCACCTAGCCCCTGCCAAACATCTTTGGCCACCTGCCTGTAGCAAAGGCTGCAGGTCCTAGTTAATTCCCTCCCCTGTCCCCAGACCTTACATGATTGCTGTGTTCTTCCTCCAAAGCATGGCAGAAAAGTCCTTCTCTCCTTCCCTGCATCTCCTTTTCCTCCTGGACCTTCCACCCAGCAATTGGCCCCCTGCTTTCTTTACTGACAAATCAAGAACCTCCCCTTACACTCCTGTTAGGTGTGTCATTTAGATCTAGCTACTATAAACCCAAAGGTGAGTTATCCTTTGGACATGGAGCTTCTTCACATGTGGCGACACACCTGTGGTAGGGAAGGTAGGCGGTACGGTTGAACACAGCTGTGACAGAGGGAGCAAGCAGAAACGCCAAGCGAAGCGCTTAATTAGACTGTGGAGAAGCAGGTTTCCCACAGGAAGGCCGAATGGAAGGCTTTTCACAACATGCCATTGCTCAGAACTTGGCATGAGTGAATAATGATGACTAGTGGCAATGCTATCCTCTATTGAATTGATTGATATCATGAAAATACATTCATTACTAAATTCTACTGGGACAGAGACAAGTTAGTGCAATGGTAGAGAAGGACTCACTAAGTTTCTCTTTCCACTGGCTCTGCTCGGCTATTGATTCAGAACAGTCGAGTTTCCTCTAGAGAACAGTGATTCTTGATTCTATCTCATGGTCTCTAATATTTAAAAGAAGAAACAAGAGGTGTTCTGGCTAAGTAGTTTGGTGTTCTTGTGGGAATCCTAACAGTGGGAGTGAGGACTGTCCCTGACTCTTGCCTACATGTGGGACCCTTTTCCTTCTACTGGGTTGTCTCATTCAGCCGTGATGTGATGGCATGTGCCTGGTCTTATTGTAACTTGCTAGGCTTTGTTTGGTTGATATACCTGAGAGGCCTGCTCTTTTCTGAGGGTAGGAGGGAGTGGATCTGGGGACAAAAGAAAGTGGAGAGAAAGACTTGGGGGAAGAGAGGGTGTGTGTGTGTGTGTGTGTGTGTGTGTGTGTGTGTGTGTGTGTGTGGTGTATAAGTGGAGGAAGGGACACATGTGAAAGTCAGTTCTTTCTTTTCACAGTGTGGCTCCTAGGGCTTGAACTCAGGTTCTCAGCCTTGGTGGCAGGTACTTTTGTTCACTGAGCCATACACTTGACTCCAAGGCTAGTTATTAGGCAGGTTAAAGATAGCCTACAATAATTTGAATACAAACCTGTGACCCTCCACTATCATGGAAATTCTAGAGTCAACCTTGTAGATTTGTAAACAATGGTACAGATATTTGGGAGAACTTCCATTCAGGCTTTCCATTTAGTAGCAGTGGCAATAAGGCAGGATGAGACAGAGGCAAAGCTGCATGCTGCCACCTTTAGCTACTTGATGAGTTCTTTCCAGAGACTTCTACACAGGTAAAAATGGGGTTGTGACTTTACCACAAATAATAATAATAATAATAATAATAATAATAATAATAATAACTAATAATTTCAGTGTGTATCAGTCTAAAGCAGATTTGGAGTTTACTAAGGAGAAATGTTTAAAGAACATATTTATACAGGGAGGTAGTGTGAAGAGCAGTATTGCAGAAAAATAATCAGTTTTACATATGGGCTTCCTAAAAGATAGAGACATGCTTAAGTCTCTTTATAATAACCAATACGTTAGTTTATTTCTGAAGTTACATCTCACAATTGGTTACTAAAGAAACTTCTTTTCAGTAAAAGAAAAAAACAACCCATAGGCATGTAGGGGATGGTTGTGCCCCAATTGGTTCTTGATCTGTCAGTAAAGAAAGCCATGGGACAAATGTTAGGAGGAAGGTACAGGCAAGACTTCTGGGTTTCAGGAGGAAATGGGAACACAAGAAAAGGGAGAGGGAATTCGTCATGCTTTGGAGAGAGGAGAACCAGGCAACCGTGTAAGGTCTCGGGAGGAGCAGTGGCCTGTGGTCACTCCTATAGGTGTGTGGTCAGAGATGTTTAGCAGCAACGAGATTCAACTGAAGTTTAGGGCAAGTGGGAGGAGTGGAGATAAAAATATTGTTAATGCATGCTTTTCTAGGCAGGGGACAGTAGCGCCCAGCAATTGTGCCAAGAATGCAAGTTGAAAATGAACAACTGAGCCCCACAGTTACCCTTTCGTCTGCACACTCCTGTCTTGGTGCCAGCACTTCTAGGATGGCCTCGCAAAACCGTGACCCAGCTGCTGCCAGCGTTGCCGCCGTTCGAAAAGGAGCCGAGCCCTGCGGGGGCGCCGCCCGGGGCCCTGTGGGTAAGAGGCTACAGCAGGAACTGATGACCCTTATGATGTCTGATGACAAAGGAATTTCCGCCTTCCCTGAATCAGACAACCTGTTCAAGTGGGTGGGGACCATCCACGGAGCAGCCAGCACTGTATACGAAGACCTGAGGTATAAGCTCTCCCTAGAGTTCCCCAGTGGCTACCCTTACAACGCCCCCACAGTGAAGTTCCTCACCCCCTGCTACCAGCCCAACGTGGACACCCAGGGCAACATCTGCCTGGACATCCTCAAGGAGAAGTGGTCTGCACTGTATGAAGTCAGGACCATCTTACTCTCTATCCAGAGCCTACTCGGAGAACCCAACATCGATAGCCCTCTGAACACATGCTGCGGAGCTCTGGAAAAACCCCACAGCATTTAAGAAGTACCTGCAAGAAACCTATTCAAAGCAGGTCTCCAGCCAAGAGCCCTGATGCACACTGTCCACCTCTCTTGTGTGTTGTCTTTCTTTTCTTAGACTGTCTGTCTTTTCTCTTTGATTTCTAAGCTGTGTTGTTAGTTTTGGTTTGTTTTTTTTTTTTTTAAATTAAGTCTGCTTGAAACCTTACAATGTATATTAAATAAATACATGTTGATTGTTTTTATATAAAAAAAAAAGAAAAAAAAAAGAAAATGAACAACTATGTGTGTGTGTGTTGTGGGAGGATTTGAGGGAAGCCAGGAGAGGCCTGGTAGTGCAGTCGCTTCCCAGAGCAGAGGTGGGTAATACAAAACTACACAGTACACAGGCATACCCTGGAGAAGAACTGATGGGCACTGGGTAGTAAGGCTGCACATGAGGTGGCACATATCTGTAATCCCAGTGAGATGTCAGGTAAAGTCAGGTGAGCCACCCAGAAGCTCATGGGCTGGCCAGCCTGGAGGACGCAGCGTGGTAGAATCAAGAAAATCCCTGCTATAACATGGTTTAATAATGAGAGTGACTCCTGAAAGTTGTCCTCTGAGTCCCACACATTTGCTGTGGCATATGCTTGAATGTTTGAATGTACACACACACACACACACACACACACACACACACACACACACTTAAAGAAAAAAGAAAGAATATAGAAGAAAAAGCTAGCTTCTCCAAATCTCAGGATACGTACTTGGCCTGCGAATGTTCCATATGCACTAGTCTAAGGTTGGTGTTCACTAACAAGAAGTAAGCTTTCTGCTATATTTTCACCTTACCCTGGGTTTTATTCGCCATCACTAAAGAGGAGTCAAGCGGCTTGTCTGTATGTGGACTCTATACAACATGTTTTAAGAAATACGTTGATATTCATTTACTAGCTTAAAATGTACCCAGACTACTGAATCAGCTTTTGGCAGGAGGTACTAATGCCAGTCTGTTTCACTACAGTGACAAAAGGAGAAATTACAACCAGAATAAAAGACATAAAAAATGTATGCAGGAACAGCAAAATTTAAATGAAAAAATTCCAAGATTGTATGTATATCATAATTTCAAAAGTAAAATGCAATTTTATTTATTTCCTAATTGTGTGGGGGAGGGGGACGCTCATGCCACAGCATGTGTGTGGAAGTCACAGGATGACTTGGGAGATGTGGTTCTCTCCTAAGTCCACCACGTGGACCACAGGAACTGTAAGCATCAGGCTTAACTGCAAGTGTCTGTACCTGCTAAGCATTCTCACCAATGCAGTTACGAGTTTCAGCATGGAACTAAGAAATACTAATAATTGAACTAGCACACTTATAAACATATAATTTAGTGCGGTTTATATGTAGCTGGGATTGTATATGTGTATGGGCACATGTGAGTTCAGGTGCCTGGGTAGTCCAGAAGAGAGTCTCAGGTTTCCTGGAGCTAGAATTGCAGGCAGTAACAGTGTTCAGGTGCTGGGAACTGAACTTTGGTCCTCTGCAAGAACAGCAAGTGCTCCTAACCACTGAGCCATCTCTCCAATCCCATAAACTTATAAATCATCTCTGATTGAGATGACAATGGGATATTTATGTCTAACTTTTGAGTAGATTGGAAAACTCAACATTTAATAATTTGAAAACGGTTTGAACTCTGAACAGACAAATATGACTTTACAGGAAACATCAGGGCAGAAAATAAACATACACAAAAGTATAAGAATTTTTTTAAGTATCTTCATGAAGATGAATGATAATTTTAAAAAGACAGGGGCTTGTGGATACAAGGCTGACCTTAAACTCACTGTGCAACAAAAGATGATCTTGGACTTCTGATCTTCTTGCCCAAGTTCTGTGATTAAGATATCCTGCTCTTCCACAGGTCCTGAATTCAATTCCCAGCAACCACATGGTGGCTCACAACCATCTGTAATGGGACCTGATGCATTCTTCTAGTGTGTGTCTAAAGACAGTCGCAGTGTCATATAAATAGAAAATAAACAAATCTTAAAAAAAAAAGCCAAGTATATGCCAACACGCCTGACCTATGCAGTCCAGGGGACCAAACCCAGAACTTCATGAGTGCTAGACAAGCACTCTACCAACTGAACTGTAGCTTTGTCCCAGATCCCAATAGTCACAAAATATAATTTTCAAAGTCCCATTAGCTACAGTGGTTTAAAGACACCACATATGCCTACTGATATATTATAACTCACTGTTGACTGTTAACCAATTTAAAATGAAAATAGAAGACCCACACGATTTGATTTAAAAACACACCACCCACTAAGCTCATATACTATTGTTTTAACAAACTTAATAATATTACACCCCATTAGTATAGTAATTTTCTGTCCTTCTGGTTTTTTTTTTTTTTTTTTTGGTTTTTCGAGACAGGGTTTCTCTGTGTAGCCCTGGCTGTCCTGGAACTCACTCTGTAGACCAGGCTGGCCTCGAACTCAGAAATCCACCTGCCTCTGCCTCCCAAGTGCTGGGATTAAAGGCGTGCGCCACCACTGCCCGGCTTAGATAAACTTCTTACTGGTGTCTTTCTCTAGGATTAAACAATATCTCTCTTCTCTTACACAGTTCACATTTATTTTCTAGAGCTAAAATTAGAAATATACAGTCGAGAAACCTACTCTGATCTATGGGTACTACATGTCAAAACAGGCATCTTTAATGCAAATATTCAAAAGACTGAAGTGGGAGGAAAATCACTCCAATAGCAGCTTGGGCTACAAAGCCCAACCCTTCCTAAAAACTAAAGGAAAAGACTACCTTACATGTTCCAGAGAAACACAATATTTTTACAATTTTGGTTCATTTTTTCAGACCGGATATTTTCTGGCTCATTCTAAAAAAAAAAAAAATAATTCATGTTAAGATCTTTCTATGACTTTCAGCTTTTTTATTAAACATATGAAGAACTTTCACAGGACTGACGCTGTTAGCTACTAATCTTGGTTTTCTTGTGGTTGTAACAATCAAAGGATTTCATTCAGGCTGCGTTACACACATGTGCCAACAGAAGACTTCTGTATGTATGACTCTTCTAGACAAACATGCTCTCCATCTATGGCATCTACGGGTGAATTGAACTGATCAGTGTCCCCAGATGCTTCTGCTCACAGTATTTCTCTCCATGTACATTCTTATGAGTGCTATTAGCAGATAATGAAGCCTTCCCCAATTCTATTCGTAAGGTTCCTCCATGGTGAATTATTTTACATTTGTAAAAGGCTTTGTGAAAAGTGAAAGGTTTCCCGCACTGGGTACACACATAGGGTTTCTCTCCAGTGTGAATTCATTCATGTATTACAATGTAATTAGAAGTAAAGGCTCCCCCACATAACTCACACGCACATGCTTTCTTCCCACTGTGTGTTGCTTTGTGGCATCAAAGGCAACTGTAATGAATAAATACTCTCCTACACTGCTTACGTATGTAGACTTCTCTCCACTGTGTTGTAGCTCATGTTAAAGGAATTGGAAGAAATGAACACTTTACAACGTGGCTTACATTTGTGGTCTTTTCTTCCACTGTGAATGAGCCCATGGTTGCGACCAGTACTGAAACAAAGTCTTCATTACGGATATGATTTTTAGGTGTCTCCCCAATACGTGCACTTTCGTGCTTCTGATTGTACTGAGGGTAAAAAGAGGCGTTCTCAAGTTGCCTACACTTTCTCCTTCACAGTGCTGACACTCGTAGGTTTTGTGTCCTTTGTGACATAACAGGTACACAGTTAGGCAAGAAGGACTTATTTCTCCATATTATCTTCTCCACATTCAGGTTTTCTTCAACATTTCTATTTTAAAAAAAAATGAAAGATTTTGTTAAATTTATTTGGAGGGGGAGGGGTTAAGACAGGGTTCCTCTGTGTAGCCCTGACTGTCCTGGAACTCACACTGTAGACGAATCTGGCCTCAAACTCAGGGATCCACCTGCCTCTGCCTCCCAAGTGCTGGGATTAAAGGCGTGCGCCACCACATCTAGCTTAAGATTTTGTTTATTAATCACCCATCAGAAGAACTGTCAATTCTCTTCCCTACGGAGACCTTTGAGCATCTCTAGACTGACTGCTTGGCCACATGGACTGAGGACAACTATAATAACAATGACCCTCATGCATGACTGTATTACACTTCCTCCATGCTGGCAAACACTGAAAGCCTATGCCACATTTATATACATACAGTTAGTTACTCTTTGATCCACAATACTAGTTTGAGTGCTTGCTGGAAACTGAAGCTAGGTATTCTATAAGAGTAGCAGCACTCTTTACCACTAAACAATTTTTCAAGCCCCAGGAAATTTATTTTTCATATAATCCTTATATCCAGATTCTGTAGATAACGCAATCTGTGAGTACTGTGCTGGGAATAAAATCTGTATATACAAATATGATTTTAAAAAGTATCACTTTCTGCTGGATTTGGTATTCACAAATTGAATCCCAATACTTTCAAGGCAGAGACAGATGGATCTTTGTGACTTTAAGTCCAGTCTGTTCTATATAGTGAGTTCCAGGCAAGGCAGGTATACATCCTGAGATTCAGTCTCAAAACAAACAAACAACCCATCTGTGGGCCAAGGCTAAGGTTCTGTTCCCCAATTGGTTCTTGATCTGTCAGTAAAGCAGCCATGGATCAATTGCTGGGTGGAAGGGATAGGCGGGACTTCCTGGTCCCTAGAGGCAAGCAGACAGACTCAAGGGAGGAGAGGAGAGTTCCCCAGGCTTCTGATGGAGAAAAGTTGATCAGCCACGTGAGATCTGCAAATGGAGTGGCCAGGGATGTTTAGCAGGGGCTAGATGTAACTGGACAATTAAAGTTTAGGGCAGGGAAACAGATAAGAATATTAATAAGGACATACTTTTCCAGGCAGGAGATAGTAGCGCCCAGCAATTGTGTCAGAAGGCAAGTTGAAATTGAGCCACTGTGTATGTGTCTTTTATCCATAGACTCAAGGGAAACCAGGTGGGGGCTAGTAGCACAATTCATTCCCAGAGTTAAGGCAGCATAGCAAAGCTATCTGCAAAACCCATCATGTCTGGCACCATGATTTTCTAGTTGTTTGCGTTATGGGAATAATTGAGATTAGTACTGATCAACATGTATGAAGTTTTGAAGAAAATTCATAAGATTAAGTCATTTTGAAGGTTGAATATGTTTCTATCTTTTGATTCTTTAAAAGCATCTTTGTCACATCAAGATTCTTGAGGTAGTCTGCGGTCTCATTGGAGTATAGATTATCTTAGTTTCTCGGGAGGTTTGGTACTTTTTTCATGTTTGGTGTTCCACTTTGTTTCATAAAATATAGAACCAGAGAAATTATTATGAATTACTGCATAACAAAAATATTAACATTCTAGCTGTATTTATGGTATAAAGTGACTCTGCCAGATATATTCAATCAAATATTTCGTCCCCACACCCCAGTTTAAACAACAGCAAAGAACACTGCTCTCTGATTGGTTAAGTATGGGAAGATGACATATTTACCTATGGAAGCCATGGTCCTGATTTTTCCTGCATTGCATCACTTTAGAGTTCCTTTGGAACGGATCCAACATAGCCCACTCCTCCAAGGTGAATTTGACAGCCACACCCCTAAATATATAAAAGGATGAGCAACACACTATTAGAGATGCAGGCTTAACTCATAAGAGGTAACATGACACTGTGTTCCATGTGTAGCGTTCTGTCTTGGTTGTTATACTCTTTCTGACAGTAGACTGGAGCTATTTGACAAATCTACAACAACGTAGGACAATTCTCTGTGCTGATAGATTGTGTTAACTTCTCTTATACACTGAGTTTCTAAAAATTCTCATAACAAATTCCAATTACATTCCTACAAGAGAGTTGACTCTAGATGTCCTGAGCCTTCATGCTAAAAAATTGCAAGAGAAAAATTTTTACTTCTAGTACCTTGGGAATGCTTTTGGGAGGGATTTTTCCTGAGTAAAGAACTATATGGCCTTCCCAAACAGCGGGTGTCGACTGCTATGCAACTTTTATAACCTGGTCCTTTCTCAGAATCACTGCAATAGTTTCACATGGTTGTCAGGGGGAGGCTGAGATCCAACATCTGGGTTTCTTTCTTTCTTTCTTTCTTTCTTTCTTTCTTCCTTCCTTCCTTCCTTCCTTCCTTCCTTCCTTTTTTTTTTTTTTTTTTTTTTTAAGACAGGGCCTTTCTATGTAGCTCTGGTTGGTCTGGACCTCACTGTGTAAAGGCTAGCCTTGAACTCACTGAAAGCCACCTGGTTCTGCCCTGTAAGTACACCACCATGCCTGGCCTCAATATATTCTCAAGACGGTGACACTGGCTTGATAGTTCCTATTGAATAACTCTTGTCACAAGCTGTTAGAGACCTGACTGCATTGCCTGTGATTGCACTACAAGACAGCTAGTTCCTTATAGACCATTCTTAACTAAAATGAATAGTACTAGTGTGGTACTGAGTAAATATCACACTTTTACTAACGAATGTCAACTGACAATGTGTTGGGAGCCGACTTCTAGCAGAAGGCAGCTATCATCTTTGCAGCCATCTCGAGCCATATACCCTGACAAGAGACTTGTTTTTCAACAGCCTACAACAGCTGAGCACAGTCTGATAAACGTCTTGTTTATCCCACATATCTTGTTTTGTTGTTTAGTGCCCCCCCCCCCCTGCAAGGCACACGTGGTAAAGAGTCTTCAGCCGTGTTCCCCTGCTTGTGCTTATAAATACCCAGGATTTCCTTGCAGGTGGGGGAGGGGGAGAGAATAAATGAGAAATGAGACTTGGTCACACACTCTGGTTTGTCTCCATTCTTCAAGTCTCTTTTCCTTCTTCCCTCACTCTCTCTCTTGCTAGACCCTGACCCGTGGACTAGAACAGCAACTCGGGCCAGGACATTTTGGCCCCCAAGCGTGGGGCAGAGTGGTCTGGGACAATAATAAAACACATTCTTTGAAGACTTTTAATGACACCACCATGTCATCTCTCATACCTAAGTAAAACAAACCTCTAACTAGTAAATAAAGTAAAGAACTTTACCAGACTTTGTAGCAAAATAAATGTGTAACAACATTTTTAAAACTTTGACTAAGAAAGTGATAGCTTACCTAACAAAAATACTTTGAAACTACACTATTCAGGCCAGTATACTAAGACAGACTCGACAAACCCATTGCTGAAATGAAATCAGTATTCAGTGGGTCAGCGTTACCAGAAAATTGATTCATGATAGAGTAGGTGTGATTCAACAGAGACAGAAATCACAGTATCTATACATGTCAAGTAAGGATAAACTGTTATGTACTGGGAAGCATACCTTCCATTCCCCTGTACTCTAATAATGACAATCAAACCACATCTTAAAACAGGAAGGCTAAAGAAGAGTGTTAAAAGTCACAGTCAGACTTGGAATAATGTTCATGCCAGTGATTTTAGCACCTAAGAGGTCTGGGCAGGAGAATGATCATTGCTAGGCTACTCTGGGCTATGTATAAGCAAGTGCCACAGAAGCTTGAGATCTATGGATGCTAATGGGGGGAGTGAGGGGAAGAGGTTGGGAATCACACTTGGTGAATATTTGTATGTGTGTCTACGAGAGGGGAGGAAGAAAAGAGGGAAGAGAGAGGAGGTGAGCAGAGGAGAAGATGGGAAGAGGGGAAAGAAAGGAAGAGGAAAGAACCAGATGTGAAGAGAGGAAAGGGCTGAAGAATGGATAAGAAAAAAGACACCATCAATTAGCCTTTGTATGTAAGAAAGGAGAGAGAAAGAGAAAGAGAGAGAGAGAGAGAGAGAGCCTTTATGGTAAGAGTTTACTTCTAAAATAGAATACCCAATAAGAAATGGATGCAGTTGTGAACTGAATTCACCAGAAAATACAATTACATTAAAAAAAAAAAATCTAGGGCTGGTGAGATGGATGAGCAGGCAAAAGCACATGCTGCCAAGCCTGACCACCTGAGCTCAATCTCCTGGAGCCACACTGTGAGAAGAGTAAACTTACTAAGTATGTGATCCAGTAACTTCTGAAACCAATAGCTAGGATTTCTCTGCTTTGCTGTAACCCGCCCACCCAATGCTTCCATCAAATTTATTTTTTAAAAGCCTTGATTTGTAATTTTTTTTGTTCTATATCTGGGAAAACTTTGTGAAACTGTTATCACATGAGAATATGGTATATGTGGTACCCTGAATCTGTGTCATACTTGGCTCTAGAATAAACAAGCTCTTATTTCGTGTGAAGTAAGAGTTATGTTTTACATAAATGGACCAAATTAGTATATGAACATTAAGAGAAGTATGTGCCAGTAATGCTGACACATGCTTACAATACTAGCACTTAGGAGACAAAAACAGAAGAATGGTGTATTGATTACTTTTGTATTTCTGTGATAAAAACACCATGACCAAGTCAACTTACAGGAGGAAGAGCATTATTTGAGCCTACAGTTCCAAACTGTATCATGGTGGGGTGGTATGGCAGCAAACAGCAGGCATAATGGCAGCAGCAGAAGCTGAAGGCTCACATCTTGAGCACAAGCAGGAAGCAGAGAGAGCAGACAAGAAAGGGCAAGAGTATTTAAACTCTCAAAGCCTGCCCCATGGCATAATTTCTGTAGTAAGGTCTTACTCCTAAACCTACACAAATAGCACCACTAGTTGGGGATCAAGTATTCAAATGTCAGAGACTATGGGGAACATTTCACATTCAAGTCACCACAGATGATGAATTCAAATCCAGCTGCAATGGCATAGCAAGCTCTAGGACAGCCTTGACTGGACAGCAATACTATGCCCTAAAACAAAAACATTAAAGGTGCTAAAATAAAAACAGCAAAGCAGAATAAAAAAAATGATTGCAATACACATGATACCAAGAGATCCTATATGCAGAATAAATGCTTTAAAAACAAGACCAGGGTGGCCAAAACTTTTGCAACTCCAGATAAAAACAAGATACACAAAATCAAAATCCCATGGCCTTGGTTGAGAAAATGACAAATGACAGGTCGGTGTTGGAGACCATAGCAAAGAGTTATGCTTGGATGGAGCATCAAAAGACACAGTCAACTTACATTTCCTGGGATTTAAGCATGATGATACATGTCTTTAAAATCAACATTTAGAAGGCAGAGGCAAACTAGTTTCTGTTAGTTCAAGGCCAGTCAGGTATACATACATAAGGGAGTTTTAGGACAACCATGGTCACGTAGAGAGACCCTATCTCAAAAACAAACAAACAAGCAAACAAACACAACAAAAAACAAACCAGAAAGGAAGAGAAAGAGAAAGAACAAGTGTAGGAGGAAAAATAGAAATAAAGGTACCTGAATTTGTCACTTTCTAATTAGGGAAAAAATCCAGCTTGCTTGGCCAACTGTAGATAACCAAGCCTAAGTCCCTTGTGAATGCATAGATTGTTTCAACAGTTACTGCCATCGTGGGAGGATACAGATGTGTCAATATGTTTCTGACATAACATGCTCAGGACCCAGAGTCACCACTGCCCATGACTCTTCTTGCTCAAGAACTCCAGTCCTTAGTATTACCACAATAATCCCCAGACACCCCACAGGCCGTGGAGACTCAGTGCTGTGGGAGTCTAGCTGCCCAGAGGGGACCACAGCAGTGTGTGTTCAGTGATGGATAGTGCTGTGTCTCCCAGCATGCTGGCTCAGCTTCACCCAGCGGGACCAGGGCATCACCCAGCAGAGCCACCAGAGACTCAGCCTCAGACACAGCTGCCCTGGAGGCCTGGTTCCCACTGCCTTTTCCCTCAGTATGCTCCTCCTTCCTACGACCGTGACACCAGCTACACGTATTTCTAGCCACGGAGTGTCCAGTGTCCTCCGGTGGCTCCTGCAGTCCATAGATGGTATTTAAGGAAAAAAAAAAAAAAAAGGTCAGGAGTCTCATGAAAGCAATTTGGCAAGGCAAAAAAATTTCACTTTAGCAGAAAGGTGTGTAGCCATGCCAAATGAAACAGAAAGCCTGCTCCTGCTGAATTTTTATTCCCAACGTAAAGGGATCCCATGCTTCACTCTGAGTGGTCAGAGCTCAGATTCTTACACGATTGGTTTATATATACATGTATATGTGTATGTACGTGTATGTACGTGTATGTGTGTGTGTGTGTGTATGTATGTGTATGTATGTGTATGTATGTGTATGTATGTATATGTATATATTAGCTGTCTTCAGACACACCAAAAGAGGGCATCAGATACCATTACAGACGGTTGTGAGCCACCATGTGGTCACTGGGAATTAAACTCTGGACCTCTGGAAAAACAACCAGTGTGCTTAACCGCTGAACCATCTCTCCAGTCCCATGATTTAAATGTCCAGTTGTTAAGGCAGAATGCAATCTAGAGCACAGACAACTTGGATTTCAAGAAGTACTGACCCTGGAAGAGTTGCCATTTCTACCAAGTGGCTTCTCTGTAGTTATTTTTAATGGAATTTTATCTGATTTTTAACGCTTTGATAGAAAAAAATCAGTACATTTTGTTCACATTTTCCCACACTTGCAGCTTGAGTGAAGTTGTAAGTGGGTTTGTTTGCTGCAGGAACCTCATGAGCGGTTTTGGGGAGAGTTTCTCTCAATACCACAAGTTGAGCTTGAGAGACCTAAGCAGAGGCCCTGAAATGTAAGTTTAAACAAAGAACCAGGTCCCAAGGTGAACTATCCAGCCGGTTGCAGCTGCTGGGAGTCAGTCACCAGTCCTACTGCATTCTTTTCTGCACTCTGGAGATAAGGTTTCCTAACAACCCTATTGATCCTCCCACCTAAATGGCACTTGGGAGTCACACAGCACTGTTCCTGGAAATACCACAAATGGTGCTGATGACTCCTGTAGCAGCAGTTAATTAATGACCAGATGTTCTCCAGATGGCCAGGCCAGAGCCAATTGCAGCCTTGGTGCCTAAACAAACCAATAATTTTAAAAGTTCACTTCCCCATAAACCTCTTTCCCAATCATGTAACACTGAGGCTTAGAAACCCCTGCTCCCTGTTTTCTCCTTTAAAAACCCCTTCCACTAGACCTCAGGGTTGCTCTCCTAACCTGCTGCATCAGGGAGGTTTGCATCCTGAGCTCAAGCTTGTGCTGAATAAACCCTTGTGTGAATTGCATCAGAGTTTGAGTTCTGGTGGTCTTTGGGGGTCTCACAATCTGGGCATAACAAGCTCAACAATGCTATCTATGTAAGGTAAACCAGTACATGCATGTCGTTAGCAAAGACTAGCAAGATGGAGCAAACCAAACCAATGCTTCTTCCCTCTTCCGCTGTCTGTGGAGTCAGATTTATATTCCTTCATCACTTGTCCTTTCATGTGTCTGCTATCAGGAAAACATGTATCAAAACATCCTTTTACCTGTGTCTGCTTCAGGAAAACATTCTTTCATGTGTCTGCTTTAGCAAGGCATCCTTTTGCCTGTGTGCTCTAGCAGTGTTGGGTTATAGAGGGGAGGGTGTCCTACATTGACTCCACCACAGGACTCTGGGGAGGCAGGAGTGGGAAGTTTGACTGCTCTTACCCCATGCCAGGCAGGTGTTGGGCTATGTGAAGCAGTAGGACACCACTCCTGGGTGGTGAGTACAGTCTGAGGTCGGTGGGGCAGCCAGAGCTGGCTCAGGGGTCCCTGGGCCTGCAGGAAGGCCAGGGCCATCTGGTTCTCAGGCTCTTGGGCATCCAGGAGCCACTGGGGCCTACAAAAGAGCTGAGAATGGAATGGGGACTCATGGGCTAAGGGGGAAAGAGCTCCAGCTGGGTCCCTCCAGGAGGAGTCCTTGGCTTGGTCGGAGGGCAGCTGGCTTGGCTTGGTGGTCATGACTGGGAGTGCTGAGAGGTCTTCTGAGGGAGATTAGATGTGACTCTCTAGGGGAAGGCCTGCTCCATTGCTCCCCATGATGGATCCCAAAGAAAAGAGACAGTCCATGGTTTTAAGGTGTTTATTGTCCTGGCAGAGAATGGTGATGAGTAAAACCATAGTCTGTTTTCTCAGCGTGGGCCTGAGTTAAATACTGTTTGGAGGGAGGAGTGTCTGGGAAGGAGAGCTTAATTGGCTAAGCCCTTCACCATTCCTTTAGGTACCTCATTAAAATGGTGATTTGTCTTGAGCCTATGTGACCACAGGTCATGTCCTCTGCCTGTGGAGGGTCTTGGGGGCATTGTCCTTACGTGAGTAATGACCACAAATCTATAGAGGGCTGTGGCCTCATGTCAGTTCCTAGTGTCCAGGAACCAGGCAAAACACTTCACTTAACATCCCTCAGGCTCACCAGGGTTTCCAACCTTAGCTCAACCAGAAACCGGCTGCCTTTCACGGTCCTACACAGAAAAACATCATTTGGCATAACTAACTTTCCGAAGAGACTAAATGTTTCCACTTCAGTGCTCCTCGTGTAAGTTGGCAGAAGTGAAGACTCTGACAAGGTGTTTCTCGACCTGTCGATCAGACCCCTTTGGAGGTCAAATGTACCTTTTCTCTGGAGTCACATATTAGATGTCCTGCATATCAGATATGACTCAGAACAGTAGCTAGATTACCATAATGAAGCAGCAACAAAAATAATTTTGTGGCTAGAGTCATTGCAACAAGAGGAAGTGTATTAAGGGATCACAGCATTAGGAAGGCCACTGCTCTAATGAGAGACATTTGAGACTCACCTGTCTCTCAATCTATCAGGCTACTGAAACAATAGCCTCCAGAGAAATAGAAATCTCATGCTAGGAGAAGGAAAGAACACCACCCAAGGGGGACTTGGGTCCCTGGAAGATATTTCACACAGTTCTAACAACGTATTAGATCACTTATAGGATGAAACCAACACCAAACAACGATGGGTCAATGGTGGGATCACATCTAGACAAGTATGTGGTATAGTTCACTCCTGTGAGTGTGTGATTCTATGCATCTGTATATCAGAGGCCAAAACAGGATGCTGGCTTCCTCTATTGGGCTCTATCTTTTAGTTTAGACAGTCTCTCATTGACTCAGAGGCTTGCTATTTTAGCTAGGATGGCTGGGCCAGCAAGCTCTTGGTGTCTCATTATATCTTCCTTCCAGTGCTGAGGTTACAAGCACGTGCAGCCATACCTGCTCCTAATGGCTAAATGGCTGGAGATGCACCCCGCACTTGAAAAAGCACCAGACTCCCCTGCTGACCCAGCTTCTTCCTCTACAGCCACACTGGCCCTGCCTACAAGAAAAGATCATAAGCAAAACTGATCCATAAGCAAAACTGGCTCTAACTTTCCTGCCTTGACTGATACTTTCTCTTAACACTCCAGGCAATTCCTGCTTCCTCTTCCTCAAAGAAGAGTCACAGTATGTTCAGGAATTTCCAGACTCAGTGTCCATGGAGACAACATGTGACATTAAAAAGTCATATATCCGGTACTGGAGACTGACTCACTGGTCAAGAGCACTGGCTGCTCTTCCAGAGGACCCTGGCTCTATTCCCAGCACCATTATGGTAGCTCACCACTGTCTGTAACTGCAGTTCCAAGAGAACCAACACCTTTACACGGACATGCCAGGCAAAACACCAAAATACATAAAATAAAGGTAAAATAATAATAATAATAATAATAATAATAATAAATTACTTAGTCCCTTTCCTTTCCTTTTCTTGTCACTAGGCCACAGGAAAGACCTGGCACATCCCTGAGGTCTTCTGTGTTTCTCCTTTAATAAATAATCTCTTGTACAACTCATTGTAAAAGGCTTTGAGCCTCTGGAGAGTCAATTGCTGCCCTCCAGAGTCAAGTCCATGCCTGTAACACTGAGGGCCACACATCTCAGGGATTTGAAATGAGGCCCAGGCCCAAGACTTTCTTCTTAGGCTGGATGTTTGAGGACAAAGGCAAGATGGTCTGGACCAAGAGGTTCCTGTCCTTCTCCTTTGACCAGGTGCTAGTGCTTGCATAATCTCATGAAAAACACTGGACAAAGCCGGCTCTTATTTCCAGATTTCAAAGTGACTATTAGACTTATGACCCACCTACAGGGCCCTAAACTCACCAAATAAGGCTATAACCCCAATACCTCACCACTGCATCACAACTTCCCCTAATCCCCTTTAAGAAGGCCCTACTCTAACCCAGCCTTGTGGTGACTCGCTTCTGTGTGGTTGGTGAACCTGCCTGAGAGCTGCCCCAATAAACCTGCCTTTAAAAAAAAAAAACTATAAATTTAGTTGAATTCAATTTATTAGGTTGACAGAGAAGTCATTCATTCCCTACACATAATTTCTCAAATCTCTCCATTTTCAACTAATTAAATTTAAACATACAAATCAATAAATACAGCTATCAAGGTATGGAGTTAGTGTAGTTTGTGGAGACAAAAAGGAAAGCAAAAATGTTCACACTTTAATGATGAGATACTGATAACTTAACTTGACCCAGTGACTTCTGGTGTCATATGCAAACATTTACAACTTACCTTCCAAATAACACATGGCCCTTGAGCCCACATGTCACTCTCAAGAGAGACAGTGGATGTTTTGAAATCTAGCCTCTGCTTTGCAAATACAGTAACTACATGAATGGTCCATGAGATAAAACTAAATGTAATGGGATATATTTAAAATGTGGAATTCAATCTGGCTTTTCTTAATCAGCCTCCATGTTCCCAACTAGCCTAGGCCTGCAGTCAGGAGTGGCAGTGTACTGGTGCTGCTCAGCTCCGGCCATCCGCTCAGGCAGCCAGAGACACCGGCCCTGCCACCCATGAGTCGCCAGCATGGGAGATCCCTCTGTCAATCTTTCACGCTGTTTCTACAAGGCTGGGCAGTGTCCAGACCATCCCGCCATCCATGCGGGCCCAGTAGGAATGAGACTATAATGCTTAGATTATCCAAAGGCTTTATATACTTGGTAATGCTCAATAACAAGATGCCCATACAATCAGAGATGTAACCCAATAACCAACCTAGATATACGAACTACCTTTAACTGCTAGAGACAGGAACACACCTGCTTCCATGTTCCCCTCTCTCTGGTACTCTCCCCTAGCTCCTCTGCTTCCTTCTCTTCTTCCTCTTCCCCTCCTTACTCCCCCCACCTTAACTCCTCCCAACTTGCAGGAAAAATATCCCTCTACATATCACCCTTCCTGTTTAAAAAAAAAAAAAAACTTTCTCTCAAAATACAATCAGAGGAACAACTATACCAATTTGTATCAGTAAGGAACAAGATAGACCTAATACCCAGCCCATCATTTCTGTTACCTAAACAGAACCTCTGTCATCTCTCCTAAAAGACTTAGTTCTAAACCTGGCTTATGTCCTGGCTTTAGAATGAATGTCATCTGAAAACCATCCTCTCAAATCTGCTCTCCCAAAGTAAATAACCTGGGTTGGCTATGAGACAAGTCTTCAACCCCATTAGAAATCCAGAATGACTAAATTAACTGAAATTATGGAAAGCACAAAGCGTGGCTTCTAAAACTTAGCCAATTTATAGAGACCTCTGATTACCTGGACAGTCTCTTTACTCCAAAAC
The DNA here is from genome assembly GCA_030674055.1 of Rhabdomys pumilio. Lineage (NCBI taxonomy): Eukaryota > Metazoa > Chordata > Mammalia > Rodentia > Muridae > Rhabdomys > Rhabdomys pumilio. The sequence continues at coordinate 3,920,734 of JANHMN010000021.1, forward strand.
GTTGGAGCATTTGGTCTTCAGCCTTCTGTCCCAGGATCATCTGACAGACCTAGTAATGCAGAATTTTTAAGGGCTCATCACTCTGTCTTGGCATATATAATCAGCCAACTATTCCACAAGTGTGTCCTTCTTCTGGAAAGAATATTGTCTGTAGATGAAAAGAAGCAATTCTTGCTAGTGGCTGTCTCACCACAACTGGAGTAACTAAAGATGCTCAATTTCTTCTTAGAATCCAAGACAGGGAAGCTGTCAGGAGCAGACAGGTCTCTAATCAAAATGAGCATTTATATAGGAACATTTATAACATCAATTCTATGGACTTCGGACATTTTTAAAAACCAACTATCTATGTAAAGCAATCTGGACTGTTTGTCCGTTAACTCCTCTCAGCTATTTCTAATTAAAATCTAGAAAACACCCTAACAGTAAACTCATAGTCATGAATTTGCTATAGACCCTTAACTCACAAGCTAACCATCGCAGATCAGTTAAAAAAATTAAAGAAGGACTGGGTCTAAGCCTTGTACTCACCAACTTTGATTTAATAGAAGAAAATATAACAATGAAACCCTACAATTTGAAATCAAAACAAATTTTGTACCATTTAAGAAATTATAACTTCAGTTTAATAACAATTATATGGATTTCTACCAATAGGTTATTGCTATGCAATAAATCCTAGCTATTCCTCCCTGTTTCAACAAAACCATTACTTTTCCCTAGAAAGCCCAATATTAACCACCTCAATCCCCAAGCCCAGGGAATAGGGGAACCAACTCCTCATTAACTTCTTCAAGCTGAATTTGGTCATTGAGATATTAGAAGAGGGGCAGGGGGAAGGGTAAATTAATAAGCCTCTGGTGTCTGCGTCTTCACTGCACCCAGCTGAAATTCCAGGACATCAGAGATTCGAGCAGGTTTGCTCAGCTTGCTTGATGACACCAAGGCTGTGTATTCTGCAATATACAATTCTCAAAACAAATTTTAGTATCAAGATAATTTTTTGTTTGAATTCTGGAATCTAGTCTTCTAGAGGCCTGCCTGATGTCTAATCCATATTACTCTGGGAGGTACAAATATCTTAATCCACTCTTCTGAAAACACACAGACAAAACCTTTTCCCCAAAACAGTAATCCTTGAACCAGTAACCAGAAAAACCTTTATATTGATCTCTTTCCCAGAGGAAAAATATAATCACAAAACTGAAAATCACACCCATCTTGAAAATAAAATCAATTTTATGTGCCTATTCTTAGGCCTTTCCTATTTTGCCAAGCAGGAAATAAATACAGAATTCCCATGGGGCCCACATTAGACAGAACCCGAGTCTCCTGTGAGGCAATATAACGTTTTATATCATCTGAATACATCTGATTTACACTATCTTTCTGTTCAGCCCTCTGCCTAGAACAATTTTTTATTTATACCATCTATCTGTTTGCCTCTGTACTCCAGAGTAGCTTCCACTTGTACACTGTACTCAATTTTAATTCCACTTGTACACTGTACTCTTTACTCTAGAGTCAGTGACAATTTTCCTTAAGTTCTAAACCAAGGGCGATAATCTTCACGTGATTCGGACAAATCTGTTTATAAATCTTTCCTGAAAGCAAATAATTGCTATATTTTAACTTTATACTTAAATCAGTAACTGCTCCACAACTGAGGCTTATTTATTTAACTCTTGTGGCTAAAATGTATACATGTCTGTCTGTGGTTCTGTGCTTAGAGACACAAAACAATTTTTCTCTACCTATCTTTGTTCTGAGCCACAGGTGAGATTCCCCTATTGAATCAGACAAAACTGTTTCTCAATCTATCTTAAAAACAAATAATCTCAATTTTAATTCACAGTTCAAATCTCTCTGCTCTAAATGTATCTACTTCCTTCTATCCTTAACAAAAAGCAACCTGCTTTTCCTCACAGCAGGGGAGCTCAGCTGCAGTTTTTTGTTCAGTGTTCACATGACTTATCTCAGTGCTTACTCACTTTCTTTTTTCTTTCTTCTTCTTCTTCTTTTTTTTTTTTTAAATACAACTTTTACTCTCAGGTGAGATAGACTTAAATTTCTAGTGAATTCGTGCCAGATATTGGTCACCACTTATAGCGGGAAATATTTAAATCAGTGATCTCTTGGGCCGACTATCTAAGCGACAGCACCTCTGCTTAGCTCTGCCACCATGTTCTGAGGCCAGAGGCCACATGCATGCCACAGCTAGGAATGGCCAACCAGAGACACTGGTCCTGCCACCCATGAGACACCCACGAACATGGAAGATGGCTCTGCCAATCTTCTGCCAATCTTCCACGCTGTCTCTGAAAGGCTGGGCTTTGCCCAGACCATTCTGCTATTCACGTGGTAGGTACTTGGTATGAATGACACTCTAATGCTTGAAGATTAATCAAAGGCTTTATATGTTTGGTAATGCTCAATAACAATATGCCCATACAATTAGAGGTGTTTCCCAACTAGCTAACCTAAACATAAGTTGTTATCCAAGATTGTTCTCCGTACCTGCGTGCCTCTTCATCCTCCTACATCACTGCCCTCTCTATCTCCTCCTCTTCCTTTTCCTCTTCCTCTCCTTACTCCTCCCACCTTAGCTCTTCCCAACTTGCAGGGAAAGATATCCTGCTACAACCAAAGAATTTCAATAGCTGATAAAGACATTTATTAAATCTCAGCAGTTCAATAGGGATCCCTCTGAAGGCTCTGGCAGGCCCAAACAAAGCAAGCATGGCTCTGGCAGGCCTTAACCTTTCCCCCATTCCCTCTGCCTTGATAAGCTGTTAGATTACATTCCTAATGCTAGCAGCCACCAGGGTCTATCCCCTTATTTGGTCATGTCCTCTACCTGAGACTGACTACCAAGATCCAGCTATCAAAATATTGAAGTCCAGTGATCTAAGGTCCCCTTAGGCTCACCTAATTAACATGCTCAGTCAAAATTAACCAACTCATTCCACCATGGGCTTCCCCCTTTTACTTTTAAAAACTGCTGTTTTTCAATGTGTTGTGTCTGTCTCCTCTCTCCTTTCTCCTCAGAGGCAGTCCTCTGTCCCTCTAGGACAAATATCCCTGACCTCTCTCTTCTTTATTCTCCTCCCCTTTCTCCTTGTCCTCTATATCCATCTTTGTCTCTTATTCCCTGCCCTTTGTCCCTTTGTGCTGACAACTTGGTCCTGGTGTGTCTTGTGCAAATTCTTTTCCTTTTATCCTTCTCAGGGAGTCACTGTGACTGCAGCGTAGTGTATGTAATACATTTATTACTTTTGTCTTTTCGCAAAATTCATTTTCAGCCTCAAGGTGTCCTAGATTGCTCCCCTGTTGCTATGATAAAATATTGAAAAGTCACTCAAGGACCAAAGTGTTTATATCAACTTATATGCTGTGGTCTGACATCTGCAGAAGCTGAGGCAGGAGTGTATGGTAGAACCCCAGAACTGAAGCGGAGACCAAGGAGGAATGCTGCTCTCTGAATTGTTTCCAGGTTCACATTCAGCTTCCTTTCTTAAGTTTCAGCTGCCTGCCCAGGCATGGCACCACTCACAGTAGTCTGGGCCCTCTCACATCAGCCATCAATCAAGACAATACTCACCACAGAATTGTTTACCAGCACATCTGATGGTGGCCTTTTATCAACTGAGTTCCCCCTTGTCAGAGAACCCTAGCTTGTATCAAGCTGACAAAGCAAACAAACAACACACACACACACACACACACACACACACACACACACACACCCCTCACCAGACAGGATCACAAAGGAAACCCACACTTATAAGGTCACACATACTCCCAAGTTCATAGAGCAAACTTACCACTGAAATAGAGCTCCAGTGTGGATCTGCAGGGAATGGCCAAGGGTGCATTGGATATAACTCAGGGAACCTGTGATTCTCTGTAATTTTCACCAGAGGTAAAAATATCCCAACAACCTTCACATTTATCAAAGTGACATTGTCACCTAGATAGACCATTTTAATAGTCTCAGCTAACTGTCACATGCAGAAATCCTTTCCCCACAAATGTGAGTCTTTCTTTAAGCCTGACTTTCACAAACTTTCTTCATATACATGTATTAGAGGCAGTAGTGTTTGAATGAGAATGTTCCCCCATGGGTTCAGATATTTGAACACTTAATACCAGTTGGGGGTGCTATTTGGGAGAAGTTTAGGAGATGGTCATTGTTAAAGGTCACTGGAGGTAGCTTCTCTATCAATGTTGGAACCCGCACTGCCAAAAGCCTTGGGGGCTAAGTTGTTAGAGCTCATACTGCCCCAAGCTGTTCCAGTCCACAGGTTGGGGTTCAGCAAGAGAGAGAGTGAGGATGGACTTGAAGAATGGAGACCAGACAGAGTATGATTCAATCCCATTTATTCTTCAGTCTCTCTTCCTACTCCAAGTCCCAAGTCTTGAGTTCCTGGTCCCTAGTCTCTTCAACTGTGGCAGTTCCTTGACACCCTTCTTGACAATCTAGCCAATCCTCACTTCATTGCCTAGACTGGCTGAAGCATAGAATTTAAGCCTATAGAACTGGAATAGGTTGGTTGGTGTTGAGGTATCCAGAAGAATCAGCCAGTCATGAACTACAATAAGCTGAGCCATTATCACAATGGACTAAACCTCTGAACTATAGGTAAGTACCAACTAAATGATTTCTTTTATAAGAGTTGCCACAGTCATAATGTCTCTCCACAGTAATAGAACACTGACTAAGACAATGTCTTTATTGGTTTTACATATGAAGACCATCCCACACCTTAATCTAACATTTCACTGAAGTTCTCTGGTAAAGCAAGAGCAGAACAGAATCATCCTCTGTGCTGGTAGGTTGCACTAGTTTCTCTTTGTTACTTGTCGCTTCTGTATCTGACTAGCAGACAGGAACGACACAAGTCAGAGTTTTTCTCAACACAGTTTGTTCAGGATCCTTTACAATCTCCTCTCGGGAAGCCCTTCTCCCTCAGCCCCTTAACGGCCGTCCTTTTATACCCCTGCCTGTCCCAATCAGCACCTGCCTCGTGGGCATGCCTCACTGGTGCACCTCAAACAGCCCGATTCACATGGCAGCGAGTCTGCACAGTAGTTCTGTGGTTGTGGCTCAGTTAGGGAAAGGTGCAAACCTGCGCTCAAGCGCCATTCATAAGATTTGGCAAGTGCCATTCATAAGATTTGGCCCAGGCGCCATTTTAGCTGGCTGTGTCGCTGCACCCGCTCCTCACAATTCCCCCTTATTTATTAATTTTGGCAGAGAGTGCCTGTCTTAGGTTGCCCCTTGTAAGCAATGCTCCTTACCCATCATGGGGAGTCAAATAACTTTGGTTTGGTCCCTGTCTTAGGTTGGTAACGTGCCCAAGGAGTCTTACCCGTCATTGACTACCTCTCTAGCATGCCAAGCCACACTTGAGGAGACAGTTCCATCTCCATTGCTGCAAATGCTTGTACAATCAAGGCCTGAGATGTTTTCTGTCGGGCTTTCATCTGACACATGCACCAAAAGGCAAGGCAACTGATGGGGACCTGGCACATAGCAACCTCCCCAATTCCCACCCACTCCTTGATGTGGAACATTGCTTGAAGAGTCCAGCTGGTCAATCTGGAGGCCAGGGAGGCGTCCACTCTGGTCGAGTTAATGTGAACAATGGACTGTCGTAATTCTCTCAACATTCCCTCGAATTCTCTCGATCAATATCCTGTAAGGAACTGAGAAAGGCTTTTGGAAAGATTACTAGCATGGCTTTTATTCTGAAAAGGTACGGAGGTAACACATATAAAAGAAATACTGAGCTTTCAAAGGTGAGACTTCCATAACAAAAACTAGCATTGCTCCTTATCGCTGGTAGCATCCACATCAGCAGAAGAGTCTTCCTTAGCATCTCCATTCCTGTTTTCTTGCTGTATAACCCTGGTAAGTCTTTCAGGAACCCAAATTGGCTGATGTTGATCCTGAGGAAACACAAAAACAGACCCTCTTGCCCACACCAATACTGGGTCAGGGCCACTCCATTTTCCTGTCAATATGTCCTTCCACATTACCATGCCTTTATGGGTAGCATCGGGATCAGCATGGCAATCAGCTGCAGACCGTCCCTGCTTATCCAGAGTCAAAAAATTTAGGGTAAAGAGGGCTATAGCCACTCTCTCTCTAGGCTTGCAACTGGAGGCTATTCCCCCTCTTTGTTTAAGAAGACATTCCTTTAGGGTGCGGTGTGCCTGTTCAGCAATGCCCTGCCCCTGAGGATTATAGGGCAAACCATGGTTAAGGTGAACTCCCATGGCCTTACAAAAGGACACAAAAGAAGTAGAGGTGTACACCGGTCCATTATCTGTCTTTAAACATTTAGGCATGCCTCAGGCTCCCCAGGCTTCAAAACAATGAGCAATGACATGGTAAGCCTTCTCTCCAGAATGCAGGGAGGCAAACATAATTCCAGAAGTATCTATAGATACATGAGTATATTTTAATCTTCCAAACTCAGGGAATTGGGTGATATCCATTTGCCATAAATATAGGGGGCGTAGGCCTCAGGGATTAACCCCAATTCCCATCTGGGGTAACAATGGGGCACAAGCTTGACAAGCTTTCACTATATCTCTAGCATCAGCACAAAGAATGCCAAAGCAAGATGATAGGGTTTTAGAATTTACATGAAACTGGCTATGAAAATGTCTTGCTAACTCCAGGGAATCATAGAGTGCAAAATTTGCAACATTAAAACAAGTCTTTGAAGCTTTATCAACAATATCATTCCCTTCAGTCAATGGACCAGGTAAACCAGTATGGGCAAGAATATGTTGAACAAAAAAGGGTTGTTCCCTATTCCAAATAAGAAATTGAAATTGGGTAAGTAACTCTCCTATGGTGGACTTTAGGTTTATTTTACCTACAGTTTCCAATTGTTTAATAGCATTAACTACATATTGACTATCAGATATCAAATTAAAGGAATGAGAAAATCGTTCAAAAACCTTTATCACAATCTGTAATTCTATAACTTGAGGGGACGCTGGAGGAAATTGGATGGTTACAGGCAACACTCCTGCAACCAAAAACTCTCCACATCCTGTCTTAGATCCATCTGTAAAAAATAGTAGGGCAATTTAACAAAGGCTTTCTATGGGTGATACGTGGAAAGACCACAGGATGAGCATTAATCAATTGTAGTATAGGGTCCTTTGGAAAATGATTATCCATTGTCCCATTAAAAGTACATCTCAAAATTGCCCAATCATCCAGAGTGGCCATCAATACTTCGAGTTGAGTGGCTGTATATGGTACAATTAGGCTTGTAGGTTGGATGCCAAAGTGTTGAACACTCTGACGAATTCCCAGCATGGCTAGTTGGGCTACTGCAGTTGGATAATGAGTGAGTGTCTGAGCAGGAGAGATTTTCAGATGCACTCAAAGTAAAAGGGCCCCTTGTCATAATACTCCTGTAGGCTGACATTCAGTTGGCAATATGCATAATGTAATATCCTGGGATTCATCTCTATGCCTCCAGGCTGCATCTTGTATGCCCTTTTCCACTAATGTTAATGCCGTTCTAGCTTCATTAGTTAAATGTCTAGGGGAGTTGAGGTCCGAATCACCTGGTAAAATATCATATAATGACTGTAATTGTTTATTAGACAATGAGAGATAGGGTCTAAGCCACTGTATATCTCCCAACAATCTTTGAAAATCATTCAAGGTACGCAAATTATCTGTGCAAATCTGGATTTTTTGAGGAATTACTTGTCCTAAAGATATTTTTGTTCCTAAATAATTAACCACAGAACCCTTTTGTACCTTCTCAGGAGCTATCACTAACTGTTTCTTTCTTAAACTTAACACAACAGCTCTATAGGCTTCATCAAGCATCTGCTCGGTAGGGGCAGCAATAAGAATATCATCCATACAATGATAACATTTGATTTTTAAAAAATTCTGTCTGACTTCTTTCAAGGTAGCATCAACATACAGTTGACACATAGTGGGACTGTTGGCCATGCCTTGTGGCAATACAACCCATTCATATTGCTGATCTGGCTCTGCATGATTCATGGAAGGGACTGTAAAAGCAACCCTAGCCATATGCTTTTGATGCAATGGGATTGAAAAGAAGCAATCTTTAATATCTAAAACTATGACAGGCCAATTTTTGGGCAATGCAGAGGGTAAAGGCAGACCTCGTTGTACCGGTCCCATCAAAATCATTTGTTTATTAATTTCTCTTAAATCATGTAGAAGCCTCCATTTCCCAGATTTTTCTTTATCACAAAAATGGGTGTATTCCAAGGTGATGTAGATGGATGCAGATGACCTAACAATAATTGTTCTTTTACCAGCTCTTGTACAGCGTGTAATTTTTCTGAGGGGAGTGGCCACTGAGGAACCCACACGGGCTCCTCAGATTTCCACGACATGGGAAGAACATCCTCAGTGGCCCCTATGAAAAACCCACTCCAGTTCTATCTTGCTTCTGTTTTACAGGCATGGAAGACGTTCGTCCCTGCAATCTTTTCCCCAGTCCTTTTCCTGAAATGTAACCCATGCCAGACATTATGTGACAAGATTGTGGGCTATATTCCTTCTCATTAGTTAACACATAGCCCATTTCTTTCAGGAGATCCCTTCCCCATAAAGAAACAGGAAGCCCCATAACATAAGGCTGGAAAAGTCCAGAATGTCCTTCATCATCTCTCCAGTGTAACAATCGAGAACTCATCTCAGGCTCCTTGGCGTATCCTAATCCCTTTAACATCTGATTTGAGTTTTGTTTAGGCCACCCCTCAGGCCAATCCTTAATGCTGATTATGCTGCGATCAGCGCCAGTATCCAAAAGACCAGAAATTGATTTTCTTTCTATAAATAAATTTATTAAGGGCCGAGAATCAAGATTCAGGGAACAAAATATGGAATCAGTTCCAGTAGAGCCAAAACCTTTGGGTCCTCGCTCAACATTCTTTGCAGGAAATCGATCATGGCAACTGGGTAATAGTAACATCTGTGCTATTCTATCTCCAGGAGAAATGGCGGACACTCCTTTAGGGGAGGACACCATAATCTTTACTGTTCCCATATAGTCTGGATCAATCACCCCAGGATGAATTATTAAGCCCTGCAAAGTGATGAAGCTCCTTCCTATAATCAAACCCACTGTGTTGGATGGTAACAGTCTCTGAAAATCTGTGTCAACCAATTGAGGGCCCATCTGAGGTGTTAATATGAGTCTGGAGGTGGAACAGAGGTCAAGTCCTACACTTCCTGCTGTGGCTCACCGTGGTGATCCCATTGCATTGGAGGCCTCAGGCTTGGCCAACTCTCAGCTACTGCCCCATATATTTGAGAGCCCTGAGGTCGGAGGCCCCCGTGGCAAGTTTTTTGGCCTGACTCCTCTATATCCAGCATTGATAGGCTGTCCACTGATATCCTTTACAGATCTGCATTCATTCTCCCAGTAGTTCCCAATTTAACACCTAGGGCAAAGACCAGGCACTCTTGCTCTGGGACCATCCGGGACTTGAAATTGGGGACACTGTCATTTTAAATGTCCCGGTTGACCGCATTTAAAACATTTTCCACTTTTAGGGTTGTTTTGACTTCGAGTCATCTGCGTAACAGCGGCTGCCAACCCGGCATTAGAAAGAGGCCCCCCTAGCTCTCTACAAATTTTCATCCACACCTCTAGCCTTTTGCTCTTTTAAGGATTAATAGCCTGTCTACATTCTCTGGTACATTGTTCAAAAATCAGTTGCTTTAATAGTGGCATAGCTGCATCAGGATCCCCAAAAGTTCTTCCCCCTGCCTCCACCATTCTAGCCACGAAGTCGGCAAATGGCTCTGCCGATCCCTGAACAATCTTGGTTAGGTTTCCTGACACCTCACCTCTATTGGGAAGAGATTTCCATGCTCTAGTCCCTATATTATTGATTTGCTCATATACCTGCAAAGGGTAATTTGTTTGTTGATTTGCAAATCTGCCTTGGCCCAACAACATGTCCTGGTCCCAGACCTGCTGGCCATTAGTGGCATTTACAGCAGCCTGCTCCGCTGAGAGCTCTATAAAGTAGGCCTTCCAATCTAAGTATTGGCCAGGAGATAAACAAGCTCTAGCCAAATTTTGCCAATCACTGGGTGTCATGCAGTATCTATGGAGGGACTCCAGTTGAGAAACCACAAAAGCAGCATTAATGCCATATGCTCTGACCCCCTTGGCCAATCTTTGAATAACCTTCCAATCAAGAGGCTCATGGTGCTGATTGCCTTGGGCATCTTGAAATACTGGGAAACACTGAGCCTGTAGTTCCCTCCAGGCTTCAGGGCAAAAATTCTGTCCTGATTCTCCAGTAGGAGCATACGGAGGCGGCCAAGGCGGCCCGGCCGAGGCGGCCCAGCACAGAGGGTTCTATATCCAGTTTCACTTCCTCTAGGTCTTGCACCAGCCTCTCTAACTCGGCTTCGGAAACCTCTTCTTCCTCAGAACTTTCTTAGTTCTCAGACTTTTGAGGTCGCTCCTCTTGCAGTTGCTCTAGTGCATCGCTACCCTTCTCTAACTCTGCAGTGCATTTCCCTTCTTTGTTCTCAATGCAAGATCTCACCAGTTTCCACACAGGCTTTACTCCGCTGGCTAGTTCTCCTTCTTCTTCAGCCAACTTAAGATCTCTTTCTAACTTCTCCCAACTGGGTAGTGTGAGGTGCCCCGAAACTGAAAACCAGGGTGCAACCTCATCTATAGCCTGTAAAAATTTTTCCATGGTGGCCCTTTTAAGACCAACCCCTCTCACTTTTAGCAAGCCACGAAGAGCATGCTGCAGCTACTGTGAGGATGATGAATCTCCCATGGTACAACTTGTACAACTTGTCTGGAAACCAGAACCTTATAGTCTCTGAACTGAGAACTTGCCCTTGTCCCACTTGCCTGGGAACTTACCAGCTAGCTGCCCTGACTGCGCTGAGTTCTGAACTCCCCATACGGGCCACCATTTGTGTTTCTCTATCTGACCAGCAGACAGGAACGATGCAAGTCGGAGTTCTTCTCAACACAGTTTATTCAGGGTCCTTTACAATCACCTCTCATGGGCATGCCTCATTGGTGCACCTCAAACAGCCCAATTCTCGTGGCAGCGAGTCTGCGCAGTAGTTCTGTGGTTGTGGCTCAGTTAGGGAAAGGCACAGGGCGTGCAAACCGCCAAGAAGCGGTGCTCGAGCACCATTCATAAGATTTGGCCCAGGAGCTGTTTTAGCTGGCCGAGCCGCCGCACCCGCTCCTCACAGTTACTGAGTCAGTTTATCATCTGATAAATTGTGGTTTCCAAATGCTTACAAGAGAACAAACAGAAACAAAAACAAAAAATAAAAACAAACAAAAAAATCCCACCTATCATGAGACTGTATAGTCTTTAAAATTCCAAAAGAAAAATTTTCTACTTCATCTGGTATGATGGTTAGCTTTAACTGTCAACACAACCTAGAATTTCCAGGGAAGAGAGTTTTAATGAGGGAATGTCTACATTGGTTTGATATGTTGGCATGTCTGTGGGGGATTATCTTAAATAAATCACTATGAGAAGAGGTGGCCTACTGTGGGTAGCACCATTCCTTAGGTGGACAGGAATGTCAGAGTTGTATATGAGTAGAGAAATCAAGCTGAGTACAAGCAAACAAGCAAGTGGGTATTTATTGATTCATTTCTCTTGAATGTGAAAATGCTGTGACTAGTTATCTGAACTTCCTGCCTTAAATACCCGACCTAGCACAAGCTTCACTGTCTGTGTGTCTGTCCTTTCTTAGTTTCCTCTTCATCCCCAATTAGGGTTCAGAGAATCAAATTATGCAAGACATGGGGAAAAAGTAGAAGTAAACAATTTTTTAAAGTGATTAAAGTCTATGTATACACATACACTTTGTCTACATATGCTTATATTTTATATCAATTACAAAGTACCGAATGAGTGAATGCTTACATAAATCAAAACTCTCAAATTAGTCCAAATTCCTTCTACTTCATAATATAAGTAGAATTTAAAAATAAAAAGTCCTGATCCTGGCTGCCCCAGCAGGTTATACGTAATTAGATATCCTCAATAAGACTATTATTTGTTTGATCTTCTTTTATCTTCATCTGTGTCTAAATTCTGATTCTATAAGATAGATAAGAAAATTCCATATTGTTCTGGGCAGTGGTGGTACACACCTTTATTCTCAGTACTTGGAAGGCAGAGATAGGGTGGATCTCTGTTTTTTAGGCCACCCTGGTCTATAAAGTGAGTTTCAGGACAGCTGAGGCTACACAGAGAAAACCTGTCTTGAAGTCAAAAATAAGAGAAAAGAAAAATGAAAATGTCTTATTGTTTAAGACCCTAGTGTGAGAGGACTCCAGTGAGTCTCTGGTGCTCCTAAAAGTGAAGACAGCTACAGACTGAAAGGGATGACTGTCTCTGGGCTTTTAGCCTTCCCAATGGACAAACTGGACAGAGATGCCAGAGTGTTCATGTGCTTTTTTTGTTGCCCTACAGGTCAAAATAAAAAGTTGAACTTTTAAAACAAAACCAGTATTAAAATGCATGTCATAAAAGGACTTGAATCTTATGCTAGTTAGTTTTTGTCAATGAGTCATAAACTAGAGTACCTGGGAGGAGGAAACCTCAGTTGAGGAATTGCCTCTGTCAGACTCACCCATAGGCATGTCTGTAGGAGGACCTTTTTAAAAAAAAATTCATGATTAATGTATGGAGGGTCTGAGCAACACCAATTTCATGAGATTTGATTCTTCCTGATCTCTGCTGGTAGAAGTCAAAACAGCCTACAACACCATCTGCCACTACAGAGGTCGCTCTAGAACAATGGAATAGTTACTTTCATAAGGCCATGATAAAACAGCCTGACTAAAAACAAGTTAAGAAAGAACAGCATTGATTTTGGCTTACAGTTCTAGAGGACTGGCGTCTGTACTGGCAGCAAGGGCAAGGTGGAAAGAGCAGGAAACAGAGAAATCACATTCAGTCATACAGGAGTTAATTCAGTTGCTCCAATCAATCACCAGGCCAGGACTGATTCATTCAAAGTTACTCAAAAAAAAAAAAAAAAAAAAATGAGAGGCATTCCCTTAGTGAGACAAGGTACTTTTCCTTCCCTGAAGCCTTTGTGCTTCCCAGAAGCAACCTGTCCACTTTTCTGAATGCTCACGCAGAAAAGTGTGACTTTTTGTTTTTCTTTTTGTCTATCTTCTTCTTTTGGATACTGACCAAAGCCTGTGGGTGCTTTCCCTGATATTCTGGGCCTTCTCACTCATTCTCTGAAGCTTAACACTCCTCTAACCCCAACTTTCCACCATGCTGATACTTACCAATCTCTTTTTCCTTCCTCACCTCCATCTACCCATTCTGGCAGCTGCCAAGACTTACAGGTTGTCTACTGTGTTAACTACTTTTCTGTGTCTGTGGTAAAACATCACAACCTAGATTTCTTTGGTCTTATGGTTCCACAAGTTCATGGTGGAGAAACATGGTAGCAAGCAGCAGACATGACAGCAGAAACAGAGAGCTGAGAGCTCACATCTTGATCCACAGGTATGAAACAGAGAGAACAAACTTGATATGGCATGAGTCTTTAAGCTTTCAAAGTCCACCTTCAGTGACTCACTTCCTCCAACTAGGGAATATCTCATAAACGTCCCCCAAACAACCCTGCTAAATGAGGGCCAAGTAGGAGCCTATGGGGACAGGAGAGAGACCCTGGTCTCTCTGTGGAGGGCTGCGGGGGAGGGCCGAGTGGGATGGTGAGTGTCACTGGCCCAAAGAAACACACCTGGCCAAGAGTCTTGCCAAGCAGGAACTCAACTTTAATGTAACAACCTCTTGTTTATATAAACTTGTAGCATAGGGAGGAGGAATTTAGAGGGGTGAGATGACATAGGGGGCAGGGAAGGGTGACAGAGGGTATGGGGTGACTGACAGGGCCAATGGCAAAGCTCTACATCAGCAATAGCTGAGCAGAGGCAGGGCCAGACAGGTCCTGTTGAGTCACCCCAGTATGGAAGTGACTAGGACAGATCTCAAACTTGAGCCAGGCTTAGCCACAAGGTCACAGAAACTCGAGCCAGGCTTGGGTTTGTCCACAAGGCCCAAACCAGGGCCAAAATGGGGCCCAACACATGGTAACGCCTGCTCTGTTAGTTTTCTCTTAACTTTTAATATAGAATTTGTTTGTGCTCTTTTAAAAATTCTTTTCTTAATGAGACTAAGAACAAGAGAGAGGAGAGGAGAGGAGAGGAGAGGAGAGGAGAGGAGAGGAGAGAGAGAGAGAGAGAGAGAGAGAGAGAGAGAGAGCGAGAGCGAGCACCTCAGTTTCTCAGTTTCTCCAATAACACAGCCCTAAGGAACTTTGTGGACCTAACACTTGACCTTTCCCTTACTGCAATATGGCCTACCTCTACCAGGATTTTGCATTTTAATGCAATGTCTAAATCCAGGCATTGTGGCCCACATCTTCAGTCCTAGAACTCGGTAAAGCTGAGGCAGGCAGAGTTCCAGGCCAACCAGAGCTACACAGTGAGAGTCTGTCCTTAAAAAAGTAAAACATCTAAAAACAATCCAAGGGCAACAGCAAGGATGACAAAGATCAACACTAGTCCCCTGTGGGACTGGATGTCCATTTTCAATTAGTTTAGCAATATTGGAAATTCAAGTAATTGTTGCTCGTCCTAAGAATCACTGGGGTAAAAGAACAGGTTGATAGTATTTAGAAAGCTTCTCTTCAGACTGTGAGGCTCATATTAAAGCAGGTGCCAATGAGATGACAGAGGAAGAGGGTGAGGAAGACAGGCTGACTGCTCTGAATTACTCTGTGCTGGAGAAGATATCAGCTTTGTTGTGCCCAGCCAAGAATTAATGGCTCCTTCGATTAAGCAACAACCTTAACCTGATTTACTTCATTTTAGAACATGTGCCAAGAAAGAGAAATCTTGTATCTTGCTTACACAAGCGAACAGCCACCCTCCGGCAGCACACCAGGAGATATAAACTCAACAACTATTTATAGCAATAAATAATATCTGAAAATATATAAGATCATATCAGAAACTCCAACCAGGTGAGCATATCAACCACACAATGTGCAATCCTTTACCTGTGACTATAAAAGAAGGATCACCCCAAGCCCAAAGTGTGGCAAGCACACTGAATGATCTCTGGTCAAAAACCCAGAAACATACCACAGGGAAGAACTCTCCAGTCCTATAGAGCTTTTCCTGTTCAGAACTCTCAGCTCCCTTCAAACGCAAAGCCTGTTTTCCTCACACACATTTACCACCTCTGCACCTGCCCTGGTAAGACCTCTCCCCCCTACAGACTTTTCCTTGCTCCAGTTTCAGCTGTCTGCCTCAGACTTCAGAACAGTCTCTATACAGTGCCACTCGTTTTTCCCTTTCTTAACCATTCTGTGACCGGCATGGCTGTATATAATTGTGTGAGACATCAATGTGTGATTTGCCAGTAAATTGCCAGCAAATTGCCAGTAAGTGATCAGATTGTTACAAAATCATCTTTGATTTC
Organism: Rhabdomys pumilio; assembly: GCA_030674055.1. NCBI lineage: Eukaryota > Metazoa > Chordata > Mammalia > Rodentia > Muridae > Rhabdomys > Rhabdomys pumilio. The sequence goes on from JANHMN010000021.1 coordinate 3,936,274, forward strand.
CACCTGCTGACTAGCAAACAAAATCTGGCAACAAAACAGACAACCTGGGAACTTATTCATCATTCCATCTACCAGTTTTAAGGTTCATGACCTGAGATCATTACACCTCCTGTGCATGAACCCCTAACCCAAGTGAAACTCCTCACCACCCTCCATCAAAATCTAACCAATGGGTTAAGGAACAACTTGACCAGTAAACTGCTTGCCCTGTATGCCACAAAGACCTCACCCTAAGTACCACATGAGCATGGCTCATATAATCCTAGAATAGGGAAAATGGAGACAGGTGGGTCAAGCTGGACTTATTAGCCAAGTGACCAATACACTCACTGTCCCCATGAAAGAATCTATCTCAGAAACTTAGGTTGACTTCTGAGGAACCATCCAAGGTTGACTTTCCCCCTCTATGCTCATGAGTGTGCATAGATGGTTTTCTATATGTGCCTGCAGAGTGTGTGTGTGTGTGTGTGTGTAAAGAGAGAGGGGGCGGGTGGAGAGGGAGGGAAGAAGGAAGGGAGACAGAGAAGAAAAGTAAAAGAATGGATAGATAAATGGGAAGTGTTCTAACACTGTAAAAACCATAAAAAACTAATCAATGAATTATGGGCCTGGGGTATCTTGTGTGAAAGGCAGAAAAAAATTGTTTTTCAACATCAAGGAAAGTATTTTCAATACCAGAAAACTTCTGAATTCTGGGTAAAGAGGCCAAGTCAGGAATAAGAGGCATTTTAGCACAACAAACAGAAAGGATCACATAAGAACACTCTTATGGTATATTTTAGTACATACACTACACACATATACACACGAGAGGAAAGTATACTCAAAGTTTCAAGAGAAAACATGAAGCCATGTATAAAGGCAGGAAGAACATCTCTAGGTACAGAAATGCTTTGAAAGCATTGAAGAAGCAAAGAATATTACAATTCCTATAAATACTATGTATAGGCAGGGATCTTAACAAGGCTGTATTGTAAAGCCCAAACAAAAAGGACCTCACGATCCATGGAGAACTGCAGACGCACCCCAAATCACTCACGAGAAACACAGCTTGATGCAATAGCAAGAGGTTTATTCAAAACTAGCTAGCTAGGGCCTCCTTCACATGTATCCCATGCAGGGGTAGAGGAATTCAGCACCCAGCAAAGAGTTCTTACAGCTTATATAGGAAGAATCCACAAACAAGATGGAGTTAGGGAAGAGGGGGAAGGAGGGAGTACAGATGCATTTGATCTCAAACCCTTAAGATGGATGGCGAGTCACTTTATAATTGGCTATTTCGGACTAGCTACACTCTATCATGAGCTCTGGTTCAAGGCGGGTCAGGCTTATCTCTGGCTAATGGCATCCTGGCACCAATTGTCTCAGGGCTGTTTAGTTAGGGCCTTCTATTCGAATGGTCAGCTAATTTCCTGGGACTGAGGCGCCACAGTGTTTGACTTACAGGTTTTATGTCTTTGCTTTAAGGATAGGGTGCAGGGGGTCAACTTAGATTTTTATCTTTCAGTATCAGCAGTCGGGTAACTTTGCTATGCATATTAAGACACAGAACTGAGGCTGAGCTGTCTGTCATGCCCTCAACATGCACATGTTAAAAGGGAATTGGATTACAGTGGGGAAAAGACACTATCCTCTAAAGTAGCCTATTACTTCACAGAAATGGGAAAGTGAAATAGTGTTTGTTTGGAATTTGTTAATACCTAGCAGGATGCAAAGGATAAATAGTACAGTTCACATAAATGCAAAGAACCCTTCCTAAGATCCCAAACCTTGGGATTCACAGGAAGACTCGCATGAAAAGAAAGGTGGAAGTGACAAAAGAAATATCCTGTCTGCTCTTTAATACACAAAAAGGGAAAAACCATGATTCAGCATGATAGGTTTTACTTTTTTTTTTTTTTTTTTTTATAAAGTGTGTGAGTGCCACATATGTTCAAGAAGGCTAGAAAAGGGTGTCAGAGCCACTGATCCTAAAGTTCAGGGCAGTTGTGAACTGGCTGCTGGGAACCATACCCGTCCTCTAGACAAGCAACACACTGAGCATTTCTCCAGTCCTGAAGATGGGTGTTACTGTGGTCCAATTTTGGGAGACTATGATATTTAGAGAATGCACTGTATCTAAATGGTTGGAATTGGGGAGAACTTTACACAATAAACAAAAGAGCCTCTCACATTCTGGGACAGGATCAGATTAAACAAACCTGGAGTAGAGAAACCGAAATATAACTACCCACTCTCCACTCTCCCTTGAGAGAAAGACTACATAATTGATAGGAACACAGGGAACATAAGTCTCTCATGGACTGCCTTATATAAACCATTAGTATAAGACTTTCTTTTAAATTATGTTTATTTAGTATGCATGTACATGTACCTTGGAGTAATGTTATGGTGCAAGTGATGCCACTGTGCTGATTTCTGTGCCTGCAGAGATCTGATTACCAAAGATCTGCCGAACTTTGGTACTGTTATTATTATGAAGCATATCCTGCCTTACTATTTTGTAAACTTTATTCTCCATCACCCTCTGGTCAAAGAGCTAATAGCCAATAGCTGGGCTGTAGAATTAAGGCAGGACTTCTGGATTGAAAGGGAGGGTTTCAGGTAGAAACTTAAAATAGAAGTCTCCAGTCAGACAGATGAAGAAACAGGTGCCAGAATGAGAATAGGATGGGCAGGTAACAGGCCATGTGGCTGGGAGGTAGGCCAGGCCAGAATTGCCAGGTTAAAATAACTCAGAATCTGCCCAGCTATGGTGCCTAAGTTAGTGATTAATGTCTCCTTGTCATTATTCAGGAGCTAGGGCAGGCACAGAAAAGCCATCGGTGGCTACACATATACACTCACCATGACTGAGCATGAAGGTCACAGGACAACTTTAAGTAATCTGTTCAGTGTACCACGTGGGTCAGAGATCAAACTTTGGTGGTCATGAGGTCATGGGGCAGGGGTTTTTATGTATCTTAGTTTTTCAACATGGTACCACCCTAAGAAGAGACCTAGAGTCAATGAGTGAATTAGCCAGAGTATTATTGTGAGAGCTTATAAACAGAAGCCTGTAGCCAGCGACGAGTCACACCTCTAAATCTGAATCTACCACCCCGGAGCACAGTTTGTGGCTAAGTGGGACTAGACTAAGTCCTGAGCTCACATCCTAGGGAGGAGCTCACATCCCATCTTCTCCTTCATTTGCTAAGAGTGCTTAAAAGAAAAAAAAAAGTACAAAGTAGGCAGGCAAAATGCTAGATTTCCTCAGTTGCCACCTCTGTTGCATGTCAGTGCTCAGTTTACTTTTCCCACACATTTACAATGGGGGTAATACCATGGCCCCCATTTGTGCTCACTAAATGTTAAAACTGATATGGGCAAGGCTTGACAGGATGGAAACAGCAAGTCAGAAAGTATGCTGGGGCCTGGGCAGCTCTGAACATGAAAGGGCAACCTCTAAAATGAAGACACTCCTAGGATGGACTGACTCTTGGGAACCATTGAGTTACACTTATTTGTGTGAATGAAAGCGGGTGGAAGGTAGACCTGCAGAAGCTGACTCTTTCCTTCCACAACGTGGCTCCCAGGAATCACTCGGGTCTTTGTCCTCCCAGCAAGTGCCTTTAGGCTTTGAGCCATCATGCAGGTCCAACACCTAGCTTTTGTCAGGGTAGTTCTCAGCTGTCATGCAGCAGCCTGAAAAGACAGAATGGTGAGAGGCTCCTGCTTAGACTCACACCTTCCCTCCCTGGAAGAGTCTGTTATTAGAGAATAGCGTGGCACAGTTCAAAGGCACACATGAACAAATGTCCACTGACTAGAAGTCAAACCAGCATCACACCAAAGTAATAATAGCACCAAAGACCAACTTGGAGAACAATAATTTTATTGAGATTTACTTACAGGAGTATCAATAAAGGATTACTTACAGGAATAAGGGTGACTCAAAGTCAGTTGCATCACCAAAAAGTACACTGAGAAGGGGTGACCATTCAAAGAACTTCAACCCTGTAGCTGCTCCTGACACAACTTTCAGGCAGTCATAATAGTTACAAAATTTAATTAAGTACTTCATTATTATCTTATGTTTTCTTTTATACATTTATTCATATGAATAAAGAGCTGAAAAGGGAGAGATTATAATACACAGTAAATGAAATCAAGAGAATGATTTGAGGATACTTTGAAAACTTATATTACAATAAACTGGAAAATCAAGAACTTCAAGACATACATGAAATATCAAAATTAGGCCAAATGTTGGAGGTTTCATAGGCCTCCCCCTTCAAATATTACAGGCTATTCCGATTGTCCTTGGTTACCACACTGAACTTGACAGTAAGACCTTATTACTGAAGACACCACACACCGAGTCCTAGAGCATTAAGAAATCACAGCTGATACTGACCTAGAGGCTTCATCCTACTGATTAGCTTTCACAGCGTTAGATGATGCTGTGCATACTACCAAGGGAGAAGACTAAACATCTCGCTCACCCAGCTGAGACGCCTCTGAGCTACATTTACAGATCAGTCTGACAAGACATGGCCATGCGTATGGCATAAATGTTGAAATAACCAACCAACCACTCTGACTGGATTTCAGGACCGTTTCACACAATCCACAAGATAAAACCCAAGTCTGGCAGCATTAATGTGAAGAACTTTCTAATAATCTACTATTATTCTGTTAAAGAATATCTTTATACCCATAGAAAAATGTATCTTCATTACAGAGGATGGGTTCCGTTGTTGTTTCTGAAGTAGACAGTAATTAATAGACTCACAACTGGTCAACATGCAGAGAATAAGAGATTTTGGAGGGCTCAGCTCTAAATGGAACATCTACCTACATCACCGTTCTTCTCTCAAAGGACTGAGGATTATTACAGATGAGGGAGCTAAAAGAATGTGAGAGCCAGAGAGTGGATTCTTACAGTCAAACAGTGCATTCTAGATACAACAGTTGCACAGACTAACTGACAACAGCTGTGACTGCATACAGAAGCTCAAGCCAGACAAAAATCCCAGCATGGAGGTGGGAGGTGTGAGAAAGGCCCACTCCTGAGTAGCTATTGGCAAGTGATGACTGCTGGGTAAGGGAGAGGCTTACTCATGCCACAGAAGATGGGGCTGCACTCATGTATATTCTGGAAACACTAAGGAGACTGTAGGTTAAAAATGGAAGAGAACAAATGAAATTGAGAATATAAGTGGTGAGAGGGACGGAAGAATTAGAGGGAAAGGAATGGGAGTGTGTGGGCTTGATGAAAATGCATTATGTGCATGTATAAAATTCCCAATCAATAACAAAACAAAATAAACAGATGAAAAAAGTAAGTCAAAGGAATGTGACAGTGTAAAGGGCAACATCCTCAAGCTAGAAATGAACTGTCTCCACACGGAGAGCACAGGGCTTGACGGATTCACTGTTGAATGCTACCTCACCTCCCAAACTGTCTCACTAAATATAAAGGGAAGAAACACTAAATTATTCTTGAAAGGTATTACCATGATGCCAAAACTATGAAGGACTTAACAACAAAGAAAACTATAACACAACTTCCTTGAAAATAAAAAAAAATTTTTTCAAGATTATGCTCTCAAACCAAGTCAACATATTAAAAACACCACAAACTATAATCAGGTGAATTTAATTCTTTGCATATAAGTATGTTTCCACAGATATCAATCAGTAAATGTAAAGAATAGAGATACTCAAGGATCGAGACCCCTGATCACCTCAATACATGGAGAAGTGGACTTCGAAGCCCTATGTTCCCTGATAAAAATATCCTGAAATTAGGAAAAGGAAGACACCTCATGTGTGAGATGTTACACAAGACAAAACTAGAGCCAAGATTATACCAAACAGGAAAGCTGAAAGCATGTCTTCAACTATCAGGAGTTACACATGGTGGAGTCCACTTTCTCTCCTCTGCCGTATACATCTCTTGCATTCTCGGCTGGAAAATTTAAAAAGAGAAAGGAAAGAGATACAATCGTGTGGCTGCATTTCAGTGGTACACTGCTTGCCTACCACACACAACGTCCTTGGTTCAACCCTGAATGCTGAGGAAAGAAAACGGAAGTAAAATGAAGCCAAATCTCTATTTATGGACAATATGACTATCTTATTAAAATTATTATTATTATTACCTGGTATGGGTGTTTTGCCTTCGTGTCTGTCTGTGCACCATGTGCATGTCTGGTGCTCAGAGATCAGAAGAGGATGTTGGATTCCTTTGAACTGGAATTACAGTTGTGAGGTGCCCCACAGGTGCTGGGAGTCAAGCGTCAGTCCTCTAGGAGAGGAGCCAGTGCTCTTGACCGCTCCTATGCTCATATTCTCAGAAGACCCAAAGTGCCGCACCAAGCCTCTTACATCTAATCATTATTTCACCAAAGCAGTACAATAAAGGCAGTACAGAAAAGCAAGTAGTCATTCATATGACAATGAAAATGGTGATAAAATAATTTTTAAAAAATCATCTTAAGAAAGCCTAAGAAACAAGTAACAAGACAAAAAGTCAAATTCACCTGTGAATAAACTTTGTCAAGCTGAGGAAATAGTGACAATTTAAAAACACTGAAGAACTGAAGGCTCTAGAAAATGGAAAGCATTCCTATGCTCACAAACCACCACCATAATAATATGAAAAAGTATAAAGTGTTCAGACTCCACACATGCCCCCCTCAAAATTCAATGTCATTAGTTCCAGAAATAGAAAACACAATCCTGCAACTTTAAGAAAACCAAAATACTCAAGCAACACTGAACAAAAAGAGCAATGCTAGCTGGAGTTATCATGACACCAATTTAAATTATGTTCTAAAACCAGAGTGAAATAATATAACTTAAAAACAGACACGCAGAGCAATGGAAGGGCACAGTCTCAGAATAGCCATGTAGCCGCAACTGATTTCTGAAGGTATCCAAATCATGCATAGGATAATAAATGGCCTCAACAGGAAATCAACATTGTAGGCACAAGAATATCACTAAATCCCTCTATCATTCTGTATAAAAGCAACACAAACTTAACCTTAACGTAAGGCCTACAAAACTTGAAACTCAGAAGAAAATCTACAGAATACATGACGCTATATAGGCATGGACAATGGCATTCTCAATCTAATAGTTTACAGGAATCATGACAAATGGGGAATGGACATTAGAGGCTCAGGACTACAGTGTTAACACCCAGAAAAACAAAGGAAGGAAGAGAGCTGTAAATTAGATGCTAGCCTCATGTATGCAGCAAATTCCTGGCCAGTCAGGCCTATAAAGCAAGAACTCATGTTAAAAACAAAACAAACAAACAAAACCCCCTAAAGTATAAATGGGAGGTAATAATTGCAAAAAGTTAAAGAGCTTTTATAAAGAAAATGGAAACAATTGTCGGAGAAAGCCATAGAGTGGGGTAAAATATCTTTGGACTCTCATTCATCTGACAAGGGATTAACATACAAAAAGTACACACACACACACACACACACACACACACACACACACACACACACA
>JANHMN010000021.1:3943795-3968052 GCA_030674055.1 Rhabdomys pumilio
ACACACACACACACACACACACACACACACACACACACACACACACACACACAGCAAGCTTAAAAGGAACTCAAGGTAAACAAAACATGGTGGGAAAACCAGTACAAGGCAACAAAAAATATATTACAAATGAACAAGTAACTGAATTAACACAAGAGGAAACAATCCATTCTCAAACAATATACAAATACCAATAAATACATGAAAATTCTCAATACAAACTGGTGAGAATGCTCCTGGAAATGGGTATTAGCATCGTCACACTGGAAAATAGAAATTTCACCAAAAATCAGAATCTACTACCTTATGACCCTGCTGTACTATTGTTTAGTACACAACAAAAGGAATCTCAATCAGATTATACTGAAAACACTTGGACTCATGTTCCTACTTACTCACTGCACTGACTACAGAGTCAGCCTAAGTGCCCATCTCAGCCTAAGTGCCCATCAATAGATAAACTAAAAACTGTTAATTTTTAATGTAGTATATATATAGACTATTCTAAGTCACCAAGAACTGTTATTAGCAGGAAAATGGACGGAACAGGAGATCTATATGTAAGTGACAGCTCAGTCCCAAATGGTGTTCCAGAACAGAATCTAGATTTTTTTTTTCGAGACAGGGTTTCTCTGTGTAGCCCTGGCTGTCCTGGAACTCACTCTGTAGACCAGGCTGGCCTCGAACTCAGAAATCCGCCTGCCTCTGCCTCCCAAGTGCTGGGATTAAAGGCGTGTGCTACCACTGCCTGGCCAGAATCTAGATTTTAACAAACTAGAGATGAAGTCCTAAGTGAGTCTATTTGTGAGAGAACAGGACCACTACGGAGAAGAAATGGGAACAAGGATCTGTTAGTGATTATGGTTAAAGTACATGGAAACCTGGGTTACAATGTCATTTGAAAATCTATAACTTTGCCAACATACAATTTAAAAAACATTTAAATAAAAAAAACTTATACAAAGAAAAAGCCCCTTTCTCCAACTTAAGGAAAATATAAGCGTGGCCAAAAGTGTTGCTGTAGACTAGGCTAAGGTGTGATGACCACTAGGTTGGGTTGTTGCTGTAGACTAGGCTAAGGTGTGATGACTACTAGGTTGAGTGTAAAGTGCTTTTCTTGTATTCCCACTTAACTTATCGTAATGTAATGTAATGGAAACTCTAGGCACACCTATATATGTGGTCAACTGCATCCATCATATTATAGTAAATATTAGTGTTTATATAGAAACTAAGAAATACAAAATAATTCAGAACACTACTGTTCACCTCACACAGCAAGGCACATCTTCTGCCACTGAAGGGCGTGTTCCAAGCCTCCACCAGTAAGCAATGTTCCTTAATGACCATGACAGAAAGGCATTCTAAAAGGACACCTTATGTTGAAAACCTGTGAAGCATTCTGATTCATGAAATAGGAAAGTACCTTCTACTCACTGGTAGACTAGCACATCTCATGAATTCCATCTCCCTTTAATCCAGCACTCAGTCTTCCGGGTAGCAACTGTTGTAACTACAAGAACATAACTACAGTCAGCCCTCAGTGCATCCAACAGAGAGGACACCAAACTACAGAACCAATCCCTGTAAGACCTCCTAAATTAAAACACTAGTTCTCTCAGAAATATGGAGAATCCTTCTACAGATGAGCCACTCACCATGTATATAGTAAGTAAATTTATTGAACACATGGTTTTAGTAAGGCAGTAATACCAATATATCTCTTAGTGTAATAACTAGAGAAATTATAATGAAAATGAAATACACATGAAAAGCAAAATTTACACAGTAAAATTATATAAATACACACACACACACACACAAAAATAATAGTTCATGACTTAAAATAAATATCAAGCACAAGATGACAACGATCTGGCCTACACAGAAAGTTCCAGGCTAGCCACGGCCGTGTAGCATGACACCATCTTAAAAAAAGAAAAAAGAAAAAAAGGAAAAAGAAAAAGAGAAAAGCCCCTAAAAACTAAGTTTCTCCTATCCACCCAGCTCTTGGCACCTGAGTGCTCTCACCTTTGGTCAGAGAAGCTTCTTTTCACAGTGGACAGCTGTCAGTGGAGTGATGCACAACTGGTCAAAGAGCTATGAAGAGACTGAATGTTCCCCTCTAGATAGAAACCATCAGCAAGGCTCAGGGAAAATCAAAGAAAAAGCAACAAGAATACAAGAGCCAGAGGGAGAAGTGCTGTGTAGTTTTTGTTTTGAAGAAGAAATGCTGGGTAGTTTTTGTTTTGTTTTTTGACATGGTTACTATAATCATGAACTCATAGCAAATATGACTGCATGCACAAGACCTACATTGTAAGATTAAGTAAGGCCAAATCCCAGCATATCCCTTACTGAGAAGCTACAGGCAGTGAGTAGCTGCTGTGGGGGTGGGAGGTTGGTGGAGAAGACAATCACTTGTGAAGATGTAGGTCACCCATCCACCAGTAGATGGCCCCATACTCATGCATGTATGAGCAACACTAACTAGACTAAAACTAACTAGACTAGTAGGTTATTTTTAAAGACAAAGTTAAGAGCGGGGTGTTGGGAAGAAACAAGGAGAGTTGGAAGGAGAAACAGTGAGTATACACGATTCTCTTTTACTGTATATGTGTGTGAAATTCTCAAAAGAAATAAGCCAACTTGGAAAGATGGTCTGAACTATGATTACAATATACTTACACCTACCTTCTGAATAGAAAAAACAAAGCAAAATCAACATTTACTATTCTAAAAAATATTTTTAAAATACTTCAATGTCAAAAGAACACATATTCAGGATTGTGAGACCATATCAGAGAGCAACATAAACAATAGAAACAATCAATTTAAATCTGGTTTAGGCCTGAGGGGGTGACTGAGTGGGGAGCCCACTTGCTGTGCAATCACGAGGACTCAAGTTTTATTTCCTATCAATAAAAAGCTGGGAATGACTGAGAGTATCTCTAAAGAGAGTATCTTCTGCATTGTACCGGTCAATTAAAAAGCCCATGACTTATGACTTAGGCAGGAAATGGAAGGTGGGACATCCAGGAGGCAGAAAGGATTCTGGGATACAGCCAGAGGCAGAGGCAGGAGATTTACCCAGGAAGATGTGACTAGACAGGCATAGTACCTCAGCACAGGTAACCAGCCACATGGCAGAATGTAGGTTAAAATATGGGTTAACATTAGTTATGATCTATTCAGAAAAGAGCTTACCAATATGGCTAAGGTACTTGTAAATATATTTTGAGTCTGAGTCTTATTTCTGGGAACATGGGGCTGGGAGGAAGAACCACCTAACTTTTACAGTGTCTATACTCAGCAGGACAGGGAGTAGAGACAAGAAATGCTGCTGCTGGCTGCCTGCCCAGCTCCAGGGTCAGTGAGACTCTGACTTAGGGGAATGACATAGTAGTAGAGCAAGATACCGATATATTACTTTTGTTCACTCTGTGACCACCACCAACCATACCAGAAAACACATAAACAATGCACCCCCAAAACACACTCGTACACACATTTTTTTTTCATGAAAAATGAACATACACACAAAATCCTTATAATCAGCCAAATAAAACCAATAGGACTATTCCAATTTTCACAAAGCCATTTTTTTTAAACTACCCATTAAACATAATTGAAAAGCAAGACATTTATGTAGGGGCTTGAGGGGGCTTAGCAGTTAAAAGTACTTAACTGTTCTATCATGAAGACTAGGATTTTCATCCCGTGACACATATCCAACATGTCACAAAGTCTGTAATGCTATCTCCAAAGCACTCTAGCCGCCATGGGTATATGTTTACAGACACTCACATGCTCACACATCAATACTAAAATGCTTTTAAAGGTATTTATGTGGACTGGCACACTTCAAATATCAGTTCACCAATGAATTCAACATAATTTACAATGAGAAGCATCTACCTATTTGATAGAAAAAGATATCACCCATTAAACTAATACATGATTGCTTTAAGAAGTCTCAAATGTAATAAATGCACTTTCTATTCCTGTCAGCATTTTTCATATGTAGGTCTTACTGGTCTGCAGTTCATGCATGGAAGCTGCCATTCCACATTACTCAATGCTCTGCTTACCGACTGCTTGCTTTTGTAGAGTAAACTTTAAAAACAGTCAAGAGATAGACTCTTAACAGGAGCTAATGATGGCGAATGTGGAAGCAGAGACATTTCATTTTAAACATTCAAAAGGTGTAAGCTGGAAGATGAACAGTTCCGGGTCAACCTGGGATACACAACCAAAGTTTCTCTGGGGGTGCGGGGAACCTAGAAAAATAGTAAGTTTTATTTTTTTGTATACAAGTGTGTGAGGGAGAATTGGACCTCCTGTACCTGGAGTCACATGCAGTTGTGAGCCCTGGGACATGGTGCTGAAAAGCAAATGCTCTTAAAGGTTAACTCAATGTCCTTTAGAAGGAGCAGCAGATGCTCTTAAAGGCTAACTCATCCCTATCAGCCCCTGAAATGTTTCAATAAATACAAAATACTATACTGATAACATTCTCTTCAGAGTGTGCATTTCCTGGAGCATGCTATTAAAAGACGTATGTCCAGTCCTTCATAATACTGACATTTATCAGATTAAACATGAAAAAAATTCAAAGGACTTTTACTCGCTACTGCTCTAGATTTTCCAATGTTTCTCAACACCCAAGGTTTTCATCCGGTATGTGTTTCCATCTGTGCCAAATGAAACCTCGAACATCTCTTCTGAGAAGATTGTAACACTCCGTATCAGGTTCTTCCCTTGTCTGTTCACTGAACCGAATGGTGCTCATGTAGGTTCCCACTGACAGGGATCCTCCCCATGTGCACTCCTGTGAGTGCTACGAAGCCGACAATGAAGAGCTCACAAATCTTGTTTGTAAGGTTTCTCCACAGTAGGTTCCTTCATGTCTGTGAAAACCCACGACTATCCAAGGTCGCCTATAGATGAAAGGTTCTCTCCAGTGACTCCTTTCACGTATTCAGAGGGAATGGGGAAGCAGAAAAGGGCTTTTTTACAACACCACATACACACACATGGAAGTTTCTCTGGTGTGAGTTTTCTCCCGTCTCCTCCAAGATCCGGGACTGCAGAAGGCTTTACCCTACTGCTTGCAGTCAGAGGCCCATTGCTCTTTGATGTACTTCAAGAAGCTTTAAGCTCAAAAACCATTTGAACGTTGATTTTTTTTTTTAAAAAAAGAAAAAGTTTTCTCCTCAGTGTGATATCTCATGTTTGTCTCAATGAAACAAATCAAAGTCTTTCCACATTGCTAGCACAAATCCAGTCTTTCCCCAGTATGAGTTTTCTTATTTCTATTAAAGTCACAAAGTGAAAAAAACATTCTCCTATTACTAAAAATCACTGGAATCCAGGGTAGTGTGAAGTAACTCATGTCTATGCAAATGGTTCAAAGTGAAGAAGGGTTTCCCACAGTACTTACAGTTAAAAGGTTCATCGTCAAAGTGCAGCTTTTCATGCACCTGAAGATGACTGTCGTAAGGAAAAGTTTCCCCACAGTGTTTACACACATGGAGCTTCCCTTCAGTATGAGTTTTTTCATGTCTCTGAAGGGAGTAAGACCACAGGAAGGTTTTCCCACACTGCTTACACTCATAGGGCTTCTCACCAGTGTGGATTCTCTCGTGTGTCTTCAGTGACCTGGAAGACGTGAAGCTCTTCCCACACTGCTTACACACGTAGGAAACTGGGACGGCATGAAGTGCTTTATGCTTCTGAAACTGACTCCACAGCACGAAGGCATTCCCACATTGCTCACATATGTAAGGTTTTTCATCAATATGAGTTTGCTCATGTTCTAAAAGGTCAGTAGAACTAGCAAAGGCAACCCCACACTGCTTGCATACGAAGGGCTTCTCCTCAGTGTGAATTTTGACATGTCTCTGAAGAGAAGCAGAACGAGGAAAAGTTTTCCCACAATGATTACACACGTAGGGCTTCTCACCAGTGTGGGTTATTTTATGTCTTAAAAGTGAATTCAACCGAGTAAAGCTATATCCACACTGGTCACACACATAGGGTCTCTCCCCAGTGTGAATTCTTTCATGTGTTCTCAGGGATCCAGAACAAGTGAAACTTTTTCCACATAGCTTACAAGCATAGGGTTTCACACCACTGTGAATTATTTCATGTTTTCTTAACTGAATCCAGCGCATGAAGGTGTTCCCACACTGCTTACATTCATAAGGCGTTTCTCCAGTATGAATTCTTTCATGTATTCGAAAGGAACGGTAAGTAATGAAGGCTTTCCCACATGGTTTACACACGTAAGGCTTCTCTCCCGTGTGAATTCTTGTATGAATTTGAAGAGAACTGTAATGACGTAAGGTTTTCCCGCAGTAATTGCACACGAAGAGGTCCCTAACAGAATGAGTTCTTTTATGTGTTTTAAGGGAACGAGAATGAGCAAAGGTTTTCCCACACTGCAGGCACACATACGGCTTCTCCCCTGTGTGGATTCTTTCGTGTGTTTGTAGGTAAGTGGGAAAAGCAAAAGCTTTCCCACACTGCTTACAGATATAGCATTTCTTTGCTCGATGACGTCGTTCGTGCCTTCGAAAGTACCTGGAGGAACTGAAACATTTCCCACATTGCTTACACTCAAAGGGCTTTTCTTCAGTGAAAGTCTTTTCAACAGTCTGACCGTATCTATAGTCTTCATCACAAGGCTCAGTTTTATACAGTCTCTCTAGAGTGTAAGTACTTTCATAGTTCTCAAATGATGTGAGAGAACTGGAGGTGGCCCCAAATTCCATATTGTATAATTCCTTCCCATACTCCTGATCGTCGCACGACTCACGCTTTATGTCGGGTTTAAGCAGTACACTTAGAGACAAGTGGCCAATGACGACAGTTGCACACCCACTGTTTTCACATATGCGCACCCCTGGAAAGGAGTTCTGGTTCACAATACTGTGTGTGGTGAAGTCGAAGATCTCTGCACACTGATGGTCGTCTTTACAGTCATAGAGCCCCTCCACCACTTGGCCACTGCAAGGAAGCAGATGTAGGTCACTGATACTTTATTAGCTACTTCCCTGTAGAAATGCTGGCTCTGTGCTGTCAGACTGTTTTAACACGTTCCCTGACTGCCCAGCTCCTCTCAGGACAACTGTAGCAGAAACAGTGTATTCACAGGTGGCTGTTATGTCACCTGCATGGGTCTAGCAAACATGGCTTATGTAAGAGTAGAATACCTATTTCAATTCTCCATGCCATCTAGGCACCTTGGGAGGCCTGCTAAAAAGCAGGGCGTCTATCAGCAAGTTATGTCTCAAAGGCTGCTGTGAAAGGCCATTTTTGTTGGCTATAGCAAGCAAAGTCTCTAGAACGAAAGGAGGCATGTAGTTCTTCTTAAAACTAAGGAGTTTATGTCTTAAATGGAAACAAATTCTACCTAGGCAATAGATGTATTTATGTGTATAAAGCAACCAAACGAAACCCGGAGGGGGAAAAAAAAAGAGTAATTTGAGATGAGGTAATTCAAGTCCATGAAACAGTAGCATGCTTCTGTTGAATTCTGAAGAAAACTTGCTACAATGGCTACTGGAAGCCAGGCATGGTGGGGCACGCCTTTAATCTCAGCACTTGGGAGGCAGAGGCAGGTGATCTCTGAGTTCAAGGCCAGCCTGGTCTACAGAATAAGTTCTAGGACAGCCAAGACTAGACAAATACGGTCTCAAAAATAAACAAATAGAAAGAAAGAAAGAAAGAAAGAAAGAAAGAAAGAAAGAAAGAAAGGAAGGAAGGAAGGAAGAAAGAAAGGTTACTGGATACAGAATCCATGTGATGCTAGACCCCTCACAGAACTAAACTAAAACATAAATAAAGGTGAGTGAGCACAATCATGTTACATTCTAAACTACTGGAAAAGCCACAGTGAGATTTTGATATTTAGTCCAAGCCTAAAAAGATACCTGATTTTTGTGTTACGTATATTTTATACATAAGGTTTGTGAATAAATCAGTAGTTAAAACTTAAGAATATCACATGGAGCAAAGTTGGTACATATTAAGTATGACAAAGATCACTTTGGGTATAATGATGTTTAAGTTATTTCCACTATTGGAATCCTTGTAACATTTTCAGAATGTTTAGAATGTTTCCAGTGTTGAAGAAAATTTCCTGAGGGTAGTTGAATTTGAAACTGGACGTACCTGTATCTTTTACTACTTTATAAAGTATACAAGTACACAACCCTTAAAGAATATGGCTGTCTCTTGAGGTCCATATTACCTTAGTTTTCTCCAGGAATTTCGGTATATATTTTCAATGATATGGTGCTCCAAACTGCTCCCTAAAATACAATCAAAGTAGAATCATTATAAATTGTGACATCATAGTAAATATAATTAATAGATTATAGCAAAATTCGCAGTATAAAGTGACTCTCAAGTATTCATTCAAATCTCTTTACCATGCAGAAGCACGTTTTCTTTGATTAAAGGGATGATGACATCCTTACCTACAGAGGCCAGGTTCCTCAAGGTTTCCTGCATCACATCTTTGTAGAGGTTCTTCTGAGATGGATTCAACATAGCCCACTCCTCCAGGGAGAAGTTCACAGCCACGTCCTCAAAGGCCACTGACTCCTGAAAGAGCCCATACACATTTCCACAAGAAGTGTGAGTCTCATAGTACTGGAAATCTAAACTTAATTCATAAGAAGTTAATAAGATGCAATGCTCTTTGCGTTAGTCATGTCCTGGTCATCATACTCTTAAGTTTCACACACACTAAGTATCTTTCACACAGTAATTCTGACAGAAGATTGGAGCTATTCAGTAAAGCAACAACAGGATAGGACCGTCCTTGTTCCAACATATTGTGCTAATCTCTCCCTGTACATTGTTCACGGCAACATTTACAGTTAATTCTAATTATCTAATGCACCAAAACACAGTCAACACCAGCTGTCCCAAGACTGCATATTCTTACAAATGTAGAAGAAAACAATTCTAATTCTCCTGGTATCTGCAACTGCTACTCAGACAGATTCCTCCCTCACCGCAACTGTAAAGAAGGGAGTAGCTTTCCAAACAGTTGATGTCAATCACATGCTACTTTCATAGTATCTATTTTCTCTCAGAATTCTTGTAATGTTTTAAGTGCTCATCAGATACAGGTTAGAACACAACATATTCAGAGAACAAAGTCATTCCTCTGTTCAGAACCAGCATTTATCTGGTTTCTGATGAAGAGACCCAATGTGACCAGGTACCTCAAGCTCCTCCTGCAATGCCTTTCCTGTTGTGATGGTCTGTATCCTTAAACAAAATAGCCTAGCCTTCCTCAAGATATCTTCTTAGGTGAACTGTAGAGGTGGCTCACTAATGAGGAAGACTTGCTGCTCTTGTGAAGACCAGTATGCTAGCTGTTTTACAACAACTTGACCAGTCAGTCATTTTGGAAGAACTATAAACTCAATACAAAAAATGCCCCAGGTGCCAGGCATAGTGACACACACCGTTAATCCCAGCACTAGGAGGCAAAGGTAGGTGGAGCTCTGTGAAGCCAACCTCGTCTACATAGTGAGGTCAGCTATATAGTGAGGGCTATATAGTATGACACTTGAAAAAGAAAAAGAAAAAAGGGGGAAGGGGGAATGCCCCAACAGATTGCCATATATTTTCTTGATGATTGATATGGAAGGGGCCAGAACACTTTGGATGGTGCTACTCCTGAGTAACTGGTCCTGGAAGCTCTAACGAAAAAAGGCTGAGCAAGCCTCGGGGAGCAAGATAGTAAGTAGCACTCCTCCATGGCCTCTGCCATCAATTCCTGTTTCCAGGACCCTATAACATCCCTCTGTGATGGACTATGATATGGATCTGTACTCTGAAATAAATCCTTTCCTTCCCAGGTTGCCTTGGTTACAGTTATTCACCACAGCAATCACATCACATGGTTCACAGCCCACCTGTGCCTCCAGTTCCAAAGGATCTGATGTCCTCTTCTAGCATCTATGAGCACATTCTCTCCCTCTCTCCCCCCCTCCTCTCTCTCATACACACACAAAGTAAATCTTAAAAAGCAAAACAAAATAAAGACCAGAAATCACCTAGGACACAAGCCTCTGGCACACCTGTGAGTGATTATCTAGATCCCATTACTTGACTCAGGCACAAACATCTGAGGTGTGGGTAGTAGCAATGCCTGAGCAGGGGATCTTGAACTGTACAGAATAAAGAAAGGTAGCTAAGCACCAGTATTCATTCATTGCTTTCTGTTTCCTGTTGTGATAATCAAGGCAGTAGATCCAAGCTCCTGATAGTGTGACTTCCCAACCATGTAACTCAGAATGAATCCTTTTTCCAGATACTTTCATCAGGGTTATTTTATCACAGCAACCGGGTAAGAAACTAAGACAGAAAACTGGTACCTTACACTGGGGCTGTCTATGTGACATATATATACATGACCACCTTAGACAATGTTTGTGGGAGGAACATGAAAAAAAAAAAAAAACTGGTATTTGGGTTAGAAAAGCAGGGTTTAATGAGTCAGGTTTATGGAACCTTGAAAAACAACAATGCTGAGAACAGCTATAATTGATAAAAATATCAGTGTCACTGGAGGAAAACTTGCTGGGCCACAGTAGAACAATAAGGTGGCCTGAGGGCAAAGCCAGAGGCTCCAAGCTGAGGTGGCAGTAAAACTTGGCACTGTTACCCACATGGTGATAATTTTGAACGAATGAAGGAGGCAAGACAGGGAGGCCATACAGAACAGTTGAGGCCAGGCGCCACTTTAGAGTCCGAGTCCCTGTAAAGTGACCCCCCAGAAGTCACCGTGTGGAGTTCTAAAGATGAAGCCTAAGTGACCCTGGAGACCACAGGATACTGGAGATGCCAAGATCTTGAGATGTCTGCCAAGATCAGCTACAGGCACAGAGGAGCCAGTCCAAGAGATAGACTGTATGTGCTGCAGGTAGCAGAGCTGGAGGTGTGGGGCTACCTACCCTCAGGAATCCAGGCAGTTTCATCAGAGTTAGATACTGGGCACAGAGATGTCAGATTTGGTGTTTGCCTCACTGGATTAGTATCTTGCTTTGGTCCAATTATCATTGGCTAGGCCCCAATTCTTCTATTTTACAATCGGAATGTCTGCTCTGGGCCATTGGATATCGGAAGTATATGAGGCTGGAGAGCTGGCTCAGCAGTTAAAAGTACTGGCTGTTCTTCCAGAGGACCAAAGTTCAATTCTCAGCACCCACAGTCTGTAACTCTAGTTCCAGGAGGGATCCTACACCCTCAAACAGACATACATGCAAGCAAAATATCAATGCACATAAAACATATATAAATAAATGCATATATTAGAAGTATGTAACTTGTTTTTCATTTTATAGGAGCTCGCAGTTAAAACACTTTGAAATTTCCAATTGTTTAAACAAGCTTAATGACAATGGGACGTTTCTGGTGTTGGGAAAAATGCATCTTACACTATAAGACGGTCATCAGCCCATGGAGATAGGGGTGGAAGTTATGGCTTAAAAGGGATGATGAAGAGTCCAGATGTCAAGTTGACAAAGATTGAAACTGTGATGGTTAATGCTAATTATCAACTTCACAGACTCTAGAATCACCCAAGAGACACCATGTGCACCGATGAGGCCTCGGAGAATGTCTCTGAGAGACCATGTAGATTACATTAACTGGTATAATTAATGTAATTATTCACTGTGATCTAGGTAGAGGATTACGGACTACGTAAAATGAAGACAGTGCTCTGCTTCCTGACTATAAATGATATGAGCACGTACTTCCTGTGCTTGCTGCCCTGACTTTCCTACCATAGTAGACTGAACTCTAACATGTGAGCCAGAACAAACCGTCTTTCCCTAAACTTGTCAGATTTTTATTTAATCAACACTATAGGAAAAATAACTAGTGAATATAATAAAATCTATTTTACCAAACATAGTAGTTGAAATAAATGTTAACCAGTTATTTCTTATTTAAGAAATAAAAGCCTGCCTAACATAAACAAAAGACTAAAGCTACAATACTCACAGCACTAAGGTATTGACACAGATATAGACAAATACACTGCATGCAGGAAATCAGTCTCTCCTCAGCAACTCTGAAACAGAACAGCTCACTGTTGACTAGAGATTGCATATCACAGACAAAATCCAACCTAAGCCAGCGGTGGTGGCGCACGCCTTTAATCCCAGCACCTGGGAGGCAGAGGCAGGCGGATTTCTGAGTTTGAGGCCAGCATGGTCTACGATTGAGTTCCAGGACAGCCAGAGCTACACAGAGAAACCCTGTCTCGAAAAACAAAAAACAAAAAACAAAAAAGAAAAGGTAAATGAGACAAAGGGAGAGACTATTGGGACCTGGGAAAGAAAGCATGAGGAAGAAACTAGGCCACTGGTTTGTCATTCATGGTTACGGAGTCAGGAAAGACCAAACAACAATGACAAAGCTAAGACTGCTTTCAGGGATGTATTTTCTTTAAGACACCTTATCAAAGAGAATGAATTAGGCCAAATAGGGTCAAAATAATAATGCCCTCTTATTACCAATTTAAACAAGCCCCTTTGTAAATCTAGTGGATAATTTTGTTTACAAAAAAAAAAAGTTGTTGTTGTTTTTTTTGTTTTTTTTTGTTTTTTTTTTCCGAGACAGGGTTCTCTGTGTAGCCCTGGCTGTCCTGGAACTCACTCTGTAGACCAGGCTGGCCTCGAACTCAGAAATCCGCCTGCCTCTGCCTCCCAAGTGCTGGGATTAAAGGCGTGCGCCACCACCGCCCGGCAAGTTTTTTATTTTTAACCTTGTTGTAAACTATACTCTTTGAGCAAGGTTTTAAAAAATTGGGGGGAGGGGCTTAGCAGTTAAGAACAATGGCTGCTCTTTGAGAGGATCTGGGTTTGATCCCAGTTCCCCTACAGTGGCTAACAATTGTCCATAACTCCAGTTCTAGGGGATCCAATGTCCTTTTCTGTGGATACTACATACATGCACATATATGTCAGAAAAGCACCCATAATATTAAACTTACTTTTTAAAAAAGCTGGTAAATAAGAATCTTCCTAATACTTAGAAATTTAACTTGAAAGATTGTAAAGGCACTTACTGAGGCTCTCCCTTGAGAAGGCTATGCCTACTATTTTATTCCCTAATTATCTCTTTTTCCAATAATCTTTGTGTTAATCTCTATGTTTTAAAATGTCTCTTGGTGCATTTCCTTTATATTGCTTGATATAATGCCTTTCTGTTGGTCTGACCCAAAGTATGTCTCATAGGTTCAAGTTTAACTGCCTTTTCAGAAGACACAGCCACGACAGCCAGTAACTTCCAGCAGATAGCTAAGTGTATCTCTATGTAATCTCAGAATGGACCATGTCTTAGTAAAGATTAAAAATAGCATATCTTGCATGTTTTCAGATAAATTCTAACATATAATTGTTTAAGCATACAATCACGTGATACAAACAAAACTAGCAGTTTTTTCCAAGTTTCTTGCCACAGTCAGTATAGGAGCATAAAAACAGAAAATTTATTTTAAAACCAATGTGTTGCTGCCTGCTTAGAGAACAGGGGAGACTCTGT
This sequence comes from Rhabdomys pumilio, assembly GCA_030674055.1. Lineage (NCBI taxonomy): Eukaryota > Metazoa > Chordata > Mammalia > Rodentia > Muridae > Rhabdomys > Rhabdomys pumilio. Next base: position 3,957,377 of record JANHMN010000021.1, read on the forward strand.
CTTCAAGACTTTAAGTTTTACAATACAGGGTTATCACCACTGCTCTTGGTTACCCAACAGAAGCTGATGGTAAGACCCTATTGCTGAACACACCTCATACTTGAGTCACAAGACACGAAGTTGGTACTTGCATAGAATCCTCATCCCTGTTGGCTAGCTTTCACACTACCAAAGGTGCTGCATAGGTTGCTGGGGCAAAGTCTTACATAGCTGTGAGCACTCCAACCTATAATATAATGACTTGCCTGGCAAGACACACCCACAGGCCCAAGTGTGGCACCAATGTAATGGTAACAACCAACCACTTTCTGACTGAATTCACAGCCTGCTCCACAAGATGGGATCCATAGCTAGTACTGTTAACTGGACCAAAACCCAACAGCTGACTACATCATAGGCCTTAGGGTAGAACTTAATGCTACTATTCTGCTAAAACTTCTTCTAAATACTTACGGTAATATCAATCAATAGATTATTATAGCTGTTCACCCTAATCAAAGAAGCCTGCCTCTTCTTGAAGTTAAAACAGAGACCCACAGTTAATCAAAAATGCAGAGATAAGTGACTGTGGAGAGCTCAGCTCTAAATGAGACATCGATATTACATCCTGTTCCCCACGAGGCTCAAGAATCAATAGGAAAGCAGAGGAAAGACTGTAGGAGTCAGAGGTCAGGGAGGACTATGGGAAGTCATGACTGTAGGAGTCAGAGGTCAGGGAGGACTATGGGAAGTCATGTTTTCCAGACACGACAGGGCTGCTGCATCCACCAACTCACAGCAGAGCAGCTGTGGTGGCTTGCTTAAAAACAGCACAAGATGAAACCAGTCAGAATTTCCAAATGGGAAACACAAAGCACAACTCCCAACAGAGAGAGGATTGATTGGCAGCTGATGGCTGTCGGAGGAGGGAGAATCAGTGTTCTTCAGAAATGCTGCTCCTGCTAGGTGGCTGATGCTTCAGTGGATGACCCGACACCCACGAACATACTGGAATACTAATTAGACTCGGGGTTAAAGAAAGAGGACATGAAGTTGGGAGGCACATATAGTGCAGTAGGAGCCTGGGAGAGTGGGATTATCGGATCGATCTAATCCAACTATACTGAGTGCATGGTGAGACATTTTCAAAGAAAAACAAATATACATTTTTAAAAGGTCTTAAATTTTCTATGTTGTTTATATTTAAAGTCATATTTATAAAAGTACAGATTTGGGGAAGATTATTTAATGATAGAAAAGATACACAGGAGCTTAAGAGTTGGCTGAGCTCTTAAGAGTACTTCATGGGTCCAAGGACCCAAGTCTGGTTCCCAACACCCAAGTCAGGCAGCTCACAACCACCTGTACCTTCAGCTCCAGAAAAATCTGACACCCTTCTGGCCTTCTTGGCCATGCTTAGTAGACACACACACACACATAACTCAATCAATCAATCAATCAATCAATCAATCAATCAAAATAAAGCTGTAATTAACAGCTTAGCTTATGACTGACAAATGATAACTAGAAATAAATGCTGTAATATGTTCTATTTAAAGCTGTGGATGGCTAGATGAGGATAAAGTATCTATCTACACATGTTTACATTTTCACATTCTTGTATGACAACAAATTGGCTCGTAAGATGAATAAGTGCTCACATAAAAGTAAGCCAGTTGAATTAGTCCAAATATTTCCTAGTTCATAAGTAACTCAAAAATTTAAAACTCAACATCCTGATTCTGGCAATCAAGACAGATTGCCCAGCAGGCCCAAACTGCCAATTAGAGACACAGTAATGAGAGCCAAAGAACAGCAGATCTGTAAATCAATCTAGCTATTTCAGAGAACAAATGGAAGGGTCTGATCATACCAGACCTGACTTTTGGGATCTGACAATACTTCTATTTAAAAACAACAACAACAACAACAACCAGTAATAACAGAAATGAGAAAAGGTTAAGACAAAACCCAAGATGGACACAGAAACAGTCTTGGTCTGCTTCCCAGCCGATCATTATCTCAGTTCTTATTCTGTAAGATGGCCGAAATGTTCTTCCTGGGAATGTTTCCATGAGATTCTGTGAAGCAGGCGAGCAGGCAGGCAGGCGACAGCAGTGTGGCCTTAGCTCTAAAGAGAGGAATGTGGACCTGCCTGGAAAGTGTTCTTTTAGCTTCCTGGGGATGGAATTAGTTTCAAAGCAGGAGCCAGGCTAGGAGCAGGCTCTCAGATGACCAGGAAGGAGGCAGGGAAGTAGAGAGGGTGGGAAGCAGGGGGTGTGGCCACTAGTACACAGTCTAATGTAAACCCACTTCTCCAAGTGGGAGATCCTGGCACCTGAAGTCTGTTAGCTAGCAATTCAGACAATATCTTAGTAAGGTAGATGTGAGTATCTGTGAGGGGGAAGGGGCTAGAGATGTCACTTTCTAAGCAGTGCCTGGATTCTAACATTATATTCTTTCCACAGCCACTCACACTAACAAGATGAGTGGGGTGGTAGGCCTGAGTCCAGGCCCACTGGCAATCATTGGCAGCAGCCTTCCACCCTGACCCCAAGTGACTAATGAATGTGTATACTCCAGGTGGATGCCAGAAGCTGGTAAATGGCCTAGACAAAGCAGCCAGCTTGTATACATAAAAAAAACAAAAAAACAAAAAAAAACAAAAAAAACCTGAGCACTCTAATAAGAACTGAGTGTGCCACCTTATACAACCACCCCAGGCTCTAGGGCCTTCTGCTAACTTCTATACATACTGACTTACTCCTGTCCTAAGAGTTAGAAAAGCCCCGCTCAGGGTAACTGATGGGAACTTTATAACCTAATGCATAGGGTTTTCTAACCCAACATTGCACTCACATACAGTAAGGTCTACCTCTATCAGGGCTCTGCCTTTTAAAATAATGTGTAGAGCATGGAAACATGGCTCAGCAGGTAAAGACATATGGATGCAGAAGCCTAGTGTCATGAGTTCAATCCTGGGAACCCATGTAAAGGAGAGACTACAGTTCACAATTCTTCTCTGACCTCCAACATGCAAGCTTTAGCACGCAGGAAACACACACACCGCACATACACACAATAATAAAACAACTAAAATTTAAAAACAAAATTCAATGTCTAGAAACATCTGAGGGCAGTAGCGATTATGACAGGGCCCAACTCTAGCCCTACCCATATACATGAGTTTGAGAATATTAGAAGGTAGAAATTCAGGGCTTACTGTTAGTGCTAAGATTTAGACTCACGGCCGGGCGGTGGTGGCGCACGCCTTTAATCCCAGCACTTGGGAGGCAGAGGCAGGCGGATTTCTGAGTTCAAGGTCAGCCTGGTCTACCGAGTGAGTTCCAGGACAGCCAGGGCTACACAGAGAAACCCTGTCTTGAAAAACCAAAACCCCCCCAAAAAAAAAAAAAAATTTAGACTCACAGGCACAGTCCACGGGATTTAAAGACAGCTTCCCCTTGAATCTGTGAGATTCATAGGAAAAGCAGGTGTCCTGGAGGAGGAAGAAGAGGAAGAAGAGGAAGAAGAGGAGGAAGAGGAAGAAGAGGAGGAAGAAGAAGAGGAGGAGAGACAGAATGAGGAAGCCAGGGCAGACTGCTCAGTGATACTCTATACTGCAGGGAATATCTGCTTTCCAACAGTGTCAAGCCTAGAATGACTCCATTTTATCAAGTAACAACCTTGACCAAAGTTACTCCAAGTTTAAGAGCCCTCCCCAAAAGAAGGGCAATACAACTTGTTTACACAAACAAAACAAACAAACAAAAAAACATTATCTGCCAGAACACTAGGAGGGACAAACTGACAATATCAACAACAGAAAATATACCAAATTGTACCAGAAACACCACACAAAGCATACAACATATAACCCCCTCACCTGGCACCATGAAAGAGTATCCCAAGACCAAAGGATGGCAGGCGACTGTCAGACTTACCCACAGGGAAGAACTGAGTCAGTCAGAGACTCCATCTCCAGTGCGGTTTCTCCTCCCCAGGACATTCAGCCAACTTCAAATTGACTTAGTGCATGCTCGGTGCACCTACACTTGACATCTGTGCCTACACCGCTAGGATATCATGTTTGGTCCCCTTCAGATTCTTTGCACCCGTCTCAGCTCAATTCCTCCTACTTCAGAACAGACTCTAAACTCAGCCACTTTAGCTCTTAGTCATTCTGTGATCTGCACATCTGTATGTTTTTGTGTGAAATGTTCATACGTGATATGTCACTTAATGTTAGTAGACTTGTTATATTAAAAAAAAAAAAACCGTGATTGCCAATGTCGGGTTAGCAAAATCGAGAATACTTGACTAATTATTAACGAAATACACATGACTTGTGAATTATTAATTATTCGATAAATTCTGACATCGGAAACACAAACTTGTCCCCTTGTTTATGACAACACGCCCAAGACACAAGGTCACCACACCCTGCGGCTTCCCTGCCCCCCCGCAACAGACAGACAGACAGACAGACACACACACACACACACACACACACACACACGAATTCCGGGGTCCCGAGTCTCACCGCTACGTTGCCGCCACCGCCCAGGCTTCGGAGCCGCGACGCTGCGGGCGCCCGGATGCCTCGGGAGGCCATGGCCGCAGCACTGAGCTCCGAGCAGAGGACAGGAGCGCAGCTCTGCCTGCTGGCCCAGCTCCACCCAGAGGGACCGGGGCAGCGCGGCCCAGCGGAGCCAGATGAGACGCACACTCAGCTGGAAGGCCGCGGCCCACGGCCGCCTCCGCTTCCAGCAGCCTCCTCCCCACACCCGGGACGCCCGGCCGCACGCACCATTTCCAGTCACCGGGTGTCCTGCTGTCCTCCGGCGGCTCCTGCAGTAAGCGGATGGAACACAGACACTGGGGAAACAACCTACGGGTCTCTCTCCACAGAAGACACAAACGCCTAAAATGGCTGGACGGGAAGTGGCATCCCCCGCTTCTGTGCCCGCCCTCTTCCAACATTTGAAAACCTCATTGGACAGTTTATGCGGCTAAGTAACTTTTCTTATTGGCCAGTGGGTCACGTGCACTCCTCCTAATGCTTAAATGACAGAAAAAACATCCTCTAGAGTGTACTGTGGCGCCAAATCGCTAATCCGAACACAAACCTTTTTATTTGGGGTCTAATCTGGCCGTCAGACTCCGAAGTTATTCTTCTGGAGTTACATGTGAAATGAATACTCTATATTTTACATGGAATTAAAAATAAGTAGAAGTCTGTTCTTTAACAAGGCAAAGATGTCAGCTAAATTCTATTTTATTTTGCACGCCTGAGAAACGGCATTGAAAAGAATGTCTGGCCGGGCGGTGGTGGTGCATGCCTTTAATCCGAGCACTTGGGAGGAAGAGGCAGGTGGATTTCTGAGGTCAAGGCTAGCCTGGTCTACAGAGTGAGTTCCAGGACAGCCAAGGCTACACAGAGAAACCCTGTCTCGAAAAACCAAAAGAAAAGAATGTCTGATATGAATTATGCCTATTTGGCCGAGCTTCTAAACTTCTAAACTTTGCGATCGATGGTTGTCATCAAGGTCTCTGTGACTGGGAATTTACCCATTCTGTTTACTTTTTTGAAAGTCTCTTGAATCCAACCCACCACTCTTGACCATAGTCATTTCCAGCTCAAACATTTTGGGAATGGAAGGACACAGAACCATTCTTAAGATTCGAAGCATTCCAAAAGTTCTTCAGGAAGTGCAAGTTTGCGCAAGTCCCAGTGGAGCTTTGGGACACTGAACACATAAACCTGGAACACTCCATAGGTGACTTCCAGAGCAGACATTCCTGCCATCAGGAGGACCAGCCTGACTGGGGAGGTAGAACTAAGTTCACAGAGAGCTGGAAGAAATTAGAAAGGAAGCCTTGAAGAGAAAAGAATAGAATTGAAAGTCTGCTCTGGCTGCTGAAAGCATTATAAGAGGGCAGGGAAAAAAGTAATGAGCAGATAAGAGATTCCTGCAGTGAGCCAGGTAAAGAAGGTGCAAGCTTGGAGCAATGTCAGGGAACTGGCAGACAGAGGTATTTTAAGTGATCTTTTAGAAAGACAGGAGCGAAAATAGGAAAGCTGAAAGACTGGAGGCTGCAACCAGCAAGCTGACTAGATGGCATCTATAGATTTGTTTAAGAATTTATTTTTTTGCCGGGCGGTGGTGGCGCACGCCTTTAATTCCAGCACTTGGGAGGCAGAGGCAGGCGGATTTCTGAATTCGAGGCCAGCCAGGTCTACAGAGTGAGTTCCAGGACAGCCAGGGCTACACAGAGAAACCCTGTCTCAAAAAAACCAAAAAAAAAAAAAAAAAAAAAAAAAAAAAAAAAAAAAAAAAAAAAAAGAATTTATTTTTTTATAATGTTTGTGTGTCACACGTGTGCAAGTGCCCATGGAGGCCAGAAGAGGGCACTGCATCCGCGGAGATGGAGTTAAAAGCAATCATGAGCTGCTGAACATGGGTCCTGGCACAGAATTTGGGTACTTTACAAAAACAATACGCACTCCAAACCACAGAGTCAGCTCTCCAGCCGCCAACTCTTCAGACTCCCATCCAGCGCTCTCTCCTTCACATTTATAAAAGCTATATTTAATATTTACTGACAGATTAGCAGGCCAGCTGTGTCCTTCTCTGTCTTTTCTTTTTACCTCTTTTCTCTATCTTTCCTTATTATTTTCCCTTTCAGAGACTTTCCCAGGGAACACAGCCTGGCCTGGTTTTCAGAGTTCCCGGTCTCAGCCTCCTAATGGCTGGGACTGTTTTAAGTTAACTGGTTGCAGTTCTGTACTTTTAAACAAACTCACCTGATCTGCACGCTCATGTTCCTACTGCGCCCTTGCATTTATTTTTTTCCTTGTCTACTGTTTGTCATCAACACGAGTGTAATCACCACCTTTATTTTTCTTTTCCTTTCTACTCATGCCTAATGTAACTGATACGCTTGTGCAAAAAGAAGTCATAATACTCCTCCATTTTCTAAAATAACTGGTATTTGTGGGATGATAATTTGTGGGTTTGTTTTGTTTTGTTTTTGTTTTTTTTGTTTTGTTTTGTTTTTTTTTTTTTTTTTTTTTTTTGGTTTTTCGAGACAGGGTTTCTCTGTGTAGTCCTGGCTGTCCTGGAACTCACTCTGTAGACCAGGCTAGCCTTGAACTCAGAAATCCGCCTGCCTCTGCCTCCCAAGTGCTGGGATTAAAGGCGTGCACCACCACCGCCGGCTAATTTGTGGTTTTTAAATATATTTTTCTAGTGGGCCTACCTACAGATAATGATTATTTTTACAAACACTATTTCCCTTTTAACCTGGTGGCCCCAAGATTATGGAGCAGAATTAACCAAAACTTCAACCCTACAACAACCTGAAAATTGCAATCAGTTCCATTTGAAAAAAGCAATGTGATTTAAAAACAACAACAAATAGCCAGTGGTTTAACCCAAAATAAAGAAGCTTTACTGAAAAACTATAATAAACATTAAAATCAAGAAAACACAATTCAACCAAAAATTACTAATCCCATAGTAGTGGCCTCTAATTCAAGTGAATTAAATGAAATCTTAGACAATGAAATCCAAATAATAAGGACACACACACACACACACACACACACACACATACACACACACACAAAGAGGCCACAAATGCTTTATTTACAAATTCCAGCAGAACATAAACTCAAGTTAAGGCCATTAACTGAGAAAGGGTAAATCCTGTGGCCTTTGGGGCTGACAAGCACGGTGGTTTTCATTCACTAGTTCCTTTGGCCTGAAGGAATATCTCTGTGTGCCCCACACCACTGGACTCCTAAGAAATTCACAGAGGTAGAAGGCCCTTGAATTTTGGTTGAATTTATTTCCCATCCTCTGATGTGCATATGTGCTACCAGTAAGTCCAAATGGTTGCTATCTCCTGCTCATTTGGCCCAGGGCTGAAGATTGACTATTTCCTTGAGGTAAAACTATAAAGGTATACTTGGACTCTGTGTCTGTTAGAGAGAAGACTCTCTTCCAGAGAACACTTAGGAACCTGTGGAGTGTTTATATGCATCACTAGGTTCATCCCTATCCTTTTTCAATTTATCCAGAGATGCTGAGAGCAACCGACCAGCATCATCATTTTCCTTATTTTTCCCCAGACTGCCAAAAGTTTCATATACAGAATCAACAGACCCATTGCCACCCACAGCCGGTGAATAGGGATAGTTAGATGCAGTCACTTCCCTGGGTTTGTGAAATAGTTCACTAGATGAGCTTCTAGTCCTCTGTAAGCTCCCGCAAAGGCCTCACTAACTGGACGGCTTCAGTTAACTGTGGGTGTTGGCAAATTGAAAAGCCTCTTTCAGATACTTAACAGATTCATCCTTATACTCTCGGTGCTGTAGAACTACTTCTGGAACCAAAATCTGTATTAGTCTAGACTTTATAAATCTATAGAACAGGGCCGTATTAGAATGACTTAAAGACAGCAATCCACCCATGACTGGCTGTGAACAGAAAGTTCAAGGATCTAGGAGTTGTTCAGTCAAGGCTGACGACTCAGCTGATCCTCAGTGTATAATGGAATCCTGAGAAGTTAGGCTCCAATGCCAGTGAAGGAATGAATGTGCTGACAAGGTGAGAGCAAGCAGGCAAAGAGCAAAAGCATCCTTCTCTGTCCTTATGTAAACTTCCAGGAGAAGGTGTGGCCCAGATTAGAGGTGGGTTTTCTCAGCTCAAAAGAAATCTGGATTCAAGGCTTGTCTTTCTACATCAAAAACCTGGGTTAGAAGTGGAGCCTCCCACTTCAGATTAAGCAAACCCCTCACAAAGGTGGCCTCCAGTTTTGGGTTTTAGTCAATTCCAGGTATAGTCAAGTTGACAACCAAGAATAGCCATCATGGGTGGTGTTCGTTGGCCAAAATAGGACTGTTTTCATATGAGAACAAAGAGGTTGATACAGTCTGGTCTTGGGCTGAAGCCCCTGGCATGACATATTATGAAATATGGAAATATATGACTCATTTGAACAAACTGTTCCTAAAATGTGAAACCAAGCAAAGGAAGGGGGAGTTGAGGGAAGGGCAAAACAGACAAAGGAGACTATCCTGGCCACTCGAAATCAAACATCGGAAGACTGTGTTGACATGGAGATCCTAGGAGAGGATATTAGTAATAAAGAAAATGGATGCTTGTGCACTTCTGAGAATATTTAAAGCCTGAGCACTAATTCACAGAAGGCAGAATGGCTACAAGCAGATCAGGGTTTTGTTTTGTTTGTTTTGGTTTTAAGAAAGCTATCCTGAGAATGGGCAATTGTCTTTCCAATATATTGTAAATTTATCCTCTGCAATAAAAATGCATAATAGGAGAGTTTATGCATCCAGTTTGTGTCCTATTCAGTAACTATGGTTGTGGAAAGAGAAGAGGCCAGTCCAAACCAGATAACTAGCTCTAGCAGGAGACTGGAAGGCTAGCTTGTGGCTCTGTGCCCCCTTATGAATGTTTATTATTGAGTAGGAAAGATGAGGGAATGAGTGACTTAAGCCAGGGAAGGCCTTTATTTGGGAAAAAGCCTACAAAAGGGCTATAAAAATCGAAGTTTTTCTATCTGCCAACCCTGCCGTGGTTATAGGGCAGAAAGGAGACAGTGGGGAAGGACATTCGAAGGCTGCATTTTAGCCCTGCAGTTGCCCTCTGCAAGAGGCAGGCAGTGAGCAGTCAGTTAAACAATGTTAGGTGATGGATTTATCCCTGGTTAGCCAATATCTGGGATAAAGGCTCCATAAACTTGGAGCAGGAACAGCAATAATAGAGAAAAAATGAATTGCTTCAAGTACTGGAAATCAGACTACTGTCGTTACAGAAATCAGAGACTACTGTCGTTACAGAAATCAGAGACTACTGTCGTTACAGAAGTCGCTCCAGTTCAACCAAAGTTGAGGTTCTTTACAAAATGGCATGGCCCTGTCTGACATCTTGGGTCCATTCTTTGCCAAGAAACACAAGCCTCAAGATGAATGAGTTCCATGGCCCAAGGAGAGCCAGTTGTGGTTTAGAGACTGGTGGATTAGGAACTGTCTCCTTCCATGCAGCTCTACTCAACATTGCTCTTGGTTCTTAAACTTTTATTTTTAAGTATGTGTATGCATCTGTGTGTCTCTGTGCATATGTACATTCTTGGTTGTCAGCCGTACATGAAGGGAAGCAATCAGATGTCTGTATCCCCACCTCCAGCATTGCACTCCAATCAGTGAACAGCACAGGAGAAGGAGCAGAAGGAATAGAAAAGCATAGCTGGGTGTAGTGGTGTGCGCCTTTAATCTCAGCACTTGAAAAGCAGAGGCAGGCGGATCTCTGAATTCCAGGTCAGCCTGGTCTACAGACTGAGTAGGACAGCCAGATCTACATAGTGAGAGCCTGTCTCAAAAACAAGCAAGCAAACAAACAAGACTATGAAAGGGGCCTTGAGTCTTGTGTGGTTATTCCCTGCAAGTTGAAACATTTCTCCCCAGGCAGGGAAAGATCCCTGTGAATCATTCTCATGACACAAGGCCCAGGAAAGTCAGAGAATTACAGAGTTCACAAGAAGCAATTGTTAGGGAAAGGAGATTCTGGCAGTGTGAAACTTGTAAGTTGTGCAGGAAGCGGCAGAGAAGAAGCTCATTCAGAAACACACACACACACACACACACACACACACACACACACACACACACA
>JANHMN010000021.1:3968062-4008411 GCA_030674055.1 Rhabdomys pumilio
ACACACACACACACACACACACACACACACACACACACACACACACACACCATATATACAAATGCATGGTCTAACATACATACACTTACTAATTTTTGTTCATAAAAAGAATAAAAGCACACACAAAATGGTCAGATCCAGGCACATGAAAGCAGTGCAAAAAATCCAATATTCTCAAAAAGTCATTTTTAATTAACCACAATTGCTTGAAAAAAAAGGCATTTATGAATATTGACATGTTACAATTAAATATCAACTCAACAATGAATCTAACACAATTCACAATGCAAACAGAAACGTACCAGATGTGATGCAAGAAGACACGGCCCATTAAACCCAGTTTGCTGCTTTAAGAAACCTTACGAGCCGGGCGGTGGTGGCCCACACCTTTAATCCCAGCACTGGGGAAGCAGAGGCAGGCGGATTTCTGAGTTCAAGGCCAGCCTGGTCTACAGAGTGAGTTCCAGGACAACCAGGGTTACACAGAGAAACCCTGTCTCGAAAAACAAACAAAAAAAAAGAAAGAAAGAAAGAAAGAAAGAAAGAGAGAAAGAAAGAAAGAAATAAACCTTGTGACAGTTTACTTTCTACAGCTGTTTTTTGCTTTAATTTCTTCAAATGTGCTGCTGACTGTTCTCCATTCCATGGGTATAAACTGTCATCCTATCTCACATACTCGGCTTACGCTTGTTTTGTAAAACAAAATTTAGAAATAAGAGTCCAGAATGAATTACCGGACTGGAGAGATGGTTCAGTTTTTAAGAGCACTCCCTGTGTTTACAAAGGGCTGTGTTTAGATCCCAATACCTACAAGACTACTCACAACCATCTGTAACTCCCGGCACTCTTTAGGGTGAGGAAGACACTGCACACATGTGACACACATTCACACATGCAGACAAAACCCTTATACACATGAAATAATGAATCTAAAAAGAATTTTTAAAGTAAATTCCATATTTAAGGTTACTCTAGGGTAGGTTCTTTCATATCTGTGAAACTAACTGTGCTAATCAGAGGCTTTTCAATACTGCCTACACACAAAGGGTTTCTCTTTGCTATGACTTTATTTTTTATTGTGTGTGTGGGTAATTTGCCTGCATTTATGTCTGTGTGCCATGTACGTGAAGGCCCCCTGAAGTCAGAAAAGAGCACTATGTCTCTTAGAACTGGAGTTGGGACAGTTGTGGCCTTCCATGTGGATGCTGGGAATCGAACCTGTGTCCTCTATAAGAACAGTCAGTGCTCTTAACCACAGAGGACTTTCTCCAGCCCCCTCTAGCTGACTTCTTATACATATTTGGAGGAAGCAGAGAAGTGGAGACTTTCTACATTGCAAACATGCACCAGGTTTCTCTGCAATCTAATCATTGCCATGTCTTTCCCATGATTTGGGACTACAAAAAGTTTAAACATCACTTGCACACGTACGGCTTTTCATGAGTGTGAGTTCATTCACGTAATTGAAGAAAACTTTTAATACAAAAACCATCCCTCCTCCTCCTCCTCTTCCTTACTCATCATCATCACCATCACTTTGGCTTTTTTTGAGACAGGGTTTCTCTGTTTTGAGACAGGACATCCTAAAACTCCCTCTGTAGAGCAGGCCGACCTTGAACTCACAGGGATTCACCTGCCTCTGCCTCCCAAGTACTGGGACTAAAGGCATGCACCACCAATGCCTGGCTTCCATATTGTTTTTTAAAAGGTTAAAAGGTTCCCCTCCACTGTGGCTATTTCATTTTTTTTTAAATCAATCCTATAGAGGCTTTCACACATTGGTTGCAAAAAAGTCGCCCCCCCCATTCTCCAGTGAGTTTATGTGAAAGCACCGCAGCCATTTAAAGGTTATAAACACTGCTTACAAACCTATGGATTTATGCCAGTGACAATGGCTTTCTCATACTGCTTACACGCATCCGGTTTCTATTCAGTGCTGAGTTCTCTCGTGCTTTTTAAGGTGACTAAGAGACCGGAAGCCTTTCCCGCATTTCTTACATTCATGGGGTTTCTCTCCGCTGTGCATCAGTGCATGGTACTGAAGAGAACTTAAATGAGTGAATGTTTTGCCACACTGCTTACACACGCAGGGCTTCTCTCCAGTGTGAATCATTTTGTGTTTCCGCAAAGCACTCTGAGAACTCACAACTTTCTCACACTGTGAACACACATACGGGTTACTGCCACTGTGGAGCTTCTCGTGACTCCGAAAGGTGGTAGAGCAGAGAAATCCCTTCCCACATTGTTTGCACAAGTAGGGCTTGATGCCACTGTGGACTATTTCATGTCGTCTTAACTGAGTCAAAGACATGAAGGCTTTTGCACACTGCTTGCACACATAGGGCTTCTCACCAGTGTGAATTCTCTCATGTATTTGTAGGGAACCGAGACGAGTGAAGGCTTTCCCGCATTGCTTACAGACAAAGGGATTCACACCGCTGTGAACCACTTTATGCTTCTGGAATTGAGTCCAAAGCATGAAGGCGCTCCCGCACTCCTTACATGCGTAAGGTTTTTCCCCAGTGTGAGTTCGTTCGTGAACTTGCAGGTAAGTAGAGGTAATGAAGCCTTTCCCACACTGCTTACACACGTAGGGTTTCTCTCCAGTGTGGAGTCTTGTGTGTCTTTGAAGGGAAGCAGATCGAGAAAAAGCTTTCCCACACTGATTACACGCGTGGGGCTTCTCACCAGTGTGAATTATTTTGTGCCTTAAAAGAGAATTCAAACGAGTAAAGGTTTTCCTGCACAGTTTACACTCATGGGGACTCGAGCCAGTGTGGATTCTTTCGTGTCTTAGAAGAGAACTGGAATGGGCAAACGTTTTCCCACACTGCTTACATGCATAGGGCTTCTCACCAGTGTGAATCCTTTCATGGACTTGGAGGGCACTCGGGAAAGGGAAGGCTTTCCCACACTGCTTACATTTAAAGCATTTCTTTGTATGGTAATGTTGTTCGTGCCTCTTCAAGGACCGGAGAGACGCAGAAGCTTTCCCACACTGCTTACATTTGTGCTGTTTTTCTTCAGCAGGAGTCCTTTCAGGATTCTGACCACGTCTGACGTCGTCATCAGGATGCTGAGTTTTATTAGATTTCTCTGCAGGCTCAGCACTCTGCTGCCTCGGCAGAGACAGGGGAGAGCTGGAGGTATCCTCAGATTCCTTATTATTATGCGTGTCCTTTCCATGTTCCTGAACTTCATTTGACTGCTGCCCTGGTCTAGGTTTCAGTCGCACATTTAGAGCTAAGTGGCCAATGAGTACATTGGCAAACCCATTTCTTTTACAAATATGTACTCCTGGGTAAAATTTATGGTTCACAGTGCCCTCCGTAGAGACTTTGAAGATCTCTGCACACTCATGACCCTCTTGACAGTCAAGGAGTTTCTCCACCAGTTGACATCTGTAAGAAATGAAAAAATCATTTTTTGATTATTAATGATTTACTAGTAGAAACATTGGTTCTATGCTTTCTGAGGATTTTGAGCATATTTTGACTGGATGCTACGCACCATAATTTGAGGACAGCTATAATAAAAGCAAGTGGTATAATGGTATAAAAAACACAACAACAGGCTGGGGGGATGGCTCAGCAGTTAAGAGCACTGACTGCTCTGTCAAAGGTCCTGAGTTCAATTCCCAGCAACTACACGATGGCTCACAACCATCTGTAATGGGATCCGATGCATTCTTCTAGTGTGTGTCTGAAGATAGCTGCAGTGTACTCATATAGATAAAAAATAAATAAATCTTTAAAAAAAACGAAACACAATGACAAGTTGTGTTGTATTGTTTCCATGTTTGGCAAACATTGAATTTATGCCACATTTAAACAGACATTTCAGTACTAATACTGTGTACAATTTGATGCACAATACTGATGACAAAAATCATGTTGTATTTTGAACTACTTAAATGTTGGGGTAGTTTGAATAAAAATGGCCCCTATAAACTCATAGCGAGTGGCAATATTGGAGGTGTGGCCTTGTTGGAGGAAGTCTGTCACTGGGTGGTCTTTGAGGTCTCAGAGGGTCAAGTCAGGCTCAGCATCACTCTCTCTCTCTTCCTTCTGCCTGCAGATCCAGACGTAGATCTCAGCTACCTTTCCAGCACCACATCTGCTTGCATGCCACCATGCTTCCTGCCATGACAGTAACAAACTAAATCTCTGAACCTGTAAGCCAGCTCCAATGAAATGTTTTCCTTTATAAGAGTTGCTGTAGTCATGATGTCTCTTCACAGTAACAGAAACCCTATCTAAGACAAATATCTATATTGAGGTATCTTTGCTTTTTTGAGATAGGGTCTCACTTTGAAGTGCTGAGTGGCATTTAAATCAGAGAATCACTTGCTTTTGACTCCCAAGTGCTAGGATTAAAGGTGCAACCCTACCCCGACCTATGCATGTTATCTCAACTATTAGTTCCTGTGTAAAAGAGTTCTCCGATTTCTGTTTTTATGCACCTCCTACCTGAGATGGTAGATAAACTAATACTTCATTTTCCATTATGTATATGGTGTAAAGTTTGTACATGTGACATATGATTAAGTTTTACTCCTGGCATCATGATACGCCATTGTGTCCAATACTTGAATATCTGAGATGTTCTCACTGATGACATGAAACATATTGGCACTTTTGAAGGCAATTTCCTGAGATCAACTCAGATTGAAGCTTGATATATTTGTATCTTTTATCTCTTGGTAAAATATCCTATGACAACATAAACCTTGAGGAGTCTGGATTACCTTAGTTTTCTCCCAGAATTTTGGTATTCATTTTCAATCTTCTGATGTTTCCTTATGTCTCCTAAAATACAGATTAAGATTAATCCTTATCAATCACGAAATTACACTAAAAACATTAGTAGAATCCCACTAAATTCATGTGGTAATCCCACCTCACACATTTACCCATCCCCCCCTTTTTTCAGGACAGAGTGTGGACACAGTCCCCTACTACCATCGATCATCTGCTCAAGTTTTCTGCCTTTGGGGAAATCTCAGGGGTCAGCACATCCCACGTACAGTGGATGAGCAGCCTCACTCTAGCCACCTTCCTGATCCTGGGGCTCCCTGCCAGGTAAGTATAACCACGTGGCTCTTTGCCATTCAGTTCCTTGCAGCGGCAATGATGAATGACCCACTGTGAGAATGATGATGTCTTTCTTTACCTATGGAGACTACATTTCTCAGTATTTCCTTCATCACATCTTTGTAGAGCTCCTTTTGGGATGGATCCAGCAGAGCCCACTCCTCCATGGTGAAGTGCACAGCCACGTCCTCAAAGGTCACCGACTCCTGAAAGAGCCCACATGCATTTTCACACAGCCAAACTTTATGGTACCAGAGACCTAGGCTTCACAAGAACTTACTGTGACACCACATTCCAAGTTCCATATATTCCAAGTGTCTTGGGCACCATGCTCTTAAACTGTTCACATATACTAAGGTTCCCTAATGCAGCAATTCTGACAGTGGACTGGAACAATCTGGCAAAGCATCAGCAGAATAGGTCAACCTTTGTCTTCATAAGTTGTGCTAAGTTCTTTTTGTCCACTGGGTCACTGGAAGAGCTTTTATAATAAATTGGGTGATTATTATTTTTATAATAAATTATAATAAATTAATCTTCCAAAGAAAATCTGATGTTAGTTATCCCAATACTACATATTCTTATAAATGCCAAATGAAAACCTTCTATTTCTCTTGTTATTTGAGAACTATGATTAAGAGTGACTCCTCCATACGTAACTATAAAAATGACGTGGCTTTCCTAAACAGTTGATGTCAACAATGTGTGATCTTTATATCACCTGTTCTCTCTGAATCCATACCGTATTGCCATATGGTTATCAGAGAGAAGCTATTTGGTCAGACTCAGTATATTTTCTGAATGATGAATTTTTTTTTTTTGAGACAGGGTTTCTCTGTATAGCCTTGGCTGTCCTGAACTCACTCTGTAGACCAGGCTGGCCTCGAACTCAGAAATCCGCCTGCCTCTGCCTCCCAAGTGCTGGGATTAAAGGTGTGCGCCACCACCGCCCAGCTGAATGATGAATTTTTAAGAAGCTGGTTCAAGCGAGGTAGTGGTGGTACATGACTTTAACTTCAGCACTCGGGAGGCAGAGGCAGGCGGATTTCTGAGTTCGAGGCCAGCCTGGTCTACAGAGTGAGTTCAGGACAGCCAAGGCTATACAGAGAAACCCTGTCTCAAAAAAAAAAAATTCATAATTAAAAAAAAAAACTAAAAAAAAAAAAAAAAAAAAAGTTCCTGGGCTGGGGCAATGGTCCTGGTTGAGAGCACAGGATGCTTTTCCAGAGGACTGGACTTCCATTCCCAGTGCCCTCCCGCCTTACCAAAACCAGAGCTGTATAGAGAGAATCTCTTGTGTACTGTATGGATAGAGTAGAAGGTAAGACATCCAGTAGACATAAAGGATTCTGGGATAGAGCCAGGCCTGCACTTGTGAGGATGGGAAGAGGAGGCACAAAGATATAAGAGCTGGGCAGACTGCCACATGGCAGAACTTAGGATAAACAGAATATAAGTTATAAGGTAATTGGAGAACAAGCCAAAGCTTACAGCCAAGGTGTTTGTAAACATTGTTTTGGTTTTTTGTTGTTGTTGTTGTTGTTTTTTTTTTTTTTTTTTTTTTTTGGTTTTTTCGAGACAGGGTTTCTCTGTGTAGCCCTGGCTGTCCTGGAACTCACTCTGTAGACCAGGCTGGCATCGAACTCAGAAATCCTTCTGCCTCTGCCTCCCAAGTGCTGGGATTAAAGGCGTGCGCCACCATCGCCCGGCGGTGTTTGTAAACATAATCGAGTCTCAAAGTCATTATTTCTGGGAGCAAGGGCATGGGAGGAAAACCACCACTCAACGGAGTTGCTTTGGTCATGATATCTCTTCACAGCAACAAAACAGTGACTAAGACAAGAAGGCATTTAATCACCTCTTGTGAGGGACTTGAATATATTCTACATTTAGAAGTGTGTACCTGCTTTCTTATAGAGCATTCTTAAATAAAAATTAAGTAAGACTTATGATGCAGGGTCAGAGAGGTGACTCAGCAGTTATGATAACTGGCACCATAGCCTGTAAGCCACTCTAATAAATGGTGCGTGTGTGCTCGAGTGCGCGTGCAAGTTCATTCTATCAGCACTGTCTCTTTAGAGAACTATGACGTATACAGGAGGAATATATAGGAGTATCAAGCTTCCAGTTAGAAAATCCATTGAATGATTCAGAATTCCTTTAATTTACTTTAATTTACTGGAACTTGCAAGACACAAAAGCCAAGAAAGGAGCTGTAACTTGAGATCAGCACCTTTGAACCAAAACCTCCGGAGGTATTAAGACTGCAGGAAATGCATCTGAGCACAAAGCTGCACCTGGCAAAGGCTTTGTCTGCAAGCATCAGAGGCTCCATCAGAACTCTTGGGAGTACTATCCATATAGTCCTGACTTTAAAGAAATGAAAAATACAAAATTAAGGGTGTTCCAGGGCATCAACACCCAGGCACCGTGTGGCAGAACTGGAAGATCTTCACGGAAGCCCGAGTGTCACTCTGTGATGCTTGCGAGAAAGATGTTAAAAGGATGCCAGTATGAGGATATGTTTTTAAAACAAAGGGTTTTTTAAAAAGCAGAGGGGGATGTGAGATTATGATCTAGTTTTATCCAGAAGTAAGGAATTGTTTCAGTGTGAAAAAGGAAAAGACAAGTGAGACAGGACAAAGGCAGGAATAATTAGGGAGAGATTTTATAGAACGCAGAAAAAAAAAGAAGGGAAAAGAAAACAAGTTCTGGATCCCCGTTCAGGTTTGTTTTTCCTTCTGAGAGGACCAAGGAATTTCAGCAACCACTGAGAAGGCAAACAGAGACACAGTATGCTTCCTAAGACATCTTGTCAAAGAAAATAAGTACTCCAAATAACTCAATTAAAAAATGAGATACAGAGCTAAACAGAGAATTCTCATCTGAGGAATCTCGAATGGCCAAGAGGCACTCAAAGAAATGTACAATGTAATTAGCAGGGAGATGCAAATCAAAACAACTCCGAGACTCCATCTCACACCCATCAGAATGGCTAAGATCAAAAACTCAAGAGACAGCAGATGCTGGCGAGGATGTGAAGCCAGGGGAACACTCCTTTACAGCTGGTGGGATGCTAACTGGTACAACCACTTTGAAAATCAATTTGGTGGTTTCTCAGAAAACTAGGAATAGTTCCACCTCAAGACGCAGCTATGCCACTCTTGGGCATAAACCCAAAAGACGCTCCACTGTACCACAAGGACACTTGTTCAACTATGTTCATAGAAGCTTTATTCATAATAGCCAGACACTGGAAATAACCTAAATGTCCCTCAACTGAAGAATGGATAAAGAAAATGTGGTACATCTATCTACACAATGGAACACTATTCGGCTATTAAAACAAAGACATCATAAATTTTGCAGGCAAATGGATGGAACTTGTGAATATTATCCTGAGTGAGGTAACCCAGAGCTAGAAAGACACATATGGTATATACTCAGATATAAGTGGACATTAGCCATACAGTGCAGGACAACCATGTTGCAGTCCACAGACCCAAAGAAACTAGGTAAGAAAAAGAGCCTAAGAAAGGATGTATGAATCTCATTCTTGGGAAACTAAACAGCCATTGGAGGTGGATGGAGAGAGGAAACTGGGTGGGAGAGGAGCTGAAAAGGAGAAAGGGGATGGTGATTAGGTGTGGGAAGAAGGGGGGCTGGAGAGGGCTGGAAGTGAGACTGCAAATCAGGGTGGGGGCATTTCTGGTGATTAGCTGGAAGCTTCATCCCGCAATGGATGGAGGCAGCTGCAAAGACCCACAGCCAAATATCAGGTGGAGCCTAGGGAGTCTTGTGGAAGATTTGGGGATAGAAGTGAGCAAGCTGGAGGGGTCAAGAAGACCCACAGAGTTAACTAAGCTTGGACCATGAGGGCTTCACAGAGCCTAGGCCGCCAACCCAGGGGCACATAGGAGCCGGACCTAGACCTCCTACACATTTGTAGCAAATGTGCAGCCTGGTCCTCATGTGGGATGGCTAACCAGCGCGGCATGGGTTGTCTCTGTCTCTGTTCCCTGTCATTGGATCCCCTTATTCCTAATTAATTGAACTGTCTGGTTGGGCATCAGTGGGAGAGGACGCTCCTAGTCCTACTAGGACTAGATGCCCCAGGGTAAGGTGGTACCCAAGGGGGGGGCTCCCCTTCTCTGAGGAGGAGTGGGGAGAGGTATTTGTAAGGGTGGGACTAAGAAGAGAGGAGGAATGGGGGGCTGTGATAGGAATGTATGTAAAGTGAGTTTAAAAATAAAGAAAATAAATACTGTGTACTTAGGATCAAAATAATAAAATGACATGGCCTGACATTTCCAGGACATGTGTTTCACAACCAATCCAAACAAACACCATCTCTCAGAAATCCATTTACAATAACTTTGTTTACAACAGAAGATTCAACAGAAGTTGTAAACTCCATTCTTTGAACAATGTTACCCAAAAGAAATGACTGCTAATATCTTACTTAAAGAAAGGAATGAAGGGAGGGAGGGAGAGAGAGAGAGAGAGAGAGCACAGTGCCCCATATTCCCAGATGGAATCTCGCTTCCAAGATCAGATGGGATTGGGCATATTCAGAGATATCTTACATTTTAAAGATAGATTTTAGCTTACAATTGTCATTAAGGTATGAGAACTATTACCTGAATATGTGGGCTTTCTCTACTATAAAAAACAAAACCACAAATTAAAATGGGAAGTTTTTCCCTCCCACCCAAGTTTCTAAACCTAGCTTGTGTAGGACTTAAAAAGAAAACAAGCTGGGCGGTGGTGGTGCACACCTTTAATCCCAGCACTTGGGAGGCAGAGGCAGGCGGATTTCTGAGTTCGAGGCCAGCCTGGTCTACAGAGTGAGTTCCAGGACAGCCTGGGCCACACAGAGAAACCTTCTCTCAAAAAAAACAAAAAAAAAAAAAACAAAACCTAAAACAAACAAACAAACAAAAATCTCAATTTAAAAACTTGTTACTGCTTACAGACCTGGCTAATAAAGTTGTAACTTTTCTACACTGTTAATATTAAAATCATGTCCTTAAAAAGTTCTTTTAAAAGTTTGCCTGGGCTGGTAGTACACATCTTTAATTCTTCCACTGGAAAGGCAGAGGCAAGATCCTGGTGAGTCGAAGTCCAGCCTGACAGTGAGTTCCAGACTGGCAGACGTATGCAGTGAGGCTCTGCCTCAAAAAGAAAAAAATGTTTAAAAAAAGAATAGCAAAGCAGACTTTGGAGGAAGAAGAATCATTTAATACTACAGAAAAAGAAAGAAAGAAAAAAGAAAGAAAGGAAGGAAGGAAGGAAGGAAGGAAGGAAGGAAAAAGAAAGAAAGAAAGAAAGAAAGAAAGAAAGAAAGAAAGAAAAAGATAAAAGGAAGGAAGGGCCTGGAGAGATGATTCAAAGGTTATAAGAGGCTGTCTGTTCTTCCAGAGGACCTAGGTTTAATTTCTAGCACCCACATGGTGTCTCATAACTGTCTATAACTATGGTTTCAGTGAATCCTATACCTACTTCTGGCCTCTATCAGCACCAGGCACACATGTGGGTCACAGCCATGCACGCAGACAAAACACACAAAATAATAAAATAGTTTTTAAAAGATAAATGGTGAAGTGTTTATGTTTAAACTCATATATATATATATATATATATGCATATATATATGGTTATATAAATATAAATATTATCTGCATGTGCTTGCATTTTTTATATTGTATATGAAAAAACAGAATAACCCAGAAGATGAATAAGTTAAATTATTCCAAATATTTCCTAGTTCATAATGTAACTAGAATGTAGTGACAATTTTGGAATTTTGATTTCTTTGAAAAACAGAGCCGGGCGGTGGTGGTGCACGCCTTTAATCCCAGCACTTGGGAGGCAGAGGCAGGCGGATTTCTGAGTTCAAGGCCAGCCTGGTCTACAGAAAGAGTTCCAGGACAGCCAGGACTACACGGAGAAACCGTGTCTCAGGAAAAAAAAAAAGAAAGAAAGAAAAAGAAAAACAGAAAAATATTATCAAAATATATTTTCACTTTAATGCCAGGTGTGGGATATGGAGCTGCTTCAGCTGAGAGAATGGAGCCAATAAAGGAGGCAGACTAAAGTCTCATGCCACAATCAACTTTATTCAGAGCATCAGACAATTCTTATTCTGAGGGTTAAGAGGAGTCATACTGTACAACCACAAGGACAAGCCGCAGTGGTGGACAAGCCATTCATGGAAACAATGCTTTTCTGTAGATACATAAACAATTAGCAGTATACAGTTGTAATGAATAATCTGAAATAAACTCACTTCTGTCTGTTATACCTGGGAAGGGCACCAAAACACACTCTAATATCAATTTTGCATTTTGAGGAACTATTCTTGTCTTGTTTTCTTGGAATTTTCTCACAAGCACTTAGAAGTCTCCCTGACTCCATTCTTAGACAGTGTTCCAACAACAACCACCTGGAACTCCAGATCCAGGGACCTGAGGGCCTCTTCTGCAGTCCATGGGCATCTGCTCACACATGCACACTTACTCTAATAATTTAAAATAAAACACATCTCTATAAATATGGAGCTATTTAATTATGAAAAATGTTTTCTAAATTCTGTAAAAATTAAAACAAAAAGGAATGACCAACTTTTCAAAAGAAGGTATTTATAATTATAATTATAGCGATAAGGGCTGATGAGATGGCTCAGTGGTTAAGAGCACCAATTGCTCTTCAGGAGGTCTGAGTTCAAATCCCAGCAACCACATGGTGGCTCACAACCATCTGTAATGGGATCTGATACTCTTTTCTGGTGTGTCTGAAGAGAGCTACAGTGTACTCATATACATAAAACAAACACATCTTTAAAAAAAAGAGGAAGTAAGAGAAAGTGGGTCAGCAATATAGCCCAGTGGCGGCCTCAGTTTGAACGCCAGAACTCACATAAATATGGAAGGCAAGAACTGACTCCAAACAGTTGGCCTCTGACCCCCACTAAGAGACTGTGGCGTGCATGTGCTTGAAGTACCAAGCACACACATAATAACAAGGAAAAAATACTTTTAAGCTGTGTGGGCAGCCAGATGGTGGTGTCACACATCTAATCCCAGCACTCAGGAGGCAGAGGCAGGCAGCTTGAGGCCAGCCTGGTCTACAGAGCTAGTTCTAGGACAGCCAGGGCTACACAGAGAAACCCTGTCTTCAAACAGACCAAGCTGTGAGGGTAAAGGTAGAGAGAGCTTAAACATGTCAGTAAGAGTCAAAGTAAGTCATTGAAAGTCTTCCTGGGAGACAGACCTTGAATGTGGGTACATGATAAAGTCGGCAATAGTTAGATGCTTATGTTGTCAACCAATCTTCATCACACTTTAAGAAAAACTAAAAACAAAGACAGTGAGAATATATACACTCCAAATTCTGGAGTCCTTAACAATAGTCAAAATAAAGATGGTGTATCAATTGCAGGGAGTGTTTATACACACAAGAACAAGCCTGGTTGACATCCTCAGCTCCAGAAAATAATCTGGACAGATTAATTCCTGCTACGAAGAAAAACCCAGATTCCCACATTTAGTCTTAACACTTGAACTGGTCAAGACATAAAATACTTTTCTAGGCAGATTTTCCTAAAGTTTGTTTCTTTCCTCGAGACGTGTGATCACTCATCCACTCTCAGCCTGAGCCAGCACATACCAGTCCTTACTGTAGTCCTAAACACAGATAACCTCAGAGCAAACTGTTCTAATCTGGGAGCTAACTGTGGCACCTTGATCACATCAGGCTCTCCTATGTTTTGTCCTGTTTGTCTTTGTTTAAGAACAGCTTTCTTTACTCCAACCCTAATAGAAGCGTGTGAGCCCAACACTTAGGGTTTTCCCCTTTCACAAAACATTCACATACTGTCATGGCTTACCTCCATCAGGACTTCCATTTTCAAACAATAGGCTAATCCCATCCACCCCATGTATATGGCTCTCCCTTTCTGAGTCTGACATTGTCAGGGGACCTGGAAAGTCAGAGAATTCAATGCCAGTCCTAAGAATCCTTAGCCTAAGGGCACAGGTCAGGGAATTTGGAGGAAGATTCCCTTGAATCTGCATCCTGGTTAGCTTTAACTGTCAACTTGACACAGTCTACAGTTATCTAAGAAGAGAATCTCAATTGAGAAATTGTCTGGGTCTGGTTAGCATGTGGGTGTGTCTGCAGAGGATTGGATAGTTAACTGATGAAGGAGGGCCCAGCCTACTGTGAAAGACACCTTCCTAGGCATGTGGTCCTGGGCTGAATAAGAAAGCTAATTTAGCATGAGTTTTGTTTTTGTTTTTGTTTTTTTGTTTGTTTGTTTGTTTGTTTTGAGACAGGGTTTCTCCGTGTAGCTCTGGCTGTCCTGGAACTCACTCTGTAGACCAGGCTGGCCTCGAACTCAGAAATCCACCTGCCTCTGCCTCCTCAGTGCTGGGATTAAAGGCGTGCACCACCACCGCCCGGCTAGCATGAGTTTATAAGTAAGCCAGCAAGTATCATTTCTCCATGACATCTGCTTCAAGTGCTTGCTTGAGCTTCAACTCCAAATTCCTTCAATGATGAACTGTGACTGAAAGACCCTCAAAGGGAACCCTTCACTCAAATCCGGATCAGCGCACACCCAAGGACACATGAGAGACCCTCTTGATGCAATTACAAAAGGTAGTTTAATGGCAAGGGCCCTTGGGTCGAAATGTATCCCATGCAGGGGATAGAGGCTCCGACAAAGACCCCAGGATGTTTGGGATATTTGTAGATAGAGGTTGGGGAGAGCGGGAAAATTTGGCACGGTTACATGTGATTGGATATTTTAAACATCAGCAATTTGCGTAAGCAATCATTTGAGCTGGCAGGATGACTAGTTATTTTTTGACCACGAAACCTCGGACCTCCCAGACAGGGGGGAGAGAAAAGTAAACACCAGATAGCCCATTACTCACTTGGGCTTGTTTGGACTTGTCTGGCCACGTCTTTGCATGCCTTTTCATTTCTTGGTCACCCTGCCCCTGGAGGAACTTATTATGGCTATATTCAACATGCTGTTGGTGGTCTTTGCTGACCACGAATTTTTGTTATTTGTTTCAAGCTGCTTTCAAATTTTATTCTCACATGACCTGCAAATATAAGCCAAACGTACCCTTTCCTCCCCAGCCATGTTTTCAGTCTCAGTATGTTACTACAGGGACAGAATGAAACTAGAGCAACCGGCAAGGTTCACTGGAGAAGCTGGCGTCACTGACATGAATAAGACATGGAACGAGGAAAAGAGGGGCAGCTGCTTGCAGTTAGTTTATGCTGTAGCTTATGCCAAGCCTAGAATGGCTCCAGTATTAAGCAACAACTTTAATCTGATTTACTCAAATTTTAAGCATAAGAGCCCAGAGAGGGCAAAGAGCTACTGTCTGCCAGCACTCCAGGAGGCACAAAGTGACATCAATAAACAACTCCTGAAAACATACCAAATTTTATCAGAAACAGTAGACACACGAGCTTATCAGCCACATTATATGCAACCCCCTCACCTAAACTTATAGAAGGAGCACCCCAAAACCAGAGTGTGGCACACAGGCAGTGATTACAGGGTCAGCTGTCAAGAAAAGAGGAATAACCACAGGCAAGAACTCCTGCCTTTGTCCTCAGTTTCGGCTCAGTTTCTCTGGCGCAGTTGATTGATGAGAATTATTCGATCCCCAACAGCCCTCTTTGTCCCTGTATTAGCTCCAATGCCTGAACTCCAGCAAAGCTTTGTGCGCTTTCAAGCCTTTCTAACACTTTCTTAACCATCCAGCAACTGTGTATTGATTTATTTTTGTGTGAAATGTTAATGTATGGTTTAATATCAGTGATTAAGATTGGAATAAAAGAACAGTGGCTGCCCACGGCCAGAGAGTAAGCAAAACCGGGTTTACTTGGAAAACTGCAGTCAAGGAAAAAGAATTTATTGGTTATTTTATAAATCATGACAGTGTGAAAAGATTCATGTCTCTATATGTTTCAGAATAACACACACAGGGCTCGGGGGTCAACACACCTTTTACCTCCTTTGGTGCACGAACCCCTAATCCGCGTACCTAGTCTCCACCACCCTCTGCCAAAACCACATAGTCTGCATAGATCCAGCACTGCGAGAGCCCAGATACATCTGCTTCACTTAGCGCTCGGCAGGAGACAGGACAGCAGCTCTGGCTGCTGGCCCAGCTCCACCCCGAGGATCCGGCTCTGAGACTCATCAGAGTCAGAGGAGGCTCCTCCCCGGTCGAGAACTGTTTCCCACTACCACACTCGCCCACACGAACCATTTCCAGCGATAAGATGTCCTGGTGTCCTCTTGTGGTTCCTGCAGTCAGTGGAGGTGAGGCCAAAATGGAGAAGAGAAACCTCGAGATTTCCTCTACAGATGCTAAGAATCCAGATCCCAAATAAGGTGGGGACCAAAAGTCTCAGTGACATGTACGGCCATCTTCCTAAGACCTGGATATTTCATTGGATATGCATCCCGAAACAACTTTCCTGATTGGCCATCAATCCACAGACCCGCCTCCTGAAGCTTAAGCGACTGGAAGAGCACACCCACCTACCATAATGAGATTCAAATTAGAAATTTTAGGCACAAGCCTACCCAGACTGCATAAAGTACTTTCCTAGATCCTCACTGGCCTCACTAATGGGAAAGGGCAGAAGCAGAGCCTGTCTCAGCTCTCCTGACCAGACTTGCTTCCTCGCCTTTCTGATAGGGTTGCAGATGTACTGAGGGAATTCCAGACTCGGTGTCTATGGAAACAACCCATTGCATTATAGAAGACAAAAGGCATACAAGGTCTGGAATAGGAGGGTGGGGAGGGGGAGGGAGAGGGGGAGGGAGAGAGAGAGGTGAGGCAGATAGGGATGACCCCAGGCTAGGGCAGACTTGAGGACAATGAGAAGGAGGAAAGCACCGAGGGAGGGAGGGAAGGAGGGGGAGAGGGAGAGACAGTGAGTATGTGAGGGAAGGAGGCTACCCATATTCAGTCAATAGCACAGAAAACATATATGAAGGAATGAAATTATTGAAGACATAGAGAAAGTGGAATTTATAGAAAAAAAAAAAAAGAGGTCAAACACAGCAGCAAAAACTTCACACTTTAACAAGGACCCAGCGACTTCTGGTGTGTTCTACAAGCACACTACTACAAGACTCTAAATAGCCAATGTTTAGAGACAGGAGGTGCTATACAGTTCAGCTTGTCCACTCAGATATATGAAGGTCAGATTCAAGAGGGACACTGAGATTGTTCCTGGCAGCTGTTACTAAACTCAAGGTCACAGTCTCTATCTGAAACCAGGTTCACCCAGCCTCATGAAGACAAACATACAAATTAATAGGGAAAACCAGAAAAAGGAGATTTATGCAATGTGGCTATGTTGGGAAGAGGAACAAAAAGACCCAGTGACCCCCACTAGTCTATCCTGGGGCTACTAAAGTAAGACTGAAGTTTAAATAGAGGCCCAGGGCATACTAAGCAGTTCAAGATGAGGGGTGACCCCACTCACTACTGACTGTCACCATCTCTGAGGTTGTCCATCCCTTTCCTGGAGGAAAGAAGTGTTTTGGAGAGAAGAGCATGAGCTCTGGCTTTTCTTCTTCCAACACCAGATTCCCAGAGAAATCCCGATTTCTTGGGATTCATTGTTTTAATATTGTTAGAGCCAAAGCATCTTTTAAGAAAATATTCATTTCTGTCAGGTTAATGCCAAACAGAACAGTGGGGGCTGAAAGGAAAGGAAAGGAAACAAATAGACTACTCAGAAAGAGTGAAGATAACTATTTTAAGCCTTTGGGGAAGAGGTGATTCTGCACACGGAGGAAGAAGTCTAATGTGTGACTTGGAGGGAAATAAGATGGTTGGTACAAATCCATTATACAGGATTCAAAGTCCTTAGTGGTTTAGGATCTGGTTGCCTTGGGAGCCTAGTAATTTCTTTTGTGGAAGTGTTAGGTTTCAGCTAGGGGTTAATGGGACCACATTTCCCTGCAGTATTTCAGGCACCCTACTAAGATGTCTGTGACTTTCCAACAGGTTCTCCAGAAAGAAGTGCTAATCCTAGAGACGAGGTAACTCCCCCCATGCCGCCCCCGCCCAGCCTGGGGTCTCAGAGCTAATTCTGAGATACTGCATGTTGCAGGGAGGTTAACAGCCTGGGTGAGTTTGTAATCAAACTCCTTAAATGTCCAGTTTAGAGAATTAAGCCAAGAAACTTAGGAGACAGACCAGAGAATTTAGACCACATCACAGTCCCCCTGGCACTAAATCTTGTAGCTCAAGGAGCAGTCTGCTTCAGTGTCATCTTTCCTATCAGCACCTTGTAATGAGAATTACAGAATCTCATTAGGCTGCTTGTCAATTTCCTGGTTTTCACTTAAGCAAGAAGCCTACTCAACTTCATTGAGTGAATGAGAACACAGAATCATAAATCCTTTCAAACAAGACTCATGGGCTGGAGCACTGACTGCTCCTCCAGAGGTCCTGAGTTCAATTCCCAGTGACCACATGGTGGCTTAAACAAGCCTCACTATTAGGGAGAATTACAGTGCTACCATTGAGGGTTAGAGAGAGGTGACCGCAGTGACATCTAGACAGATCTAACAATATGTACCTCACATGAGTGATCTGTGAGACTAACTTCCCACTCGACTGCTATAAAAGACTTCTACCCCTTTCAGCCATGTGCCAAGGCAAAAAAATACAATATTCACTTCAAAGTGGATAAGACATAATTTATTCGGGAGGCAAATGAATGACCATGACCTGGAAACAGACTCACGTTACCCCAGAAGTATGTTCCAATGTGGTAACAGTGCTACGGTGTTTTACAGAAACAAAGCTAAGTCAAGAGGCCTGAAATATATTGGTGGAAACATCAGATAGGTAGATACAGAAAATGGGGACATCTGGGACTACCTGACCACAGGCTTGGCCATCTGGTTGGTGGAAGCTAGTAATGTGCTAAATTAATATACGTGAAAAGATGTTACTGATAATCACAAGGATATTAGGTCAGACACAGTAGCGGGCAAAAAAATGGCTAATAAGAGAGCTAAAGCTAGCCCAAGACAAATTATAACGAAGCTTTGGAATTTTAACATTCCACATCGCCAATCATTGAAGCCAAAATTACCTCTATAGAACATTCAAAATTCAGTGTGACTTCTTTTCTTCTTTTTAATTGGGAAAACATTTTTGACGAAAGGTCTCACTACACAGGCCTTGCTGGCCTGCACTTGCTGTGTAGACTAGTCTCTAATTCAGAGATCTACTTACCTGTGCCTCCACAATACTGGCACTAAAGGCATTCACCACCAGGCCCAGAAAAAATGTGTATAATTATTAATACTTATTGTTATGTAATTGTTATATAATATATTCTACTATATTATACATTAATTACATGTTGTATGGAATTATTAATGTGCATTGTATATTTACACATAATTATTAATATACTGTATGTTAGGTTTCAAACCCAGGACAAATGGATGTGTCTACTTAACATATCAAAGCTGACACTGGCTGCCAGGTTCTCCCTGTATTCCTCAGTCCCTACTATCACAGGGTCTTCCTGGATGGCATATCCCAGGCCTCTATCCTAGACTTCTCTAGCCCAGGGGATGGACTGCGCTTCTCCCACGTGCCCTTTCCTGTATAATCCAGCCATTTTGGTTATCTGTCCTCTTTGGGCCTCCTAGCTGCTACACATGGTTCCTCCGCTGTGCCCTCTCCTCCCACTCTTCACAAGGCACCGCTCACGGTCATGTTCACTCAGGACTCTCCCAGATGTCTATCCTCTGGTTACACTCTTCCACATATTTGTAAACAACTTTTTCCTCCACCATACCTAGAAGCAGTCTTGTCCTCCCCTCTCCCCGCCTTTTTCATTCATCTGGGGCCTATTTAACACACACATTTATATATTTAATGTGTGTAAGCATATTTCTATATGTGTGTATGTGCACGTGTGTAGGTATCTGCAAGAGGCCAGAGAAGGGTATCAAATTCCCTGGAGCTAGAGCTGCAAATGGTTGTGAGCAGCCTGATGTGCGTGTTGGGATGTGAACTTGGGTTCTTTGCAAGAGCAGAAAGTGTCCATTAGCTCTCCAGCCCTTCCTCCCTTCCTCCCTTCCTGAGGTGTGTGTGGGGGGTGGGGGCTGCCTTCACAAATAATAACGAAATCAGGGTATTAGCTGTGGCTGTAACATTGCATCCTAAAATATTTTCTACTTTTGTCTTTGTGGTAAATTCGTCTGCAGCCTGCATGCTACTGGCCTGTCAGCACTGTCGACCTTTGACAGAATTATAAGATACCTACACTTAAAAAAATCAATCAAGAGGAAGCAAAGAAAACATTTGAATGCACTCCGATAAGCAGGCTGTTAAAACTCAAGATCACACACATTCTCAAGTTCAGGGGCCAGACTTACCACTGGAATTGAGCCCCAGAGCAAATCACTTAACCACTGTCCAGTACACAGAGGAATGGAACTGTGGGAGCATGCAGTCATTGAACAGCCCCAAGCAAACCCAATTTCCTGCAGGACACAGTCCTGTTCAGTGAATCATGGAGCTGTGCAGGCCCCTGAAATTCACCACCCAGAGCCAGAGCTATGCTAAGAACATCACTCCTGACACAGTTATTCAAAGGTAGTGCCACTGTGCAGGCTGGCTCCACTGAGGACTGTGAATGAGGACTACGATGAATTCTGGTGAGGAGGACATTACTGAGAAGCTGAGACATCACTGCCAATGTGCTTCCGATGAGGGTGCTAGAAGGGTTTACTGTGGACAGAGTAGCTGGGAGGTGAAGTATCCACCTTCTTGTCTCTACAGCAAAATCTTAACCATCGTTGTGCTTCTACTTTATCTTAAAGAAAAGCTAACTAGACCCAAGGTGAACCCTCCTGAGCTGCTTGCCATCCTTGACCTAAATCAGTCATTGAAATAACCCTGTGCTATAGATGCTGATATCTGGATGAATACCAAGGGTTTGTTTCTTGATAGTCTCCTTGTCACAGGACTTAGTTACTGGGGATAATGAATAGCACTGAGTCACACATGAGAGCTTTGACCCAAGAACTAATGATGGACTCTCTTCATGAAGAAAGTCCTATTGACATCATAAGGAGATGACCTGAGCTGGGGCGATGACTCAGTGGATACAGGAAATTGTCTCCAAGCAATTGACTATGACCCAAATAACTGGAGAAAACCAGCTTCCACAGTTGTCATAACATCCTCATGCACACTGTAGCAAGCATACACACAGCTCAGCTTTTACCTAAAATAAACATGTTAAAAAATTAAAAAGAGAATAAAAAGGGAAATGACGAATGGATATCAATTTCCTATATGAATTCAGGTCTGGATAGTCAGAAAATCCAAGGCCAGCTTTAGGAGTAGAATTAAAAAAAAAAAAAAACAAACAAAAACCAATGGCTTACTAAATATTTACCCCTAGCTGGCCTGGACCTCATTTAAGTAGACCAGGTTGGCCTCAAACTTACAAAGATTCAACCTGCCTCTGCCTCTACCTCCCAAGTGCTAGGATTAAGGGCATCACACCCAGTAGTAGAATTATATTAAACTTATTATTTATAATTGCTAAGAAGATTGGAAAGGAGAATGTAGATGAGGAAAAACACCAAAATAAAGGCAAATATGACTATACTTTTAATAATCAGACTCCTGACTGCTTGGAATCTGATCCAGTGATTTGTGATGTCTTCTAGAACATTCATTTGATGCCTAACTCCCAATGAACCATGGTGCCTGACCCACAATGTCCAGGATCAGGAAAGAACACTTGGTTGTATAAAGTTCTACCTAAGAGCCCTGGGAGATGTCTCAACAGATAGATAAACTTGATAAGCAAAGCTGGCTCCCTGGGAACCAGGTGAAAATTCAGATATGGTAGCACCTAACACTCCCAGGGGAGAAGGGGTATGTGTGCAGACAGGTGAATCAGTCGAAAGCTGGTGGGCTAGATGCCTGCAGTGTGCAGCCTGGCATAAGTGAGAACAGATTTCTTTTTCTTTTTTTTTTTTTTTGGTTTTTCGAGACAGGGTTTCTCTGGCTGTCCTGGAACTCACTCGGTAGACCAGGCTGGCCTTGAACTCAGAAATCCGCCTGCCTCTGCCTCCCCAGTGCTGGGATTAAAGGCGTGCGCCACCACCTCCCGGTGAGAACAGATTTCTAAAAGTGCTCTGGCCTCCACAAATACATGATGGCATGCACTAGTGCTGAGAATTGAATGGAACTAGAAATCATATTGAGTGAAACCCAGGCTCAGCCAACAGCCTGTGTTTTAGGATACACAGGCTCTAGTAGGCAAGAGAGAGACATGAAACTCTAAGGGTCTATCTGGGAGGAGATGAGGACCATTAGGCAGAGGGAAGGAGATGGAAGATTAAAAAAAAAAGGGTGAAGAAAGTCAAATATGTAGAACTGTCAAAGTATTACGACAAAACCCATTACTTTGCTCAATAATACATAGCATTTTTTTTTAATTTAAAGGAAGTAATATGCAGAAGAAATTACTTTTCCTTATCTGGGTCTAAGGTAAGAGACCTGGAAATGCCTAAAGTTTAATGTCCAATAGGTTGAGTACAATTTCTTGCTTATCTTTTCTCATAGGTTTATCAGAACAGAACCAAATGGGTAATTAGGAACATCTGTATTTCTGAAGACTAGTAACCAATATATTAGAGGAAATGTTGTCGTGTCGGTATAGAAACTCAGAAAGGTAAAAACTGGTTCAGAATAAAAGTGTTCAAAGCAAAGGCAAATCTTCTGCTGTGAAGACAGGTGTCCCAAACTATGACAAAAGAGAAGGACACTATATAAGGTTGTCTGTAAAACCAACAAAGCAGAAGACAGTCTGAATCATGAAAGTGAGCAGAGTCTCCTCTCCTCCCTAATGTGTCTAGTTACACTCACGGATTAAAACTTCCTGCACTGAATTATTTGAGGACCTCCAAGTAATAGGCACAATTATCAAATACAGAACTATACTCATATCTCAGTATATTCAAGAAGAAGCACCTAACTAGTGCCGGGCGGTGGTGGCGCACGCCTTTAATCCCAGCACTGGGGAGGCAGAGGCAGGTGGATTTCTGAGTTCGAGGCCAGCCTGGTCTACTGAGTGAGTTCCAGGACAGCCAGGGCTACACAGAGAAACCCTGTCTCGAAAAACCAAAAAAAGAAAGAAAGAAAGAAAGGGAAGGAGGGAGGGAGGGAGAGAGAGAGCGAGAAAGAAAGAAAGGAAAAAAAGAAACCACTAATGCCAATGTATCTTTTAGTATGACAGAAGGAAAAATTACAATAAAAATCAGATACAACAAAATAAGCATGAAAAGCAACATTTACATGAGAAAAATTATTAAATACGTATGTACAATAAGAATGGCTTGTGACATGGAAACAACGTGTAAATGTGTCATCGGTCTGTGATTATAGAGTGACACACACACCATCTATGTAGACAAGAGTTAACATTTGTTAACTTAAAAGTGGTTTGAAAATAGTTTAAAGGGCACGGAGACAAGAAATGTAAGAAAAAACTCAGGTAGAGAGAAAAGTTAACAAAAAAAGCATAATATAAAAGTGTTTTTTGTTCATGGAAGAGAATGACGGTCTAAAAAAAAAAAAAAGGTAAGAACTAGTCCTGTGAATCAAGTGCAGAAAAAAACTCAATATTCACAAAAAGTCATTTTTCCTCCACTCATTAATCTCACAGGCTTGAAAACAAGACACATATTATGCTTCCTGGCGTATTATAAGTAATTATCAACTCACCAGTGGATGTATATAACTTAAAGTGAAAGAAAACACTACCTGATTTGACACAAAAAGATATCACCCATTAAATTTGTATACATTACTACTTAAAACAAAACCAACAATACTTACAAAATTAAAATTAATATAACAACAGTGCACTTTTTGTTTTTAATTTTTTAAGGTCTTTTTGGTTTCCATCTCCTGTACTTAAATAATCCTTCATCTCACATACACAGCTTTAAGATAATTTCCTAGAGGCTAGAGCAATGGTCAGTGCCATGTCTTGTACAGAATAGTCTTGCAGAGAACATGATTCGGTTCCAGCACACATATGGGACAGCTCACACCCATTAACTGTAGCCCCGGGGGATCTGACACTCCCTTTTGGCCTCTTCAGGAACTACATGGATGTACACAGATCCATACAAACATAGATCTACACATAATTTTTAAAATTAACTAAAATTGAGACAGTTTTCTAGAGCATAAATGTTAAGCATGGAGTTCAAAAAGGTTTTTTTTAAGAATGCCGGGCAGTAACTGCACACAGTGGCACACCTCCAATCCAAGCATTAGGGAGGCAGAGACAGGTGGATCTCTTGAGCTCGAGACCAGCTTGGTCTTGAGTTCTAGGATGGCCAATAAGTACTACAGAGAAACCGTGTCTGGAGAAATCCAAGGGGTAGAAGAGTATGAGCTACTGACACTGGATGTGGAAGCAGACATCTTTCACCCACACAATCTAGAGGTTGAAACAAGATGTAATTGGTTCAAGGCCAGCCTGGGTTACATGGCAAGACTATTTCTGATAGTCAAAACAAATCCCTAATAAATTCCAGTAAGTTCAATATATTTACATAGTTTCTTCAGATTTTGCATTTTCTAAAGCATTCTTAAACAAAAATTTGTATCCAGTCCTTCACAATGCTGAGATTTATGGGAATGAACATATGAAAATTGTCAAAGGACTGGGCCACTACTGGCTACTCTTGAGTTTATGGTTTTGCAAAGCAAAGATTTTACTGGGGAAGCATATGCGCATGTGCCAAATGAAGACAGCTCTTCTAGTCAAACTTGCTCTTCATACGAACATGTTTTTCCCTTTTTTGAATCAGTCACACTATTAGCCATGGGTGACTGGGAACTCAGTATGTAGATCAGGTTGGCCCTGAACTCTGAGATTCCCTGCCTCTGCCTCTCAAGTGTTGGGATTAAGGGTGTGCCACACTGTGTCTAAAGTTTTCTTTAGCCATGAGTAGACGGAGGTGTTTTACTTGCTTAACCGGTACAGTTTTCTCCACATGCTGTCTTATGGGTGTTATGAAGTCTTTTCAAGTTCTGTGTTCAAGGTTACTGTCTGGTGAGTTCTTCTATGTCTATGGAAAGAGCTGTAATAACTGAATGCTTTCCCGCATTCTGTACACACAAAGGGTTTCTCTCCAGTGTGGCTTCTTTCATGTGATTTAACGTAACGAAAAGAACGGAAGGGTTTCCCACACTGAGAACATATGAAGGGTTTCTCCCCAGTGTGGATTCGCTCATGTATTTTGAGATAACTAGGAGAACGGAAGGCTTTTCCACATTGCACACACGCATAGGGCTTCACTGTGCTGTGAGCTTTCTCATGTCTTCTCCATGATATGCGACTACAGAAGGCTTTTCCACATTGCTTGCATAAATACGGTTTTTCACCAGTGTGAGTCTGTTTATGACTGTGAAAGGTACTGAACCAACTGAAGGCTTTCCCACATTGCTTACAAACATAGGGGTTCATGCCACTGTGAATTACCTCATGTCTTCTTAAATGATACAAAGAGAAGAAGGCTTTCCCACACTGCTTACATACATATGGTTTCTCTCCGGTGTGAGTTCGTTCATGTATTTGAACCTGACGAGAAGACCTGAAGGCCTTCCCACACTGTTTACATAGATAGGGTTTCTCACCAGTATGAATCAATTCGTGGTACTGAAGGGAACCGAGAAACGTAAAGGCTTTCCCACACTCCTTACAGACATAAGGCTTTTCTCCAGTGTGAGTTCGTTTATGAATCTGAACTTGTTTTGGAGACCTAAATGTTTTCCCACACTGCTTGCACACATAGGGCTTCTCTCCACTATGCATCAATTCGTGGTACTTAACGGAACTGTGACTAGTGAAGGCTTTACCACACTGCTTACATACACACTCTCCAGAATGAATTATTTTATGTGTTCGAAAAGCACTTTCACAGCTGAAAACTTTCTCACATTGCAAACACACAAAGAGTTGCTCTCCTGTGTGAGTTCGTTCATGCTTCCGGAAAGCACCTGAAGAAGCAAAGGCCTTTCCGCATTTCGTACATTTATATGGTTTCTCACCACTGTGCATCATCTCATGGAAGCGAAGTGAGCTACGGTCGGTGAAGGCTTTCCCACACTGCTTGCACACATAGGGCTTTTCTCCGGTGTGAATTCTCTCATGTGTCAGAAGGGAACTCGAACGGGCAAAGGTCTTCCCACACTGCTTGCACATGTAGGGCTTCTCACCAGTGTGAATCCTTTCATGTATTTGGAGGGAACTGGGAAAGGGGAAGGCTTTCCCACACTGCTTACAAACATACGACTTTTCTCGGCTGTGATATTCCTCATGCCTTCGAAAAGAGCTGGAAGAGGTGAATATTTTCCCGCACTGCTTACATTCATACCGCTGGTCTCCACTGGAGGTCTTTTCACCATTTTGACTGGACATGAGACACCTCGAGTCTTCCTTACAGTGACTAGTTTCAGGTCTCTCCTCAGTGTGAATTCTTTTTTGCTTCTGAAAGGGTGTGGAAGAATTGGAGGGGTTCTCAGATTCTTTGTGTTTATACAACTCCTTTCCATATTCCTGAATGTCATACGGTTTGTGTCCTGGATGAGGATGGACATTCACAGATAAGTGGCCAATAACCACTTCTTTATAGATATGGCTTTCATATGGGGAAACTTCTGGACATGATTTCTGGTTCACAGCATACTCTGGAGTCCAGTTAAAGATTTCTGCACACCGATGCCCTTCGGTATATTCACAGAGTCTCTCCAACAACTGACTACTGCGAAAAATAAAAAGTACATTACTAAAAAATTGTTTACTAATGATTTATCACAAGAAGTGGTAGTTATATCCCCTCTATTAATTTTTAAAAGTTTCGAACTGTTTGCTTTACAATTTGGTTTAAGTTCATTTACAATAAAAACAAAGAGAATTTGTGCATGATTGTGTTTTACTGTCTTCATTATTGGCAAGTGCTGAATATCTATGTCATATTTAAATATATTTTTCAATATTTAGTACTATATACAGTTATGATGTACTAATGACCAAAGTAATGTTGGATTCTGACATACTTGTATCTCCGTAATGACTTATCTTGACAAATGGTCTTATTTCTAAAAAAGAAATTTTATTTTTGTTTCATATACAACATATACCTAAAACTTACATTACTTGTGGTCGGTATCCTGACACTCCAGTTGTTACTAACATGAGGATGCTCTGATTGCTGAATGTTAGTATGTGTGCAGTTTTAGAGAAGATTTGTTGAAATTAAAACAGTTTGAAGCAGGACTTATTTGTATGAATTACTTCTTTGTAAAATGTGTTAGCACACCAAGAACTGAGAGAAACACTGCTGTCTCCTAGAGTACAGATTACCTTAGTTTTCTCCAGAGATTTTCATACTCATTTTCAATATTTTGGTGTTCCCACTTGTTTCCTAAAATACAGACAAAAAAGAAAAAAAAAGAATGAATTACTGCTACAGAAAAACAAATAAACAAATAGACAAAGAAATAAAAGATTCTGGCTAAATTCACAGTATAAAGTGATTCCACTTGACTTATTTACCTAAAATGTTTCTTTTTATTTATCTTTATTTATACAAGTGTACTGTAGCTGTCTTCAGACACAAACCAGAAGAATGCATCAGATCCCATTGTAGATGGTTGTGAGCCACCATATGGCTGCTGGGAATTGAACTCAGGACCTCTGGAAAAGCAGTCAGTGCTCTTAAATGCTGAGCCATCTCCCCAGCCCAGAATCTTTCTTTTCTATAATCCATGCAGCAGATTGGTGAGGAAGAACCACTTGTTCTTTCATTGCTAAGTAAGAAAAGAATGTCATCTTCACCTATATAGGACAGGTTCCTCAAGGTGTCCTGCATCACATCTTTGTAGAGCTCCTTTTGGGATGCATTCAGCATAGTCCACTCTTCCAGGGTGAAGTTCACAGCCACATCCTCCAAGGTCACTGGCTCCTAAAAAAGCCCACATATATTTCCAGGAAAAAGGGCAAGCCTTACAATACTAGAGATCTAGACTTAATTCATAAAAAACTGATACGATGCTATCTATGTTCCACATGTGTTCAAGTCATGTCCTTATTCCATACATACAACTTCATAAATGCTAATTTTTATACAACAATTCTAACAGCTGATTAGAGATATCTGGTAAAGCAAAAACAGAATGAGATTACTCCTTGTACTGATAATCTCTACTACAGAGGTTCCTCTTAAACATTTTATAGCAGCTTTCAATTCAACACTGACTGTTGTGATACTATATAATCTTAAACATGCTAGAGAAATATTCTACCTTTTTTGGCTATGGAAACTACTACTGGGAAGGATTCTTCTTCAACCTAACTCAAAAGAATGATATGGCTTTTCCAAACAGTTAATGCCAATCATATGCTACTGTTATAATTTCAGGGTCTTTGCCATATTTCTGTATAGTCACCATATGTCATCTGATTAAAAAACACATTCTCTGCAAGATGAATGTTAAAGAAGCTAGCTTAGTGGATGCAATTTAATCTCTGTAACAACTTGTTAGGGATCTTAGTACATCCTCAGTGAATGCACTAAAGATATCTGGAAGCACCTATCTGCCTTTTTATATGTCACTCTTAATTAAAAATTGAAAGCTGGGTATGGTGGTATACACCTTTAATCCAACACTTGGTGGGCAGAGGCAAGTGGACCTCTGTGAGTTTAAGGCCAGCCAGATCCAGGACAGCCGGAGGTATATAGTGAAACCAAGCCTCAAAACAAACAAACTAAAACTGAATGAATTGTTCATTTATTTAGTTATTTATTCATTTATTATAAATAAAACAAAAACTGAATAGAATTCACTAAAGATAATTCACAGGACTAGTAAACAAACAAGAAACTAGAGACAATACTAATAAAGCCATATTTGCTTACAGAGGCAATGTTTTTCTAGTGATAATCTTGTCAAAGACAATAAACATATTGTTCTCAGTGCAAAAATGATAAAAATTATGTATAATTTTCAGGTTTTAGTACTTCTTGTTTCCCAATCTAAATAGTACCCTTGATAAATCTACCTTACAGCTTTGTTTATAAAAGAAATTTATTCAAACTTTTAACCTTAGTGAACTATATTTGTTTAGGAATGTTATAATAGGGGGTGGAAGAAGCAGGATTATAGCTCAGTGGCCAAGAGGACTTGCTGCTCTTGCAGAGGCTCCAACCCCCACATAGGACAGTAACTCCTGCTGGAGGGGATCTGATGCCCTCTCTGGCCTCCATGAACATCTGCATCACACACATACAGGCAAGCAAACGTAAATAAAAAATAAAATTTAAAAAGAAGTGGGCCATGGCAATAATGAGCTCTCAGCACTACCCATACAAACCTGGCCCTCCTAACAGTCAGTAAATAGGGAAAGGGTTCATGGGGCCCAATCACTTCTGCTGATCCATGGCAACTAATAAATTGTGGGAGAGAGGCATTTCTATTTACTTGTATACCCACTGGTGAGGCTACCAAGCCCAGTTGTTTATTTCCAAATTCAGAGTCAGATAGCCTCAATTAAACTCTGTGGAACACTAAACAGATAAAATCAGTGACTAAGGAAAAGAGATTTGTAAAGAAGAAATAGGGATGGAAAGATGAGAAGGAATAAGAGACAGTGTGGAGGAGAATAACCAGACCACATCATATATTTATATAAATTGTCAAAGGTCAGGATGTATTAATAAAATGGAGGAGTTAATGAGTTCTTAACATAAAACTTCAAAGTCACCAAAATTCTACATATACCCACTGTAAAGGCACTTACTTGACACCCTTCTTTGAAGCATGTGTATCTACACTTGGCTATGACTTATTCTTTCCCATGAGTGTCTCTTTCTAATAATACCTGTATTCTATGTTTCAAATGTCTTAACAAATCTCCACCGAAGCGTGGTGATGCATGCCTAAAGCCCCAGCACTTGGGAGGCAGAGGCAGGTGGATCTTGGTGAGTTTGAGGTCAGCCTGGTCTACATAGCAAGTCCTAGAACAACCAGGATCACATAGAGACCCAATTAGAATAAACAAGCAAACCTCCAACTCTGATTCACTGGTTCACAGTAGCTCACTTTCTTTTGTACAAAATGTTTTGTGAGTGGGCTGGAGAGGTGCACTCACCACAGAAGCCTGCTCACCTGAGTTCAATCTCCAAAATCCATGTTAGAAAAAGAGAACTGACTTCTTCAAATTGTACTCTGACTGTTTTTTTCTGTTACTTTATGGTTTTTTGAGACAAGGTCTCTCTGCATAGCACTGGCTGTCCTGGAACTGACTTTGTATAGACCAGGCTGCTGGCCTCGAACTCGAGAGATCTGCTTCCCTCTGCCTCGCCAAGGCTGGGATTAAAGGTGTGTGCTACCACTACCTGACTTGCGCGCGCGTGTGTGTGTGTGTGTGTGTGTGTGTGTGTGTGTGTGTGTGTGTGTACACATCTTTCCATCCCTATTTCTTCTTTACAAATCTCTTTTCCTTAGTCACTGATTTTATCTGTTATATGTGTGTGTGTGTGTGTGTGTGTGTGTGTGTGTGTGTGTGTGTACACACATCTTTCCATCCCTATTTCTTCTTTACAAATCTCTTTTCCTTAGTCACTGATTTTATCTGTTTAGTGTTCCACAGAGTTTAACTGAGGCTATCAGACTCTGAATTTGGAAATAAACATGTGGGCTTGGTGGCCTCACCAGTGGGTACATAAGTAACTAGAAATGCCTCTCCCCCAGTTTATTAATTGCCATGGATCAGAAAAACAATTTCAAATAACGAAAGGAGAGATGGCTCCATTAAGATCCAATACTGTTGACCAGGAGTAGTGGAAAACACCTTTCATTCCAGCACTATGGAGGCAGAGGCAGGAGGATTTCCATGAGTTCAAAGCTGACCTGATCTACATAGCAAGTTGCAAGACTTCCAGGAGTACAAAAAGATTCTTGTTTAAGAGGAATAAAAAAAAGAGAAAGAAAGAGGGTAGGAGGAGAGAGAAAGAAAGAAAGAAAGAAAAGAGACAAGGGGGGGGGGAGACAGAGAGAAACAGAGAGAGAAGGGGGGGAGGAAGAAGATCGATCCAGAACTGAGTTTGGATTCCA
The DNA here is from genome assembly GCA_030674055.1 of Rhabdomys pumilio. Lineage (NCBI taxonomy): Eukaryota > Metazoa > Chordata > Mammalia > Rodentia > Muridae > Rhabdomys > Rhabdomys pumilio. The sequence goes on from JANHMN010000021.1 coordinate 3,998,391, forward strand.
GCACCCATGTCAGGCTTGTAACTCCAGTCTACAGAGATGTTATCTTTGGCCTCTTCAAGCAACTGGATTCATGTGCACACACTCGTACACATGATTCAAAATTAAGATTAAAAAAAAAAAACTTAAAAAAAATCAGGAGCTGGAGAGATGACTCAGCAGTTAAGAGCACTGGCTGCTCCTCCAGAGGTCCTGAGATCAATTGCCAGAAAGCACATGGTGGTTCACAGCCATCTGTAATGGGACCCGATGACCTCTTCTGGTGTGTCTAAAAACAGCTACAGTGTACTCATGTAAATAAAATAAATAAATATTTTTAAAAAATCAATTAACAGAGTTAATACCCATTCAAGGATTGGACAAGTCAACTTTCCTCAAATGCCAAGATCAAGGGGGTTTTAATATATGTTGATCTATGCTGACACTTTTGGTCAGAGTAGTTTGAAGTCTCTCCCACTCTAACTAAAAAGACTATAGAAGTAATTAAAGCACTTGTCAGAAAGATTATCTCTCCTGATGCATTGTCTAATAGCATACAGAAAGGTTATCTCTCTAATGCATTGTCTGATAGCATACAGAAAGGTTGCCTTTGTCTCTGAGGTAACACAGAAGCTAAATGAGCTGGTTAACAAATTTTGACATATCTAGGAAGGGGAATTTTTTGTTTTCAGTTTTGTTCTTGGGGATGGGAGGATTGAAACATGGTTTCTCTGTGTAATACGGCTGTCCTAGAACTCACTCTGTAGACCAGGCTAGCCTTTAATTCACAGAGAGCCACCTGCCTCTGCCTCCTGAGTGCTGGGATTAAAGGTGTGTACTACCACATCCAGCCTGGGAAGGATTTCTTCATTAAAGATGCCATGGTAAGGTCCAGTTCACTATGAGTGGGACCATCCTGGTAGATGGTCCTGGGTAATAGAAGAAAACAGGCTGAGAAAGGCAGCAAGCAGCCCTCTGTGGCCTCTGTTTCAGGTTGTGCCCCCAGCTTCATGCTTCACAAGACCTGGAGGGTTCATGTCTTAGACAATGTGGAAAAGATGAACATACTTTATCCAACAGTCTATATTGTGCCAAGACAGAGGCGTTCATTAGGAGCTAGTCCTGCACACTGTTCTGCTAGTAGTTACTGTAGGTCCCCTGAAACGTACTTAACTTGAGTCCTCACAACTATACTTAAATTGACAGTACTATCACAGAACAGGAATTAAAAGTTAAAACTCTGGATATAGGCCAGTGAGATGCCTCACTGGGTAAGCAAGTCTGAGCACAGGACACACACAGATCCTTAGAAACTACAGGATGTGAGTAAAGAATGAACTCCAGAGAGTGGTCCACCAACTTATATACCCATTCTATGACACACAGACCACCCTCATGCACAATAAATAATGAAATGCTTTAAAAGTTGTGATTGCTATGTATGGCGGATTTTATGTATTTATTTTGTCTCAGAGTTTTACTAGGGAGCTCTGGCTGGCCTGAAACTCACTATGTGACCAGGTTGGCCTAGAACTCAAATCAATCAAGCACCCTTTGCTTCTTTACTCGCCACTGTTTTTAACTTCCTTCAAGAGAATCCCTCTTTGGCACTGAGGGAAGCTTTTGAACCTACCATGTGGGGCTTTATTCTACTGCAACACCCCAGTTGTATATAGTCATGTCTTACCTCCATGAAGATTCTTCATGTTAAAACAATGTTTAGAAACAATCCAAGGCCAGTAATACTTACGATAGGGACCAATCTGAGCAAGCCAGGCATGCAAATTTTCCTTTCCAGTAAGTCTAGCAATGCCAGAAGGGTTTGGAAAGTCGGGTACTTATTGAGAGTTATAAGAATCCTTAGGCTAAGAATACAAGTCATGGAATTTAGAGGAAGCTTCCCTCGAATGAAATCCATAGGAGACTCATAGGAAAAGCAGATGCCACAGAAATGTGAATGAGAGACAGAAAACAGGTAGAGCTGCTGTGGATTACTCTCTGCTTTGGGGACTATCAGCTTTCTGGCTGTGCCAAGCCTACACGACTATTTTGTTAAGCAAAAAATCTACACTGGTTTATTCTGAATACCAACGTCAACAAAGAACAAATAAAGGCACAAATTTATAACCTGTCTCAATAATGACGCCTGACAATATACCAAATCATATATATGTATACATAAAACTTAACTCATCAGCCTAACCAGATATAACCAATCCCCTGCCTGAGACTACAGAAACTGCAACAAGCTGGTTAAACGATCCTAGGGTCGACTGTCAAGAGCTAGAAAACTTATCACAGGGAAAGCCCCCTCTCTACCAGAGGACTCTACTAGCGCCAGCACACGGGCCTCAGCTCCCTTCAAACAGGCTTTCTAACAGCCTGTGCTCGGAACGTGTGTTGGACATTCTGCACTGCTACTGCTAAGACTTACTGGTCCTCTGCCTCCAACTTGAGACCCTCCCATATTTTCAGCCTCTCTAACCATTTCTTAGTCATTCAGCAACCTGCACTTTGTAAACCATTGTGCGACATGGTCATGTGTGACCTGCCTGTTGATATTAATAGTTAAGATAAGGCTAAATGAATCGTGGTTGCCAAAGGCCAGCTCGCAAGGATAACCAGGTGTACTCATCAAACCGTAGCCGTTAAAGGCTGTGAAATGACTGGCTATTAAGTAAATTGGGGCACTGTGAAGACATAAACGTATCCTACATTTTTTCTTTCTTTCTTTTTTTTTTTTTTTGACAACGTGCATAGAACCCGGAATCATCTCAACTTGCGGCTTTCCCCCCACCCCCAACCCCACGGTTCCCCACGACTCTCCGCCTACACCGCCCAGACTGCAGAGAAGCGGGCTGCACGCGCCCAGCTGACCTGAGACCCCACAGCACTGAGCTCCGAGCAGAGAACAGGAGCGCAGCTCTGCCTGCTGGCCCAGCTCCACCCAGAGGGACCGGGGCAGCGCGGCCCAGCGGAGCCAGATGAGACGCACACTCAGCTGGAAGGCCGCGGCCCACGGCCGCCTCCGCTTCCAGCAGCCTCCTCCCCACAGCCTGCGCACGCACCATTTCCAGTCATCGGGTGTCCAGTTGACCTCCTGCGACTCCTGCAGTCAGTAGAGGGAACGCAGATACCAAGAAGAGAGACCTGGGGCCCTCAGCCAAAGACACAGGACGACAATATGGCGGGGACACAATGGCACCCCAAATGTTGTGCAGTCTACGTCACCGAACACCGAAACTCCTCATTGGACAGTTCGCACAGCCACCAAACGTTCTCCCTGATTGGCCAACAATCCGTGGGCCGTCCTCCTGAATCCTGAGTGACAGTAGAAGCATCTCCTTCCTCTCAGGAGAAAGTCATGCATAGCCTTCACAGTTGGACCTGGTTCTTACTCTGGAGAGCACCTGGTCCCACCAAAGTTTTTTCCCAGATGCATTTAAAGCGCGGGTTGTCCTGGCTTTGGACAAACTCAGCGGGCGGTTCCTGCCGCTTTTCCCTCAAACTGCCGTTGTCGGTGACCTTAGAGAATTTCTGATTGTTTCTGGCGACCACTCCTGTCCTCAGAGAAGAAGACTGCCTACAGCAGGCCAGAAATCCCTGGGGTAAGAGGGAGGACCTGATACTATCACATTTCAGAAATGGGGAATGAGGCAGATACTCAAGGCTTTCTTAGAAATAATATCTCAATCTATTTTCAGACAATAAATAAGAATAAAGAAATGCAATTACTCAAGACAGAGAAATTGAGAATTGTAGAAATAAAAATTCCAAAAAGAAAACGAAAAATTCTTACACTTTGACAATGAGCTCCTCTCTGCTTGGAGCCTGACCCAGTGGCTTGTGATATATTAATCCAAACATCCAGAACCTCACTTTCAGTGATCTAATGGCAGCTGGCCAAATGCGCAGTCTCAAGAGAGACAGGTGGGCATGAAAAGCTTACCGCTTAATAATACATTAAGAAGTCTTTCTGGCACCTCAGATATAGACCCGCACAGTTACCCATAAGATGAGATGAAATAATCTCCCCCTTAATTGCTATAAGAGATCCCTACCATCTCTCAGTCATTTTATGTGAGCTGCATTCATCAAATTGGCTGTGGCTGTTAAACAATGTATTTAATAAACTTTCTACATTTATCTTTCCTTTTGGGTACATTTATTTATAGCTCTTATTTCAATATCACCACACAAGATATTTTGATGGTCCCAGATTGATAAATAATAAAGATTTGGGGCTAGGGAGATGGCTCATTTAAAGTTCTTCTGAGTACTCAGGTTTGCTTTCCAGAACCTCGTGGTGGTTCACAATTGTCTGTAACTCTAATTCCAGGGGATCTGATGCCTGCCTGATGCCCTCTTTTCGCCTCCAAGGGCACCACGCACTCAATTGGTGCACAGACCATGCATGCAGGCAAAATACACCTGCACACAAAATAATAAAATGAAAATAATCAACCTCCTCCCTCAAAAGCATGTCTTCCAACTCTCTCTCTCATCATCTCATCAAACAAGTAACAACAAACTATAGAGGCTGCTTTGTGTTGGCCGGCTGCTCCCACTTACGGGGCCTCTTTTGGAGTGTGGTTGGTATCCCCGTGCTCCATTAAGGAAAAGCACTTTCTCTCTCCCAGCAGCTATTAATTACAAACAGCATCTCGGCTAGGAGTGGGACTTTGTGACCACTTCCCCTTCCTTGTGCTGGGATTTTTGTCTAACTTTATTGAACTTAGGCAGGTCTTGCACGAGCTGTCACAGTCTCTCTGAGTTCTTATGTGCACCAGCCCTGTTCTATTGGGAAAACACTGTTTCCTTGAAGTCATCCACCACCTCTGCTCTTAGAATCATACCACTGCCTCTTCTACATAGATCTCTGCCTTAATTAGTTTCCTTTCCCTTCTTTGATTCTTCAGCTAAGACAGTAAGAAAGATAATTTATTGCACCAGTGTAGTCCAGAGGGCCACGGGTCTAAAGTAGAGGGCTAGCAGGAATCATTTCAGTTGTAAGGCGTGCAGTCTTCCAGGTGGTCACTGTCAGTAGGAGGTAATGTCCCAGTTCCAGCAAGACTTATTACCAACAGTACCACACAGTTCAACAACTTGTCCCAGTGTCTCAACCTTCAGCGTCCCTCGGCCTTTGTGGATACCCAAGCTAATATACTTGGACACTTCCTGGTCTTTCTTCTCTTGTGCTTCAGCCTCCACTTCACTCCCATGGCTCAAGAGTTTCAAGAAAGATGGCACCGAGGCTACCAGTTACAGGGAATGGCGTGAGTTTTTTGAAACTCAAGGCCTGCTTCCAGTGTCATACCTCATCCAACAAGGCCATACCTTCCAATTCTTCCTAAACAGCTTCATGAGCTGGAGACCAAGTATTCTAACATCTGGGGTATCTTATTCAAACCACCACAGTCTGTAGGAGTGGGGCGTGATTAAAACATTCTATTTAAGACTGAAGGGTCCAAGTCTCTCATTCTCTGCATGCTGTCTAATTCTGGGTATCTGTTATTTACCATCTTCTCTGATTAGGGTTGAGCTATGAGTATAGCTGACCTATGAGTATAGCAATATGCCTTATGCTATATTTATTTATCAGAATAATAGTAATAGGTTTTCTCCTAAGGCCCATGACCTATCTAGTATCAGATTCTTGGCCTCATTAATGGTGTCAGGGATGAGTTCTATTTCATGTAACATGCCTTAAATCCAACCCCAAAGTGGTTGGTTTCTCCTGTAACATTCATGTTACTGTTGTGCTAGTAGACATATTTTGTAGGCAGGTCACTATTGTGGCTCAGAGGGTGCATATCTGGGTGAGATGGAGGATTGCTTTTCTCTTTGGTAGCATCTTGCAGCTCTATGAACACTCTAGTCAGTGAGAATGAAGCTTCTACTTGAGTGACAGCTTGATTTCTGTGTTCTTTGACTTAAGCATGTAATGTACTCAGCAATAAAGTCTTATCATCAGTTTGTGGAAGGTAACCAATAGTGTTGGCAATAGGCTGTGTGCTATTTAGGGGTCTTTTTATGCTCTAAATATGGTGGGATCTTGTTGGGCCCCATTTCAGCCCTGTTTTGGACCTTGTAGACAAACCTGAGCCTGGCTCAAGCTTCTGCAGCCTTGTGGGAGAGCCTATGCCTGGCTTGAGTTTTGAGACCTGTTTCAGTCACTTCCATACCAGGGTAACTCAGCAAGACCTGTTTGGCCTGCCTCTGCCCTGCTTATGTAGAGCTTTGCTATTGGCCCTGTCAGTCACCCCATACCCTCCATCACCTTTCCCGCCTCCTACATCATCTCACCCCACCAGAAATCCCTCTCCCTATTCTCTGAATCTATATAAGTGAGAAGCTGATGCATTAAAGTTGAGTTCCTGCTTCAGCAAGACTCCCTGCCTGGTGTGTTTCTTTGGGGCCATTGACACCATCCTGCTCAGCCCCTGAGAGACCCAGACCGATTTCCTCTCACCTGGACCTGCCGGCAAGGAGCAGACAGATTCTGGGAGAATGGAGCATAAACGTGAAGTGGATTCAAGGCTCATGCAATAGTCAACTTTATTCGCAGCATCAGACAATTTATACTCTTGAGTGTTAAAGGTCACACGAGAAAAGTTCTCCTGAGTTCAACCACAAGAACAACTTGCACATGGCAGAAAACATGTTTTTCCATAGAGGCATATAAACAAGTAACAGTAGCCAGTTATAATTAATAATCTGAAGTAAACTTACTCCTATATGCTACACCTCAAGAGAGCATGAAAATGCACTCCAAGAGCAATTCTGTGTTTCTGAAGAAACTGAGGCCACAAGACTCTTGTCTTGTTTTCTTGGAGTTTTCCCACAAGCACTCAGAACTGATGTTATTCTTAAACCATATCCCAAACAGGGTTTATGTGCCACCTTTGTCCAATGGCTTAAAAAGATGTAACTCATTCTTGGTCCTGTGGGTTTTATTTGATAGCCTATGATGTCAATTTGGGGTATTATCTTTTATGTGCTAACTCCATTTAGATTCTTCTTATATATGTATCTATTATGTGATGATTTGCATATGCTTAGCCCAGGGAGTGTCACTATTAGAAGGTGTGGCCCTGTTGGAGTAGGTGTGTCACTGTGGGTGTGGGATTTAAGACCCTCATCCAAACTGCCTGGAAGCCAGTATTCTGCTAGCAGCCTTCAGATGAAGCTGTAGAACTCTCAGTTCCTCCTGCACTGTGCCTGCCTGGATGCTGCCATGTTCCCACCTTGATGATAATGGACTAAACCTCTGAACATGTAGGCCAGCCCCAATTAAATGTTGTCCTTATAAGAGTTGCCTTGGTTGTGGTGTCTGCTCACAGCAGTAAAACCCTAACTAAGACATATTATAAGGAGCTTCTGTTGCGTGATGCGGCTTTTCAAAAGGCCTTCAGTGTTAGCTTTCCCTTCCCACATTCCATCTCTTTGCCTTCCTTGCCCCCATTTAATCCTCCTACTCTGCCTTCTTCTGGTGTGTCTGAAGATAACTACAGTGTACTTATACACATAAAATAAATAAAGATTTTGCCGGGTGGTGGTGGCGCACACCTTTAATCCCAGCACTGGGGAGGCAGAGGCAGGCGGATTTCTGAGTTCGAGGCCAGCCTGGTCTACCGAGTGAGTTCCAGGACAGCCAGGGCTACACAGAGAAACCCTGTCTCGAATAAATAAATAAATAAATAAATAAATAAATAAATAAAGATTTTTAACAACAACAACAAAAGGAGTTGATAATTCTCCGACTCAGGTAAATTTCCCATCCCTTAATTTGGCTTTTCTCCTTACATTTTTATTTTATTATTGTTGTCGTGGTTTTGTGCATGATACCTGTTTGTGCTTCTGCATGCTACAAGCATGTATATAGAGGTCAGACATTGGCTCTCTCCTTCTACCTTCATGTGAATACTAGGGGTCAAACTTAAGTCACCAGGTTCTGTGCCAATTGCTTTTACCCTCTAAGCTGGAATTACGGGCAATTCTGAACTGCCCTTTGTGGATGCTGGAAGCTAAACTTGGGACCTCTGCAAGAGCAGCAATCAGTTTTAATTGTCAAATTGTTTCTTTACCCTTCCCCCTCTTCACCCCATGTGTCATCTCCTGTTACCTCCCACCCCCATAAACACACATGTTTTTCTGTGTAGCACTGGGTGTCCTGGAACTCCCTCTGTTAGACCAGGCTGACCTTGAACTCAGAGGTTCACTTGCCTCTGCCTCCCATGTGCTGGTGTTAAAGGCATACCACACTATGCCCAGACTCACTTTAAAAAAAAAAACAAACTTGTGGTTTTGACTCTCCTTTTTTCAATGAGCAAATGCATAAGGCCATACCCCACAGGTAGGAGATGGACAAAGAATAGATTGTAGGATATCTGCCGTAAGAAATGTCATATGATACATGGAGATGTGGCTACACAGAGAAATGGGTCCTTCGAGTCCATTACAGAAGAAAACAAAAAACAAAAAAACCAGTAAACTCCCTCCAGACAGTGCAGAGCTTCTTGAGCACCTCCTGGGAGCTCCTGTTTTGTTTTGTTTGATTCCTGAAGCATGAGTAAAGTTTGCCAAACTATCCAAGGTGTAGAAGGCTTCCGTTTCCCTCCATGATCCTTCTGAAATAATTAGTAAAATGAAATCTACAGAGCTTACATGCACAGAATTGTTAGGACAGAAAAAGATAATGTCTCTGCCTCCGTTATCTGGCAGCAGGGATGTGGCAGATGAGGTCACAATCCACAGCCACTTCCCTAGTATACAGGATGAGATGATGGGACTAAGATCCACCGTGCCAGTGTCTCAGTAAGCAATTCTTCTCTTAGTAAGACTAAAATGGTTCACTATTTACAATAAAGCCTGTTTTAGCACTTGACAGTGGAAGACTCTGTGAAGCGCAACATGGCTTTTCCTGCTCTCTGTCTCTCGCCATCTCTGTTTCTCTCTGTCTCTATCTCTTTCTCTCTGCTTCTCTCTCTCTCTCTCTCTCTCTCTCTCTCTCTCTCTCTCTCTCTCACTCTTGCTCTGATTTTTTGAGACAGGGTTTCTCTGTGTAGTTCTGGCTATCCTGAAACTCACTCTCTAGATCAGGCTAACCTCTACCTCTGCCTCTGCCTCCCAGGTGCTGGGATTAAAGGCATGAGCCACCACCACCTAGCTATCTGGTTGTTTTTAAAGAGAAAGATTCTTGGGATATGCCCCTAGACAGAGCAGCACCACTCTGAGTGATTTGTATCTGTTTCCTCTGGACAATGTACACTTTATGGCCTATATGAAAAGGAAAAAGTAGAGAGACCACATAAATCCTGAGGCACTGGGTGCTGGGTGGGAATCACTAATTAGGAAGGTTAACAAATTTGCCTAAGTCTTTGCTCATCACAATTTCTTTGCTGTCACCAGACCTGTCTGCTATTAGCATGACCCCATTCACCAACACCCTACACCCCACCACTGTATTCTAGAGAGAGATAAGAGTAGTGCTGGTCAACCCCAGCATTAATGTATAAGTTTGAATATCAATAGCAACACACATTTTTTTAAAGAAGTCAGGGAAGCAGAGAGATGACTCAGCAATTAAGAACACTTTTTGCTCTTATAGAGGACCTAGATTTGGTGTCCAGCACCCACTTGGAGGCTTACAACAATCTAAAGTTCCAGTTTCAGGGAATAAACACCCTCTTCTAATCAATATGGGCACCAGGCACGCACAAGGTGCACATGAACACATGCAGGCAAAACACTCATACACATAACATACAACAAATAAATCTAAAAATAATAACAAAAGAACCCCTGCTATCCGTGCAGGTCTCTAGCCACAGAGCTTACGGCTTGGAGAGAGGAGGACCTCTGTGGCTTGCTGGTTTCCCAACCTAACTGAAAAAGAAATGTGAGCTCCAAGTTCAAGAAGAAAACATGTATCAAGGGAATAAAGTATGAAGTGGCATATTTGATGTCCTCCTCCTCCCTCCATGGCTCTTTTGTATACACACACACACACACACACACACACACACACACACACACACACACA
>JANHMN010000021.1:4008421-4030732 GCA_030674055.1 Rhabdomys pumilio
ACACACACACACACACACACACACACACACACACACACACACACACACACAGAGGGCAGGAGAGCCAGGACTCTCCTGGTCTCATATTGAGAGAATGGGATTGAATGTCTTGTCTTCATTTGACCCAGTTTTGGCATGAAGTAGGTAAACAATTTGCAGTGGGAAACAGAGGCCTGAGGTCAGCGATTTCACACTGAAGCCCATTTTGAGCCTGTGAAGAGTTTGGGCAATGTCGTTCCCTGGGTGTTCCCAGGACAGTTGTCCTTCCCTGAGTGTAGCCTCTGGCTGTTCAGAACTGCTACAGGAATGTTGACCAGCCAGAGAAGCTGCATAGCACTGGAAAGAATGAGAGTAGTCTGCAGGTATACTTAGAGATGCTGTCATTTCTGTGGCTGCAGCTCTGCTTGCTGTGGGGCTGTTTCCTGGACAGTTCTCATTTAGAACCTGATCTAGTTAAGGTTACTACCACCATGATGAAAAAACACCATCTAATGTAAGTTGGGGATAAAGGGTTTGTTGGGCATACATTTCCCTCTATATCTGGCTTTAAATGCAATGTATAGTAAAGCCTTTTTATCTGGCTTTCAGTGACATGTATTGTAAAGCCTTTGTGTCTGGCTTTAACTGAAATGTTTTAACAAAGCTTGTGCTATGTTTGGGTTAATCAGTAGAAGCTGAGAAATTGTTTTGAGACTGTTTGAACCTTGAAGAAATTCTGTCTCTCTAGAGAATCTGCAGTTGGTGCTACGGAGAGCTTGCAGCTGCACCAACCTTGATCCTAAGGCACTCCTGGCAAACCTGAAGTTCTTACTTTTGATTATGACTAGCTATGGTCAAAAGGGGCTGAGATTTGTGTGGGACATTTGCTTTCTTGGACAGCGAGAGCAGGATAACTTTGGCATCTGGAACCTTTCCTAACCCCAATTAACCTTGTATAATGTTTGAATAAAATAACTAGAGTAAGGTAGCTGTGTGTCAGTCTTTTCCAAGAATCCTGAACTGCGCCGCTCCTTTGGGAAATGAAGGCTTAGCATCCTGGTGAGCTTCTCTCTCTACTGCAGCACCTATGACCAACGTCAATCAATACTTAGCTAAATTTCTAACTCTCAGAGTTTTAAGATTATTTCAATATATGATTTTGAGAATTTATCTGGGTAATATAACTACAAATAATAATATTTGATGCTTGTCTCAATGTCTGCAAATAGAGTACCAAAACGTGTGGAATTTGGGTATTATATACTTCTTCCAGACACACACACACACACACACACAAGAGCATATCCTAATGAGGTTATTAAGGATACCATCTTTAAATGTTTTTAACTAGAGCTGAATAGATGACTCAGCTGTTAAAAGCATCTTTTAAAAGATCTGGGTTTGGTTCCTAGCACCACCCATGGTAGCTTACAACCGCTTGTAAGTCCAGCTCCAAGGCACCAGATTTCCACTGGCTGCACCAGGCATTTACACACATGTGTACACAAAAACGCATGCAAGCACACATCCACATACTTTTTTTTTTTAAAAATAAACCTTTTCAAGTTTATTACATTTTAATTGACTTGAGGGGGTGGGGCTTAAGAATGACGTGTGTAAAGATCAGAGGTCAACCTTGGGAGTCAGGTCTCCATCACCAGGTGGGTCCCAGAAGCTGAACTTAGGTTGCTATCCTTCATAGCAATTGTCTTTATTTGCCAAGCCATTTTTCTGGCCCAGGACATCATTCATCTGTACCTTAAGATAGGGGTGCCCATGTTTAGATATAAGAAAGCATCTTTGGACTGCAGTGTAATAGTGTGATAGGACAGATCCCCAATTATTTGGGGACTGTTAAATCTGGGTTGTGTTATAATTAAGTTGTGGAATACCTAATTTGTGTTTGAAAATGAGCTGGTGTTCTGAAAATAGCACATAGCTAATGTCAGAGGTGATATCACAAAAAGACACCACAGGTTAAAGCATTTCAATTGGTTATGATGTAGGTTTGTCCACTATTGAGCCTGCAGAAGAGGGAGCTTTGCATACTGGAAGGAAAGGAAGTTAGGTCACATGTGTTAGCTTACAGGCAGTTCCACTAGGCTCCTCCCAGGGACCTAGCAACTGCTTACATCATCACCTGAGAGTACGACCACCACCACCACCACCACCACCACCACCACCACCACCACCACCACACTGCTCCTCTACCCTCATGGCTCTGCTCCCATCTGTTTGCCTGTCTTCATGTCCACTCATCTGCCTCAACTTTTTCCCAGGTCCTTACTCCTCTCTCCTTCTCCCAATTAACCTCCTTTATACCAAATCTGTTACATGGCATAATTACACAGGGGCACGCTGTGGCATGGGCCCACCAGGTACCCCCTTGTGACATTATATTTCACAACAACATGGAGGTCCCAGAATGAAATCTTCTCTGATTTCCCTCATTTCTTTCCAGGGATAAAGGTATCCTGGGCTGTGCATGAACAGTGAAAGAGGTTTAAGCTTAGAAACATGTTTGATGTGAGTGTGGCTTTTCTTGGGGAGTGTGAGTAAACCAGACAATTCTAAGACTTAAACTTTATGTCTAGAGTCAAAAACTAAAGAGGTTGCTGGCACATAAGTTATTGGATATGATTAAAACTCTGTAGTATCTGCAACAAAAGGTTAACTTTAAACTTGTAGCTTGAAGTTGGTAACTACAAGTCTGTGCTTAAGTAATTTTGAGGAAATCATGGGGCACAGTTCCATTCTGGGATGTAAACAATACATGGCTGGTCACCATGTTTGCTAGGATTGGGGGAAGATTGAAGTCATAAAGCTTCACCACCATCTTGACTAAAGGCATGAGCTTGACATAGCATGAGCTGACCAAGGGAACAGGTCTCCAAACATGCTTTTAAATTAGGATATTGTCAGGGGCAGCCCTGCTTATACACTGAAGGCCTAAAAATCAGCCATAGGCCTGACATACATGCCTGCTAACACAAAGTCTTGGGTCTCTGTGGAAAAACACTGAAACAGATGGCTAGAAGCTACTGTAAACAAGCAGCTTTGGTGGAAATTGCCAGCATGAGTAGTCTTGTAGATAGGTAACCTTGGTGGATAGTACCAACTTAGATAAGGACAAGTGAATCATAGGCGGAGTCATAGTGATCTGTCCCCTGAACCTTCACCCAGCTGACACTCTGTTCTGGAAGATATCTGTACTCCCCCTGAACACCTACGCTCCTGCATCATCCCCTTCCCATATCCTGCCTTTTTGTGTATATAACCCCTATGTGAAAAAAGGAAAAATTACGGTTTGATCAGACTATAGACAAATCATCATTCTTTGAGTCTGCCTGTTCCTTCCCCCCCCCCTGCCCCTTTCAGGTGACCTCCCTGGACCCTTGTTTAATGCCCTGCTGGATGGGACAGGATATGATTTTTGTATGTTTCCTGTCCTATCTTAAAAATCAGGTTTCCAACCTCTACCCATCATTACTTGTAGCAGGTGGGGAAAGCTGACCCCAGGGTCATGAAAGAGGGAGAGCTGTCCCTGCAGCTCACCAGCTGTAGCATTCAGGAGAATGGGTCCTGTGCCTAATCTGGGCAGCACAGTAGAGCTGACTTGGTGGCCAAGGTGAAGGAGAGCCAACCCCAAGGGCATGGGAGTAGGAGAGCTGCCCCTACCCCTCTCTGCACTGGCTGAGCTAGCCACAGCACTGTTGGAGAGCTTGCCTTGGAGATGCTGGTGAAGGAGAGCTGGAGGACTGACCAACTGAGCTACCTCCTGGGCTTACATCCAGGGTTTTGAGTTGGCCTACCCCAGTATCTACCCCGTTTCTGATCTGCTGGAGCTCATGAAAGAGTCACTCCTGCAGATGCAAAGCTGCTGGATCTCCATGACACAGGGCAACAACAGGGTATCTGAGAGGAGTCCCAATGAGGACCTGGGACTGCTGATAACATAGCAGAACTCAGAGGCCTTGAACAGACCGATGACTCATTGCAACGAACATTTATAGGTAAGAATGTGTGGACAGAGAGATACACTGTGTAACATACTACAGTTTCTACACCATGGTGACGACAGTGATGTTGATGTTGATGATTTTATTTTATTTTATTTTATTTTATTTTATTTTATTTTATTTTGGGTGGGGGAGGTTGCAAGTGTGGAAGGCTGATATGAAGGGGTAGAGAGATGAGTGGAACTTGAGTGTATGATGTAAAATTCACAAAGAATCAATAGAAAGGTTTTTTTAAAACAACATTTCTCTAATTATTTCATTGTCCTTTCACATTGTCCCAGTGAATACTGTCGTATTTTCCATCAGCATAGTGAATCGTGAGTCTTATTTAGTATTTCATTAATGTGGGCTATAATATCCAGGAACAGCTTCTAAGTGTGGTCTCAGTCATATAGGATGTGTTCGGTTTCCAAACAACATGTGGAAGTCAGTGTTAATTATCATCTACAAGAACAGTCCCTTACTTATTCTCCAGAATCGAGTTTGGAATCTGAGCGAGTGAGCTCCCTGTAAACAGCACTTGAGAAATAACCAAGGACTCAAAGAGGCATAGCAGTTCAGCAACTAGTATATTGTTGGTGTAAATGGGAAAAATGAAGCCATTTAATAATGTCTTAAAATCTATTATGTATTCATTAAGATGAGTGTGTAGGGATGGGGGTTGCAAGATCCAAAGGAGAACTCTTTGGAGACCTCTCTCTCTTTCCGCCTGTATGTGGGTTTGCTCACAACTGTTTCTTTCTACAATATCACAGAATTCAGACTGGCTAGAAATTCTATGTATGTAGCAGTATGGGAGGTCTTCAGGCTATTCCATTCTTTTGTCAAACATGAAAAAACTCAACCCTGAAGAATAATTCTGAATATAAAACAAAGGTCTCATGACCTTTCTAGCAAAAATTAGAACATATATCACTATTAAAAGTTTCTGGAAACACCTCAAGTTGACTTTGAATTTAATTCACAGATGTAAAGAATATACTATGGGCAGAAACCCCAACTAGAAGAGATGCACAAAAGCCTTCCATTGACACACAGTGTAAAATATACATTGGATGAAGACCCTGAGAATGTGGAAAATAGAAGTTTCCAGTTGACATGAGTTAAGCAATGCTTCATCCAGTGAATCCTACAAATGGAAATAATGTGAAGAACAAAGTCATTTGAGTAGAATTTCACAGAAACTAAAGAGCAGAAGGAAATGATCTAAAGTTTGTAAATTTGTCCGTGGCCTCTTATGCTTACGCATTACAAAGCTTTGATGGATCAATAGCTTGAACAGAAAAATACATTCAGTCTACACAAAGTTGTTCTACTGGTGTCTGAGGTGAAGGTCCTTTTTGGCAGACAAAGAACTCAAAGAAGTGGAGTCAAAATTCTATCCAAGTCATGTGGGCTCCTTTAGGAGTCAGTGAACTTTGAGGACGTGGCTGTGAACTTCACCCTGGAGGAGTGAGTAGGCTATGTTGAATCCATCCCAGAAGAACCTCTACAAAGATATGATGCAGGAAACCTTGAGCAACCTGGCCTCTGTAGGTAAGGATGTCATCATCCCTTTAAATAGTAAGGAGACATTTAGGTAATCCCATATGTGAGATGGGATTACAAATTTTGCTAAAATACATTGATAATTTACTGTAATGTGATAATTTATAATTCCTTTTCTGGGTCTGATTTTAGGGAACAAACTGTAGTACCAAAATATTGAAAGTCCCCAGAGAAGCCAGGCATGGTGGCACATGCTGTGGCAGAAATGCAGGACAGCCAACGCCGAAGGACAAGAGAGTATGAGTGACCTCACCTCTGTTTGCCTGCTGTATTGGATAAACTGAGCACTTAGGAGCAGAGGCTATCCTATTTCTGTGGGTTTGAGGCTAGCCTGGTCAACATAGTGAGTTCCAGGACAGCCAGGGCTATGTAGTAAGATCTTGTCTCACAAAGCCGAAAGCCTACAAGAACAATTTAAAAAAGAAAAAGAAAGAAAAGAAAAACCCCAGAGAAAACTGAGGTAATTTGTATTCAGAGAGATAGCTATGTGCTCTGTTCCTTAAATTTTGTCATACAATTGGATATTTTACAGAGAAGTAAAAGATAAAAATATATACAGCTTAAAACTCAGTTAAAGCTCAGGAAAAATTCTCTAAAACTGCAAGCATGGTCAGCTTCTGCAACCTCATTTTGTTTCAAACAGGGTGTCTCTGTGCAGCCCTGCACGTTCTAGAACTCATTCTGTAGACCAGGCTGGCTTTGAACTCAGAGATCTGCCTGCCTCTGCCTCCCAAGTGCTGGAATAAACAGCATGTTTCACCACCACCAGGCAGCATTGGCAGTCTTAAAATATTCCAAATATCCTGGTAGTGGAAACAAGTCATCATGATGACAAAAAAGATGATATTTTATTCATCTTTTATATATACCAATTTTTTTCATAAACAATATTATTAAAATTGAAATAGTGACTTATATATAACCTCTGCATATAGTAAATAAAAATGAGATTTCTTTATAGACTATGACTATTAAATATTAAGATATCTCTTTGTGGATATAAAAGTAGTTCAAAATTCAAATTACTTTGACCATTAATATTGCCTACCAAAATTGTACACAGAATTGGGTACTGAAATGTATATTTCATATATAAATATGCTACATAGCATATTATAGCTACATAGCACAGCCAATCATAAATATTACTCTTTTGTTTGAGTTGTGCTCAAATCAAGTTGCAGAACATTCAATGCAAATGTGTTTAAAAATTCTTACAGTGAAAAGAACCACCATTTTTTTTTATTGGTGAATCATTAATAAACAAGATCTTGGTAAGTGGTTTTGCTTTCTTGTGGCAGTCAGCTAATGAAAAAATTCTGGGACTATAAAGATGATCGGTTTGTACAAGTCTTCAACTCCACCGCGGAGGGTATTGTGAGCTAAAACATTATCTGGAAGTACATAAGTGTAAAAGAAATGGGTGAACAAAGCTAGCCATTGGCTGTTTATCTCTAGGTGTGTCTTAAACCTGACCCAGAACACAAAGAATATGAAGATCAGGAACACAGGAAGAAATTGTGTAAGAAAAGGAATTTGGAATCTCCATGATTTGTTCAGAAGTATGAAAGCATTCACACTGTACAGAGATTATATAAGATAAGAACTGTGATAAAAACAATTTTGGCCAAAATTGCAAAAGTACTGTGCTGAAAAAACCACCAACAATGTAAGCAAAGTGTGGGAAAGCTTGCAGCTCTTCAGGTACTTTCCAAGGCACAAATACCATCACTGCACAATGTAAGCTGTGTGGGAAAGGGTTCGCTTTCCCACCTCCCCACGAGTACATGCAAGAGTCAATACTGAGGAGAAGCCTCACATGTGTAACCAGTGTGGAAAACACTGGTTATTCTGTTTCATAGCACAGAAAAGAGCCCCCACTGTTAGGGGGTCTAAGTGTGTAATTGCTGTGGTAAAACTGTTTCATTGTTCCAGTTCTCCTCAGAGTCACAGAAGAGTTCACACTGGAGAGAAACCTTATGGATGCAAGAAATGAGGGGAAGGCTTTAGGTTTGCTAGCTGCCTTAACACACATGAACATCCCTCTGTAAGAACACATGGAGATGGTGTGGGAAAGCCCACTGTACTGTGAATCACTCACAAAATTACGAATCAATTCACAGTGGTGTGATTCCCAATGTTTGTAGGTAATGTTGCAAACCCTCTTGTTGGCTCAGTAGCTTTCACAGAAGTAAATGCAATCACATGGAGACAGCTGGATCTGTGCTAGCCGTGTGGGAAAATGACCTGTAGGTTTGGTCGCTCAAAAATCATCAATGGAGAGAAGCCTTTGTTTTTAAATACAGAAGTGATTTTTTCTACAAAAAATCACCCCGAGTACATGAAAGAAATCACACTAGAGAAAGGGCCCTGTGACCATATGTGGTTCGTAAAGGTTTCTCTACTTTCAGATCGTGTGGAAGATGTGAGAAAGCACAACATGGAGGGAAGCTTTACATGAGTACACAATGTAGAAAAGCCTTCCCTTCTTTCCCGTTTCCCTCTTCCTGCTGAATACATGGAGATGGCCACACTTCAGAGAATCCCCTAATATACAGATGATCTTGGAAAGCCTTCCTATCAGTCAGCACTCATCCTTTCACAGACATGAAAGAACACACTATAGTGTAAACTTAAATACAGAAAATTTGAAGTCATCCTTATCACTCTGATAACACTTAAAACACGCACATGGTGGGGGCTAGGGAGAGGACTCAGTGCTTAAGAGCACTTATAGCTCTTGTAGAGGGCCTGAGTTCACTTTCTAGAACCCATGTAGTGGTTCATAACTTCACTCTCAGGAAGTCTGATGCCCTCTTCTGACCTTTGCAGGTACCAGGCATATATATGGTGGATATACATATATGCAGACAGAACTGAATAAAATAAAAATTTAAAAATCACTTTAAAAAAGAACCTTCATAGGGAGAACTGTCAGTGGAAAATACAGGAACACCTCTTGGTTCAGTCAGCAGATAATGGACAGACATGGTATGAAGTTCTGATTTGATTGAAAGGAATGTTCGGGCTTACAAGCACACACCAGATGAAAACCTGTGCTGTTGAAAACACTGAAAAACCAGAGAAGTATTATATAGGGAAAGTCCTTTGAAAATTCTTCATACATAATCCAATGAATGTCAGTAGTATGAAGAACTAGACAGAGATTAATTTTTGGTAGAATGTCTCAGAAAATGCATATTTCAAATGCAATATTACCGATATTTTGTGTTTATTCAGAATTCTTGTGTTCTGTAAAGATGATTCAGTGGTGACTGTTGCTGACCATCCAGAGGCCTGGATTCTCTTTCTGGCCCACATCAGTCAGCTCACATCTGCTGGTGACTCAAGTGTTCGGAGAGTCAATGTCCTCCCCCACACATGTGACGTGCACATAAGATTCAAACAGATCTCAAGTGTTTGGTTTTGCTTTTGTTTCTCAGAAAGAATTTTTTCATAAATTCCAGGTTGACCTGGAATGGTCAATATTCTTTCTATAACTCTTGAATGTTTAGTGAAAAGTGTCTGCCTCCACATTCACTCCCAATAGTTCATTTTTTGGTTTGTTTGTTTAGCTTTGTTTTGTTTGTTTAAGACAGGGTTTCTCTGTGTAGTCCTGGCTGTCCTGTAACTAGCTCTGTAGACCAGGCTGGCCTCAAACTCAGAAATCTACTTGCCTCTGACTCCAGAGTGCTGGAATTAGAGGCATGTGCCACCACCACCCAAGTCTTAACACAACTTCTCTCCATTTTCACTTCTAGTTTTACTCTACAAAGTATGCATCAAGCAGAGGCTGTGAGGCAGAATAACAGCTTAAAACTGCAAAATAACCACCTGTAGGCTTACAGTTTTCAAAACCCACTTTAATAAGGGTTCTTAAATACTTTAACCTCCCTTCTAGCCCACCACTCATCAAAGGTGATAGAAAAGAAAGGTTAATAAGGCAAAAGAGGATGTGGACCTGTTTAGAAATAGTTCTTTGGGGGAAATTACAATCTTTGTTTTCAGGATAGCAGCAGTTTAGTTCAGGTCACATGAATCAGCAGCAGGAGCTACCCAGTGAAGACCAGCAAAGACTAGCAAGACAAGCTAATGCCACACAGCAGCATCCACTGTCTGTTGGGTTATATTTATACCCACCTCTCTAGCTCCTCCAACTACCCACAGCTAATAGCTCCATAGAAAAGGATGGGGTCTGGAGTTTGTAACCCCATATACACTAGGAATCTTGATGACTTGATCTTGTTCTGGTCTTGTGCAGGTAATCAATACTGCTGAGAGCTGACAATAGTTGTAGCCATGCCATGTCCAGAAGCTGTGGACAGCAATTCAAAGCAGTCCTCCCCTCCTTCAGCTTTTAATCCTTTTTCTGTTTCTTCCTCAATGTTCCCTGAGCCTTAGTGTTGGAAATGTTAGCATAGATGTCCAATTTGGAAGTGAACACTCAGTTACAGTATTTCAACCAGTTACACAACTCTCCATTGATTGTTCACACCTAAAAGAAGCTTCTCTGACCAGAGCTGAAAGCATCCCAGGCCTTTTGGCCCCTGAGCTCAGAGGTTGTTGTTCTGTTTTCTTCAGACAATGACTCATTGAGCCTTGGCTGGCCCAGAACTTGCTATAGAGACCAGCAAGTTGTCCTTTGACCTCCACATGGTTACCATGCTACACCCATGGCCCTCTCAAATGCAATACCACCATTCCCACCGAGCAGACACAGACTTCACCACCTACTCTGACAACCAGCCAGGTGTACTCATTCAGGTGTGGTCCTAGAATTTTGTGTTGTTTGTGTAGAAAACCCAGGGAAGTTTCTCGCTGTGATGATGGATTCCAAAACCATTCATAGTTTCCACCAGAAACACTGTGTTGGCTAGTTCCTTCCTTGGTTGTCTGAGTGACTGATCGTCCCCAAATTGAGCTTAAGTCACAGTAATAATTTATTTATTTATTTATTTATTTATTTATTTATTTATTTATTTTTTCTTTTTCGAGACAGGGTTTCTCTGTGTAGCCCTGGCTGTCTTGGAACTCACTCTGTAGACCAGGCTGGCCTCGAACTGAGAAATCCACCTGCCTCTGCCTCCCAAGTGCTGGGATTAAAGGCGTACGCCACCACCGCCCGGCTAGTAATTTCTAAATCGGATGTCTTAACTTCTCTTGCGTTTTTCTTCAGGGCGTACGAAGGTGAAAGGGCCATGACCAAGGACAACCTGCTGGGAAAGTTTGAGCTCACAGGCATACCTCCAGCCCCCTGTGGGGTTCCTCAGATTGAGGTTACTTTTGACATTGATGCCAATGGCATCCTCAGTGTTTCTGCTGTAAATAAGAGCACAGGAAAGAGAACAAGATCACCATCACCAACGACAAGGGCCGCTTGAGTAAGGAGGATATTGAATGCATGGTCCAAGAAGCTGAGAAGTACAAAGCTGAGGATAAGAAGCAGGGAGAATTCACTGGAGTTCTATGACTTCGGCATGAAAGCTACTGTTGAAGATGAGAAACTTCAAGGCAAGATCAATGCTGAGGACAAGCAGAAGATTCTTGACAAGAGCAATGAAATCATCAGCTGGCTGGATAAGAACGAGACTGCAGACAAGGAAGAGTTTGAGCATCAGCAGAAAGAACTGGAGAAAGTCTGCAAGCCTATCATTACCAAGCTGTACCAGAGTGCTGGTGGCATGCCTGGAGGAATGCCTGGTGGCTTCCCTAGTGGGGAAGCTCTTACTTCTTCAGGCCTCACCATTGAAGAGGTGGATTAAGTCAGTCCAAGTAGAGGGTGTAGCATTGTTCCGCAGGGACCCAAAACAAGTAACGTGGAATAATAAAACTATTTAATTGGCACAAAGGAAAAGAAAAAGAAAGTTCTCACACGCAGGGCTCAAGGGAAGCACTGAGACGAATAGACACTGAGGGACAGGAAGTTTGTTAGGAGAGGGGCTAACACTATGGCAGACAGATAACAGTGTGATTGGAATTCTGAGGAGTGCCTGGCTGAAGGCCTAGTAAAACACATTAAAATACAATACTTAATATTTAATCAGTGAGAAGGACAGAAGACATTCAGACAGTGTAAGCCTTTGGAGGAGCTAATATAACAGGAGGGAGGCATGGCTGAAAGCCCATTGAGTTAGTTCAATCCTAACTAAGTGCCACTGGCATTTTTACCGAGAGACTGGCATTGGGATGTGCCTACATGCTGTGGGCAGTGAACTGTCTCATCTTCTGATCCAGTCATTAATAAGACTTCTACCTCAAAGTGTAGGATTTCAGCTTTCCTGTCGTTCTCACACAGAACCCCTATGAGTTCTGTTTTATATCTGCACCTCCAAGTTCACATTATGTTAATAATTGAGTCCTTTAAAAGATTTTTTTTTTTTGCCCATTGTTAGTCATTTAACTTGACAGGCCTTAGTATACATTTTCTTTGTAGCTGCCTGCAGCCACGATCACCAGGTTCTCCTGAGACGAAGCCTAGGAATTAACGGGAAGGAGGGCAAGAGAAACGTGGGGCCAAGACAAAGTATTCTGATCAAGGCCCAAAGTTGAATAATTTGCTTTCACATATAAAGGGGAAGCCCCACCCACAGAGTCTCTTCTAGGTACCGCCCAGGGGCTAGGTGAGGAGATAGTAGTCTGGAAGGTGTCAAGGCTAGCTCAGCAGGCAGTCCATTCTTCTTAGCTCGGTAGCAGACCTCAGGGCGCCAAGACTGGCAAGGCAATGCCTCCTTCTAGGTCCTATTGTTGTTTGGTCTTGTTGTGGTCAATGACTTGCAGGCCTGCTCAGGCCTGGGGGAAGGGCACATTTCTTCATTACTTTTATGTATGTGGGTGTATGCATGCTTGCATGCGTGCTGATTGTGTCCGTGTCCGTGTGTGTGTGTGTGTGTGTGTGTGTGTGTGTGTGTGTGTGTGCGTGTGTGCTTGAATCACTGAGTAACTAACCTGTCCACCTAAAGCTGTGCTTATGGATGGAGGTGCTGTTGGAGTCCCCATTCCAAGGTCAGGCCTTTGTAGTGTAGGCAACAAATTCCAGACATCTGGCAGCACTGCATCCTGAGGGGTGAGAAAAGGGTAAGAGAAGTGCCCAAGACACAGCTGCTATGATCGGTTCTTACAAGTCACATATGTGGAGTCCTGTCACATCCCCTGCATGACATAAAACAGTTAACTTTTTAAATAGGCAATAATTATACAAATTCAGATATATGATTTAAAAGACTATCTGTACTTGAGTGGGGGCGGAGCATCTGCACTGTCTTTGTCGTTTTGGATTCCATCTGCTCTGGGTCCTCTCAGCTTTACATGTCTCCCTTTCTTCCTTTTTAGTTACCTTCGAATACACAAATGAATTCACACTGGAAAAAACACCTACATATGTACAAAATGTGGAATGCCGTTAGGTTTTATAACCATTTTCAAAAACATAAAGTAATTTGCAGTGGTGTGAATCCCTATGCAAGCAAATGAGTCTCGAGCATTGAATTCAGGTTTTTAAAAGGCCTCAGGAAACCTTTTTCTTCCTTCTCTATTTTCTGTATTCTGAAATAGCCTCTCACTATGTACTCCTTGCTAGCTTCAAACTCAGATCAGTCTGCCCCCACATCCCAATGCTGAGATTGATGGCATAAGCCATTGCATCCAGCAAACCCCCTCCCCCTTTTTAACCCACAGGGTAGATATCCTTTCTAAAGAGAGCACCATCACCCATTTCAAGCAAGGTACTGGTAGTATCAGCTTCTAAGGGGAGAGTAAAAAGAATTGTTAGCAAAATCAAGCACAACCTTAAAAGACGCTGTCGTAGCTGGCAGTGGTTTTTAATTCAGGCCTTTAATCCCAGCACTTTCTTTCTTTTAATGCCGAGTTTCTCTGTCTACCCTTGGAACTTGCTCTATAGACCAGGCTGGCCTCAAACTTAGGGATCCATTTGCCTCTGCCTTTCTAGTGCTGGGATTAAGGGCCTCTGCTGGTGAGATGACTCAGCTATTGAGAACACTGGCTGTACTTCCAGAAATCCAGAGATTATCAGCAACCTTATGGTAGATCACAGCCATCTATAAAGGGACCTGATGCCCTCTTCTGGCAAGTAGGTGTACATACCGACCAAGCACTCCTATAAAAAAAAAAGTAACTATATATATATATATATATATATATATATATATATATATATTTATATATATATATATATATATATATATATA
This sequence comes from Rhabdomys pumilio, assembly GCA_030674055.1. NCBI lineage: Eukaryota > Metazoa > Chordata > Mammalia > Rodentia > Muridae > Rhabdomys > Rhabdomys pumilio. Next base: position 4,022,172 of record JANHMN010000021.1, read on the forward strand.
TATATATATATATACATTAAACAAAACAAAAGATTAGCCAGGCCGTGGTGGTGCATGCATTTGAGCAGAGGCATGTGGATCTCTGAGTTCCAGGCTCACCTGCTCTACAGAGTGAGTTTCAAAACAGTCAAGGCTACACAGGGAAACCCTGTCTTGAAAAACCAAGGAGGTTAGCGGGGAGGCCTGCTCCACCAACCAACACAGTAACTGCTCTTACATAGAGAAACCATATATTGAAAGGTCTGGAGTTCCCCAAAGGGGACCCCACTAGGGTCTCAGGATTGCGCGCACCCAAAGGACACACGAAAGACCAACTTGCTGCAAGAACACGAGGTAGTTTAATGGCAGAACGTTCCGGGCCGACACGTGTCTCAGCGTAGGAGACAGAGGCATCGGCCTCGTGGCTCCGGGATTTAGGGTAAATATAAGCTTGGGGTGGGGAAAAGGAGAAGTTTTCGCGCGGGTGCACATGATTGGGAGAAACTTTCGCGCGGGTGCACACGATTGGTTGTTTTCCGATTCTTGAACATCAGTAGGTTGAACCGGTCCATGGGGGAGGGGGGGAGGGTGTAGTTCCTGCAGGCGGATGTTTGTCTCTCGTATCCGGCCTATTCCTCAGATGACTCAGCAGCTCTTTGTCCTGTAACTCCGAATTCTTTGTTAACTGATTAACTGTAGGCTGCGGCTTCAGCTACTCAGGTTAGGGAGAAGGAATCTACAGAGCCTGTATATATTTTATAAAATGGTCTTTATAATTTTTCACTCTACAATATCAAAAAATAAACAAAGAAAACAAGATCCCATGGTTAACTAGGTATGCAATTCATGTATATATTGTATTAGTATTCGTGTGGGTGTGTGAATATATTTATACATACTGTGTGGTGTTAGAAACCTTTGAGCTGGAGCCACAGATAGTTGTGAACCACCATGTAGGTACTGAGAATCCATTTAGCCATTTCTCCAGTCCTATGGACCTTGAAGAAGTTTTAATGCATCTGTGCAAGGTAGGTAGCCCATGATTTTGGTTCCAAGTCACAGTGGAATTGGTCTTTACTTTAGAGTATGTTCTCTTGTGAGTTTCACAAATAGGGGCTATAACAGTATTGTGGTGACATCATGGTTCTCAGGACTCAGACCTCTGATTAGTGTCCATGTGTGGGCAAATGCATTCGTGTCTGATGGCTGCCGTGACTGAGAGCCTCAACTTTATTTAACCACAGATAAGCATTTTAACAATCAACAGTCAGAAATAGCAAGATGCTGCTGCAGTTTGACTTGGTGACCTCCTTGTCTCCTGGATGGTTTGGGGTGACCGATCTCCTTCCTGTGGAAAGGTGGAAGCTTTTTGAAGCCATCCATACCTACCATTTAGTCCATTGCAGTTAGATGCATTAGTTGCATGAAATAGTCGGTGAGCATGGCTGTGATAAACAACTTGGGGAGAAAGGGTTTATCTGACTTACACATCCACATCACTGTTCCTCATCAAAGAAGCCAGGACAGGAACTCAGACAGGGCAGGAACCTGGAGGCTGATGCAGAGGCCGAGGTGGAGTGTTGATTATTGGCTTGCTCACACTGGCTTGCTCAGCCTGCTTTCTTATTGAACCTAGGATCACCAGCCGAGGGTTGGCACCATTCATAATGGGCTGGGGCCCTCCCCACATCTATCGCTAAGTGGGAAAATGCTCTACAGGCTTGCCTACAGGCAATCTTATGAAGGCATTTTCCTGTTTTGGTTCCCTCTTCTCAAATAACCCCAGCCTATGCCAAGTTGATATAAAATTAGCTAGAACTGTGCAAGAACATGTGAAAGGAAACAGTGTCTGGGTGTATCTCCCAGGTGGATGAGCTTCATACATGCCAGAGACTGGTAAGACTAGCTCTGCTCTTCTCCTAATGTCCTCAATCTCAGTCGTGTCCCCACCCCTCATATTTCATTCAGTGTCTCAGGCGCAACTATACAGAGCACCTGTGACCTCAGTTTTTAAAAACTCTCCTCATTCCTCCAGAACCCAAGGATTCCTCCTAAATTCCCTTCAGGGCTTCAGGATGGTTGCCTGAGTCTTTTTTCTTTTCTTTTCTTTTCTTTTTTTTTTTTTTTTTTTTTTTTTGGTTTTTCGAGACAGGGTTTCTCTGTGTATTCCTGGCTGTCCTGGAACTCACTCTGTAGACCAGGCTGGCCTCGAACTCAGAGATCCACCTGCCTCTGCCTCCCAAGTGCTGGGACTAAAGGCGTGCGCCACCACTGCCCGGCTGCCTGAGTCTTAATGCTGTAACTCACCCAGTGAATCTCTGCTCAGTTCCCTCTCTGCCAAACCTGTAACAGCATTTATCTTACAGTGACCCCAGGAGCCTTGAGCCTGTTGTGTCAGCTACAGACAGACATGTTTGTGTTATTGAAGTTGGCATTCCCATTCTGTGCCCAAGTCAGGTCCAGCCACCTGTTGTCAATAAACTAATAAAAAAGAGCCAAATAATTGGGGAAAAGCAGAAAAGTATCCATCCTGCCACTGCACGTTGGAAAGAGGAGGAAAGAGATCCAGGGAGGCCCCTCAGTCTGTCTTCAAGGTCCTGAAGTGAGAGGAGTGAAGAGGGATGTGCAGATGCAAGCCTTCCAGCCAGGGTGTGGTTCTGCCCTGCACTGACCCACACCACTGGTGGGCTTCAGGCTCATCCTGTCAGGTGATCTGACAGATTGTTGTTAGGGTGTTTAAGACCCTTTCTGAGAGACAAACTCCCCACTCTGATTGGTCCCTTCTCCTTCTTTCAGCCTGATTCCTGAGGGAATTCCCATTTCTTTGGGGTCCATTGTTTGAGAGTCTCTCGAATATCCTCAGTTCTGCCAGGTGGACTACAGTGGCAGGATTTATTGAATACTCAGATTCACAGCATTGTTAGTGCTGGCAGATGGTGGTTGTTTATTTGTGTAAACAAGCTGGACTTGTGTAAACAGTCCCCCTTTCCTGGTACTGATTCTCTGTGTAGCAAATCAGGTCAGTCCGGTTGTTGTACAAGGTGACACTCTCCTAGGCTAGCTCTGTCACAGAGGTTATGATATTCTGCGCAGCAGAGTGACCTAGAGCAGTCCCTGCCCACTTTCTCCACCTTGTCTCTGTTTCACCCAGAGGTGCTTGCTGTTCCCAGGAGTGCCATGGAGTTAAAGGATGTTTCCTCTAAATTCTGTAATCTGTGTCCGTGGGTGGAGAGTTCTTAGAACTAGGAATAAATCTCTGACTTTTCAAGTCTTCCTGACATTGCCAAACTCACTGAAAAGGGATGTCTACATGTAGGGGTCAGTAGACTTGACCTCTGTCCTAATTTTAATTGTCACTGTCCTTGGTTTGGTTTGGTTTTTTGAGATAAGGTTTCTCTGTGTAGCCCTGGCTATCTTGAAACTTAATCTGTAGACCAGGCTGGTTGTGAGTAAAGAGATCTGCCTGCCTCTATCTTTAGAGTGCTGGGATTAAAGGCTGTGGCACCACTCCTAGCTGTATTTTTTTCCTAATTTTTAAAAAATAATATTTATGTATTTATCTTATGTATATGAGTGCTCTGTTCTCATCCACTGAGAAGAAGGAATCAGATTCCATTACAGATGGTTTTGAGCTACCAAGTGGTTCTGGGAATTGACCTCAGGTCCCCTGGAAGACAGCCAGTGCTCTTATTTGTGATAGAGGTAGGTCATGACTAGATTTGAAAGGAGTTTTTTTTTTTTGCTGTCAAAAGGAGAAGTCTTTATTTTAAACTTGCAATGCTTGTCTTTATTTTGTTCCTTATATTTGAAAGTGAAAAGAAATAGAGTCAATTCCTTTTTTTATGTTTTTAAATATTTGTTCTATGTATTTACAAGCCTTAAAGTTGCTTTGATGATTTCAACGGTATTAAGGGTATTTTCCAGGGTAGCACTTTTTTTTTAACAATTCTTGGATTTTTCTGGTCCACAGTACTTCCTTCTGTTCCAAGGTTATGTATGTTTTGATTACTAGTGTGATTTTAAAATTTTCTGAAGCAAGCTGAGAGATAGGCAGAAAGATGTGATGAGAGGCCTGGGAGTGAGGGGAGAAAGGGGAGGGGGAGGGGAAAAAGGATCTTTCTTACCTTGGTCACCAAAAGGAGTATTTTAGTAAGGCGAAGGCTCCTGGTGGTAGGTCCACAAGCTTCCCTAGAGTTCAGCTGAAGAGGGCTGTTCTCTCTTAGTGAGGAGAAAACAGTGCTAAGCATGAGTAAACAGAAAGGAAGGGAAGGTGGGAACCTGGTATCATGGAGGTGGGAAGTTGAAAGCACAGAGATCCCCAAGTTAAGCCTGTTCCTGTCTTGGAATGTAGGAGTAGCGAGGCCTCACAGAACCACCCCAGATCGGCCTTAGAGCTGTGTGTGACAGAATTCTCCTGTGGACACTCAACACACACCTATTTACCACAGAAAGGAGCCCAGAATAGTGCAAAGGATGATGGTACCAGGGTGCAGTCGGTGAGCCAATGAGTGTGGGTATTGGGGCTACTAACAGAATTATAGGAAGGGACCTGCTTCCAAACAGCAGAGATAACTCAAAATCAGCTGCATCACCAGATGGCCCATCCTCACACAGGTGAAGGCTCCTGGCCACTGCCCCTTGACCCCTTCTACAGGGCTTCCATGCAGCCACAGTCCCAAGGTCTCTTCCAGCAGCTGCTCATTCGTTTGTACTGCTAGCAGGAGAGAACTTCCAAGTTTCTATTCCTTTTTTAAAAAAACAAAAACAAAAACAAAAACAAAAAACCTATTTCTTTATTTTGTGTCATGTGTATGAGTGTTTTGCTTGCATATCTATGCATACCACATGTATGCCTGGTACCCTGGGGCATCAGAAGAGAGTGTTGGATACCTTAGAAGTGGAGTCTTTGGTGGGTGTGAAACACCATGTGGGTACTGGGAATTGAACCTGAGCCTCTGTAAGAGTAACAAGTGCACTTTACCTCTGTGCAATCTTTCCAGCCAGTTTATTCTTTCTGGATATGTGACTTTTTGTTTACCGGCTCAGGGCGAACATTTCAACTTAGAGAAAAGTGCTAGAGCCAGTTTACTTATTTAAATGATACGGATTTGTTCCGACCATCCTATACCATCAACACTAAGACAGGATCAATGGGATAATGGTCAAAATAATGCCACCACATCCAAATACGTGTACTGCTTGCCTTCTGTTTGAATTTTATTTTATTTTTTGTTCTTTGTAATTTAAGACAGTATTTCTGTATCACCCTGGCAGAGCTGGAACTCTTAGATCCACCTGCCTCTGCCTCCCCAGTGCGGGGGGCTAAAGTCATGTACCACTATCTCTGGCTCTGTTGAATTTTATAATGTGAAGACTGTAGCACACCTCACTTTTTGTTTCTCTAAGGATGAGATTTTAAATTTTGTTTTCTAGGTGAGGCATTTCAGAGTTCATACTGCTCTTGCTGGGGTCTCAGGTTGGCCCACTCCCACATCAGGCAACTCAGAGCTCATTGTAACTTCAGGTCTCATCTAGCCTCCGAGTACACTATACTCATTCTTAGCACACACCCGCAACACGCACACACATTAGAGGCACATAAAAAGAGAACAGAACGCCTTATGCACCTTGTCAGTGCTGGCCATGGCCTATCATAAGAACCAGTGGCCAAGCTTTAGCTAGAAGGACTCCAGGATCAGGATTTTGTTATTCAAATGTTTAATTACATTATAAACTGGAAAAACTTTGGACTGGTTTCAGAGTTTTGGTTTGTGTGAGGATTTACATACTTTGTCTAAGTATTTCTGAGTTATGATTATTAGTTTTTAGTGTAGGACAGAGTGTTGGATTTCCTGAAGGTACTGAGTTACGGGCGTTATCAGTAAGCATCGGTTTTAGTAGGAAAAATGTAGAAAACTCGGAAGCAGAGACACTGAGCCCACCATGGTCTCTACAAACATACAATAACTGGCTTTGGTATTGTTGACTTTTAAAAATACTATTTTTATTTGTGCTTTTAGAATTTCATATTGAATGAAGTGAGGAAACAGCTGCTCCTAGGTGTGGTTGAAGGAAAGGTTTTGTTTGTTTGTTTGTTTGTTTGTTTTGTTTTTTCTGAGACAGGGTTTCTGTATATAACCTTGGCTGTCCTGGAACTCACTTGGTAGACCAGGCTGGCCTCGAACTCAGAAATCCGCCTGCCTCTGCCTCCCAAGTGCTGGGATTAAAGGTGTGCGCCACCACTGCCTGGCGAAGGAAAGGTTTTTATTATACATATGAGGGCGTATACAGCCAGAGGCATCTAGGAGAGTGAGTCCAGACTAAAACAGGCTGAGAGGAGTGAGGATTGGGAGGGGAGAACCAAGAGTTAGGGGCAGGAGGCAAAAGGGGATGAAATGAACCAAGAGACCAAGAAAGAGCTGAAGACCAAAGGAACCGAGACAGCAGGTGGCTAAAAGTACAGAACTATACAGGAAAGAGAAGCTGGGGAACTGCAGGCCCTGAACTGGAGAAGTTTAGGGTAGAGTCAGGGTGAGAAGAGCCTAGAGGAGCAGCAGGTACTGAGGCTAGCATGCACTTTGTATGCTAAAAGCCTGCAGATAGCCAGTTTCTCTTGGGTTTTCAGACCTGACAAACACCTGTAGTTGGTATATTTGAGCATGTTCACACATCTGTCCTCTTTCTCCTAATACCTGCATTTCCACTTAACTTTTTGTCCTTTTTAAAAAATATTTTGCCGGGCAGTGGTGGCTCACACCTTTAGTCCTAGCAGAGGCAGGCGGATTTCTGAGTTCAAGGCCAGCCTGGTCTACAGAGTGAGTTCCAGGACAGCCAGGGCTACACAGAGAAACCCTGTCTCGAAAAACCTTATTTCATGGCGGTCACTTTATGTAGACTTGGCTTTTTTTCATCTCCCCTTCCAGGTTCTTGAGTTATCAGTGAAGTGCATCCCAATCTTGCAGTCCCTTGGTTGCAGAGCATCTAATTGTGAGTGACTTACACTGCCGGCCTAGGCAGATACAATAACTGACTTGCAGTTTGGCAAGAGCTGTGGTGGGGACCATTTGTCTTGCTCACTGGTCATTTTACCTATAGCTAGATGCCAGCTGTTGGCAGTCACCTCGCTAGATTTGGATAACCTGTTCTTGAATCTCTGAGCTTGTGGGAAGTATGCAGCTAATGAGGGATCGATTGGTATAGTGCAGTCCATTGTGGGGAAGGAAGCAGTTATTAATAGCCAATGTGTGTAGCAGGGGGCAGCACTGACAGAATCAAGATTGCAGCTCTTACTGGGAGTGAGTCTGCAACACCATTTCCAAAGGCTGTCCAGTTTGGAAAGGTCACCTGTCCCATGCCAACACCTCCAGATGTTGGGCAGCTTTTTACCAGCACCTGTGGCGCAGCTGTAATCCCAGAAAATCCAGCTCAGTAAGCACTAGGGTGAGTCAGCCATCTGACCGTTCTTAAAAACCACAGGTTGTTTCTAAAATGGAGCCATGATTAAAAGAAGTCTTCAGAAAAACTAGCTATGAGTTGTACAGTGAGTCTGCATCCTAATCCACGCCAGGGAACTCTATTAGTGTGTTAGGAACTGGGTATGTGGAGAAAGTGACCTGAATTAGAGGAGCCTTAAGCAGAGGGGATTTATTTTGTCAGCTGGGCCTTTATAGCTCTAAGATGAACTCTAGGAAGGAGACAGCTGAGAGGAGCAAGTACAGTTGCCTTTGGGAAGGATAAGCAGAATCTAAATGAATGAATGCCTGACAAGAGAGCAGTTGACAACATCTTAACTTGTCCATAAGGCTAATATGATATAGTCACTAGGAAGAACAAATAAACCAGTGTTTTGTTTTGAACTTGCTTTTGGAAGCTCAGCCCGTTTACTTCTCCCTAATGGATTAATCTCTGAATTTCGTCACAAATTTTTCTTATTTTTCATGAAATTGTCCGCCAAAGCAGTCATCTTATAATCATGTGAGAGGCAAAGTATGTGTCTGCATGTTTCAAATGCTTTAGGAACTTGAGGATCACGAGAGGAGGGAGCCTTACAAAGTTTTACCCATGGACCTAGATTATTATTAAGATCTGACCTGGTTCATTATGAACATCAGAGAGTACAGAAGGCAAGCTGTGGGCAGGCGCAGGGACTTTGGAGCGTGCCAGCAGCTGTGTCTGGAACACCAGTCTACCTACTGCAGTAGCTCAGTACATGTGCTTATAAATGAATGAAGAAGGGCTGACAAGGTGTTTCAGAGGGTGAAGGCATTTATACCACCAAGCTGTGACCTGAGTTCAACCCCCTGGGACTTACATGGAGAAAACCTACTTTGATAGAGCTGTCCTCTGACCACATGTGCTTGGGGATATTACCCTAAGCCTATTAAATGTTTTTAACATGCTTAAACAACTGCAAGTCCAGTTAGAGTTTGGAAGATGCTAACATACCTGTAAGATTAACACCAGTCACTCTCAAATTGCCTGTTGTATATCATGAAAAAAATAGGGGGAATTAAAATTACTTCATCTTGGGGGCTAGAGAGATGGCTCAGCAGTTGAGAGCACTGGCTGCTCTTCCAGAGGTC